>CM019067.1:181409255-182156516 GCA_009667805.1 Leptobrachium leishanense | reverse complement strand
CCGAGACCAGCCTAGCCCATGTCATTGCCTGTCAGCGTTGCCTATGTTCCTGCCCATCAACCTTGCCCATGCTCCTACATCTTGTGTATTTTGTCAGCTTGTGTATTCTGTTTTCTGTGTATTCTCGGAGTCTAAAGAAGCGCCTTTTACTGTGACACTGCCACAGAAAAGCCTGGTTACAGTATGCCCGACAACACCTTCACGCGCCTCACGACTTCTGGCACACATTAATTTTGAGTGAGATGAAAATAGAGCTTTGTGGTCACAACCATAAGTGTTATAGGCCTTGGCAAATTCATTTCAAACATAACGACTACAATACCATCCCCAATGTGAAGCATGATGGTGGCTCACTGATTTGTTTTGGGGATGTGAGCTCTAAGGGCACAGAGAAACTTGTGAATATTGATGACAGGATTAATGCAGCGTGTTATCAGAAAATACTGCCAGACAATTTGCATTCTTCTGCACAAAAACTGTGCACGGGACACTCTTGGACTTTCCAGCATGATAATGACCTTAAGCAAAAGGCCAAGTTGACCCTCCAGTGGTTACAGAAGAAAAAGGCGAAGGTTCTGGAGTGGCCATCACTGTCTCCCGACCTTAATATCATTGAGACACTTTGGAGAGATCTCAAACGTGCGGTTCATTCAAGACGACCAAAAGACTTTGCATGACTTGGAGGTATTTTCCCAAGACGACCGTGCAGCTATATCACCTGCAAGAATTTGTGGCCTCAAAGTCAACTATTATAAAAGACTGCACACTGTCATTGCTAAAGGGGCAAAGTATATCACAGTATTGGAAACTAACGGTTTGCAGACTTTTGAACAGGGGTCATTTCATTATATTATTTTTTGCCTTATTTTGTTTTATGATTGTGCCATTCTGTTATGACCTATAGTTGAATATGAATCCCATAATAGATCCCATAAGGGATAAAAGAAATGTGTTTTGCCTACTCACTTATGTTTTATTTAAAAATGGTACACATATCACCAATTCTCCAAACGTTTGAGCACATCTGTAGTTATCAGTTCTCCTCTTTTAGTGGTGTTATGTATAGAGAGTACAATTCAAGTATGTTTGTGGACACCAAGGACACACACCAATCTCGTGTATGATAGCTCCAGCCGTTAACTTAAAGGCTTCAATTGCTATTACAACTTTGTGACAAGCGAAGCTTGGCTCTGTACATTAGCGGCTTCTGTACTTTGTATAGGAGCCAATAATTTGCATCCAGAATGAGAAAAACAAGCCATTCTTCCCTTTAGGAACCATTATTTCACTGTTCAGCTTCCCCTGCACCTATTTGGATCCCTCTTCCTTTTTCATTGTGTTGCATGTTTGAAAGAAAAAAAATGTTTTTAAACTAAATACGTATTCGGAATGTATTCCAAGGGAACTCGAAGAGGTGCCCTTGTCAGCTCCAACTCCTTACAAACTGAACTGAATGCTAAAGGACTCTGTTGTGCCACCCACACATATGTACCTATCTCCCCTCACTAACATATGCAGTGATTAAGAGATTTAATTTAGTCTACAGATACTGTAAGGTTCCAAGAAGGCCAAAACTGGTAATGCATCAACCCTAAAGGCCTAGATCCACCCCTCATTGCATATCCAGCTCTGGCTTCCACGTAGCCTGCAAGGGATACAAGTGCTCATAATTAAAGTCAGCACATTCCTACAAAAGGTCAAAGCTCCCATAGTGCTTTGCTTTTTTATTGTTGTTCTGTTTCCAAACAAGCTGCAACAAACCAAAGCCTATCCTGAATACCAAACCGCTCTGCTGGATTCCCTATTACTGAACCTCTGCTAACTCTGGACTTTGATTTTATCAAAACCCTTTTGCTGGATCTCCTGTTGCTGAACCCCCTGCTTGTGTACTGGAATTTGCCTTCGCTGACCCGTATACCGGATACCTCGCTGCTGGAACTTGATACTTTAAAGCCCATCTCTTTTATTTGCTGTACCTTGCCTTCCAACCCTCCAAATCGATATATTTTGCTTATTATATTCAGTTCCCCTGGTTCTGTGATTTTCTTATGTTTATTTTCCTCTATATACATATCTTCCTTCTAGCCCTATTTGTTCTTCAGACCTATTGTTAAATCCATCTACCTTTTATTCAGCCCCCTTTCTGCCCTGTTTATTTCTTTTGTGTCAATTAGTTAGTCCTGTTCTCTGGCCCTGCTTATCTTTTACCTGTGTTTAGTAAACTATCCGGTGTATAACTATTGTTGTTCCTCCATGTCTTTAGTTTAATCTTATCATTGTTATTGTTTATCCTTTGTCTTCAGTGTCTCAACCCACTCCCTTTTTTATTTCCTTTATTGCTTTTATATCCATTGAGTCTATAAATAAAACCCTTTTATTGTTTGTATACCTGCCTATTTTCCTTCTTTGTCAAAGCATATTGGGCTCGACCTTATAACCGCATTTGCTGATCCTACTACCCCAGAACCAGCTCCTGACAGATACTTAGTTCATAAATTGTTGTCCACTAGCATCAAAATTGCGAGAAAGACTAATCTACGACCGCTTAACCCTCTTCCTATCCTCCAACACCTTGCTCGACCCCCTGCAATCTGGCTTTCGCTCCCAACATTCAACACAAACTGCTCTCACAAAGGTTACTAATGACCTACTTTCTGTTAAATGCAATGGCCACTACTCCATACTGATCCTACTTGACCTCTCAGCTGCCTTTGATACAGTCGACTATCCCCTCCTCATAGAGACCTCTTCTCTCTTGGTCTCTGTGATATCACCCTCTCCTGGATAAAATCGTACCTCTCCAATAGATCCTTCTCAGTATCTCTTGCTGGCAATTCCTCCTCTTCAATGCCTCTGTCAGTCGGCGTACCTCAAGGCTCAGTCCTAGGTCCTCTGCTCTTCTCTATCTATACCTCCTCACTGGGTAAACTCATCACTAGCTATGGCTTCAAGTATCACCTATACCCTGATGACACTCAGATCTACCTCTCCACTCCCGATCTCTCTCCCTCTATTCTCTCTCAGGTCAGTGATTGTCTGTTTGGGATCTCTGCCTGGATGGCCGCTCACTACCTGAAGATCAACATGTCCAAGACCGAGCTCCTTCTAATTCCCCCCTCTAACTCTACTCCAATTTCTGACTTCTCCTATCATTGTTGAAGATATCACTATCCTTCCTTCTGCCCAAGTCCATTGCCTCGGAGTGACTCTTCACTCCAGTCTTTCCTTCAGCCCCTACATCCAATCACTCTCCTCATCTTGCCGCAATTACCTTCGCAATATCGCCAAAATTCGTTCATTTCTGACTGCCAACACCACCAAGCAACTTATCCACTCACTTGTTAGCTCCCGCCTGGACTTCTGCAACACCCTCCTGACTGGCCTTCCTATCTCCCGCCTCTCCCCCCTGCAGTTCATCCTAAACACATCAGCCCAGCTTATCCATCTCACCGTCGCTCTGTCTCTGCCGCTCTTCTCTTTGAATCCCTACATTAGCTCCCCATCCACAGCAGAATCAAATTCAAACTACTCACCCTGACCTACAAAACCCTCACTAACACCGCCCCTCACTACCTGTCCTTATTAATCACCAATACACCCCAGCCCGTCCCCTAAGATCCAATAATGACCTGCGCCTGGCATCCTCCATCATTACCGCTTCACATGCCAGACTCAGTGGCGTAGCGTGGGGGGGCCTTGGGGGCGGTGGCCCCGGGCGCAAATTTCTCTGGGGGCGCATAATTTCAAAAGAAATTTGTGCCCCTAAAGGTTCCCAGCAGCAGGTCAGGATCATTGGTGTCTGTGAGCCGCCACAGCCCTTGCATCGCGTTGTGTGTTCTACTGAACTCTCGGAGGAGCAGGGCACAGGAATCAGGATGACGCTGCTGTCAGCAGCTGACTTGAGAGTCACGTGACCCCCATCACGCCTGTGCCACACTTCCCCACTGTGAGGAGGGAGGGAGCAGCCTGCGTGCTGAGCCGACCAGGAGGCTGAGGGCGACTGCTGCTGCTGTGTGTGAGTATCTCCCTCTGTATCTCTAAAATGTCACAGGGAGTCTTTGATAAACAGAGCAAGCTCTGATAAAAAAAAGTATAATAGGATGAGGGGGCTCCAGGAGGACAGAAAACATCTCTGAAATTCTCTCCCTGCCTGATGACTGCCTCTCCCTGTGCAGTTGTCTATGACCTGCTTCTCAAATGCTGATCGCCCCCCCTTCCTCCGAGGCAGCCAGAGATGCGATAAGAGCAGGGAAGCCCTTTCCTTAACTCTCTGTGGAGGGAGACAAGCACAAGGTGATCTGACCCAGGAGCAAAGGGGTCTCAGTAAAGGCAGGGTGCAGCTGTATGGTAGGTGCACTGCTGCCTGTTTATTTATTATTTTAAATGCTCATTGCTGCCGGTGGTCACAGTGTCCTGGCAAATCAGCACACTAACAGTGCTTGTATTTTCCTATGGACATAAGGTCCCCTCTACATAATGTTTAACATCCTCTTCTCTCTCCTGCTCTATGTCTGGAGTCATAGAGTGCAGGTCACTGTGCTGGGAATTGTGAGGGGGGAGAGGGGGGCAGCAAAAGCTCAGCTGCTATGTTAGTTAACACTTGGGTGTCTGATCTCCTCAAGATATCTACACCTGTGTGAAACATAAATATACACCTGGCACTCGGTTAATTTAAATTATAAAATCTAATCTGTAACGTGATACTAATTTGTGTGTGTGCGCGCATAATTCCACACCGCACATTACTGTGAGTTTCATTGCTGTGGAGCTCTGTGATACGTTCATATATGCACATTACTGTGAGTTTTATTGCTGTGGAGCTCTGTGATATGTTCATATATGCACATTACTGTGAGTTTTATTGCTGTGGAGCTCTGTGATACGCCCATACACACTGCACATTACTGTGAGATTTATTGCTGTGGAGCTCTGTGATATCTCATACACACTGCATATTACTGCAAGATTTATTGTTGTGGAGCTCTGTGATACGCCTATACACACTGCATATTACTGCGAGATTTATTGCTGTGGAGCTCTATAAAACATGCACAGGGCAAAGTGTTGGCTAAAGTGAAATGGGGGCCCCAAACTGGTATCCTTCCTAAGGTCCCATAGTGCCTTAATCAAGTTCTGGGTAGGATTGGAGTGAGTGAGGGGGGAATACACCTTCACCTGTGTAGACAAATAACCTTGCACTGGCCCTGGATACCTACTGTGAGTGAGTGCGTCATGGCATATAGCGATGGGTTAGTGTCTGTGCGCTGGCAGAGTCAGAGGACGCGATAGGGAACATGCCTTGGCATATAGAGATGGGCTAGTGTCCCCGTGCAGAGCACTGAGTGTTTTCCTCTCACATCTGCCTACACACGGCGGCTGAGTTTAGGCATATGTGGTGTACGAGCAACCTCTATGTTACCAGGTGTTATACGAGCAACATCTATGTCAATGGGCGTGACAGCGGCAGCATGTATTTATATATATTGCCTTGGCTCCTCCATATCTAGCAGAATATTCATGCTAACATGTCCACAGGTTGCAGGGGGCACAATTCTTGCCTTGCCCCGGGCGCTGATAAACCACGGTACGCCACTGGCCAGACTGCAGAACTTTTCTCGTGCAGTGCCGACCCTATGGAATGCGCTTCCTCGCAATATCAGACTGTCCCCAAATCAGGCTTCATTTACACGCTCCCTAAAGACCCTTCTGTTTAAGGAAGCCTTCCACATGACTCCGTAACAAGACATCCGACGACCCAAAATGGTCCTCACCTCTCCCTGCATTAACTCATCACTGTAGATCCCCCTCCTGTTTCTATCCCCCTTACCCATCTAGATTGTAAATTCCCACGGGAATCTGGCCCTCATGTCCTCCTGCAGGAATACTGACCTGTCTCCTGTTTGTATTGTAAAATTGTCCTGTCTTTACCCATTGCACCTTGTACATGGTTGCGGAATGTGTTGGCGCGTAATAAAGAATAACAATAAGCCCATAAATGTCCTCTGCTACCACTTTTCATTACAATTTCCATTTCCTAAATGTCTCTAACCCTCCTTTTTTAATGTCTTTACTCATTTTTAAAACAAAAAACTTTGAGTACAAAATAGTGGTCGAGTCAGGTGGGTCAAGTGAATTTAGTTGGTGTAGCTGAGTAGGAAATGGGCATTCTGGGCCTTTTGTTAATGCAAAGCCTATATTTTGTGACACATTTGTAGTATGTTGTTTAACTCTAGTGTGTGGTGACCTGGTGTCACGTGGCGTGTGCCGTTCAGGTATGAGCCCAGCAGGCGGCGACACAGAGGGGAGGCCAGACAGGAATCACGCAATAAATATACTTTAATGAAACGTAAATAGGCCTTGGCAGCAGGCACTTGAAAGAACAAAGGTATGCAATACTGGACAGCACAGGCAATGACGGGGTTAATGTCCATATGCAAGAGGTCTTGGTTGGCGAAGCTGGGTGAGAGGTGTAGAGATTCCTTAGCAGGGGTTCGGTACACAATATATAACAAGCAATAAAGTCCAGGGAGTAGTCTTGACTGCAGAGCCTGAGGATTGTGGGCAATGCAGTCCCAGACTGCAGACAGGGCCCACCAAGGATAAGTCTGGACAGCAGGCAGTGGTACCTTGATCAAAAGGTCAGAGACGATGATGAACAACTGTAATCCACATGTAGGTTTCCAGACACAGGGGATAGTGGGCTACGCGGTTGAGAGTACCCACTTGAGCGGTGACCTGGAGCCTTGACCACAGACCGTGGATACAGCGCAGGTGGAGATCGCTGAGAGTCCCTTGCACAGACGGAGATGTATCCAGGAACAACAGGGTATACAGATGGGTACTGGATACGCAGGATAAGCTGGTACAGGAAGAGCAGGTTTGCACACATCCAAATGACCTCAGTCAGGGAGCAAAATGCAGAACCACTGCTAGCTGGGTCTCACTGCCTTTTAAAGAGGCTTAATCATGAATGGGCCTCAGTTGGAACTCCAGGGTTAGAAAAGGAAGACCCAGGCTGGATCTCCATGAGCCTGGTCCAGGTGCTGAGCCTGGGCAAAACCTGGACTGGAATCCAAGAAAAAGAGATCCAGGGCAAAATTCTTAGAGCCAGGTGTGCAATACAGGTACATCAGCAGGTACCCCAGGTGGACCGTGACACCTGGGCAGTGTGTGTTCTAGCCTGTTCATTTCTGGTTGGGAAATGTTTAATAAAATGATAAGTCTTCATATTTTTATATTACAATACTATTCTGAAGTTTCCGTATACCATGGTACATCTTTATCTAAATGCCCTCTTAACAAGAGAGTTTAAAACCGAATAGTCAGACTGGTTAAAGCTCACAGAAAAGTGACAGTAACTGAAATAACCACTTTTCAACAGTACTTTTCAGAAGAGCCACTGATGGTGCACCAACACATTGGGCCCTATTCCCTTCATAATGCTTAAGTGGGGACGCAAACGGGAAAAACCTGCACCTGCAGGTTTTTCCCGTTTGCGTCCCCATCTTCAAGTGATATTTCAGGGCAGGTGCTACCTCAGCACCTTGCCCAAGAACATAGCGCTACCGACAGTGATACTCGCAGTAGCAATTCCACCCGCCACGAGTAGTATCACCTCCTGGAGTCCACAGGACTTCATGGTGGGTTGCGCTTCCAGGCTGCGAGATTGTGCATTGATCGCAGAGAAAGACTGTGTAAAGAGCTGATTCCGGGGTGGTAGGTTTGAGCTCAATATGCAATGATTAGAACTGAAATGCAGGTATATAAAAACAAGAGGGTTTATTAGTAGTGTCAGGAATATAACATAAAGACAGTAAACAAATATCAGGAGGCTAAGTAAGACTGAGAGGAAGAGAAGACACTGAATAAATAATAAACAGTAATGAGATTAACGGATGACAAGATGGGAGAAGGGTAGACAAAAGACAATACTGAACTATACTGAGCAACTGCAGCAGGATGGTAATTAGTGTTAGGGCTTTGTAATCCTAATGCTAAATAGGGATGTGCATGGCTGAAAAATTAGTTTAGTTTAGTTTTGTTTCGTTACGTTTTTAAATCATTTTGTTTTTCGGAATTTCATAACTAATTTTGTTTCGTATTTTGTTTTGTTTCATTTTGGATCGATTTGAAATTTCGAATGTCATATATCAATTCGATAGTTGATATCGATTCGAATTTTGGATCATTAAATAAAACCCCAATTAATCAAATTTTGCTGTTAAAAGAAAAGCTAGGGTTAGATTTTAGCTGTGTCACAGATTTAGTATTTGAGTCAAATTAAACAGTGAAACAAATTTAATTTGTTTCATAAAGTCCTTTGCTGACTATTACTTATATTGTAGTTAAGATCAATTCGATAGTTGATATCAATTTGATAGTTCATTTCATATTCAATTGTTGATCAGTTATTCAAATTTTTCTTTTATGACGATGACACAGTGTAAAACTAAATTTGTTTATATACCGTATCGATTCGTTATTCGGAAGTACTTCTGAATACGAATTATCAAATTTCGTTCCAAATTCTGAATTTTTCCAAAACGAATGCATATCTCTAGTTAAAATATTAGCTACTTGTGATATTAAAATACTTGTATGTATTCTGTACGTTAAGTTTCCTAGTTCTTCTACTAAGATAAAAATGCAGTTATGAAAATATTTTGTTTTCATTGTAGAAATTTGTGTGATGCCATTAACTCAAGCAGCGTCATCTACAAATAGTAAGGATGAGCGGCTTGCACAATTAATGTGATCCTTGGATTCTTTTTCCTTTTTATATAGGAAATGCAAATTAATGAGAACTATAATAATAATGAGTGTCTCCCAGTAGACCGCAGTAGAAAAAAAAGAATACATTCTTATTGTAATCTTCTAGGTCTTTGCTGGTATCAAATTCAATAGTTGATATACATAGTTACATAGTTATATAGGCTGAAAAAAGACATGCGTCCATTGGGTTCAGCCTCTCCCACATAACCTACTGCTGTTGATCCAAAAGAAGGCAAAAAACCCAGTCTGAAATGCTTGCCAATATGCAACATACTGGGAAAAAATTCCTTCTTGACCCCAGAATGGCAGTCAGATTTCTCCTTGGATCAAGAAGCTTTTACCCAGATATTAAATATTATAACCCGTAATATTCTGTGTCTGCAGGAAGTCATCCAGTCGTTTTTTAAAAGTCTGTACAGACTCAGACCCAACCACCTCAACAGGCAGAGAATTCCACAGCTTTATTGTTCTCACCGTAAAATAACCCTTCCTATGCTTTAAGCTAAATTTTCTTTCTTCCAGTCTAAATGGATGACCCCTTGTCCTATGTATAGTCCTGTTAATGAATAGGTTATCAGACAATGGTTGATAATGGCCCCGTATATATTTATATAAGGTTATCAGATCCCCTCTAAGGCGCCGTTTCTCTAAACTAAACAGGTTTAAGCTTGTTAGTCTTGCCTCATAACTTAACCCTTCCATTCCCCTTATTAATTTTGTTGCCCGTCTCTGCACTTTTTCTAACGCTATAATATCTTTTTTTAAGACAGGTGCCCAAAATTGCACGGCATATTCAAGGTGCGGCCTGACCATTGATTTATACAGAGGCAAAATTATGTTTTCATCCCGTGAGTGAACTCCCCTTTTAATGCATGCCAATACTTTGCTTGCCTTGGCAGCTGCTGTTTGACATTGCACATTGTTACTTAGTTTGAAGTCTATGATTATTCCCAAATCCTTCTCCTGCTTGGATTTCCCTAACTCCGTACCATTTAGGGTATAAATTACTTGTGTGTTCTTCACTCCAAAGTGCATAACTTTGCATTTATCTACATTCAATTTCATCTGCCATTTAAGTGCCCAGTCCCCCAATCTATCTAAATCCCTCTGCAGCGAAGTAACATCCTGCTCACATTGTATTACTTTTCCTAGTTTTGTGTCATCTGCAAACACTGATACATGACTTTCAATGCCTATCTCAAGGTCATTTATAAATAAATTGAATAGTATTGGTCCTATAACAGACCCCTGAGGGACACCGCTTACCACTGGTGTCCATCTTGAAAAAGTACCATTTATGACCACTCTCTGTACCCTATCTTTTAGCCAGTTTTCTATCCAAGAACAAGTATTTTCATCTAGACCAATTTTTCTTAATTTAAATAGTAACCTTTTGTGTGGAACTGTGTCGAAAGCTTTGGCAAAATCTAAGTAGAAGCTGCTCTTCTCTGCTCTTACGTGCAGCCTCTGCATGATTTTCTCTTCTATTATCAATCATGGCCACACTTCTTTACAATAGTAAACGTTGGCTGCTAGTAAGCAGCAGAGAGTAGCGCAGCCCTTCACTTCTGGGCCATTTAACCCCTTTGTGCGGAGTTCATTTTGACTGTTTTGTGCTCATCATGTTTAATCGTGATTTGAAGTCATGTTTTATTGTAGGACAGACAAATTATGCATCTTTTATAGCAGACTCGGCAGATGCACAATATATCGTTTCTATGTGTATATGTCATGTACTGTCAGTTTGCAATAACAATCAAGTTGAAAAAAAATTAAATTTCTGTTCGGATTTCAGTCATTTAATTTACAGTGTGTAAAATTATTTTTTCACATTTTATCATCCAAACCTTTGTGGTTATATATTCTATGGGGTAGATGTGACAGACCTCACTTGTCTGCGGGTCCTGCTCTCCTGGCACCCCCTTACCCAGATCAGCCCAGCCGCTGAGTTGCTCGGAACTCAGTGCCTGAAGCAGCCTGATCTCCTGTTCTGACACACTTGGTCTGATCCTCTGCCTCTTTGAATTTCCAGATGGCCGCTCCGTACCTTCTGACGGTGATTGTGGATACCCTGAATGAGACACCAGGCAGGCTGTGTGTTCAAACAGGATCTACTGACTTTATTGAAAAACACACCAGTATTTATGCAAAGGTAACACACCCACTTTTCCAGCTTCACGCCCGCCCCAACAGTTCTGATTGGCTGATTTCAAGACCACTGCAGGCTCCATTCAGGTCCTCTTCAGATTCTTTCGTGAGTACGTCTGGTTGATGTACATAAGTGAGTTTGTCTGGCTTGAAATGGCTGGCAGATTAATCCTCTCAGTCAACAGATACAGGGTCGGGGTGAAGCACACAAACTCGCAATACGTTATCACACACCATTTACATAATCCATTGTCCCAATGAATCGGTCCCAACTCACACATGCAGCAGATAGACATAGCGTTCTTGCATATTCACAGATCAAACAAACCTAATTACATTATTCTGGTTCCACACAGAAATAAAGTTTAAACTAAATCACAAACAGTATGGCAATACCCTATGAACGTTCTCTGCCATAATACCCATAGTCTGTGGGCATCCACTCCTCTCCAAGGGGCACACAGTCTATGTAGTACGAGCATTGCTGTGAGCGCCCGCGCCAGCCAGTCCCAGACACCTGGAACACAAATCACTCAAAAGGTGGTGGAGGCTTCCGTCACAGTAGTCTTGTTAAAAAAAAATTAAATGGAAACCTGTTACTGTATTTTTCTGAGAAACTATGCAATTTTAACCAAAACAGATTTTTTTTTAAAATTTTAGCTTGTGTTTTGGAGGATTGTGTTTTATGAATATGACTGTATAAAACACTGAACTTGCTCCCAGCATGGGAAATGAGAAGGTGAGTAATGGCAGTGGTATATTTGTCACGTATATTTTATATGTGACAAATGGACAATGCCATTGCTTTTGGAACAAAATAAATAAGAAAATTAAAAAACGTTTTTGTTTTTTTTCTTTTAGATTTTACATGGTTTACTTACAATTGCACTTGCAAATTTCCCTGTAGAGTCCCCATGTTACTGCGATATTCCAAGGCAGAAACTACCTCAGGATCTTGCCCCAGAACGCAGTGCTAACTGCTGGGATAGTTGCAGTATTGCTTCCGCGCCACAGCGAGTATCACCTCTTGGAATCCATGGGACTCTAGGGAGAGTTGCACTTCCGGGCAGCAAGCTCTGCATGATCTCTCTCTCACACAGTGCTGCAAAGTAATTGCAGAGGGACACTGGAAACTATTTGTTCCCATTCTCACTCTGCTCCCGGCGATTGGAAGTGGCGTATCGGGCCACCGTTCTCGCTGCAGGATGAAAGATGAGTATCGGATTTGTTGGGTGGGTTTTAAGGGATGCTACATGATTCAGCAAATGTGATAATGGATTACTAACGGGTGTAGTGTCAGGAATGTAATATAATGGAGATGCCCACTGAGGGCAGGCAGGGCGCAGTCCACTCTGGCCCATCTCAGGGGGATCTTGGAGGAAGAGCTTGAAAAGATCAAAGAAGCTGGAACCTGGAAGTCAGAACGAATCATCACCTCCAAGCAGGGACCCCATATCAAAGTTGATGGGAGGAATACAGGCATCCTGAATTTCTGTGCTAACAACTACTTGGGTTTATCAAGCCATCCTGAAGTTATCCGTGCAGGACATGATGCTTTGGAGGAGTTTGGAGCTGGATTGAGTTCAGTGAGATTTATTTGTGGAACACAGACTATCCACAAGAAGTTGGAAGAGCGACTCGCCCGATTTCACCATCGAGAAGATGCCATTCTCTATATCAACTGCTTTGATGCGAACGCTGGCATCTTTGAGGGGCTTCTAACTCCTGAAGATTCAGTGTTGTCTGAGCTGAATCACGCCTCTATCATTGATGGGATCTGTCTGTGCAAAGCCAACAAGTACCGTTACAAACCTATGGATTTAGAGGATCTGGAGAACAAATTAAAAGAAGCACAGAAACACCGGCTACGTCTTATAGCTACAGATGGTGTATTCTCTATGGATGGCGATATTGCGCCTCTCCGGGAGATTTGTGCCTTGGCCAAACGTTACAACGTTACAATGCCCTGGTGTTCATTGATGAATGTCATGCTACAGGATTCATGGGTCCAAATGGACGGGGCACAGATGAGCTTCTAGGAGTTATGGACCAAGTGGCCATTGTGAATTCTACACTCGGCAAAGCAATAGGAGGGGCTGCAGGTGGATATACCACTGGTCCAAAACCCCTGATTGACCTGCTGCGTCAGCGCTCCCGACCATACCTCTTCTCAAACACTCTGCCCCCGGCTGTGGTTGGCAGTGCCTCCAAAGCACTGGACCTTCTCATGGAAAGTAATGCTTTCGCTAAGTCAATGACCGCTAAAACTGCACGATTCCGCACAAAGATGACAAATGCAGGTTATACCATAGGTGGTATGGATCACCCTATATGTCCTGTGATGCTTGGGGATGCCAGACTTGCATCACAAATGGCAGATGATATGCTTGAGAGAGGAATCTATGTCATTGGCTTCAGTTTCCCAGTGGTACCAAAGGGCAAAGCTTGAATTCGTGTCCAGGTTTCTGCTGCCCACAGCAATGAAGACATTGACAATTGCATGGAGGCATTTACAGAGCTGGGACGCAAGCATGGCGTGGTGCCTTGATAAAACAACACGCTCCCTGAACAATCCCTAATGCCTCTCAAATCCATCTGTACTGCAATAGCAGGAATGAAGTTCTGGAGTTTTTCTCTTAACATTTGAAGTCTCTTTCTACAAAGTGATCTCTCTGACCTTTAATCGTGCAACTGCTGCCTCGTTACAATTTCTGTAAACCACCATCTTTCTTAAGGTTGGGAGTTGGTGATGGGAGTTGTAGTTCAGGGGCTTTTGGGTTGTTTTAGATGGTGTTCATAATAATTCTAGCGCTTACCTGAAGAAACGATTTTCTTGTTTAAATCTTGGGATATGCCAAAACTGCGTGTATTTTATGTTTAAATAAACAGCATTTTCCATTAAAAAAAAAAGGAATGTAATATGGGTGACCTGTATTAAACAGACTTATTCTGGTGGTAACTAGTGATGGGCCGAACACCCCCGTGTTCGGTTAGCATTCGAACACGAACATTTGAAGGGCATATATGCAAGATATTGGCCAAAAAATGTGTATGGGGGTCCAGGTAGTGCCCTGGGGACAGGAAACAAGGAAAAAAAGGAAAAAAAAGTCTTTAAAGGAAAAGTGATTTTTCCATGAAATAAAGGTTAAGAATAAAAACGAAAAATTCCTTCAAATATCATGCCTAGGAGGTCCCCATAACCTGCCCGGTGAAGTGGCGGATTTGTAGGATGTAGGGAAACATTTAAAAAGAAAAAAAATGACATTTCAAATGACGGTAAATGTTTTTCCTTTTAACCCATTCGCTGCGGAGGACAGGTAACGATCGTTGGCCCCCCCGGTGCAGGCTGACATCCTCGATGTCAGCCCAGCACCCGGAACTGCCGCTGGCCTAATTAGGTGTCATCGCGGCGGCGCGATGACACCTAATTCAGGCGCCCCCCCCACATGTGCGGAGGAGGCGCCTGAAAGGGAGGGGGGAGGTCCTTCGGACCTCTCTTCCCTCCCGATCGCCGGCGTTTCGGGGGTTAATCCAGGCACCGTTTGGAAGGGCACAGCCTGCCCTTCCTAACGGTACCTGGAATTAACCCCATGGGGGCTGGATCACGAATCGGCGCCGAAAAGCGCCGGTTCGTGATCCTTTCCCGGAGCTGGCCGACATCTTGGATGTCGGCCAAGCTTCCGGGAATGCCCCCTGAGGCTTGGTGTCATCGTGCATAGCACGATGATGCCAGTCCTGGAGTTAACCCCTAACTGCCACCAATGGTGGAGATAGGGGGTTCCAATGAACCCCCTATCTCCCGATCCGTGGCAGTTAGGGGTTAATGTTTGATATTGTTGGATCGGCCAGAGCATGGCCGTTCCAACAATACCAAACTTGACTATGAAAAAAGTTTTTTAAAAAAAATGTAAAATAAAAATAAAAATATATTTTTTTTAAAAAAATAAACAAGTTTTTTTTTCTTTTTTTTGGTTCGTTAATGCAGCAATATTGTTCCCATTTCAATTATAATGTGAACAATGATGCTGCACTAACGATTTTTGTATGCGGTGCGTTTGTTAAAAATCGCGTAATTTTCCCCAAAACAAAATGTAATGAGACCCCAGCTCTAATTTTTTTAACAAGCGCACCCCATACAAAATATAACTGCAATTGCTCGCATGTTAAAATGTGAATAAAAACCCTTTACACGTTGTAAATTATTGAAAATTCATATTTTATTGCATTTTTTGTTATAATATACAGACAGGTCATGACGTATACATATAATAATGACATATTATGAATCTGCCGAGTCTGACGGAAAGAACGATATATAATATGTCTGGGTCATATACTAAAATAAACCTTCAAAACACGTTTAAACATGATGAGCAAAATCGGTAAAAATGACCTCAGCACAGAGGCGGGAAATGCCTCAGCAGCGAAAGGGTTAATCTATTCATAAACAACTGCTTGGGGCGGCAGCCTGTATGAAAAGAGGAGACGTTTTAGGACACGCAGAATGTGAATTGGTAGAATTGTGTCACTGATGCATGCACTGTCCCTGCTCGCCATCCTCGTTGCCTCCTCAAATGGTGACAGTACATTGCATGCATCCGTGATCATCAGCCACTGCAGGGGGGGAAACCAAGTTGACCTGAACCTGTCCTTGTGCCATACTCACACAGGTACTCATTGATGCCCCTCTGGCAATGCTGCAGCATCTGCACAAGCAGCAATGTCAAGTTCCACCTGGTGAGCATGTCACAGATCAGACAGTTTGTGGAAAGGTGGAATTCTCTTTGAATTTCTGCCAGGCGAACACTTGCTGGGAATGACCATCTGAAGTGGCTGCAGACTTTTCTGGTCTGGCTGAGAAGCTCTGCCAGCACTGGGTACCTGGTTAGGAAATGCTGTACCACCAGATTTAGGACGTGTACTAGGCATGGTACATGCATCAACTTACCCAGGTGTAGGGCGGAAAGAAGGTTGCTGCCATTATTACAGACGACCATTCCCAGCTGAAGCTGGCGTGGTGTTAACCATCTCTGCCCCTGCCCCTACAGAGCTGACAGGAGCCACACCGGGCCAGAAATTCTGTCCCCTAAACAAACCAGCTCAAGCACAGTATGGCATCTTTTTGCTTGAGCCATTGCGTAGCCCCTGCCATGCGTCAGTTTAACTGCCACTTCGCCAGAGGCAGAGAAGGAGGAGGAGGAGGAGGAAGAGGAAGAGGTGGTGGAGCAGACAGACCTCATATAAGCAGCTTTCTGGAGGCGTGGTGGATGAACAAGCTGCAGCACAGAGCCCCGTCCTGGATCCCTCCCAGCTGCAAGCAGAGTTACCCAGTGTGCCGTGAAGGAAATGTAACGGCCCTGTCCATGCTTGCTGGACCACGTGTCTAAAGTCATGTGCACCTTGCTGCTGACTGCCTTTCCCAATGTCTCCATAACATTGTCTTCCATGTGCTGGTATAGTGCTGGAATGGCCTTCCATGAAAAGAACTGGCATTTTGGAACCTGCCACTGTGGTACAGCACATTCGGCAAATTCAAGGAAGGAGGCAGAGTCCACCAGCTGGAAAGGCAGCAGCTGTAATGCGAGTAATTTTGCCAAGCTGGTATTTAGACGCTGTGCAAGGGGATGGTTGGGACTATATTTTTTCTTATGTTGCAGCAGCTGGGGCAATGAAATCTGACTGCATAAATCTTCAGCTGATGGGATGCTGTCACATTCTGAGGAAGGACCTGGTACACCCATTACTATAACATCATCCCTGCCAGTGGAGGTTGTAGACATGGCATGACCTATAGTGGAGGTAGAGACAGATGAGGACCGATGGAAAGTGTTGTGCCAACGGGATGCATGACAGGTGGTCATATGTCGCTTCAAGCATGTGGTACCCAAGCGGTTGATGTTTCTCCCATGCTTGATCCTCTTCAGACATAGCTTACAAATAGCAACGCTGTGGTCTGCTGCACATGTCATGAAGAACTCCCAGACAGCAGAGTTCCTGGACGTGTGCTTTGAGACAACAGCGCTCTGCACCTGAGCAGCTCTGACATCTGATGCCTTGGACTGGCTACGGTTGCTCATAGAGGACATTGTGCCTCATTTTTGTTGTGCCTCCTCCTCCCTTAACTCCTCTGTTCGATCAGACACCCAGGTGGAGTCAGTGACCTCATCATCGTCATCACTCCCTATATCCTTGGCAGTATGCTGCAGCTGCTGGGGGAACATGATTGCCAGTTATTTGTGTGTCACTGACACCCCCTCCCTCTAGGTTGATTATACTCCCTTCCTCAACCTCAGAGTTTTAATCAGAGCACTGGAGTTGCTGCGCATCCTCAAGCAGCATGTCATTGTCATTGTAGTCAAACAATTCAGCTGACTCCTCCGTGTATGGTGGTGAGGCTATGGCAGGAGTAGCTGTGGACATGGAGGCTGCATTAGATGCTTTGGCAGCTGAGGTGGACTGTAAAGCACTAGAAGCCTGGCTGGCAGAGGACTCGGAGGACTCGGATGGCCTGGTTAGCCAATCCTGCAAATCCTCTGTATGTTGCTGCTGCTTAAGACGGCCAGCACCAGTTAGAAAGGACAAGCGTGTCCCTGCAGAGGATGCACCGCGTCCATGACAAACAGGGGCACAGCCTTCTGACACAGAGGCTGCTTGCCCTCTTATCTGTGCCTGGGAGCGTCTGCCTGTCCTTTTTGGTCTTTCTGACATGGTGAGTGATATATAGATTAAAGATATACAGAACTCTGATTCAACTCTGGTATAAAGATTGGAGATATGCAGAACTCTGATTCAACGCTGGTATTTAGATTAAAGATATTCCGAACTCTGCTATAAATCAGCGATTTCACTGATATTTTCCCTGCAAGGCTGCCAATGTCCTCTACTCTCTCTCTGATTCAATTCCTCTCCTGCAGGCTGCAACACCCTGATAGCTGGCAAGACACAGATTCAACTCTGAATAGATAAACAGATGAACTCTGATTAAACTGTGTTATTGTATGGTATCTAGAATTAGATTAAAGATATACAGATTTTCTAGAACAATGCTATAAATCAGTGATACACCCTGATAGCCTTTGCAGTGGCAACACACAGATTAAAATTCACACAACTCTGGTATAAATCAGTGATACAGCCTGATAGCCTTGGCAGTGCCAACACACAGATTCAAATTCCCAGAACTCTGGTATAAGTCCGTGATACAGCCTGATAGCCATTGCAGTGCCAACACACAGATTCAAATTCACACAACTCTGGTATGAGTCAGTGATACAGGCTGATAGCCTTTGCAGTGGCAACACACAGATTCAAATCCACACAACTCTGGTATAAATCAGTGATACAGCCTGGTCAGGTGCAAGGCTGTAGCCAATTACAAGCTTCAGGCCAGTGGAAAAGTGCATTGTGGTCCATTGTGGGCGAACACGCAGAAATGTTTGCTGTTTGACAAACGCCCGAACGGCCAATGTTCGAATCGAACTCATGTTCGAATCGAACCGCCAGCCCATCCCTAGTGGTAACACTTGCATATCGAGGCACTAACGTTAGCACCAGCTAGGGTACAGAATCCTCTGTATTTTATTCAAAATGTAACAGTAATAGGACTAATTTAACCAACTGGTTAATTCTATACCGATTTACTATATTATACTTAACACTGGATATGGTATAAAACTTTTGGGGAAATTATACTAGAAGCCATTACGTTATCGAATACGTGGCCATCGTTCAGCCATCAACACCGCCTATCGAGATGGCCACATGGACAAACCTGTGGCTTAACATTTTTTACCTTGCCAACATCGTTTACCAACTCTTAGGTTTATTAGCATTGATCATGTCCCACCCCTTCGTAGGGGAGGGAATAGATCGCAAAAATTGTTGCAGCGTGAATCATTTTAGATTAATAATTTGGACAATCTGACTGCACGAGGACTTAATGAGTACAATTCATATTCTTGATTTTTGTTTGATCGATAGATTTGGTATCATTTTTTTGTTCTACGGTCAGTATTTTTTTGGTTTTGAGCAAGGAGTTTTTTCATTGTCTATTTTCCCTCTCTTCATTGGTTTTTCTTTTTTATTTATTTTATTTCTTTTTGTGTTTTAGCTTCCAGTTTTCATTTATATTAGTTAATCTTTTTTATTATCGCCTAAGGTACCGCGGTTTCCAGTTTAACCACTTGGATGCTGAGGACACGCTCAGCGCGTCCTCAGCATTCCCGTTGGTATGCGGAGGACGCGCTGAGCGCGTCCTCCCATTGGGGTCAGCGTTCGGCCGGGTTTCCGGCCGATCGCTGGCCCCCCCGGTGCGGGCTGACATCCTGGATGTCAGCCGCGCATCCGGGACCACAGCCGCCCGAATTAGGTGTCATCGCGGCAGCGCGATGACACCTAATTCAGGCGCCCCCCCCGCATGTGCGGAGGAGGCGCCTGAAAGGGAGGGGGGGAGGTCCTTCGGACCTCTCTCCCTCCCGATTGGCGGCTCTGCGGGGGTTAACCCAGGTATCATTTGGAAGGGCACAGCCTGCCCTTCCAAATGATGCCTGGCATTAACCCCTGGGGAGCTGGATCGCGAATCGGCGCTGAAAAGCGCCGATTCGCGATCCTTTCCCGGAGCTGGCCGACATCTTGGATGTCGGCCAAGCCTCTGGGAACTCCCCCTGAGGACTGGCGTCATCGTGCGTAGCACGATGACGCCAGTCCTGGACTTAACCCTTAACTGCCACCAACGGTGGAGATAGGGAGTTCCAATGAACTCCCTATCTCCCGATCCGTGGCAGTTAGGGGTTAAATTTTGGTATGGTTGGATCGGCCAGAGCATGGCCGTTCCAACGATACCAAACATGAAAGTGAAAAATTTTGTAAAAAAAGAAAAAAAGAAAAATAAAAATAAAAAAAAATTAAAACAAAATTATAAAAAAAAAATAAACACTTTTTTTTTTTTTTTTGGTTTGTTAATGCAGCAATATTGTTCCCATTTCAATTATAATGTGAACAATGATGCTGCACTAACGATTTTTGTATGCGGTGCGTTTGTTAAAAATCGCGTAATTTTCCCCCAAAAAAAATGTAACGAGACCCCATCTCTAATTTTTTTAACAAGCGCACCCCATACAAAATATAACCGCAATTGCTCGCATGTTAAAATGTGAAAAAAAACACTTTACACATTGTAAATTATTGAAAATACATATTTTATTGCATTTTTTGTTATAATATACAGACATGACATAACGTATACATATAATAATGACATATTATGAATTTACCGAGTCTGACGGAGAGAACGATATATAATATGTCTGGGTCATATACTAAAATAAGCCTTCAAAACACGTTTAAACATGATGAGCAAAACCGGTAAAAATGACCTCAGCACAGGGGCGGAAAAGCCTCAGCAGCGAAAGGGTTAATATTATTATTTTTTTTTTTCTTCATTATTTATATATTCTTTCAGACTCCTCCATGATTGTTTTTATATGTCCGGGCAACGGATTGTTGTGTACTCATCGATCTCCTTAGCAACCGACAAAGCCGGTTGAGCATGTGTGAGGTCATATTCAGCGACGTTTGTATTAGAATCGTATTGGATTCACATGCAGGCGGGCCGGCATCTAACTCCAGATTGGTGAGTTCATTCTCTAAGTTTTGTATTTCGGTGCAATGCTTTATTGTGTATGTAACCTTGAGAATGGTTCATACATGAGCCAAAACGTTGGTCATATTTTAAATTATTTGACTTAATAAATTTGTTATTTTTATTCACACGTGTGGGCTCCTACCATGTTCGTTGTATATATATATATATATTTTCATACAGACTGCCGCCCCAAGCAGTTGTTTATGAATAGATTAAAGAAAAACAATTTACCGTCATTTGAAATGTTATTTTTTTTGTTTTTAAACGTTTCTATACATCCTACAAATCCGCCACTTCACAGGTCGCAAGTTATGGGGACCTCCTAGGCACGATATTTGAAGGAATTTTTCGTTTTTATTTTTAACCCTTATTTCATGGAAAACTCACTGTTCCTTTAAAAATGTTTTTTTAAAAACGTTTTGTCCTTGTTTCCTGTCCCCCAGAGCACTACCCGGACCCCCATACACCTTTTATGGCAAATATCTTGCATATACAGTCAGGTCCAGAAATATTGGGACATCGACACAATTCTAACATCTTTGGTTCTATACACCACCACAATGGAGTTGGAATGAAACAAACACAATGTGCTTTAACTGCAGACTGTCAGCTTTAATTTGAGGGTATGTACATCCAACTCAGGTGAACAGTGTAGGACTTACAAATTTAATCTTAAATATAATGATTCTAAACCTAAATTGTGGACATCAAAAAATGTAATGGTTGGGGGTCACCACAACATGAGGAACTGTATTAAGGGGTCACAGCTTTAGAAAGGTTGAGAACCACTGATCTAGAGGTATTAGGCGAGGATATTATGGCCCCAGGTATAATTAGTTTAATTGCCTAGTTTGTTTTATCCATTTAGTAATCACGATTGTATATGTGATCAATGAGACGATTGAAAGGTATTTTAATATGGTAGGTAGTTTTTCAATTATTTGTAATTGAGATACGTGCCATATTTCAATATGCATTAGTGTGAAATCCCCCCCTCCCATTTTGAGTGTCACATTGTATATGTCTTTTTCTTGCATAGGATGCGGCTGGTGGAATTTAGCCGATTTCCTGTCTGTGCAGGAAAGGATGTGTGGACAGTGTAAGCTAGAGAAAAGCCATCTCTGAATCATATGTAGTAATCTTTGTCTCACTGTTGGTTAAACTCTGACGTAGAAATCTATCTGTATGCTGATTGGCTATAAGTTCTTTGAAATCTAATAAAACAGTCTGTCTAAGAAAGGATATTTAGACATGACCTGACGCTGCATTGCTTTGTCGCTGATTTTGGTGTCTCTCGCCATGGCGTAGCGCAGCGTGGCACAGCATAGCGCAGCATTTTACTTCAATTTTGATATATAAGATGAAACTTGAAAAAGGTTTATGGCATCCAAATATGGTAATTATATTAGGGAATTTGTTATTGTTTATCTAAAATTGAAATTTAACTATATATATATATATATTATTCCTAGAGCCGCCACCAGGGCAGCCATCAGAAATGATGGGGCCCCTTACTGAACCTCATGATGGTCCCCCAGCACTCCCACAACCTCTAACAGCTTTTCTCCCCTTCAAAAAAAAGGACATAACATAGTACCACAGCAATAAAACTAACAGTAATGTGCAGTGTGTATGTGTGTATCACAGAATCCACAGCAATAAAACTCACAGTAATGTGCGGTGTGTGTATGAACGTATCACAGAATCCACAGCAATAACTTCACAGTAACAGGCTGTATATGATGTCTTTTGGGTCAGGGTCTGGGCCTGGTCCCTGGGCTGGGTACTGGGTCTGGTTTGGGCCTTGGGGTTTGGGCCTTGGGGTCTGTGCCTTGGGGTCTGGGCCCTGGGCCTTGGGGGTCTGTGCTCTGGGCCTTGGGGTCTGGGCTGGGCCTGGTCCCTGGGCCTTGGGGTCTGGTCTGTGCCCTGGGTCTGGACTCTGGTCCCTGGGACTAGGCCCTGGGGTCTGGGCTCTGGTCCCTGGGTCTGGGCCTTGGGGTCTGCGGTCTGGTCCCTGGGGTCTGTGCCCTGGGTCTGGCCTGGGCCCTGGGTCTTGGGGTCTGTTGTCTGGGCTGGGCCTGGTCCATGGGCCTGGGCTCTGGTCCCTGGGTCTGGGCCTTGGGGTCTGTTCCCTGGGGCTGGGCCTTGGGGTCTGGACCCTGGGGCTGGGTCTTGGGGTCTGGGGTATGGTCTCTGGGGCTGGGCCTTGGGGTCTGGTCCCTGGGGCTATGCCTTGGGGTCAGGGCTCTGGGTCTGGGCCTGGTCCCTGGGTCTGGGCCTTGGAGTCTGGGCCCTGGGGTCTGGGCTCTGGGTCTAGGCTGGGCCTGGTCCCTGGGCCCAGGGTCTGGCCTGGGCCCTGGTCCCTGGGGTACGGGCACTTAGTTTGGCCTGGGGTCAGCTCCCTGGGGTCTGGTCTCTGGGGCTGGTCCTTGGGGTCTGGGCCCTGGGTCTGGGCCTTGGGGTCTGGGCTCTGGTCCCTGGGGTCTGGGCCCTGGGTCTGGGCCTTGGGGTCTGGGCCTTGGGGTCTGGCCCTGGGTCTGGGCATTGGGGTCTGGGCCCTGGGTCTGGGCCTTGGGGTCTGGGCCCTGGGTCTGGGCCTTGGGGTCTGGCCTGTGGTTTGGGCCTTGGGGTCTGGTCCTGGGGTCTGGGCCCTGGGTCTGGGCCTTGGGGTCTGGCCCTGGGTCTTGGCCCTGGGTCTGGGCCTTGGGGTCTGGGCCCTGGGTCTGGGCTGGGCCCTGGCTCCCACTCCACCGTCTTCCTTCCATGTCCTCCTTCCTTCAGCTCTTCTTTCTTTCTATCTTCTTTTCTTCTCTCTTCTTTTCTTCAATCTTCTTTCTTCAGCCCAGGCCCTCCGACTCAGGTGTGCAGCTTCACTGACTGGAGGGGGCGGAGCCAAAGCAGTATTCTTGGGAGGCCCCCACACTCTGGATTCGGACTCGCTGTAAAAGGGCGACGCCGCTGCCGCTGCCCTGATGGTGGCCCTGGCTGCCACTGGTCCTAGTGTACTGTCCTCAGAACCTTGAAGGTCTGATTCTCTTTCAATACAGACATTATGGTTAGATTCACTTTGTTATTAAGAGTGTAAGCTTAGTCTATTCATTCTTCAATAACATTCCCTGCCTCCTGTATGTATTTATCCACCAAAAGTTAGGTCTATCCTGCTGAATAACAATATCATAGAGAATGGCATTTGCAGACAATTTGGTCACTGTTTTTATTTCTTTCTTGCACTTTTGATCTTTTTACTTGTTTTGAATAAAGGCTTAAGACTCAAAAGGTGAGGATGCACATGTACTACAATTATACTGGGCCAAATAACTAGTCAATTGCATAGAAAAATGAAAAGACATGCACACAATCGGTCAGGCCCCTGAACTATGCCTGGGGAGCCCCCTTCAAGTATGGTGCATCTGATCTGTGCCTGCACTTCAAGTCCTGTTTTATGCCTGTCCTGTTTATTTTCAGTGTTGTGATCCAGCACAAAAAAAGTTAAAATACCAAAACACACACTAGGTCATGTGACTTGCCTGAAATAAAAGAACCACAACCCTACTGCTCCTTGCTCCTTGCTCCTGCATTAGTAGTTATCTGCTTCCAGAAAGAGCAAACCTATGCTGTGGCTTTCTTGTGATTCCAAAACCCCAATTCCTGCCAGTGTTACCAACCTTTCCAGTGTATCCATACCCTCCGGTATCCTGTGTGTGTTCAAGATCCTGCAGTCCTAGTTTGTTTCCTGATTCCCCTTCATCAAGTCCTCTACGTGTCCTATCCCTCTGCTCCAAAGGTATTTGTTTTTGCTGCCTCCTGCAGCAACCTCACCACTTACCGCGGACCCCTGTATTGGTGCATCACCGCATCTGGGGCTCAGTACCATGACACCTCTGTACCACCCCGGTACAATCCCTGACACAATCCCACTGCGTTCAGGCACGTCTATTCATTAAAAGATGCAACGTTTCGGCTGACTGGTGGCCTTTCTCAAGCCAAACTACTAGGTCTAAAGTCTATAGTATACAAAAAAGGGATTATCAGACAACTAGGTGCAGGTGAAAAAAACAATAATTCCTATATTCATATACAGAGTATAAACCACATAAATAATCAATATAATCTAACCATAAAAAAAATATCCCAATCATAATAAATAAGAGAACATATGGGATAGTAGAGGTGAGAGTTTTGTAACAAATTGCAATTAGTCCCAAATTCTGTTGATTCGTATTTCAGTAGTACTTCTGAAATAATGTATCGATTTAGTCCAAATCGCATTGGAAACTAAACAATTTGTATCTAATCGATTCGGATCAATATGTTAAGACGAATCAAATTTTTTTAATGTTTCACACATGAAAAAATTATTTCCCTGTCCATTAACCTGTTCTGTGCTGAATTGGATTCAGCACCACAGGCCAATTGACAGTGAACTTCGGTGCATTTCAGCGATTTCTACATAGGAATCATTCATTTATGTAGCTTATCTTAACCTTATCAAGACATTAAAATCTTAACATGTAATAGACATATTTCTAAAAATAAAATCTAAACCAAAAAACCTAGATACTTTAATGATGAATCAAACTATTCTACGTATAGTGACTAACAAACCTCTATCAATATTTTGAAAAAAATATCAATAGTGGGAAAAATTGCCAGTATCAAAATAAAACAGCTTTGTATGAAATATATAGAAGGGGATCACATCTCTGCTGCTGATGTCTAAAATTTTAAGTCCAAAGTTGGTTGAAATGTCCAGGAGTCCTTCAGGGCGGAAACCCCCAGAGGTGCTTCAATATGGTTGAAGTTTCAGAGAAGCTACTAGGCTACTGAGGGGTTAAGCTGATAAACATTTATATTTCTCATTCTTCATTGGGATAAGAAAATAAATCTTCTTGCTAGTTTTATTTAAATATACATTCAGAATCATAACTATTTTCTATGAATTAATTATATATATAATATGCCTATTTTCATAATAGAAAAGTAATATTTAGGGAAAAATATCATATTTAAAATGTGTAAATATTCACATTTCAATGTTACACAAATGTTTCCTCTAATGCTAAATGCTTATTCGCCTCATCAGTAATCGATTGTTTATATTATCATCACGACTTATCTATTTTAATACATTAGTTGACTTTTAAAGGCTGCATCACACTAAATACTATTAATAGAGATGAGATGAGAAATGGGAACATTAGCTAATATAAACCACTCATTTATAGCTGTAATATTCCTGTAGAAATAAACTAATTAAAAATGATCTAGGTTTCCTTGACAGCACATGGATAAGGTGAGCATCTTGAAAATGACCTTCTATTATAACTGTGAAGGTTAAAGGGGGTTTAAAAATGTGTGCAAACAATGAACATATTACATAGTTTATTAATGAAATAATAAGTAGTGTGAAAAGATCAAATGTCTAGATGAAATTTAGAAATGAGATGTCTACAGGCCCACATTCCCACAAAACACATTATTCTAACTGAACTGTTAAGTGCTATTGCCCCATTCAATAACAGTTCCACTTGTTAACTTAATGACTCGGCTGGAGAGGCTGTTGCTTTTTTCGATATCACTGATTAAGTGTTAACATGGCAAAAATCCCTGTTGTTGCAATGGTGACAATCGCCGATGCCTCACAAAAGAATAATCCAAACAACCAAATAACCGTAGGAGAAACTTCACAGTGACAAGTCTTTGTTTAGAGTTTTCTTTTGTGAAGTACTGACATTAGTTGCTGAATTTTGCCAGGTTTTGCGACACGGTCGTTTTCTGAATAACCTTCATAGTCTCCAGTAACCTTCTTTGACCACTCTTACGCAAGCTTTCGCAAGGTCGAGCTTGCATACATAGAGTCTTATAGACTGTAGTAGCCGATATTGTGCAGCGTCTCCCAGATGTTATTACTTGAAAATTTACATTTAGTAGCTCCTGGTCACTGAACGCGTCAGAATAGTGTTCAAAAAAATATTTTCTGTACTTTCAAGTGATGTTAGTCTTTGGAGTATGTCATGTTTAAGATTATGATTATTAGTTCTGGAAAAACAAAAAGACTTTCTGCAACCCTAAAAATAGAATTAGAAGGAAAGACTAGACTAACCTAATGGAGTGAAAGAAGTAAATTTTAATTCTAATGATACAAATGTAATAACTTTTATTGGTATTCCATTAAAAAATTTAACAGTGACAAAATACACACTACTGGACACGCAAAAAACAAACAATAAGAGAAAAATGGGATAGCAAACAATAAGAGAAAAATGGGATAGGTTAGCCGTTTCCTCTCCTATGCCTTTACCCTTCCTTCCCTTTAGGATTGTCAGGGGGGGGGGGACATATGCATATGTAGACTATATTGCCAAAAGTATTCATTCACCTGCCTTGACTCGCGTATGTATGGGTGAGCGAATACTTTTGGCAATATAGTATATATCAATTGTATATTTTTTCATTATATTAATATTAGTCATTTGGTATGTTAATTAGATTTTTGCACATTATTTTTGACCGGTTGCAGATTTATGTCTGGATAGACTGTGTGTTGGTGATATATTCCCATATACCTTGACTTTTGGATGATTAGAAATGGGCACTATGGGCATTGTTCCGTGGTTTTCTTTTAGAATTTAGTATATACAATGATGAACAGATTATTATATGAAAAGTGTTATTCGAGGATCGCCTGTATTGAGATACCACATATTTGTTGACTTGATGTTTATATTTCATTGCTCTCTTCCTTTCACTTGTGTGTGTGTGTGTTGTTGTTACATGTTTTATATAATGTGTTTTTCCTTGTAACATGCCGATTAATAAAGTTTACATATTTTATATTGGTTCCTGCCACCTTAACATCTTCTTGACGTATTATGTTAGGGAAATAAAAGCCCTATTGAAAGTAGCCGATGTGCACCAGAAATGATTTATGGTGTAATTGGCCAATGATCCCGAGCAAGTAAAATTAAAGCAATTCCTCTTGTGAACATACTTGTTATATTGAAGCAATGCTTCTTAGAAACATATTCCCCTGATAACAATACATGCAACAGCCAGAATAGAGAGATAGGGTAGAAAACTCCTATTAATCCTGTACTGGGGCAAAAATTCCCCAACTTTTTAGTCAATAGTAACACAATAATAAAAGCACTCATTGTGCGTTTCTTTCAGGAGTGTAGCACGAAGAAACCAAAAATACTATTTAACTATGTTTAAGCTGGCACTATTGAGGTAGGACCAAGATTATAACTGATCCCGACCCCATACTGTTTGGTGTATGCATGATTCAAATTGTCACCATTTTAAAGTTCAGATCTTCCCCCGAAAAATAGTAAAGGCATGGTACCTGGGGTTTCTGTGTATTTAAAGCCAAGTTTAAGATGAAATTGAATTATCACAGCTGTGCGCCTACACTACAGAAGCTCGATTATACAGTTCACAAGCTCATTTGTACCATGTGTACATGAACAATAGCATTGATTGGAAGAAGGCACGTAATAACCACATATAACATGATTCATAAAGATACTGTAACAGACAAACATTATACTGCAAAACTAATCAGAGGTAAACACTTTTATTATGATGCATTTGGATATGGTACAGCGCCAATCACGGGTGACTGTGTGAAGGAAAATCACACACTATATATAAACATATCCATAAGATAATCTTAGGTTCTTATTATCAATACATGAAGGATAAAAACTATAACAAATTCAATATAGCGTAATATGTATATCAAAATATAACCCCAGATAAAAAATCTATATTCATCCACTCTCACTTTTATGAGCCATACTGTACACCAGTTCTAGGTGGAGAAGGCCTCCAGGTTTTCCCTTAATTTCTTCTCAGGTACCCAACCACCTTGTATCATATACAGGTCTCGATCACTTTATTTCTTGAAATCCAAAATAGACATACTGGGGTACTCCCCTAGCGTAACTGTATAAATTCCTTGTTTAAAATATAAAAAATAGCCAATTGCCAACTTACAATAGTTGAAGCCGTCATAGGCTCTTGTTCATGGGTATGTGGTCTTTTTAGAAAAAATCCACTGAAACTTTACTACAGAGGTCAGTAGACATAATAGAAAGTGCTTTATTTAAAATATAAACAACCCGGAACGCGTTTCGCCACATACACACGTGGCTTTTTCAGCTGGTATCCTTTTTCACAGTGTCCTGCTACCTCTATATATATATTATAATATTACCCTTAGTTAGGTTCATTAATTGTTTGGGGTGAGTGTCAAGACTCCGATCAGAGTTCCGGCCGCCATCTTGGTTATGCGCAGTCCCTCTGCACCTCTTGCTGGAATATGGAAGTATGGAGTCAAAGTCCACCATCTGGGCACATCTTATGCATGCATTCTAAACTGGAAAGCGGAAATGTTATTCAAATCATTATAGTGAGACTCTCCTCCGCTGTATGTCAAAAATCTCTTCATCCTGTTGTTACCATATCACCAGGGGGTCCCATAACCGATCGGCTCTTCAATATATGGCCCAATATGGCAGGCTTTGACTTATCTGTTTGAGCTGCATGTCACTCTGTTTATGTTCCAGATGATGATGCCATATATATTGACAAATTGCAGAGAGTGATGAGTGCATTTTTAAAATCATTTTTTCGTTCCTTTCCATATCCACTAAGAATTGAGTTTACCGGGGGTTAACTGACTAGGGAGCGCTCCCAGTATTACCCGCAGGAAAATATTTTATACTACTACTTGCATGATTTCTTTGATAGCTTTAACTCAGTATTGCTATATGTCTCTTATTTTCCTAGATAGTTGTAAACCTTCCAGGTATTAGTCTTGAGTATATATATTTTCACTTTCCTTCACTTTCTTATAGCCACGGACCTTCGAAGGCCCTTATTCCATATCTCATTCTATACATCTGATTTAGGGACCGGCTCATATAATCAGAAGAGTGTGGCTTGGGTTTTATCTATCATTTGGTGTGTGCAAAATTTTGCTACTGTCATAGAAACATAGAAACATAGAAAAATGTCGGCAGATAAGAACCTTTCGGCCTATCTAGTCTGCCCAATTACATGGATACTTTACCTGGATTTATCTTTTGTTTAGGATAGCCTTATGCCTATCCCATGCTTGCTTAAATTCAATTACTGTTTTGGCCTCTACCACTTCTACTGGAAGACTGTTCCATGTATCCACCACCCTCTCAGTAAAATAATGCTTCCTGATGTTACTTTTAAACCTTTGCCCCTCTAATCTAAGACTATGTCCTCTTGTTTTGCTATTTTGTTTCCTTTTAAATATACTCCCTTCCTCTACCTTGTGGATTCTCTTTACGTATTTAAATGTTTCTATCATATCTCCTCTGTCTCGTCTTTTTTCCAAGCTGTACATGTTAAGATCATTAAGCCTTTCCTGGTAACTTTTCTCCTTCAAGCCGTACACCATTTTAGTAGCCCTTCCCTGAACTCTCTCTAAGAGGCCTATATCCTTCTGGAGATACGGTCTCCAGTACTGCACGCAGTACTCCAAGTGAGGTCTCACCAGTGCTCTGTACAGTGGCATGAGCACTTCCCTTTTCCTACTGCTAATACCTCTCCCTACACAACCAAGCATTCTGCCAGCATTTCCTGCTGCTCTATTACATTGACTACTTACCCTTAGATCCTCTGAAATAATGACCCCTAAATCCCTCTCCTCAGATGTTGAGGTTAGGACTGTATCAAATATTCTATATTCAGCCCTTGGGTTTTTACGTCCCAGGTACATTATCTTGCACTTATCCACATTAAAACTCAATTGCCACAACTCCGACCATTTTTTTAGTTTACCTAAATCATTTGTCATTTGGCTGATCCCTCCAGGAACGTCAACCCTGTTGCAAATCTTTGTGTCATCAGCAAAAAGACATACTTTTCCATTAATACCTTCTGCAATATCACTAATAAATTTTTTAAAGAGAATGGGTCCAAGTACTGACCCCTGAGGTACCCCACTGGTAACAAGACCTTGCGCCGAATAAACTCCATTTACCACAACCCTCTGTTGTCTGTCACTCAGCCACTGCCTAATCCATTCAACAATATTGGAATCCAAGCTGTTATTGTCCATTTTGTGGTTTTTATACTTTGACTAGAATTAAAAATTACGTTTATTTTTATTCCCAGTATTTACTTAGCCCAGTGTTCAATAATGTTTTCATTCATGTTGGTTAGGGTTACCTTCAACTGAGGCCACTGGGCCCACGCTATTGACTAACGACAGGTTTTGGAATAATTTCTGCTTGGCTTTCCCTTCAATTACTAGAATATACAGCGTTGCGCTATTTTATATTTTGCTATAGATATTACATTATATTGGATTGGTTACATTTTTTATCTTTCATGTATTGATAAGAAGAAACTAGGATTATTTTATGGATATGTATGTATGTTATTTTCCTTTGCTCACAGTCACTCGGCGATTGACGCTGAACCATATGCATATGTATTGTTTATAGATATCTGGTTTTTGGGGAGACCACCATTTTGGTACAAAGAGGTTGAAGGAGCACTATCGAATTATTGTTGTGGGTGCTTCACTGTATTTGTTCATAACTTTTACAGGGTTATTCAAAGAGAATCGAACAGTCACCACATGTTCGGTGACTTTTCGTTCTCTTCAATTCGGTGGGATTTGGCGATCCCATTTCGGCGACCCTGCGGTGTATTCAACAAGCACCACAGGGCCGTCGTAGTGCAGGGAAAAGCCGCCGCAAAAGCCGACGAAAATTCACAGCGAAACCCGGCGAACGCATACCGAAACCCGCAAAAACATCTGCATTAACCCCAACGAAAAAGCCGGAGAAACCCGAGCAGCCATCGATCAGAGCGCAGAGCAGCTGCCGGAAAAACTACATGTGAGTAGTTTTGGGGGATAAAACTGCTCAAGACTTCGCAGACAAACTTTTGGAAATTGGAGAAGGTAGGCTACCTGTTGAGTCATCTGGCAACAGTAAATTTCTTTTTTGTTTCTTCATACATATTTCCCTGATGAAGTCTCTGTTTTTAGAGATGAAATGCGTTGGAATGTATTTTATTTTGTTATTACAATAAATTCCATTTTACCAAGAACCTGCAAGAACTTTCATTCAATTAGAGTCTCTCTAATTTTGGATGCCCCTGGCGGTGCGTTTTCTGGAAGGAGTCCATGGTGCCAACTCTTGCTGACTAAGCCCAGGAGACTGCATATCTTCCATTCCGACCAGGAGGGGTAACATTTAAAGACTTGTTACATGCCCAGTATTCATTCACATCTTGTGAGTTCTATTTAAGCAGGGGCTTGAATGCTAACATTTTTTCTGCTATCTGCACTATTGGTGTTGTAATTTATTTTACAGATACCGTTCCTTTTACCTTGTATTGCTTCAGCACTTGAGGACAGTGCTTTGCAGAACGCAGATACGTATTAATTTATTTTATTATTTTTCGCACAGTGGGTGGTCATGTTTTTCTTCTGTTTCCATTATTACAGTAAATTTCCCTTAGGCTGGGTTCACACCTGGGCGTTTTAACGCGCGTTCGTGCGCGCTTTAAAACGCAGGAACGGGGAAATCCCATGCTTTGCTATGGGACCCATTCAGACCTAAGCGTTTTACAGCGCGCAGGAACGCGCGTAAAACGGCCAACGCAAAAAGAAGTTCGGGAGCTTCTTTTCGGGCATACAGCAGCGCGTTCGCGGCCATATCATAGCCGCGAACGCGCTGCAACGCGCGTTTTTTTGTATGCGCGAACGCGCGTAAAAAAAACACGCGCATTGGGTGACGCAGCGCTACGCCCGGGTGTGAACCCAGCCTTAGAGTTTTGCAAAATCATATCATCTGTTGCAGAACTGATAGGCGTAGTATATCTTATCACTTCAAACAATTACAGAGCTGGTTGGGTGAAACTGTCATCCTTGCAGCGAAAAATGTCAATACCATGAACAACCTGACTCTCGATATGATATCGGACTCTGTAACTGACTACTAATCAATTGACATTGTGGTGGATGCCGATGAGGCTATCAGTTTCCCACCGGAATTCCTGAATTCCCTCGACACTCCTGGATGTCACCACATCGCCTTTGACTTAAAGTTGGGTGTCCTATCATGCTACTACAGGACCATAGGCGTGCGCATGGGGTGTGCCAGGTGTGCCTAGGCACACTCTAATCCCACCCATGGCACACTCTGGGTCCCGGCTGGCCGCATCCCACGGACAGCCGCCGGGACCCTTGGCCTCTGCAAGGCAGGCAAGCCTATACTTCCCTGGTGGTCCTGTGGCTGTGGGCTCTGCAATGCGATCTGTGCTTCGTGCACAAAACGCAGAGCACGTCCCACACTGGCCTCGAGCGCGGCGATACTTGTCAAGCGGTCTGCTGTTGGTGAGGTGTAGCAACCCACAGCGCCAAACTTCTGGACTAATTTACTGTCTGGATGCCGCCTGCTGGCATCACCTGCATGCTGGGAGATGTAGTTTTAGTCTGGCTTTCTGAATATTGCAGAAAACCAGCCTCAAACTACATCTACCAGCTTGCAATGCTCTGTTGATGCCAGCAGGCGGCGCCCAGACAGTTAGTTAACCCGGAAGTTCGACCTAGACTTTCAGACGAGCCTGGAGGGAACAGCTCGTGTGAAGGGGGAGAAGCATGTGATGGCAGCATGGACCCCAGAGGGAGGCAGCATGCAGAGACAGAGCCTGCAGGTAAGTATAAGGGGATCTGTGTCTGTTTATCTACCTCTCTCTGTATATTCATCTCTCTCTCCATCCATTCCTCTCACCCCCACCTCCACCTCTCTCTCCCCAATCTCCATCCTGTGCTACATTACCAGTCTGCCCCAACACCAGTCTGCCCCAACACCAGTCTCCCCTGTCTCCCCTAACACCTGTCTGCCATAAACACCAGTGTGCCATAACAGTCTGCCATATTACCAGTGGGCCAGAACAGCAGTCTTCCACACCAGTGTGCCATATAACCAGTGTACTGTAATACCAGCCTGCCATGCATACCAGTGCCAGTGTGCCATATAACCAGTGTACTGTAATACCAGCCTGCCATGCATACCAATGTGCCATATAACCAGTGTACTGTAATACCAGCCTGCCATGCATACCAGTGTGCCATATAACCAGTGTACTGAAATACCAGCCTGCCATGCATACCAGTGTGCCATATTACCAGTGTACTGTAATACCAGTCTGCCCCAACACCAGTCTGCCCCAACACCAGTCTGCCACACCAGTGTGCCATATAACCAGTGTACTGTAATAGCAGTCTGCCATATTACCAGTGTACTGTAATACCAGTCTGATATGCATACCAGTGTGCCGTAATATCAGTCTGAGTCTCATATGTAATACCAGCCTGCCATACATTTCACTGCCAATTTTCCTTGGCACTTTGCCACACATACAGTAAAAAAATTGCTGCACAACACGAGCATCCTCGGGTTATGCCTGAAGAAAATGCTGGCAACCCTACCCCCACGAGACCATGAGGAGCTGGGGCTGCACTGACTCCAGGGTCTGGCACCTGCGCTTGGAATCACTGAAGAGCGACGAAATGCAGGGAAACCCAAAGCACAGAACTTGCACAGATTATAAAATAATATAAAATATAATTTCATTTCATTAAATGCCTCAAAATACAAATAAATCCTTAGCTCCGCCCATAGAGATTTTATTCCGGTCATGCGTGTTTGCATAATTGAAGTGGGCCACTCTCATGGATAAAGTCCAGGGCCAATTTTTTGTCCCAGTCCAGCCCTGATCAGAGATCGCCGGCGCACGAGTCCAGTGTGGGACTTGCTATGCGTTCTGTGCATGAAGCACAGATTGCATTGCAGAGCCCACAGCCACCGGACCACCAGGGAAGTACAGGCTGGACTTGAGATGAAGCGGTCCAGTTACACAGGACCAGACCGGACCATCCGCTCCTCTGCCAATAGACATGTTCAACCCCCTCCCTGCAAAAGAGGTAAGCAGGAGAGAAGGCAACTTTTATACATTTTTAAGTATTAAAATTTTATTTTATGGCAGTGGATTCTGTGATACACTTATACGTACCGCACATTACAGAGCGTTTCATGGCAGTGGATACTGTGATACGCTTATACGCACCGCATATAGAAACATAGAAAATGTCGGCAGATAAGAACCTTTCGGCCTATCTAGTCTGCCCAATTACATGGATACTTTCCCTGGATTTATCTTTTGTTTAGGATAGCCTTATGCCTATCCCATGCCTGCTGAAATTCAATTACAATGCAGAGAGTTTCATGGCAGTGGATTCTGTGATATGCTTATATGCACCGCAGATTAAAGAGAGTTTCATGGCAGTGGATTCTGAGATACGCTTATATGCCCTGCACATTACAGAGAGTTTCATGGCAGTGGATTCTGTGATATGTTCATACACACCGCATTACTGTGAGTTTTATTGCTGTGGAGCTCTGTGATACAGTAATGTGCAGTGTGTATGAGCGTAAGTTTTATTGCTACATACCCCCGGGGTGTAGTGGATGTATGTGAATGTATGGCTGTGTGTGTAAATGAATGTATTTGTCTTTAAACAGACTGCTGTGTGTAAAATTCTGTGCCTGTGTCCTTGTTGCAGTCTGGCATTGCCCCCTTGCTCTGCACCCAAAGGGATGGTATTGCTTGTAGAATCACCACATTATCTGCTGCCTGCACTCCACAAAGTAAGAATGACAGTGAGCATCTTGGCAGCATCATGAGGTACAGGTAGGAGACTAAATATTGGTGCGGGGCAGCAAGAGGTTAAATGGGCACTTTACTCAAATTTGACCCCCTTTTTTCCCCATTTAACCTTTTTGCTGCTGATGACGTGCTGAGCGCATCCACATGTTTTATGCATGCAGAGGATGTACTTAGCACGTTGTTGAGGTCCTGCAGCTCCTTGCCATTTCTTTATTATTTCACAGACATTTGTCCCTCACTGTGGGACTTCCCCTGGACACAGATATAATCGCTTAAGGGTGATGATGTCAGAGTCGTACCTACTCCCCCCCGTGTAATCCCCTTACTGGAGATACTGGTGTCCTTTGGGCTGCTGTATCTCTGGTACCGTAAATTCTACAGGGTCATTTGGGGCTTCAATGGATAGGTCAGAGTCTGCGTTATTGCCCCTTGTTTCATCTCAAACAAAAACCACTGTACCGGTGCGGGGAGAGGTGGGGGGGGGTCCTATGGACCCCTGTATCTCCATTCTTTACACTCCACAATGTTAAGTTAGGTGTCATTGGAGAGGTCAGAGCCTGGCCTTTCTGATGAGACCAAACACGATCATGTGGAAAAAATACAATTTTCCTCATTGCCCACTTTTAACATCTAAAGCAATGTTATTTCTCACCTTGGGATTAAACATACAGGGTTATTCAGAGAAAGGTGAAACTCTGAATGAGTGGATAAGTGAAAATTGTAGGTCAAAATAGACAAACCAGAAAAAGTCTCCCATTTATCTCACTTTCCAAATCGGCTATTTGGTCTAGATTGTGGTCTTCTCCTGGCTTTCATCTTTCTCAGGGTTATTCAGAGAAAGGTGAAAATCAATAGCCGATTTGGAAAGTGATAAATGGGAGAATATTTCTGGTTTGGCTATTTTGACCTAGAATTTTCACTTCTCCAGTCACTCTCCTGAGTTTCACCTCTCTCTGAATAACCCTGATAGTCATAAAACACAATCAGCCACAATGCTCAGCCACTAATTGGGTTAGTTGAGACTCATGGGAAATGTAGTTCAAAAACAGCTGGATGGCCAGGGTTGCTGCACCTCTGAATTATACACATAGTAATGATATATTTAGGCTGAATGCGTGAGAGTGTATGTATGCATAAGGATATATATATATATATATATATACTTTCATGTGTTTGAGCTTTTGGTTGCACACCCTAATGCAATAGGCTGCGCACGCCTATGTACAAAACCTAGACCCACTGAGGTTACGCAATGGGTCCTGACGTTGTGTGAAAAAGATGTTGCTGAATGTGCTGGAATCAACTATCGTCACCGGGAAGAGAGAGGGCGAAACAGTGTTTATTCTGCGCATACCTCTCTGATTCCTTCCGATCTACCTTTTCAATTTTAAGACTACAGCTCCCAGTATAACCGTCATTCTCGATAGCCATCAACAAGTCACAAGGGCAATCTGTTCAATGCTATGGAATTCATTTGAGCTCTCCCTTTTTCTCCCATGGGCATGTTATGCCCATGTTATGTTGCATGCTCAAAAGTATGTTCCCCAAACAATTTCTTTATTTTTTGTGGATGGTAGAATCTAACAATATAGAGTATCATCAAGTACTGCAGTAAGGTTTTTCACCACAGGCCTTTAAGCCCTTGAGCTAAATAAAAATTAAAAAAATACTATGAAAAGTATGAAATATACAAGGAAAAATTAATATTTTCTTTACCTCTCCACCACAAGGTTTCAACTGTAAAAAGCCTGGGCCACGACGGGTACTTAAGCTAGTAAAAGATATTAAGTAGAAAATACTACGGCCCCTATTACATTGTTCGCGCAATTTCATTTGCGCAATTTCGTTCGCGCAGCACAAATTTGCTTGCACGCATCCGTCCAGCGTTATCGCGTGAAAATTAACGTATTACGATCCAAACGCATTTTCTCATCCGTCAAAAAATAACATTCGTAAAAATGACGCGCAAAATGAAGAGTAATACGCGTGCAGTAACGTAGCGCACGTAAATCAGTGTGCGGACTGTTTTTTTCGCGGGATTCAGCCAATCAGAATTAAGAACCTTAATTGACATCAATTTACCTTAAGTGAGTCAATTAAGTTTTTGCGCCTGTCAAAGTAAATCTGAGTATACATGCTGCAGCAATAAAAAAAAAAACACAAATTCACAATTTCATTGTTTGGGTATGTGTAGAATGTGTACCTATACTGTGCTGTATTTTTTTTTCGTGCTGGTGTATTTTGTTTCGACCAGAACGTTCCGATTTGCAGTTACCACCAGCTTTTCAAAGACCTTAAAATTATGCGCGCAAACGTCGTTCGTAAAAAGCTGCGCATCTATTGTAATAGCATCCGCATACCAGCGCACGAACGAATTTGCGCTCACAATGTTAAGTATAGGACGCGCACAGTTCATCACGCTCGCGCAGGTCCATCCGCGTTAAACGATAACACGCATCGTTTGCGCGAACGTTGGAATACAACGTTCAACGCAAAGGGTTTTGCCTCTCGTGCAAATGCGCATTTGCGCACGCAAAACCAAATGCGCGAGGAATGTAATAGGGGCCTACTTGTTTTCAGAACTTACGAGACACTCTTTGATTTAAAATTTTTGTGTAGTTTTAAAAATAAGTGGCAATTCTACAGTCAGTGTTTTATACACACTCATATAATTGAATGCATGACGTGCAATGCACTGCCATAAAACATAAAATTTTGTTTATATTCAATTTGATTAAAATTGCTTATTTTCGTAGAAAATATGGAAACATGTTCCTCATTTCAACTATTTTAAACTCCGTCGCTAATAGACACTAAAACTACAACGGTTTCGATGACTAAGAGGGTTATTCACTAACGTCCAAGTGTGCTACCAAATTGCATCGAACCGTGAATTTCACTGTAGGTACAATTTTGAGGCAATTTGATTATTCACTAAGCTGTCAAATCGCCAAACACAGGAAAATTGAACTAACAATTAGTTTTTTCACAGAACATCGAATTGCACTGAAATTTCAGCAAAATTACCTGATTTCGGTGTTTTCAGTTCGACCAGTTTAAACAGGCAAATCTATTAGGTTTTAATATGATAACCGTAAAATGCGGAGCTTATCGGCACTTTTTCGCCAATGTCTGATAACTGCTTCAGTGACTCCATTTTCAGCAAAAAATATGGTGAACATTATATAAATTCCGATTTCAACTAATTTTTGACGAAATGGAATTGCCGAAGTAAACATATAAAAAGGTAAATGTGATGCAGTGAAGCATTTCATTATTAGACTAAATCGTTTAATTGTGCTACCAGATCCTATTATAAAGCAGAACACAACGAGCCTGTTTGGAAAGCAACATTACTTTTTATGTATCACTTTGTATTCAGTTTTCATCCTCTATGTACGTTAACAAGTTAATCCAATTTTGTTCACAGTTCTGTTTTTATCTTTTTGTGTTCTGGATTTATTTACATAAGATATGACTGTCAAAGTACAGACCACCATAAATAAATATACTGAGAAATTATGAGGGGCCAAAGCTAAGTATAAGCAAAGCTGAATTATGTCCCTAACGGCCCCTCATAATGAAAGGTGACCAGATGGCTTCAGATTTCATAGGAAATTATCTGTCATTTCTGGTTTGGCTGTCCTCATTTTCCAATCTCCGTTTGACTTTCCACTAAGAATGAAATATGACTTCAACCTTACATTTACAGACGTCCATTAAATAAATCTGAGGATCTACAACTTATCAAATGGGTTTTGTAAATTATTTAGATTTTCTAGTACCAAGAAGAGTTGAAATGTATTTCTATATATGACATGTTTTTATTTGCCTTCTACATCTCCTGTTAGTGACCATGAACATTTATGTGTCAGAACATTTACATTCTGTATTTGGAGACTATGGGAAAAATACTTAACAGAAAAATGGAATTCTTTGATAACTTCAGATATTCTATTTCTGAATACACGTATGTATTTGATTTGATATCCACTGCATATATCCCATACGCACAGTTAATTATGTTTCTGTTAAAGATTCCCATGATTCTCAGACAAAACACTTTAATAGCCTAAATATGTAAAACACTGTCTCAGAATGAAGTGTCACTAATTATAAAGAATTATATATTCCCTATCGCTCTACTTTATGAATTAAATAAAAGGTACTCTCAATGCAAGCAGCTGTCTCATTCAAACATTACAAAACTCACAAACAGGCATTTGATACACCATTGATTCTGTAAGCTTTGTAGACTTTTTTAAAGTAGCAGACGGTTTATTGGATGTACAAACAAATTTGTATCTAACATTAAAATTGAAATATGGAATGATGGCTAATGAAAATCAAGAGAAAGCTGAATTTTTAAACAATTTTTTCCTCAGTCTATAATAAAGAAGAGTAAAACATAACAAGGAAAAAAGGTGTCATCTGCGCTCGTTTCTATGTGTTCCATGTACAACAAAACTGAGGTTTTTGTTTGTTTCAATGGCCATTGCAACGTAAGCTCACTCGCCACTTCACGGCACCTCTTCACAGAGTGAGTACCTAACATGTACCAAAAGGCCGCTCTACTGAGCAGCTCCAAGCCCCTCCTGCTGCTTTTCAGCCAAGGAAAGGCAGAGATGGTGGGTTTTATTTATACACGCACCAAACACTTCCCATTTGGGATTAAAAACAAAAACATGGAAAGAGGAACAGCTGCAGTCCGTCGTTCTGCAGCTGTTCCTCTTTCAATGTTTTTGTTTTTAATCCCAAATGGGAAGTGTTTGGCGCGTGTATAAATAAAACCCATCTCTGCCTCTCCTTGGCTGAAAAGCAGCAGGAGGGGCTTGGAGCTGCTCAGTAGAGCGGCCTTTTGGTACATGTTAGGTACTCACTCTGTGAAGAGGTGCCGTGAAGTGGCGAGTGAGCTTACGTTGCAATGGCCATTGAAACAAACAAAAACCTCAGTTTTGTTGTACATGGAAATCATAGAAACGAGCGCAGATGACACCTTTTTTCCTTGTTATGTTTTATACATTAACTGGGCTGTTACTCCTGGCAGTTGCTGCCGCTCCGAATGAGTATGGGCGCGACGCTATTTTTTCTGTATTTATGTATATCATGCTTGTAACACCAGTCCGTCGTTCTGCAGCTGTTCCTCTTTCCAGGTTTTTGTTTTTAATCCCAAATGGGAAGTGTTTGGTGCGTGTATAAATAAAACCCACCATCTCTGCCTCTCCTTGGCTGAAAAGCAGCAGGAGGGGCTTGGAGCTGCTCAGTAGAGCGGCCTTTTGTTACATGTCAGGTACTCACTCTGTGAAGAGGTGCTGTGAAGTGGCGAGTGAGCTTACGTTGCAATGGCCATTGAAACAAACAAAAACCTCAGTTTTGTTGTACATGGAACACATAGAAACGAGCGCAGATGACACCTTTTTTCCTTGTTATGTTTTATAATAAAGAAGAGCCAATACCAGCTGAACACAAGTTAACCTTATAAAAGCTCTTCAAATAAGTCTTCTCCTAGCACAGGACAAAGTTCCTTCAATTAGTGAAAAGTAATATGAACAAAGCCCCGGGGCCAGTTTGAATTAACCCTCTGGAGCGCAAGGAACTTTGTCATGTACTACCCACACCTCTATTTCTTATATTCAAAGATTCTATCCAGTTGGGTAACATACCAAAATACTGGTGTAAATCAGGTGTGGTTACCATGTTCAAAAAGGGTTTCAAAACCCAGATCTATAAGTCTAACATCTGAGCTTGTGAAAGTGTTTGAGAGACTATTTAAGGATCACATCAGAAGTGCTACTCCAGCAACCATCTCAATGAAACTCAACATGGATTTGTGAAGGATTGCTCTTGTCAGACCAATTTAATCAAATTCTATGACATCAAGAGTAAAAAAGTTTGGATCAAGAAGATCCAGTAGATGTGTTGTATTTCGATTGAAGTAAAGAATTTGTCACAGTCCCACACAATCGACTACTAAACAAACTAAAGGAGATCAGATTAGATGAACATACTTGGTCTTGGATTAAAAACTTTCTTCTGTTATAATCCAGCCCTGCATATATGGACTAAAGGGGTAATTTCTTAAGCACTTTTGTGGCATTCATTTTCACCGTAACTGTAAATAATCATAGAATTCATTGTTAATATAAAAATAGTGAACTTCAGGTATGCTAAATAAATTAGACTGAAACTACATTAGATACTACTCGAAGAACATTTCTTAACAACTTTGAAAGGAACTACAGTAGAAAGAGTGAAATCTACATCAAACTATAGTGTAACTTTCTTAAATAGTGAATTGACCTTTGTTTCACAGATCATAGTTGATCCACCATAGTTCCCCAAATTTCGCCAAAGTAAAACCACTGGTATATCCATATAAGGAATAACTCACTAATTTAAAAATAGGACATATTAACATATGGACAGAAAATGTAAAGCAAAAATAGCTATTTTGGGCTAAAATGTGAAATTTCTTTGTTGATCACAAGTCATTATTTTGGGGATAAAATTATGTGCACTTTAATGTGCTCTTTGCATGTGACTGTAGAACACAATGACTGTGGACTGTGGACCAATAGTAGCAAGCTGCTAGACTTAAAATCTGCAAGAGATTTGAAATCTTTAAATACTGTAATAGTGGATCACCTCGTAAATTTTCGGGAGCTGCAAATGAATACTGGGAGCCACACGATCTGCAGTCACTGGTATTCTTTCCTATGAACTTCTTGGAAGAGTCACACAAGATCTGTAGGAGCAAGCAGTGCTGACTGAAATTGGGAAAACATGTACTTTGCTTAGTAAGAAAAGGAGGCTATGGATTGCACCCTTCCACGAGAGGACCAGATGTGAGTGAGTTGCAGATGTAAAGCCACTTAACACCAACTTTGGGAACCAGTAATATTTTTTACTTTGCAGATGCAAAGGAGAATAACAAGCTACTATGGAATTATGTGTTATTCTCCAACTCCCTAAAGGTACATGGCTCATCTTGAAATAGGTTGAGATCGATTAGCATTTACCAGTGGGTGTGTTATACTTTATGGCTTAATCTTAATATTAAGGGCCCTATATGTGGTTATTTGTTTGTGTTTTTGTCAATTGTAATTGTGAGTGAACCAATGTACTTGTAAAGTCAACTTGAGTGAACATTCAGTACTGTATTTGAGTTCTGTATTTGTATGTATAAATGCAAAGAGAAAAAAGTTAGACCATCTAACAACGAGAGGGGAATGGGGAGTACCAATTAAAACATAACTTTTAATAGTTTTTGTAGATTCACCTAACACACATACATATACGATTTATGAAAAACGTAGGGTGGGGTGCATGAAGTCTGTTAGTAGCCAATGTATAATCTCTCAATGTGTATCAATATTGGATAGAATTGGCTAAAATTGCCAGTGTTAGTAGAAACTATTGATACATGTATAAATACATAGAGCGAAAGCGATATCCCATATAGACACGGTAGGGAGATTTCCCAAAAGAGGTACAAAAGCAGAATAGTTGTTAAAATTTAGGAATAATTCCTCATACATATATCACATACCACTCTAAGCTAACCTCGACGGTTCTTGCCGCCTATGTAACCCGGCTATTACTAGGAACCAAACATACGCTCAAGGAGATTAGGCAGCACCTATACAACCCTCATAAATAGAGGAATACAGTTAAAAACATCAACCAGACATAACGCTCGACGCGTTTCGCTGTACAAAACAGCTTTTTCAAGAGTGGAAATGTGCCCTACCTGAGAGCTATTTATATACTGAGGATCCTTTGAAAAAGAATGGAAGAAGACGCTATTCTTAATCGTTCCCTGGTGTGTAATTTCCCGCCGTCTGACTTGAGATCTTGCAATACGTCATCGACATGCGTCGGCAGCTGCTATATTGTTATGAGGGCAGTTATCGTAGTATAAATATGCCGTACCAGTCGCCACCTAAGAAGGGATACATAAACATAAAAGTCGGTTTTCGCTGTGATTCTTATAAAGAGAATAGATGCGAAGATTGTCAAGTAACAATTTTCACGTCATTAAGAGGTGTCCGTGTAGGTTTTCATAGTGACCTATCAACATAATGTGAGGGCCAATCATATTCGAATGGTTGCCATGGTGACTGGTATACACAGGTAATGCGGCAATCTAGGAGTCTACGCCTCGTACTGTATGGAGATTGACTCAGGAGAGATTAGATAATTTTAGAATTCTATAGCTCTATTTTCTGTATGTTACGGAGGACCATCTAGGGATACCCGCTTGAGGGTGTATATTTCGCTGCAAAGAAGGAAGTAACAGCGATATGGAATTAATCCATAGAAAGTAGTAGTATATAAGGTGTATGCTACCACTTATGTAAGATTGACATATTAGCCAGAAAATTCTTATTATCGGGAAGTGCCTGGTTTGCTGGTCCTACGCATAAATATAGGGGGTTATTCAGCAAATCGAATCTCCTAGTCATTTTTCCATTGCTGGCGATAATTTATGCTGGGCTTGAATTTACGATCTGTTATAAAACTAATAATAGTGTAATAGAATGGGAAAAAAATATATTAGGGAACCCTCAGTATAATGATGATAATAAAATAGGTAGAGTAAATCTATTAGTCTGATGGATAAGGAATGAATAAAAAGGTGTAAAGATGAGGAATGGGTCAAATGAATGAAGTAAAGGTGAAGCCTTCATTTAATCCATTTGGATATAAAGTATTAAGTCTATGTATCCAGAAGGCTTCACTTTGACACAATTTTTTGTGTATATTTCCCTTTCTAGGACCTAGTTTAATCTGTTCGATTCCAATGAATTTAAGGTTCATGCTTGATCCTTGATGGCATGATTTAAAGTGTCGTGACACTGATGTATCTATTGGATATCTCACTGAACGTAGATGTTCTAGGATGCGAACTTTCAATGGTCTAATTGTTTTACTAATTTATTTGAGTCCGCATTCGCAAATTAGTTGATAAATCACTCCACTTGAATTACAGTTAAAGAACTGATGGATCTAAAAAATTGAGGGTATTGTCATAGTTATGGGCAGTTTTTGAATCTTTACAGACATGAGGACACGCCTTACATCTGCCACATCTGTAGGTACCTCTAATGTCTATAGATAGCCAAGTATTATTTTGAGATCTTTTAATTTGGAAATGGCTATGTGTCAGATGGTCTCCAAGGTTCGTACAGCGTCTTGCTGTCATCATGGGCTTAGGTTTAAGGACTTGTTTAAGGTGAGGGTCTTGTATAAGAATAGGCCAGAAGCGTTCGCAGTATTTCTGACAGGATTCCAACCTGTATCATAACTTCCTATGAGTCTGATTAATTTGTCATTTTTCATGTTCTGCGAGGGTGACAAAAGATCCTTACGGTCGGTTGTTAGTGCTCTTTTATACGCCATTTCAACGACTCGATCTATGAATAAAGATCTCAGGGATTTTGCTTTATTCTTAAATTCTTCTACTGAGCTGCACGTTTGTCGCAGTCTCCGATATTGGCCAATTGGAATTCCTCTGCGTAATGTTGGAGGATGATAGCTCTTCCAGTTTAGTAGATTATTAGTGGAGGTTGGTTTTCGATATAAAGAGGAAGAAATATTCCCATTCTGAGTTTTTTGGAGTGTGATATCCAGGAAATGCTCTGTGGTGCCTAGTGTACCAACGACCTCTGTATGCATAAATGCAGATGTTTGTTAGTATATATGCAATGAAAGAGTTTGTGAATATAGAGCTCCATTTGTATGTATTTTTAAGGTTTATATACACCTTACTGTTAATATTTCCTCTGTTGTAAATGTTTTGTATTTCAGCAGTTTGTGTAATAGCTAAGCAAACACAAACATGTATTCTTGAGTAATGTTGATGTGAGTATTTTAGTAATGTGTGTTTATAACGCTGGGCTGCATAAATAGAGGGATGAGTCATACAGGGTTATTCAAAGAGCTCCGAATTGCTTGAGAAAGGTAACCGAACGCTGAAAATCAGCGTTCGATTACCTTTCCTGGCCATTCGGCTATCCATAGAGCAGGCAATTCGACAAATCCTGGCGATTTGCCTGAACATACGGTGCCTGTTCGAGGGCAGTGAAATCCCCATAAAAAAACACTGCTTTGGCTATTCAGAGAACACAAACCAGCAGTGAAAGTTTCCCCTAATGCCCTGCCATTCGGGGGTTTAATTCGGCAAGTTTATTCAGGAGAATCCCATAGGCTTCAATGTTAAAAATATTCCCGTTTTAATTCAATATCTAATAAACCGTTCATTATAAAATTCTGCATTAAAGAGTCTCTTTATTTATAGATTTTTTAGGATATTTTAAGCATTTTTCAGAATTATAATTTTTTTTTTAAAAGTCCGATTTTTTTTTTGAAATTTTTTTTAAGTTTACTTATTTTTTCTGTAACAGCCCTTTTTATTATCATTCCCTGGACCTCCTGTGTAAATTTCAGACATTTTCGCTCAGTAGTTTCTTTGCAAACAGCGTTTCATTTTCACACATTCACACAAACTATTTTGCTAATTTATTCACTGCCTCGTCTGCGGTCTCGGCTGCTTCGGCTGTGTGTGAGCGGCTCCTGCTCGGGCTTTTTCCATGGTTTTCGGCAGGTTAATCCAGATGTTTTTGTGACTTTTTGGCGTGCATTCAACAGGTTTTGCAGTTCGTTTTCGTTGGGTTTGCGGCGACCTTTCCCTGCAATTCGGGGGGCCCTGTGGTGTTTGCTGAATACACCGCAGGGTCACCGAAATGGGATCGGCAAAAGGAACCGAATTGAAGAGAACGAAAATTCACTGAACGTGCGGTGACTTTTCGAATCTCTTTGGATAACCCTGATAGTATTATTTAACAGAAGCTGCAAATAAACCTTGGAGATTTGAAGAATTTGTCAATTTGTGCCCAAATTTGCCATCCATTTATCAATTCTACCCCAGTCCAATTATAATAGGAAAATGTTAAACAGTCACAGTATATCAAGTAAAAAATTCACCATTAAGAAAATTATTTGGTTAAGTTCAGCATTTTAAAGAAACTGTAAGCTGACAGAAAGCAAATGAAATGACGTTTCTCTAGAAAGCAATTAGGAGGCTGTGAAAAAATATGGTTTATAAAGTACAAACAATTTCTAAGAAAAAAGCAAAGATAAAGGTTTCGCACAGAGCTTAAGTAGAGGTAATCACTTCACATTTCCATAAGCGGAAGCTCATTTACACAGCAATTGTTAAAAGATCTAAACATATGTTTCAGCTGGATATGATCTTGCATGAGAAAACATGGCAATCTTCATTTTGTACCATAAGAAAGAAGTAGCATGAACTGTGGCATGTGTACCCTGGAAGTGGCACAAGACAAACAGCATCAGTCCTGAACCATTGGAGATTGAGTCTATAATACCTTTTGATACCAGCAAAGACCTAGAAGATTACAATAAGAATGTATTCTTTTTTTTCTACCGCTATCTACTGGGAGACACTCATTATTATTATAGTTCCCATTAATTTGCATTTCCTATATAAAAAGGAAAAATAATGGTTTAATCCAAGGATCACACTCTAATTGTGCAAGCAGCTCATCCTTACTATTTGTAGATGACGCTGCATGAGATAATGGCATCACACAAATTTCTACAATGAAAACAAAATATTTTCATAACTGCATTTTTATCTTAGTAGAAGAACCAGGTAACCTAACGTACAGAATACATACAAGTATTTTAATATCACAAATGCCTAATATTTTAAACACATGCAACAGTGTCAAGAAGGAGTTAATTCAGTCAAACTTTAGCTATCTTCCAGTCACAAAAATATACTAATAGAGAATAAAAGAAAGTTGATTTAATATATTTAATTTTGAGTTAATGAGAATAGGAAAAAATAAACTGTGGGTTAGCAGATTTTTCAGGGGGATCAGTCCCACACACATATCACATACTCCTCTAAGAGTACCTATATACAAAATAGAAACACAGATGGATGGAAATCAGACCTCAACCATCCTCCTGGAGGTGCCTGCAGCATTTCTGGTACTGATGCCAGTAAGTACGTGTGAGAGGAAGCCACCATAGCGTCCGTTCGTGCTGAAGTCACAGTATGGGGAGACTAGGAGGGTGGCATTATTAGAATTATTATTGTCATCATTTATATAGCACCAACAGTTTCCGCAGTGCTTTACAATAACCAAAGGGAAAGAGATACAGATAAACGGACATAGAATGGAAACGAGGTGTAGGGGGCCCTGCTCATAGGAGCTTACAATCTAGAGGGATTGGGGTTGAGGAAGACCAGAGGAATTTTACTAGATAGCAGGATCATTAGTGACAGTGATTTGGGAATGGTGGGGCCATAGAAGCGGCTTCAATCGTGTGTGAGTAGGTGAGCAGAGGGAGGAGTTGCATCAGTGATGTGGGATGCTAATCTGAAAACATGGGTTTTGAGGGATTTCTTGAAGGCCTGAAGGTCAGGGGAGAGTTTGATAGGGCGAGGCAAGTCATTCCACAGGACCGGTGCTGCCCTTGAGAAGTCTTGGAGGCGAGAGTTGGCCGTGCATGTGTAGACCGATGATAGGTGGAGATCACCTGCTAACCGGGGTTGTCTAGATGGGACGTACTTGCGGAGTAACGAAGACCTGTAGGAGGAGTTGAGTTATTCAGCAATTTGAACGTGAGCATCAGTATTTTAAACTGTATCCTGGAACGTAATGGACAGACTGGCAGAGTGGGGAAGTGGAATGCATTGTACTGTGCATGTGTGTCATTTTGGTCTATCGCACGAGAGCACGAACTGTCCCCAGTGAGCATTCGCGAGACCCGGTCGATCTCATAAGTGGGAAATACATTTTTCTGAGAATCACACATCAATGGAGACCCCTCTGTACTTGAAGGAATCCAAGTAGATGGCTATAGGGCATATACAAAACACCAGAGGGACGATCATGTCATGAATCCCTTGATTCCTGGGTCCCAGCATAAAAATTAAGATAAATATACCAATATTTAATGCATACACAGATAGATCCCAGGGGTTAAAAATAACAACTCTGAGTCAAAGAAAACAGCAAAAAAAATTAAAAATAATATGGGAGAGACAAAAACTCACCTCAAATCAGTGGATGTCCTGGGGACGTACCTACAAGAACCAGTGCCGCTCAAGGTTCTCGTTGAGACCATGAGGGGACACAGTATCCAATAGGTACATCTGTCTCACTCCTTTTTACAACAAAACTTGCCACACAGGGTTAGAAAGAAAAAGGTTGATGTGAACAGGGTTGAGTATCTGATAGAAACGCAGCCTATGGTTTACTCATTTTTATTTTTGGGTGTCATAAACTCCTGACACTGAGGTCCAGTTTCTGAATTTTACCCCTTTTTTACATGTCCGACCTTCACTATACAGGTTACCCGAGATCATCCACAAGATTTGTTTGCAGACTACCAGTCCTATATGTCTCCAGAACAAAATTTTCCTTATTCTCGTTCCTTTTCACATGAAGGGGGCTGAACAGCACTCCCTGGGAATGCAACAATGTTCACGTCATGAGCTGACTGCCCTGGAAACAGATGCAGGGGAAGACCAGGACAGCCAGCAAACTCTCAAACATACACATTGCCCAGCTGGAGCTCAAGGGTCAAGGCATCAAAACTAAATCTATAGCACCTATAGAAATCATAATTCTGGTGGTTCCGTAGCAGGAAATAAAGGGAAACCAGACCTAAGCATGTAGTGAAATTACAACTTTTTAAAACTTATTTTTGAATCTAAGTAATGCATTCAAAATAGAACATTCTCTTTAAGTTTGTTCTGTATATATACACAGGACGACATCAGTAAACCGTTCTAATTTACATAATTTCATCAGAGCCCTTAGAAATCCATCATGTTTACCATACCTAAAAAAAACACCTCTAGGATCTCGGCTCACAAGACTGATGCAAGATTTCCGTATGAGGGGGGGGAGAGATTAAAATGGCTTTTTGACACTTGTTAAAATATTATTATAACTTTTACATAGCAGCAAAAGATTTTGTGGCAAATAGCTTCATTAAGTGTATGATATTTCAAGTTATAATTTAACAGGCAAACTGTTATGGAAGGATGTCTGAACCCTTCCTGCAAATCTACACACCAAAGACAACTGTTATTTTCCATGCATTCTTCTCTAGACTGAGTTCACGTCAACTCAGAGGAAAATTAGAATGGCTGTAATCATATGAAGGGTGGAAAAACACTCAAATCGTTTCATAGCAAGGACCAAGGCTGGCAGATAAATTACAGAGCAATTGCAGAGGTTCTTTTTTGTAGAATCAGGGTTGTTGTCAAATTAGAAATCTACACTTTATCAAAACTTTAATGTCTCAATTTGATTAAAAATCTTGAATTCAAGGATGAAGGCCAGTATTTAAAGCTATATTTTCTGGATACTTTCAGACAAATTTATCTTAAAGTTTATATAAGAAAGTGCTGTGGAAAAATAATATTAATAATTGCATAAAAGGTCCAGAAAATGGAGGCTTAGTAACGCCACAAACATCATACAGGTCTCCACTAAACAAAGGTTGAGTTAAAGGGATATTCTACACACCTGACACTTGAGCTTTTTAAGGTGGACAGGGTGTGTAGAGTATCCTCCCCTCTACCAGGTTTCCCAAGTCTTTAAAATGCAGGTAAGGCTGGCGGCACACGAGCGTTAACAGAGAGAGGAAGGAACGTCCGTGAAAGTGGGCGTTCCTTCCACTCTCTGCGCTCAGCGTACAAAGCGCGATCCTCCTATGGAGAATCGCGCTTTATATCCTGTCAGCGTCCGTTTAGCTTTTTGACGGGGAGGGCTATTTCACTTCCGGTGGATGGCTTTCCCCGTCAAAAACGCACGGACGCAGGGAATTGCGGGTGCACATGAGCCGTAAATACGCTCGTGTGCCGGGGGCCTAAGTGGAGAGATGCCTCAACCCCCCCCCCCGGAGGATAAGGCAGCTGGGAGGTTTGAACTTCCTGGCTGTCAGTCACTAGTTTGGTCACTTGAGAGACTTGGGGGTACTGGCAAACCCTCCCTGAAATCGGCCACGTAGCCTGCGGTTGTCAGAGAGAAAGTCGATGGATCGGATCTGCGCATGCGTGCGCAGCCCGATCCACCGTTGTGTGCAAGCACTTCCGTACGTAAAGTTCACAAGTCCCGTTGCAGTGTACAATTTGCCTTCCCTATGCTATGCAAATAGTGCAAATTGTGCAGAAAAGACTCGGGCTTCTGGATTCTGGAGTCCCTGAACATAAGAGGAGGAACCGCGAGCGCCGAACAAAAGGTGAATAATTAATTAAATTAATTATTTAAGACCAAAAAAAGGACACTCTGTTTTTCAGTAGAGTGTTCCTTTAAAGTTGAGTTAGTATAACGTGGCTATTACAACTGAGCTGTACTTACATGAGATTGGTTTAGTTAATTGCATGATTAAAATACATCTAATTTCAGTAACTGAAGGGAGAAAGTCTGCAAAATCAGCTGAAAAAGCTACCTTTGCCATTAACCCAACTGCTGCCAATCTAGTGCAGTTATAATAGAACTAATTTAACCTCAAGTCGAACTTTAATGACTCAACATGTTTAATGTGAAGCAGGCATTGAGAAACCAGTGCCATTCACAGTGAAGATCACTCATAAAATAAAGATGTGTAAAGTGAGGTGAAATACTCAAGTATATTGCAGAAAAAGCTAGCAGAAATGAACTTCCCATATGCAGCTTGTTTTGCTTCTATTATTGTTATGTGCAATATAAGCTGTTTCATTTACTTTGTCAGTTTTCAGAAATCTGCTCCTCAAGGTATTGTTTCCAACCTTTTATAACAAGCCCAACAGGGAATTTCCTGAAGCAGCTGTAACAAAGTAAGAACGATTTTATCATGGAAAGATTAAAAACTTTTATGTCTTATTTGTTTCAAACTTCAAGTAATAATGTGGTGCCCTTTCGCATGAAAGCATATTTTTTCTCCAACGGTCTAGGCAAAGGTTTTTAAATATTCAGTAACACCATACTGTAAATGTTAGATTTAAATGTTTTATTAAAACACAAAGGAAACCCAGATGTAGACTTGTTTATTGTCATTATAATGGGTTATGAGAAACTATCAGGGTTATTCAAAGAGAATCAAAAAGTCACTGCACGTTCGGTGACTTTTCGTTCTCTTGAATTCAGTACGATTTGGCGATCCAATTTCGGCGACCCTGCAGTGTATTCAGCAAGCACCACAGGGCCGCCGTAATGCAGGGAAAAGTTGCCACAAACCCGCCGAAAACTCACCGCAAAACGAGGGCGAACGCTCACTGAAACCCGCAAAAACATCTGGATTAACCCGCCGAAAACGCCGGAAAAACCCGAGCAGGAGCTGATCACACCCAGAGCAGCAGCCGGAAAAAGCCAACACCGCAGACGAAGGAGGTGAAGAAAAAAAAACCCAGTATGCTTGAATGTTTGAAAAGTGAAACGCTGTTTGCAAACAAACTACTGAGCAAAAATGTCTGAAATTCACATATGAGGTTCATTGAATGATAATAAAAAGGGCTGTTACAGAAAAAAGAAAAAATGATTTAAAAAAAACACAAAAAAAATGTTTGCAAACAAATCCCAAAAGATGCCTAAAAGGTCCTAAAAAATCTAAAAATAAAGATACTTTTTACTGCAGAATATTATAATGAACGGTTTATTAGATATTGAATTAAAATGGGAATATTTTTAACATTGAAGCCTATGGGATTCGCCTGAATAAGCTTGCCGAATTAAACCACCGAATGGCAGGGCATTTCGGAAACCTTTCACTGGTGGTTTGTGCTCTCTGAATAGCCGAAGCATTGCTTTTTTATGGGGATTTACTGTCCTCGAACAGGCACCGTATGTGCAGGCAATTCGCCAGGATTTGTCGAATTGCCTGCTCTCTGAATAGCCAAATGGCCAAGAAAGGTAACCGAACGTTGGTTTTCAGCGTTCGGTTCCCTTTCGGCAGCCATTTGGATCTCTTTGAATAACCCTGAATGTTTTGTGTTTTCATTTGAGCGTATTTGAATTACAGGTTCACAAACCAGTCAATTACTATGTAGTACTCTTCTGAGAGTGTCCCAAAGATTGCTGCCTTTCCAGCTCATTGGATCAATTTTCCCATAAAAGGTACATAAGCATACCACAATCTACAGTGTCCTTTTATTTCCAAAAATATAGCACACATGCCTTGATTCCATGTTTTAATAGGCCTATTATATCAGAAGTTTGAATCTTACCACAAAATAGGCTTGTGCACGGATTTTTTTTTCGGTTCCATTCGGTTCGATTTTTCGGATTTTTCAACTTTTCGATTCGGCTCGTTTCGACCGATTTATGTTTCGATTCGGTTCGGCTCGATTCGTTTTTCGGGTACTTTTTTTTCGGAATATCGACCATTTTTCGTGTCACTTAGCTCGTTTTTTGTATCGACTTTTCGTGATTTCGGAAATTTTCGTTTTTCGGAATTGTACATGTTTTCGGAATTTCGACCATTTTTCGTATTTTCGTGTCACTTTGCTCATTTTTGTATCGACTTTTCGTAAGTTCGGGAATTTTCGTTTTTTCGGAAAGTCTGCTCTCCTCGTTTCAAAGCAATAAATTTTGATTTGACACATTTGAAGTCCATTCGAAAATTCCGAAAATATTTCGTTTCGGCTCGGAAAACTTTTCGGATCTGCCATTTTCGGATCTAAAAATTTTCGGAAATTCGGCCGCATCCGAAAACACGAATCGGGAAATTTCGTGAAAATTCCGAAATTCCGAAACCCGAAACGCACATCCCTACCACAAAATGAGATGCTCCACTTACTTTGGGAAGGCCAGTGCCACATTACCCGCTACCCGGATTCATCCTGGAATTTAGAGGTCCTGTTCTGATGTGGCCTTCTACCTGATCGCTACCATTTCTGTCAGTAATTTTTATGCTAACAAGCAATATAAGAATGAGAAAGATTCATATTGAATCGAAACGTTGCCGGGTCCATTTGGGTGGAATGAAAAGATCTCCAACTAAATCATGGTGTTGCATTATCTCGATATTGTTTGTTTAGTAATTTTGATACTGGCTGCTTGACTGCGTCAGTATCTTATGTACATGACGCTGCATGTCATTTTCATGCAACGCCATCTGCGACATCATCGCGTCCATGCCATTCTGAAACGTTTTAGTCTATCGCTATCCAATGGGTGCAGAACTCATACTATTTGCTCGCATTCTTTACTGTGCCCTGTTGTGGTTTGACGAGAATGCATTATATTTACTATATTGTCTATTCTGTGAACTGACCTTGGCTTACCTTTTGACTTTCTTGATCTCTGGTATCCCATGTCTGGGTTGTATGGCTCACTCCTTTGTTACCGACGTCTGTCTTGTATGACTATCCCCTCTGGTATCTGACCTCAGCAAGCCTTTTGACATTGTCAATCTTGTGCTGTCTGTCTCTCAGATTTTACTGTCCATTCTAAGAATCGTGGGTTAGGCTGTTTTGTACTGCGTGTGGGTCAATAACTAATAAAAACTATTTTGATCTGTTGGAGTCATTCAGATGAAATGATTGCTGAGTGTAAACATAACTACAAGTGGACTGTAGGGTAGCATGCACAAAGAGCTGGTACCTAAACGGCATAAAATATGCCACACGTTATCTAAGAAACGTTGATTATCCATAAGAATCAACAGTGGCATATTGTGTAATTGCAAAACTATGCAAAGGCTGATATCAAAATAATGTGAGCTATTCGAGTTCCTTATTCCAGCTCCTCAGCCATAGTGTATGTGAATGTTTTATCTGTTTTTGAGCAACTTTAACCTGAAACAGACCTTTTCTAAATCGGGAAATGTGATTTGATATCTAAGTTGGACAATAAGTGGCTCTTAGTAATGAAGCGTTCATGTTTAGGGACTAGTAATTCAAGCATATTTGTTCTGCGTTTAGCTTTATTTATTTTTTTATTTTGAGAAAGTATTTTACCAGGAAGGATACATTGAGATTTCTCTAGTTTTCAAGTATGTCCTGGGTGGCGAGTATGTACCGTTAGGCGTCTTGCCCAAGGACACTTACTGGAGAGGTTCTCTTGCTGGGATCGAACCTTTGTCTCCACAGTCTTTACTGTAATAGAGCAGTGATGTTACCTCTACTCCAAGTTATTTATTTGTTGAACTGATCCTACAAATGGTTCCCCTAAATTTACAAGTCTATCAGGGTTATTCAGAGAGAGGTGAAAACCAGTAGAATGACTGGAGAAGTGAAAATTCTAGGTCAAAATAGCCAAAGCAGAAAAATTCTCCCATTTATCTCACTGTCCAAATCGGCTATTTTAACCTAGCGTTTTCACTTCTCCAGTCATTCTCCTGGTTTTCACCTCTCTCTGAATAACCCTGAATATGAACAGTTACTCAAAGTTAGATTCACATGCCACTGATTGCATGCCATGGATCAGAGATCCATACAAAAACCAACACACCTAATAAGGACTGTGACCCACTTGGGCAAGCCCAGGTCTGTCTGTTTATTTTCTATTTTCTATGCCAGAATGTACAGATGCTCACCCTTACAGACATGAACTAATTTGAAGGATTTAGGGCTTTTTCACCACAGATTGAGGGACTAACAGTTAACAATCAATCATTGAGTGAGTCAGATCCTTATTTTCAATTTTTTGTTTATAACAGATTCTACCGTATTGGGCTTTAGGGAAAGTGAAATCATCCAGAGCCCTCTTGGGGTATTTGTGGATGATACTGATGTTTGTGAAACATAGTTACCATGATGTTGATTTATTGCTTGAACTACCCACATATGTGTATAGGTGATCTGTTATCATAGCTGATACGTTGATATTATCCAATTTTCAAAAATATTATCTATGAATTATTCATGGCAATATCCCCCTAAAACCTGTTGTATTCACTATTGTACCCACTATATTTAAGATGTCACATGTTTGCCAGTTTTTGTAAAGTAAACTATGAACATTATACGGCAATTATTATACTGTAAGACTGGTTTAAATGTTTTGTGGCCATGCTGACTGTTAATCGTTACAACTTCTCTAGCTCTTTAGCATAGGATAGTGATATATTGCGCCGTGTGCCTTCTAAATTTTAAACTGATGGTTTCACTTTATGTAACAAAATTATAATTTTGACAGTGATTTATTTTTGTTAATTTTGTTTCAGTAGTCACTAATTTATATTACTGTAGCTTACTTTCAATTCACGTTTTATTGGTCTTCTTTAAAGGAACACTAACAAAAAATCACCCCCCCGTTTTTAATCCTAACCTATCCCTACTCCCTTAATAAATATTTTTTTTTTTTTTGTGTAACTGTAATACTTACCCTAAAATCCTCTTGTTTCCAGCAGCGTTTTTTTTTTTTATACTCACCTCCCTCCTCTTCCGCTCCCGTCCTTCTTCTTGCTTCTTGGCTTCTGGTTTACGTGAGAAGCGCGCATGCGCGCCTCTCACGTAAGCCAGCCAATCGGCAGGCTTCCTCCCGGCTCCCTCTGAGAATTAGTGTTGCGCGCAAGAGGATGCGCGCAACACTAACCCTCAGAGGGAGCCGCCAGCTTCTGCGGTGAGTTGGAGACGTCATCGCGCTGAAAGCGCGATGACGTCTCCTACTCGGCAATAGTCGGCAGAAGCGGGAAATATGATTCCCGCTCTGCTGACTGACAGCTGGGAGGGCAGAGTAAAGTTCTCCGCCTCTCTCAGCTGTTTTCAGCATTTACAGCCGATCGGCTGAGCGGAGGGAGGGGGGACAGAGGGCAGGATACTCCGGGCATCATGACCACCTAAAATAGCTTAGGTGGTCATGTTGCTTAGAGTATCCCTTTAACTCACTTTATAGTAACTTTGCTCTTTCTATTACTGCTGTTGTATTGCAATGACACAATTTGAAAGAATTATTTAAAAATCACTATTTCTGGCACAACTGCATATGCTTCTCATCTCATCCCTCAGTTACAGGGATGCTTATGGTTTGCAACATGTAATAAAACGCCTGGATACCTGAACAATAAGTACTGAATAATAAGAGCTGAAAACATGTTTGTTTCTATAAAGGAGTGAGACATTATTTATAACATGACAAAGCAATTCAAAGAATTACTGGATGCTTTAGTGCTCACAGATTTAAAGCTACTAATTTATTATGATGTATTGAACAATATACATTGTTAAAGGGCCACTACCGCCAAAAAAAATGTAAATGTACATATTGTGTATATTTTATGTTGCTGATATCTCCCACGTACATTGGTTTTCTATTGAATGTTTAATTAAGAAAATATTTTACTCTGTATGTGTCACTGGGTGCATCGGTTTTATGGTCTTTTTGTTGTAAACTGTCCCCTCACAGTATCTTTACATTACTTGCTCTTCGCTATGTGGCAATGGCCATAGAATGAAGTCTATGGGTTGATCACTGACACAAATCTCATTGTATTTTGTAGGATGTATTCAAAGGCCATCACCAGGGGTTAGATTCGAAGTCTGTTAAGCTCCCTGTTTTATCTCATTCGGCTGCCATCTCTTATCTCGAGTATCTTAGAGAAAAATAGACCCATGTAACCTTTTCTAAATATTCCACCCTCCACCTGATTAATTGGTAAATACTGTGGATTAGATAAGACACATAAGTAAACAAAAACCTTTGCACAGGTTTTGGTAAATGTTGCCTCATTGGAAAAACCGACAAAATGGAAACAGATAAAAAGATAACTTTATTTTTCCTTTAACGTGCAACTACTTCAAAGAAAACAAATAGTAGCATATATTTTATAAGGTGGATTAATTTGTAATGCACGAGCAATATAGTTACAGTTTATGTAAGGCGTGGTAGTGTCCCTTTAACAGATCTCATAGGACCGTCGATAGATATGCCCTTTAGGACAATATGGAAAAAATGAATGCTCAGTAAACAAGCTAGAAAAATAAACTATTTTTTGCACAATTATATTTTTTCCTGTAGCAACATTTTATTGCTAGATATGTAGATTATTGTCAGGGTCATGAGGTTGGGTGGCAGGTGAAAAACAGGACGGTGTAGAGAAATCCAGGAGGTTTATTGCAACACAGCAGGCAGAATGTAGTATACAAACACTTGGACACAGCTGGATATTGGCAGGAACTCGGGGGCATGGCTAGATACTGGCAGGAACAAAGGAGCATGGATGATTACAGGCAGGAACACGGGGGCATCAATGATTACAGGCAGGAACAAGGAACGACAGGGAACACAAACAAGGTGACAAATAGACTGACAGGAGACAAAGTCCAGACAACACATCAACAGAACCTCAATACCAAGACAAAGTCTATGGGGAGGCAACTCTCTTAAATGTAAGTCCTAGGTTATGCAGGCTGAATAGAGAACAGCTGAGGCTTCCTCAGGCTTGGCAAGACTATCCAGAACTGGATAGTAAATCTGGGGCAAGACAGGAAAGGTGCTGGCAGGTTAGGAAACGGCAGGATCTATTGAATACAAAATAAAATATTTAAGGGATATCTGGAAAAAAACTTATACATAAAATACGTAACTCCTTTTGGATTGCTCTTCAGATCTTGGTCCGTTAATACATAAAGTAAATACAAACAAATGTGCATTAAAGATATAGAAAAGAAAAACATAGAGCAGTAGAGTACTGCTTTATGTTTTTCTTTTCTATATCTCTAATGCAGTGAGACTCCTACATTTATTTTGTCTTTACTTTAGGTAACAGCAGGAGCAGTTCTAGCAAGGATCCCGACAATTATGTCCTAAGAATTAGTCAAGACAAGGCTGTTAGAAAAAAAGCTAACAATAACTGTTAATAATATACTGAACGTTTTTAACATAAAAAAACCCACTGAAGTAGAAAAATTACTATAAATGACTCAAGCGCGTTGCCTTTGTAATGCAAAATTCTGTGCAAAATTGTTAAAAGGGCAAACTGGTCAGTTCCACTTCCAGATATTTGATCCATGGATTAGGATTTCTGAAGATGCTTTATCCTCTAGACTGTAAACTCATCCAAGCAGGGCACATTTGCACCTCTTGTTTCTGTTGTTGAATTTTGTATCATTCTCCACTGGTTATTGGAAAGAGCTGTGGAAACTGTTGGCACTATATAAAGGATGATGATAATATTGCTTTGTACCCATTTCTTAATTAATGTATTGTCATATTCCAGCTGAGCCAGTAACAGGGAGCTGCTAATGGAAAAATGCTTTACGAACTTTAACCCATTAGTGCCTCCTATTGTCAGATCTATTACGAGTGAGCTATTATATTACCTAATAAAAAGTGGGAGCCATTTACACTTGCCAGTTCAGTCCATAGGATTCCAAGGAAATCAGAGAACCGTCTGTGACTTTCAGTGCTGGTGGTAGAAATCCAGGTATTACCCATGTGCCAGAAAATTATTGTTTTCTTTACAATCTATAGAAAATGTAAATTTACATTAGTCAGCTGTAAAAATGAAGCCACAAGGGAAGTTTGCAGCTCAATTGGAATAGGATCAAAGACACTATGATTAATGAGTATGACTGCTATACTTGACAGTTCACATGTTAATCAAAAAGTCTTGGTCAAAATAGGCCCCGTTGCCTATTAGAACTCTAAATTCTTTTTCTGTCAAAATTATCCTTCAAGTAAGCAGCCTTGCCAAGATTCTTATCTAGAGAAGGAACACTTTATCCAGCGAATTCAATGTACTATTTTCACCGTAGTTGATCCCTACAGGTTGTTGAACTTAAACTACAGTCCGTTCTATGACAACAATGGTTAGTGAATAACCTCTTATGTTACTTGTTACAAGATGAACAATCATCTTTGCCTATTCATCATGAAAGTGATAGGAAAATACAAATATTTAGGATGTGGACAGATAGTTAGGTAGGTAATATAAAAGGACTTGAAGCAATACATTCTTCCCTATACTTACACCTTACAATAAAATGGATTGAGCAGGTTATTTCAGGAGCATGTAACTGTTGAGAGTCCACTTTATCTAAAGAGAACTGTAAAGGGCATAACAATTTAATTCAGCCCAAATGAGAAAATCAAAAGTTAAATGATTCTCATTGACTAACTTTACAAAAGAACATTTCATAATACAGTTCTTTTATACTTTCCACATATTCAATTGAAGATTAGGGATATTGGGAACACATAGCTACTTGCAATCTAGAAGCTTTGTAGCCTTTGAAAGGGGTAGTCTGAATTGTAGTCTATGAACTTTACAAAAATTAGATTCAATATATATGGATAAAAGTATTGTCTTTGCATATTAGTATTCTGTTCACGTAGCGGATGCTGTTTATTATGAACACATTAAAAGAAAACCCAAGCCTACAGAAAATGAAAAAGATTAGCACATCTTTGCAGCTAATGTTAAATAAATGAGGAATGGTAAGAAATGCACACTAAATGTTCCTTAGATGCAAATCAACTATTGCAGGGTGCATGGTACATTTAGTTCTTGAATTTGATGCCTTGTGAAAGCAGGCAGACGTGTTTACTTTAAGTTGTGTTTTGGAAAGGTCCTCTTTCCTATGTGAACATTAGATATTTGCATTTGCTTTTGTATGAATTGTAAATCGACTGAAACATGAATCAACAAAGGAACACCTTGAAAAATGTACTGAAAACTAATCACATGGGAAAGATTTTCATTTGTGCAATTAGTTTATGTTAATACCTCTTTTTGTGGTTAGTTGCATTAAATTCAAAGCAGAGAACCAGGGCTACTTGGCAGCCCACCCGTTTCTCCGAACTCCATAGCCTCTCCAATTGCTTGTGGGTGAGGTGATAAATTAGAGCAGGTAGGCTCCCTGACCTCCTCTCTATTTTTCCATTTGTGGAAAAGCATTGCTGTGGTATTTAGAGGGTAGTAAGTAACCCTATTTATTCATTATGCCCCCATCCCACAGTAGAAGCCCACCCACTCTAATGTAAAAACTGCCTATGGGTTGTGGTGGGTGGAGAGCTTGCACATACACACAGGCTCAATGACCGACAACAAATTAATTTTAATAAAGTTAAATATCTCAACAAATTTCAGACAAACCAATTCAAAGGTCAAGTGAAATCCAGACTAACTGAAGCAATCATAGTTTTCAAGTGAATCAGTAATTAAAACCAACTTTTTCTGCTCTGCACATGTCTAGCAAATATGCCACTTGAAAAGGAGTACAAATATTTTACTGTATATAAATATGACATTCTAATCTAAAATTAAGGTTACACACCTATAATTTGTTCATTAGCAGGGTTATTCAGAGAGCGTGAAAAGCAGGAGAATGGCTGGAGAATGAAAAATTCGAGGTCAAAATAGCCGATTTGGAAAGTGAGATGAAAGGGAGAATTTTTCTGGTTTGGCTATTTTGACCTAGAATTTTTCATTCTCCAGTCATTCTCCTGCTTTTTACGCTCTCTGAATAACCCTGATAGTATGTGGATCGTACTCACGTCAGATGAGCTGATTGAAGTCCTGTAGGGACAATAAATTGTCCTGTCATCTGCTGCTGTTTCCAGCAGATAGGGTAAAATAATTAAGCTCCGGGAATGAATTTTTTATTACTTATGCATGACAGGAGTCACTGCCTGGGAAATCTAATCCAATAAATAAATACCACTACTTAACCTGACATTTAAAACATATTTTATTTAAGTCTGAGTTAAAATTTCTAAGGTGTGGGGCTTATGCTAGTGAGGTGCAGCCTGATGCCCTTCCTTTCTTCCAAATAAAAATACTTTACCAGTCACCATTGCTGGAGTTTTACCTACATGAAGAGGACCAGTCACATAGACTGGGTTTTTGCCTTCTTTTGGATCAATAGCAGTAGGTGATGTGGGAGAGGCTGAACCCGATGGACACATGTCTTTCTTCAGCCTATGGAACTATGTTTGGATGAATAACAGTACCAAATAGCTTATGTAATTATTCCTATAAAGAATGACCATTTTTGAGTACTTGTTTTCTCTTTAATCTATTAGGCCATATTCTGCTAAACCTTTCCAGCATCTATTAGCACACAACTGATATGTTTATGGTATGTAAAAGAAACTGTGAAAAACATGCATAGATATTGATATTGCATTTAAGCAATTACCTGGAACTATATTATGCTGTACAAAAATTATATTTTCCAAAACCTGGATGTTATGTCATTTGAGTTATAAAAGGATTAGCACATTTTAAACTCATATGTTGATTTTACTTGTTTTAAAATACCATCTCCAAATCTCTAGAGTACTTAACTAAAACACAATCATTAGAATCTTTTAATGTAGCAGGACAATGTTTTAAAGGGACACTACCAATTACATATGCTGTAACTAGATTTCTTGTGCATTACAAATAAATCTTTGTAAAGCACACACAGCTGTTTTTCATTTCTTTGACATAATTACATGTAACAATGAAAAATAAAACTAGGTTGTTTTTATCTCTCTCCCCTTGTTGATTTTTCTCATGAGGCAACATTTACCAAATGTTTTTCTATACTGCTGCAGTTTACCTAATCTACAGTATTTAACAGTTTAATGAGATGGAGGAGGGGATGTTTAGATAAGCCTGCAGGGAGCCATTATTCTTCAGGCTACTCAAGAGAAGAGATGTCAGCTGAATGAGATAAAACAGGGACCTTAACCCCTTCACTGCTGGTCCTTTTCACACCTCGTGTGCTGAGCTCATTTTGACCACTTTGTGCTCTTCATGTGTAAACGCTATTTGAAGTCATGTTTTATTGTAACACCCAGACAAATTATATATTTTGATTTTCAGCAGACTTGGCAGATTCAAAATATGTCATTATTATATGTGTATGTCCTGTCCTGTCAGATTGCTATAGCAAAAAATCTAAATTTCCATTCAGTTTTGAATCATTTAAAGGTTGTAAAAAATTTTTTTCACATGTTATCATCCAAACTATTGCTTTTATATATTCTAAGAGGCACTCTTGTTAAAAAAAAATAGAAATGGGAACCATTTACTGCATTTGTCTTAGAAAGCATGCAGTTTTAACCAAAACTGAAACAGCCCCGGATTTTTTCACTTGTGTTATATGAATAATATGACCATGTATGAAACAATGACCTTGCTCGTGTAGTGGAAAATGAGAAGGTGAGTAACGGAAGTGGTATTGCTCATTTTATACAAATGGACAATGCCATTGCTTTGTAACAAAAAATAAATAAAAATAAATATTTTAGGTTTTTTTTTTTACATGACATTTTACATGTTTGGTATCATTAGGAAGGCCAGACTGTGACCTGTCCAATGACATCTAACATGACTTCACTTGCATTTTAGATGTTGCAAAGCGTTATTACACATTGGTGCATCACCTCCACATTTGGTCCCTTTGTGCGAAATGAAAAGGTGTATTAGTTCAGCGGCATTGTTTGCTTTACAAGTAAAAGCTCTTAATGCCACTGCCAGTCTACCCCTGCGTATCACTACGCTGACCGGGCGGATCTCGCAAGGTGAGATCCGGCTGGTGATGTGACCGCCAGCATTCGCTTCAATGGAGTCCATAGGACTCCATTGAGAGGATGCGCATGGCTGTGCGCATCCCAGGGCTTAGCGCCGCAAACAATGCAGGCTGCTTTTTTAGCACCTGCATTGTAATCTAGCGGTAAAACGGGCACACTAGGGGGAAAACTGCGGGTGCAGTTTTTCCTCCCTAGCGCCCCCGTTTTACTGCTAGGATCGTAATTTTGCCCAAAATATCCCAAAATGGATGGACTCAGTGACATATATAGAGTAAAATATTTTCTTAACTAAACAAGAAAAAACAGAACACATGTTCGATATCAGCAACACAAAAATAAACAAAATAAGGACATTTCATTTTTTGGTGGTAGTTACAGTTGCAAGTACTTATACAGCACCAACAGATATCCCTTTAAACTTTGTAGTTACGCTTACCTTTGTCCTAAAGAAAACTAGACTGTGTGAAGGTTATTTACAGCTCAACAGGCATTAATGGTACAGTATATTTCAGCTACTTACCTTTGGGTTAATCCCATAATAACCATTAATCAGTCCTTCCTAGAGATCATTAAACAGCTATGGTCATTGTTCACTGCTCTATGTAGACATTCCTGGGAGCTCAACATACCCTTTCACAATTAATTAATAATGACATTTCTTCGGTAAATTACTTTGCAAAAACATTTGTTCTGCAGGAAATGTTTGATAGCTGAATGAGTATTAATAAACAAGGGAGAGATTTTTATTTCTAACATCTTATTTATAAAAAGGAATATATTTTTTGTAATATAGAGTATATGCTACTGTATATGTTTTATGTTTACTTCACGTCTAAGGCTAATGTCAGACGACTTTGTGTGTGGGTCTCTATTGATCATGATTCTATGCTACGACGGATGTTAAACTGTGCGGCGACACAGACGTGATCACTGCGTTCGGCTGACATTAGCCTAAATGTATAATGCTGCATATCCTGTAATGTTTCCTATAAGGATATTATTATGGCTAAGCGAGATAGTTGAGATATAAAAGAAAACCGTGAACACTAGAAAATGAAAAGAAAGAAAGCATGAAATCTCTATCTGTATATATTAGATAAATTGTGTGAATATATATATATATATATATATATATATACACAAAGTATAAAAAACCTTTACTGAAGGAAAAGACAGTCATATTGAAAATATACAAGTGATAATACTGCCAAAATACAGGCAATGTAATCATTACACTGCTCATAGGTTATCGCTGATATTCCAAATTAGGTGATGTAAATATACAGTCAATCGCGCTTATCGCAAATGGTAACTATCTCTTGAACTGATGAAGCAATGAAGCAAGCTGGACAGTTTTTGATAGGCAGATGGCACAAACTACTGGCCAAATAGAACTACTGCATCCCCATAGTACAGCTTGGGATTCGTGTTTTTCTTGAGAGAAAAATGATTCCAAACTGTTTAAACTGTTTTGACTCCTTGGGTATGATGCCCGGTGTGCTAAAATGTTTACATTCTGAAATCTATTTGCAAATTAACCCCTTCGCTGCTGAGCCATTTCAACGCTGTGTGCTGAGCTCATTTTTACCGCTTTTGCTCATCATGTTTAAACGCGTTTAGAAGCCACGTTTTATTACATGACCCAGACATATTATATATCGTTCTTTCCGGCAGACTCCGCAGATTCATAATATATAATTTTTATATGTATACGTCATGTCCTGCCTATATATTATAACAAAAATGCAATAAAATTAGAATTTTCAATCATTTACAGTGTGTAAAGTGTTTTTTTTCACATTTTTTCACATGAGTGTTTGCGGTTATATTTTCTACTAGGTACAATGCCTGCCCGGAGGGCAGTCTATTGTTGTAGAGCATATGGCTGCCCAGTGCTCCCAATGATGTGGCTGTTTATCGCACCCAGTTTCTGGGTATATTTGCCCCCAGCTCACATGGGTATATTTGCACCCAATTTCTGACCCCCAGCTCACATAGATATATATATTGCCCCCAGCTCACATGGATATATATACCCCAGCTCACATGGAGTATATATTTGCCCCAGCTCACATGGGTATATTTGCCCCCAGCTCACATGGGTATAATTGCCCCCAGCTCACATGGGTATATTTGCCCCAGCTCACATGGATATAATTGCCCCAGCTCACATGGGTATAATTGCCCCCAGCTCACATGGGTATAATTGCCCCAGCTCACTTGTGTATATTTGCCCCATCTCACATGGGTATATCGCACCCAGTTTCTGACCCCCAGCTCACATGGATATATATATTGCCCCAGCTCACATGGATATATATACCCCAGCTCACATGGATATATATATTGCCCCAGCTCACATGGATATATATTGCCCCCAGCTCTCATGGATATATTTCCCCCCAACTGACATGGGTATATATATTGCCCCAGCGCACATGGGTATATATATTGCTCTCAGCTCACATTGGTATATTTGCCCCAACTCACATGGGTTTATATATATTGCCCCAGCTCACATGGGTATATATATTGCCCCCAGCTCACATGGATATATTTTCCCCCAACTGACATGGGTATATATATTGCCCCAGCGCACATGGGTATATATATTGCTCCCAGATCACATTGGTATATTTGCCCCCAACTCACATGGGTTTATATATATTGCCCCCAGCTCACATGGATATATTTTCCCCAACTGACATGGGTATATATATTGCCCCAGCGCACATGGGTATATATATTGCTCCCAGATCACATTGGTATATTTGCCCCCAACTCACATGGGTTATATATATTGCCCCAGCTCACATGGATATATATACCCCAGCTCACATGGATATATATATTGCCCCAGCTCACATGGATATATATATTGCCCCCAGCTCACATGGATATATTTTCCCCAACTCACATGGGTTTATATATATTGCCCCCAGCTCACATGGGTATATATATTGCCCCCAGCTCACATGGATATATTTCCCCCCAACTGACATGGGTATATATATTGCCCCAGCGCACATGGGTATATATATTGCTCCCAGATCACAATGGTATATTTGCCCCAACTCACATGGGTTTATATATATTGCCCCCAGCTCACATGGGTATATATATTGCCCCCAGCTCAAATGGGTATATATATTGCTCCCAGCTCACATGTAGCCACATGCAGCCAACAGAAACCGGATGTGCGGCGACGGACATTCGGTTTTATAGTTATAGATGGGGTGCACTTGTACAAAAATTAGAAATGGGGACTCGTTACATTTTTTGGGGGGGAATTATGTGATTTTTTGCAAACGCACCCCATAGAAAAAAATCATTAGTGAAGCATCATTGTTCACTTTATAATTGAAATGTGAACAATATTGCTGCATTAATAAAAACAACACACAAAATAAACATGTTTTTTTATTATTATTTTTATTTTAATTTTTTTAAATTGTTTTAAATTTTGTTTTACTTTGAACATGGTCATGTTTGGTATCATTCGAAAGGCTATCAGGCCTTTCGAATGACACCATGCATGACCCCCTAGCTGCCACGGTTCCGGAGATATCAAGTGAACCCCATATTTCCACCAGGGGATTTCCTTGGGAAATCCCCGGGCAGCTAGGGGTTCCCGGCTATGACATCATTGTGCTATGCAGGACACGTCAGGAGCCGAGGGGGAACCCGGAGATGGAGCCGCCATCCAAGATGGCGGCCCCCACCGGAGCAAGATTACGATCGGCTGCCGAGTGGCGCCGATAAAGCGATCTGGTAATTATAGGGTTAAAAAACAGGCACCGCTTTAAAGGGCAGACACTGCCCTTCAAAGCGGTGCCTGGATTTTGACTGAAAACCCTCCCGATCGGGAGGGAGAGGGATCCAAAAGGATCCCCCTCCCTTTCAGGCGATCTCCCGGCATTGCCGGGGGGGTTCGCCTGGAAATGACGTCATCGCGCAGGCGCGATGATGTCATTTTCGTCAGGGGCCGGCCTATCTTCGGTCCCTGGCTTTCCAGAAGCCAGATCGCCGCGGGACCCCGGACAGAGAGGTGAGTATCTTCCACCGGGGCTCCCGCAAGCAGATGACGTTTGGGGCACATCCTCCGCATCTAGCGGGAGTCAATGAGGACGTGTCCCACACGTCATCAGCAGTGAAGGGGTTAAAGGGACATGCATTCTTTGCTAATGGGCTTTTAAAAACATGCAATGTCTTTTGAACGAGTCAATAGTCTACTTCAACAGACATAAAAAGCAAGTAAATATGATGATATTTTCATATTTACCTGCTTTTCTTTCTTGCCGTTTTCCACGCCCACCTCAGGGGGCACTTTAAGCTAACCAATCAGTGTGCATACATAGATATAGATAAAAAACGCATCGAGCATGTGCGTCTGAGTTTCTCCTCCTCCCTCCTGCACTGTGAGCTGAGGGGAGGGTGGGCTGAACTTTCACCACCAGCTACTGCCAAGACAGGGAAGGAAAGAAATCAATACACACAGGGAGAAAAAGAGACAGCCGAGAGAGGGACCACAAAGAAAAGCACAGAGAGACACAACAAGAAAAGGTACAGAGAGAAAGATAGCACGATAAAGCAGAGGGCTAGCAAGAAAAGGTGCAGTGAGAGAAAGCGCACACAAGAGACAGAGAGCACAAGAAAGAGGGAGTGACTGTGTGAGGGAGTCTGAGTGAGACAGTATGTAAACCATGAAAGAGTGCAAGGGAGCGTGTCAGTGGATGAGTGAGGGAGCCTGTGTATGGGCGAGTATGAGTATGTGAGAGTCAGCAACTGAGTGCGTTTTGCTTTCACAGTTACAGAGATGCTAATATTCAGCTCCTCGGTTTCCCCAGTCTGAGGTCTTGAGCTGCACAGCTTGTTAGTTCATACAGTCACAGGTATTTATAAAGCTCTAGCAAGTTCTGTAGCGCTGTACAATGGGAGAGGCCAAATAACAAATGTCCATACAAGCTAAACACACAGAACAGTAGGAGAGAGGACCACGCCCAAGAGCTTACAATCTAAGATTAGGGGGGTGACACACTAGGTGTGGGTAATAGCTGAGTATGTGAAGTAGAGGGGTGCATGGGGGCTGTGGGAAAGATGGAGCAAGAAATGTAGTTCATGTGAAGGTTTGATGGGTGGAGTAGTGGGTGGGGAGGAGGCGGAAAATATTCAGGAAGTGTGAGCTGAAGAAACACCTCTAGCTGAGGGGCGTCTCCAGAGAAGATGAAATGACAGAGTTTAAAGCAGGAAAATTATTTTTTTTTACACATTTTTAAAACTTTATTGATTTATTCTAGCTTGTCTACAGGTATAAAAGTGTTTAAAAGTCAAGGTAAATTTTTTCTAGACGTGCATATCCCTTTAATTTTGTGTGCAATAAAGAAACGGAATTCCTTTACATTTCTCCCATATTAGCCGTCATCATGTATACTTCATATTGGGGCACCACCAGATGCCTTGCTGATCAAGTATATACTCAATCTTGAAGGATTTAAATCACAACTATAACTGATGTGTATAAACATCAATTTCTAATTAAATATACTCGTACTTTTATAAATGGAGTGTTTATTTATTCTAGATTAATATACATAGAAAATATTTGTATTGCTTGTTTACAGAGGAAAAAGATTTGCATTCAGTGGGATTTAATTAACACTCCCTGTCACCTCACCGCTGCTTTAGAAACTCATGTGATCATGCTTATTATTTAATTAAAGTTCCAAAAAAACCTGACCATAATGTTTATTTAATTATTCTTATTGTCAGAATGTTTGTTTGTGTATTTTAAGCTGCTGTATAGTCACATTACAGCATTGCTTAACTGTCTATGACATTTGCATGTTAAAAATTAGAGAGAAATTGGTTCTGTGCTTAGTACACAGTTATACTGATCCTTTTTAGCTTGATGTGGAATTTAAGGTCACAGTTGCAAGTTTAGTAGAACGAACGGAGATGGGAGCGTCAATGATGCTTATTTATCCTATTTTCAAGTGAGGCCTCACTTTCTTCTGGACCATTGCAATAACTGTATAGTGATCAAAAACAAGTTTATGAGAGTACTGAGAATGGCTAGCGGCATTAGTGGCATGCCCTTCAGTGTGCCCTTGTTCAGGCTCATAAGGTTTTATCTGGATGGCACCATTAGAGAAGAAGATAACATACAGTATGCAAATCAGACTACAATCACCCAAAAGAGTGGCCGGAACTGAAATGCCTCAGAAGTCTCCTATGCACAAGAGAAACAGTAAACCCTCTTTTTAGTACATCTACAGTATGCTATTGTGTTAACATTTCACGTCAGATTTATAATGACATTATAAATACTTGTTCATGACTAATATTTGTCACTCTGTGTACCTCAGGCCAATACAAACATGAACAAAGACACCAGCAATGTTTGAGTTATACAGGGCTATTCAGAGAGAAGTGAAAATCTTGAGAATGACTGGAGAATTGAAAATTGGCTATTTGGTCTAGTTTGTTCATTCTCCTGCCAATTTTAAAGGTTTTCACCTCTCTCTGAATAGCCCTGTAAGAGTCCAAGACTTGCCTCAATCCACTCGTCTGATTCACTGTTGTCTAATTTGTATGTAGTTTTGGATAAAATAAAACCACTTCACTTCAAGACCTCTGTGCGCTTTTCCATTGTTCATATATAAGGTTATGCTCTCTAAAGCTTGCCTTTTAAATGTAATGTTAGTCCAATAAAGAAGGTATCACTATGTACTGCTAGCCACACACTAGATTCAAACTTAAACAATGTCAGCATGATTATAATCATAATTATCATGATTATAATTCATTGAATATCAAATTATCCAAAATGTATCTACTGTACATTTAATAAAAATAGCAACATAATTATATGATTATACTAATTAACCACTGTTAATTTTGTAGCTTGGATTGTTTCTCCTAAAAATTCTAGTTTTCTTGTCAGTTTCCATTAATGTGTATATAAAGAATAAGTTGCAAATGAACATTTTGGCAGTTTTCTACTCACTAAAATAAGTAGCTGATGTTGGCTGATGCAGAATATATATATATATATATATCATAAGTTTTACCAATAATACAGGCTTTTAGAAAATGCTTGTATCTTTTGTATTAGATGGGTATGCTTTGTTTTATTCAAGAACAAGTGTATAATAAACCTTTCAAAGCACATTACACCAAAAAGAAAATGTTCCTGGCATACAACTGTATATAAAGCTTCTATTAAAAAGAAAATCTGTCTCTGCAGTTCTTGAGTGTGTTTTTCTGTTTTATTTGAAAGTGTCTTCTGAAGCTACATGGCAGTTTAAATAATTCAAGTATGTCAACATTTTATTTCTTTTGGCGGAGCTCCCAAAAGCTTTAATGTTCCATAAAATCACTTTGAAAGGTGTCTCGTTCACTCCTCGCAAGTTTACCCTTTCTGTTTAAAATACAGTTTGAAGATGGTATTAGGCATATTTTGATATATTCAGTAGGCACTTTTGGTACTTGATATAAGATAGAAACAGTTAAAACATCAATCCACATAAAATAAGAACTATATCACAAGTGGATTCAGTACTTTCATGCCTACACATACATATGTATCCATATCTAAAAGATAAGTTTAAAGAAATTCCACTGAACAGTAGGAATTATTTACCTTGTCATTTTAAATTTATCTGCTTTTTTAACCTGTTCATTTTGATAATTATAGGTTCTTATTGGTTACCTGTATTTCATATTACACATTAGTGCATGTTAAAAGAAATAAGCAAAATCACTTAACGCAATGTTTTGGCAGCTGGTACATTTTTTTAATTGGAATCACTTGTTATTCTCTGGCTGTTTTCACAGTGGTGGTTTCTATACTAAGTATAGAAAGTGTTAACATACCGTAGGGGGACAAAATACAGGAATAATAAGGAACTGTTAGCATTAATGAGTGAGACTTTAAGTATAATTAGTGCTAACGACTTGGGTGGAAAAGCGTCCAAGGTCATCAAATGAAATTTTTCTTGGTTATAGTACTCAGCTGCATTTGGTTCTCAAATTGAAAGCATATCAAAATGGAATGTGTTATTGGTCTTGTTTTTCTAAAATTAACATATACTTTCGAATATGTATAATGACAACATACAATGTACTGTAGATGTAATTGACTATATTCATATGTTAAATGAATTTGTTAAAATATTATGCTCTCACAGATTTTATCCATGATAACAAAATACACACTGGAGCATAAATTACCATTAAAAACCAAAGGTTTCTAATTTTAAAATAGAGTTGGGAAAAAATGAAGCAATTCTTTGGTTGGATAAGCACTGGGATAAGACAATAACCATCAGGAAAGTAATAGTAGTGATATTCTCACTATAGAAAAAATGTGATTTACTATATGCAAATGATCCCATTATCACGCTATCAAGTCCTCATTAAAAATGTGATTTAGAGATAAAGAGCCAGATCAGACAAATAATCATTGCATTTTTCAAGTGATATATATTTATGTGCTGTAAAGCCTCCTTTACATAAGTAACTGGTCTTTAACTCCTGTATCATTAATGATAGAAAGGTTAATTTTGGAACACACATTCTAAATGTATTTGTCAACATGGTATTTTGCAATGCACCTGTATTTCACTAAAACTGTACTATTATCACAGTGGGTTAGTGTTAAGGTGTACATTTTGCATGTCGCTTTTATGAGTGTTAGTATCGATATGGATACAGTGGGCAACCACAGTGACATCCTGATCCAATTATCTTGACTAATTAGAGAAGTACAGAGCAGTGCAAATTATATCATAGCAACAGATATATACACATAATTAAGCAACTAGTAATTCGGATTAAATATTTTTATTTTCAGATGTAGAAGCAACATAGAAACTATTATAATTTCCAATTTATGTCATCAACGGTAGAAACCACTGTCATTTCCCATCTTTTAGTCATAAGAAGATGGGAAATCACAGTAGTATGGCATACACGCCTGTATTGTTGTTTGATAAGGGGTCTTAAAGGACCACTATCATTACCCTAAACTGTAACTAGATTAATTGTGCATTACAAAAATACCCTCATGATTGCTGATGTTCTAGTGAAAGATCTATTGACCGGCTGCTGGGACATTAAAAAATACTGGCTGCTGGTGATGCTGGGTGGGGTAGAGGAAACTCTTACACTTCACCCCACATTTTCATCAGATTGGGAGAGCTGGGAGGAGGGGGAGAAGAAGGGGCACTCCTTACATCCTGACCACTTTAAATCAATAAAGTGGTTACGACGAGGAGAGTGTCCCTTTGTCATGAACAGCACCGCTGGATGGCAGAGATGACATCGCAGGGGTACTGGTGTGTTAAAATGAGCCCGTATGCAGTGAATTCTGGTGCTGAATAGGCCTTGAGGGAACAGGGTGGCTAGACAGACAGTACCTTGCAGCAATAAGCGTGTTGCCAAATGGAGAGGCAATAATCGTGGTCAAGAGGCCATCCATGGTTCAAGGGCTGGCAGAGAGGAGGCATAATCAGTGGGCAAAGCAGGAGGTCTGGTACACAAATAGGAGCAAGCAGGAATAGGTCTATTCAGGTAAAAGGATAAAGTCTCAATGCTGAAGCCTTGTGGGAATTGCAGAGTGAACCTTTATTAAGCAGGAGGGTGTGGTGTATGTGAACTGTGGTTTAACTGTGTGAGATCTGGATACTTGTGCTCAATCTGAGGGCAGCACTTTACAAGGAGTTGCTGCAGGCACGGATCATGACAGCAGGCAGCAGGCATGGATCATGACACCCTTTAACTAAAGGGGTTATTCACCAACATTTCGGTGCTCTCTCATTCCCTGCACTTCGGGGAATCAAATTTTCCGACCATGCAGTGAATTCTGCATTCACCACAGGGTCCCTGGAGTCCAGGATACAGACCCAAAAAATCCACCACAAAACCTCTGACATATCGCTGAACAAAAGCTGAAAAATCTGCTGGACAACGCATTGGATACGATCTGAAGTATCGGATCACTCAAACCACCAAAAAAAATACGCCGAACACCTCCAGAAACAACGCCGACCAGCCGCTGGAAAAAGTCGACAAGCTGACGAACGGAGTAAAAAAACAAAACGATTGAAGTGTCAGAATTGAAAAGCTGCAAAAAAACTACTAGACAAAAATGTCTGGAATTAATATATAAGGTCCTATGCATGATAATAAAAAAAAGTCTGTTACAGAAAAATGAATAAATACTATTTAAAAAAACTTTTAAAAAAATTTGCTGAAAAAATCCTCAAAAATGCCTAAAAGATCTTAAAAACTCAATAAATAAAGCAACTTTTTGCTGCAGATTAAAATAATAAATGGTTTATTAGATATTGAATAAAATCGGGAATATTTTTAACATTGAAACCTATGGGATTCGCCTGTTTAAACCTGCCGAATGAAAGCACCAAAAATCAGGGCATTTCTTTGACATTTCACTGCCGTTCAGTGTTCTGTGAATAGATGAACCATTGCTTCTCTATGGGGACTTTCACTGACATCGAACAGGCACCGCACTTGCTGGCAATTTGCCAAAATGTGGCAAACTGCCTGCTCTCTGAATAGTCAAATGGCCACGAAATGGCACTGTACGGGAAAATTCACTGTTCGGTGCCATTTCGGGGCCAGATCGGCTCTCTGTGAATAACCCTGCATATATATATGAGAAAAACAAAGTACATGTAAAATATCAGCAACATAAAATAAACAAAACCTGAACATTTCATTTTTTGGTTGCAGTGTCCATTTAAGAATATGAAGTATGATGGAGTTGGGGGTATTTGGAATTTCAGTTCCCAGTACTTTCAAACTGAGCAAGTTGCATAGAGCTGGGCAGACACAATATGTTATATATGATCACTTCTGTTTGTTATATAACCAACAGATTTGGGTGGTATTAGGGTTTATGTTACTTCCCCTGTCTGGGGGTCAGGTATCATCTATAATAGGCTTTTTCCTGATTTTGGCAGAGGTGATGCTGTGAAATAGATCAAAATGTAATAAAAAAAGATAGTTGGCATGCTTCGAATTATAGTTCGCAAGTCATCCAAGGGCATGGACTGGGTAAGGGACCTGCTGTCTTCCTCTCTTTCATGATGTAACCTGTGCCTCTATCAGTCACAGCTACAGTACATTGCTCTGAGCACAAAGCTCTGGGAATAAATTTACAGAGCCCTGATCTAAAGATTCCCAGGTCTGTACAGAGAACTGTGTACCCCACCCAATGAGTAAACATTAACACTATTCTTTACATTTATTATGCAGTTACAGATGCCAAAGAGTAGCGATGTAAGTGCTGACAGTGTAGGTGACTTCGCAAGATTTCTCTTTCAGATCATGCATTGAAATTACCAGATTTTTATAAAGGGGACTCTCATTTTTATAAAAGAGACTGAAGTAAATAATTTCCCACACTTTCTTTTGTGTAATTCTCAGCAGCAAAGGAATTAAATATATGTTACATTATACATACGGAGCCCTGTATAACAATTCACTGGCCCTGGTTGCTGTTCCAGGAGCGACCCCTCATCTCTTTAGCCTCAGGAACGGCACAAGGCAGGGGTGTCCTCTTTTGCCTTTGCTGTTTGCATTATCTCTCGTACCCCTGCTTATGTCAATCCGTGCTGACCCTCTGATTAAAGGCGTTTCTTATGGGGGTGCTGAGCAGAAGGTCTTGGCTTATGCTGATGATGTGCTTCTGTCTCTTACCAGCCATGTCCCTTCAGTTGCTAGGTTGTTGGAGGTGTTGGGCGGTTCTCGGGGGTGGCAGGGTACAAAATGAATATGTCCAAGTCTATGGCCCTCCGTTTGGGTACTTCCGGGGCCGAGTCTGAGGCAATGGAGCGCAGGTTTGGTTTTCATACCACTACGGGCTCTATCCCCTACCTTGGTGTTCATATCCCAGGGTCTCACCTTGATGTTTATTCACTCAATTATACCCCGTTGTTTCGACAAATCAAAAGTGATCTTGAAAGATGGTCCAAACTGTATATTTCGTGGTTGGGGAGGGTACACTGTGTCAAGATGAATGTTCTGCCTCGCCTCATGTACCTCTTTCAGGCCCTCCCAGTGTTTTTGAGTCTGGCGGACCTCTCAAATCTACTGTCTACAGACGGCTATTGATGCTTTTGTGTGGGATAACAAGAGACACAGAGTGGCGAGGCAGACATTGTATAGGCCTCGGGAAACGGGGGGATGGGATTGCCCTCTCTTCTTTCCTACTATAGGGTGGCACACCTCTCCCAGATCGTGGCATGGCACTCACCCATCGGTGCCCGTAGATGGTGGACTTGGAGTCTTCCATGTCTACAGACCTGCCACAATTCTGACTATGGACCTCACCTTCCCACCGCCCAGTGTTATGCATGGAGTGCCCGGCTATTGTGGCTGCTGTGATACTTTGGGAGGCTCTTGCCAGCAAGTGTAATCTCACCTGCTTCCCATCACCGCTTACCCTATTTCTGCACAACAAGGAATTCCCTCCGGGCATGCGTCCGCAACCTTTTGGATTATTAGAAGACATGGGACTCCAGCGTTTGCTGCACCTTTTTCCCAAAAGCACATTGCTGCACTACCCGGATCTACAGCAGCGACATGCCTTCCCTCGTCCACATTTTTCCGGTTTCTGCAGCTACAAAACTTTGCCACTATCCCTCTTATTAGCGCTGTCCTGTCCTTTGTGGTTCGAATACCTCTGCCTCACTGGGGGATGCCCCAAAGGCTTGATCTCTATTATTTACTCGAAGATAACCTCGACCCTCAATTGGAAGGAATTGTCCTATGTTAAAGCGTGGCATGTTGATCTGGTGGACACTCTGGATGGGGATGAGTGGTTGGACATTTGGGAAGCGGCTCGGAGGACGTCTATTTGCACCGCCCATCAGGAGCAGTCGTTGAAAATTATGTTTAGATGGTATACCACCCCGGAGAAGCTAGCCAAGATGAAAGTGAATACCACAGACGTATGTTGGAGACTCTGTGGTGGTAAAGGCACGTTCTTGTACATGTGGTGGGAGTGCCCCCGTCTGTCGCACCTGTGGTCAGCTTTACACACGCTCGCGAAAGCTGTGCTGGGGAGGGATATTCCCTTTCTGCCGGTGGTGTTTCTTCTCGCCTGTCCCCTGGAGGCCCTGACCATGCGCCAGAACAAATTGTTGCCCAAACTGACTCTGGCTCGGCGCCATGACATTGTGGCTGTGTGGAGGGCTACCAAACCCCCCCGCTTTGGTAGGGTGTTGGCCAATATCAGGGATGCCATGCTTATGGACGAACTTACCTCGAAGGTGCGACACATTATGGATGCCTTTCATAAACTGTGGGAGCCATGGTTGGAGTATGATGTCTAGGGAATTTACTCTATCCCTGGCGGCGAGTGGGCGTGCGTCAGTATTCGTATGTGATTGTATAGTATCTATGTGAAAGGATTCCTCTTCCTTCTTTCTTTTCCCTTTCCCACTCTTTTTTTTCTCTTTCTCTCTCTCTCTCTCTCTCTTCTCTTGTTTGTCTTCCCTTGTTTGTCAATATGTATGAAAAGTCGCTGTGTTGTGGTACTTTTAATCTGGACGTTTCCAATATCCACTACTATGCACTTGTAACTAGACATGTGCATTCGTTTTAGTACTAAAACGATTTAGTCCGAATTTTGGGATAATTTAGTTTTCGTATGACTCAAGAGAAACGAAACTGCTCAGTACAAAAAACGAAAGAAACTAAAATAAAATGCACTACATTTTAGTGTCAGTCCTTTTTGTGATATTGCATTGATAAGTGAAGGAGACCAGAAATGAAGAGCGCAACATCCGAAGTTCTGCACCCTCCACATGCCAATGCAGTAGGATTTTCTATACAGAGAGGGGCATTAATTAATGCAGGAGGATGTTCTATACATTATACAGAGGGGTATTCATGCAGGAGGATGTTATATACATTTTTACAGAGGAAGGTATAAATTGAGGAGGATGTTCTATACAGAGAGGGACATTAATTAATTCAGGAGGATGTTCTATATAATATACTGAAAGGAGTATTAATTAATGCAGGAGGATGTTCTAAACATTATACAGAGAGGATCCTTTTTTTCTCAGCCCTTTAAATCCAGTGGCTGTGAGCGCGGAGATCGGCTGCTTGTTACCTTATCTCTCAGTACAATGTATCAGGCTCAGCTGTTACAGTAACTGACTAACAGCGCTCAGAGATTCAGTAAAACAAGGAAATAATATTGTTCTAACCGCTTATATTATATATATAAAAATATTATTTACTAGTTTTACTGAAACTCTGAGCGCTGTGATGAGCAGCAGTCAGTTACTGTAACAGCTTTGCCTGATACGGGGCAGTATTACAATGTTGGTGCTAACTTAACCAGAGCTGTTGTAAACTGAAAACCTCCATAGGCTATAATGGCTCTGGGAAGTTTACAACAGCTCTGGTTAAGTTAGCACAAACTATATAATATGGCCCACATTGTGCTGAGAGTGAGAGATACTGTAACAAGCAGCGATCTCAGCCCTCTGAGGAGCCACTACAATAGTAATTGTATCCACTGGTTTTCGGATGAATGAAATTTAGTTTTCATACTAAATAACTGAAAACGAATTTCTTTAGCAACTAAATAAATTGCATTTTAGGACTAATCCATTAGTTCAAAACGAAATTTTGTGCTGTGCACATGTCTACTTGTAACCCCCCCCCCACAGTGTTGAAATTCAATAAAATTATGTTTTAAAAAAAATGGGCCATATTACGTTCTCTGCGCAAATGTGCTTGCACGGCACAATATTTTTTGGGCGCATTGTTCAGCGTTATCGCGCGAAAATTAACATGATATTCGGATCCGAACACGTTTTCTCATCCGTCAAAAAATAACGTTAGTAAAAAAAACGTGCAAAACGAAGTGTAATACGCGCGCAGTAACGTTGCGCATGTAAATCAGTGCACGGACTGTTTTTTTCACGGGATTCAGCCAATCAGAATTAAGAACCTTAATTGGCATCAATTCACCTTAATTGACTCACTAACGTTTTTGTGCCTGTCAAAATAAATCTGAGTATACATGCTGCAGCAATAAAAAAAATATGCACGAATTCACAATTTTTTTGTTTGGGTATGTGTAGAATGTGTAACTATACTGTGCTGTATTTTTTTTTCCATGCTGGTGTATTTTGATTCAGCCAGAACGTTCAGATTTGCAGTTAACCTCCCTGGCGATCTAATTTTTTCAAAATTTTGTGTCTAAATGCGTCTCAATTTTTTTTGAAAGGAAACGTGTTTTTGTACATAGTTAGCCTGTAATAATTAGGAATCACGCACTGAAATCCGTGAAATCAAGAGTCCTTACTGGTAAAATCCTTTATAAATTAATTAATTAATTAATTAATTTAAAAAAATAGTAAATACAAGGAGTCCGATAAAGTTTGAAACACGACATAATAATTTATTATCCCAAAAATAATTATCCAAAATAATGCAAATAAATGATATTCAATAAAATACAACAAAAAACAATGAAACCTGTCTGAGAACAAGGGTGAGACGATGTATGGTCTATTTCTTATCCTGTACTGCCACCTAGTGGCCGTTCATAAACATAGCATTTTGTATTCAGTGTTTATTATGAATGAAATTTGCTGCAGTCCAGCCCCCCTGCATCATGTGACTCGCAGGGAGCCTTCCAGGAAGCAGCTTGCTGCTATCACACTGCGGGGGACAGCGAGGGAGCCAGGAGGAGGTGAGTAAACATCCAGCCCGAGTGTGGCTTGGGGTTACCGTTCGTGGTAGTGAAATTTAACCCCGAGTCACACTGGATGAAATACCATCCGCTTAACGCATTTGCGCTCACAATGTTAAGTATAGGACGCGCACAGTTCATCACGCTCGCGCAAATCCATCCGCGTCAAACGATAACGCGCATCGTTTGCGCGAACGTTGAAATACGATTTTGAAATACGACGTTCTTCGCAAATGGTTTAGTCCTCGCGCAAATGCGCATTTGCGTGCGCGCAAAACCGATGCGCGAGGAATGAAATAGGGCCCAATATATGGATATGTTACAGGATTCATAACAAAGGTTAAATGGTAAAGCAGTCAATCACAATCCAGTGAGAATCCTTCTCTTTCTTTGGTGTGTAACAGTAAAAAATCATGAGGATATAACACATGAGGAATGTTTGTCTTCAAGCAAAATGCAGCAGTGTATAAGATTTTCATCAGTGGAAAAACTGTAATCCAATTCCTGGAAGAGTTAAGGTTCATCTCAGCTGCAGGGATAAAGTGTACGCTGGATGAGGAAGAACTGTTAGAATTACTCCTCATTGTGGTTTTATCAATAGGACTAAATTGGATTGTTTTGTATTCTACAGCATATTCCTGTTTAAATCCTTATCCTAGTAAATAGTTCAGTATCTCAAGAAATTAAGATAATTGATCTGATGATGAGCTTCAGAGAGGGGGAGATTCACATTCTTGATGACATGAAATACAGCCAACCTGGGATCATCAGTAAACGTCTGATGAAGATCTTTGTGAACTCCCTCCTGGAAAGTAAGATTAAGTAGCAAGTGGAGAAAAAGTAGACAGCATACAGGAAAGACTGAAGGTGGTTTGAATCCTCCACCAGGTCCTAAGCAGAGGTGGCTCTATAATTAGGCAAAATTTTTCAGTCACCCAAGGCCACATTCAAAAGGGGTATTTACACAGGATGTCAGGATGTGTATACCATACATGTGCATGCTGATAATATGCACAAATCTATGATCCTTGGTGACCCATGATTCTGATGTCGGTACACTGGTTGTCCTTCCTTGCAACACTTTTGGTAGGAACAATGACATAGTGCACGGATCTGATTGTGTATATTACCTAGTATTTTTTATTGTCTGTTATATTTTGTTTAACTGCTAAATGCAATCTTCAAAAACCATTCAATTCATAAAGTGACTTTCTTTGATGTGATTGCCCAAGAGTATCGTACTATGGTGCCCTGTGTTGGTGCTGGATTACAATAAGGAGGAGGATGCGGGCATAGCACAGAAGAGGTCTGTGGGCATGGAAGCCTTTTTGAAAAGTGCCTGGTGAAATTACTACTGTGAACTGCTTAAAGACTTATCAGCACATGTTATTGAAAAAGAAAGCAAGGCATGTCTGGGTGTTAACCACAATTCCTGTGGAAGCTTATTTCTCCTTATTTGGATGTTATGATGGAGAACCTGGTGAAAGCTTTAGTGTAGGCAACTCCTGCACAACAAGAAGCAAATCATTTATTGCCTGTCAAGTTGAAAATGTGAGGATAGCTCAGCAGGAAGAAAGAGTGGTCCTTACTTATGTATGTATTGCAACAAGTCCTACTGCCCTCTGCAGTGAGCTCTCTTGTGAATAGTGGGCGATGTATTCAAGCAACTGATTGCCTTCATAAGATGACTGAGGCAAATGATGTGGAGTCCAATCATGAAATTGGAAAGGGTCGCTGCCAGAGAAAATTGGCCCCCTGCACAGTGGGATGGGGCTATTGGCTTCATGTCTTGTTGGGGAATCCCAGAAAGCCTATGAGGATTTGCCTTACAGCCAAGTGCAGGAATATGTGTGTGTGAAAATGGATATCCTAACTGGGTATGGACACCCACACACACTACGGGCCCAAAGGTTTCACAATTGGGCTTCAGATCTTGGAAAACCTGCAAGGACCCAGATGAAAAAATGGAGAAGAGTGGTGACTTATCTCACGAAAGTCTCATCACCACAGATGGGAGTGACAGTACCTAGTAACAACTGGGATTAAACCATCATAATGTACCACAATTACAGAAAATTAGGAGAGAAGAGAAACCTATTGGCCACAAATCTATCTCCCCACAGCCAAGTACCACAAAATAAAAATAAAAAAATCTTTATTGAAGTGGCAAACTATATAGGTAATAAACATATAATCATGACGGCGAAACATGTGTTGAGCACATCCTAGAGATGTCTGTTTATCTTGTATTTTAACAGTATATTACCTACTGGGGGCTTGAGCAGATACCGTGCTTGGTTGACCCTTGCTAGTATCCAGAATCATGACCGATCATAATCTCAATAGTGTTCGGCACTGCAGTACAGAATAGTTAAGTTAAAGTACATAGAGAACCCGAAGCAGCAATTTGATTAACGAAGGAAACATTTATATCGAGACTTTAGATACGCCCCATAGGTACCAGTGGTCTGTTTTAGAGTGAGTACAACCCGAAATCTAACTCGTAATACCATCCAAAAGGCGTAGATCATCTAGATATGTCTTTATCTCAGAAAGGGTCGGGATGGTGGCAGATTTCCAATGGGCTGTGAACTGTATCATTGCCATCGTAGTAATCATGGAGAGCATGCGTGTCTGGGGTCTAGAGAGTAAGGGCCATATTACATAGTTGGTGCTGACTTAACCAGAGCTGTTGTAAACTTAAAACCTCCATAGGCTATAATGGCTCTGGGAAGTTTACAACAGCTCTGGTTAAGTTAGCACCAACTATGTAATATGGCCCTATATGTGGTAACATATGTAATAGAAATATTTCCAGAGTGAAGTTTAGAGGCAATCCCAGGACCTTGGCCGATATATCCCATACCTCACTCCATAAGGTATCGAGAGAGGGGCACAACCACCATATATGGAGAATATACCATTAGGAGCACCACATCTGCGCATGTGGAGGAGGCAGTCGAGGACACATGGCGTTCTTTATCAGGTGTATTATGCCACCTGAATTTAAGTTTATACCTAGCTTCTGTGAGGGTAGAGCATCTAACTTTCCCATTATCAGTGATAAAACTGTCTGACCAACTCAAGTTGACTCTGGTATTATCCCCCAATCAACCCATGACTGATGAAAATTGCTTTTCGCGTTCCTGATGGGGGAAAGTAGTTGTTTATAGCAAATCGAAATAAGGTGGGAACAGGTGGTAGGGTCAATACAATATTTCTCAAAAGGATTGAGTAAAGTCTCAGACAGTATCACCATCTGGCCTATTTCCATAACAGACAAATATGACTGTAGGTGATAATAGGAAAACGGCATGAGACAGCCAGGCTGTATTTAATACTTAATTGATCATATGACATGAGATTAATGTTTGCCTATAAATTACTTATTCTGGAAACCTGTGATTTAATCGAAGGTCTGGGGTTAAAAGTGGGTATTAAAAGGCATAGCCTGCAAAGGAGTTGCCCAGCTAGGGGTGGGAAACAATGAAATGAGCCTTCTCCGAATCCCAAACTCACAAAAATAGTCCAACACTAGACAACAGAGGCATAATATGATGATGTTTAGTTCTAGATAACAAAAACACATTGGGAATGGAAGGAAAGAATTGAGGACATACGAGGGAGGGCTATTGTGGGAGTCGACTGGTGGATAGAAGTTTCCCCACCACAGCCAATATCGACACCTTGTAATACTTGAGAACACTAGGGAGACCCAAACCTCCCATATCCGTGGGCAGGTGCAAGAGGGAAGCCTTAACACAGCAACAGGGAAGCCTTAACATGGCGCTGTTTGTTACGCCAGACAAATTTGGAGATTATCAGTTGGAGTGTCTTAAAATAATGAAGTGATATTATCAGGGGCAGAGCTGTATAAAGGTACGGTATGTTTGGCAAGAGCACATTTTAAGGGACTCTATTCTCCTGAGCCAAGAGACTTCAAATCAGGATCACATAGCACACGAGTCACGGGCAGACGCAAGGAGAGAGAGATAATTTAACCTTATTACCGTAGTTTGGGTCTATTAAGGACTATTTTCACTCCCAAATAGGACAGAAAAGTAGAACGCCATTCATAGGGGTATATAATCGTTGCAAGCGGAATAAAACAGGTTGCGGGATGGCATGAGGAAGATTTTGGCACTGAAGTATATTAAATTATGATAGGAGACCCTGCTACAGTATATTCTGACAGTAATTCTTGAAGGCGTAGTAAGGAGGTCTCAGGATTTGTCACAGACAAAAGTATGTCATCTGCGCAGAAACAAATCTTTAAAGAGGAGGGCCCAATATCAACCCCCAAAATTCCCATATCTTGTCTATTAGCTTGATCTAGGGGCTCTAGGGTATAAAGGAGCGGGGTCAGAGGGCAACCCTTTCTAGTACCATTAGTAATCGGAATGACTCGGGACAGGAAACCCACATTAAGAACTCTAGCTGACGGAACAGAATACAATACCATATTAGCCTGTATAAAGTCTGGGGGGAGCTGGAACTTAAGTAAGACATGAAGGAGAAATAGCCATCTAAGGCGATCAAATGCCTTTTGTACGACTAATGATAATAGAAGGGTCGGTTGGAGTTCTGGGTGATATAGTCAAGAAGAGTGAAAGCCTTGCTAGTGTTATCTGTACCTTGACTATTCCTCACAAAGCCAATCTGATCATTAGCCACGAGTATCGGTAGAAATTCTGATAGTCACATGGCCAAACTCTTTGCATGCAGTTGGCAACGACATTTAGCAGAGATATTTGCAGAAATTTGGAGCAGTGTGGACCAGGCGGATCAGTCTTAGGAATGATCACAATAGTAGCCAAGAGTCAATCAGGACATGATTATCCGGAGATAAAACAGATCCAAACATACTCAACAAGTGTGGGGAAAGAGTGGTGTGAAAGGACTTATAATATTTAGAAGTGAATCCATCTGGACCTGGTGCCTTACCTCCAAGCAAAAGATTTAATTGCCTGCGCAAGTTCTGAGTGTGATATGGGTTTTGCAAGTGTCAACTGTTGCTTCTCCATAAGGGACGGTAAATTAAGTCTCTGGAGATACAGATGGATATCTGCTAGAGAGGGGTGATGTGTCTGTGCATCATTTGTAAGGTTATATAGGTCTGTATAATATTCTGCAAAACAGTCGTCAATATGCTGAGGTGTCACGGATTTCCCACGGATATATATATATATATATATATATATATATATATATAGAATGATCCCTGTATACAGGGTTGCCCTAATCTTCCCATCCTTATACTAGTCGGCTTGATAGAGACTAAATAAGAGAACAGAGACAAGAATAAAATATATATATTTAGCAACCAGTTACCAGGTATCAGTATTGAAATATTTATGCAGAACCAGAGCTCTAAGAACTAGAGTAATAGCCAAATCCAGAGGTCAAAACACAAGAGTAGTCGATATACAAAGCCAGAGGTCTAAACACAAGAGAGGTCGATTTCCAAAGCCAGAGGTCTAAACACAAGAGTAGTCAATTTCCAAAAGCCAGAGGTCATACACAAATCAATTCAATTCAAATAGAAACACTTGGAAGCACTGTGGGAAAGTGAGAACACGACAGCGCGCATTTTATCTGGCATTTTGCAAGCGAGCAGCGTGGAGGACGTGACATGCGGTCGAAAGTGGGGGGGTCAATTTTGTCCATCATCTTACAGATTTTCCCTTTACCCAACTTTTCGTAACCTATTTGTCAACATTCTACTCAGTTAATTCCCTTAAAGATAATATTTAGTTTTAAGACATCTGGCGGCCCAACAATAATCCAACTTGTCAAGATCAATAAATTGTAGTCATAAAGCCTGTAATAGACAGAAAAGTTGGTGTCTGATGCATTTTATGGAAGCTGGCGGCCTCATCTAATCATTTCAAAATATCTAAGCGTTCAGAATGGTGCTGTTTTTTAAAGTATGATCCCCATTTAATAAAAATTCTACGAACCATTGGTTTATGAGCTTGCCAAAGAAAATCAGGAGAGACATCGGGGCTAATATGTTCCTTGAAATAATGGTTCAAGATATATGTAACATCTGCCACAAACTCAGGCCGAGCCAAAAGCGACTCGTTGAGGCACCAAGGTGCCCTACTACACGGCGAATATGTGTCAGAGAGCATCAATGTTATTGCCTCATGATTAGAACAAGAAATGCAACCTATTTCACAGTCATGTACCATGGGTAGAGCGTCGCCCTTGACATTAGAATAATCTAGCCTCGAGTATTAAGTATAATCAATTTCCCCTGGGTGGAATAGGTACCATGCATCATAGAGGTTGAAGTCATGCAGTAATTTAGTGAGGCGATTAAGCTGGGAATGTGAGAACCTGGACGGGATGGACTAGCAATTTGACCCCTTAACAATGGGCGTCACCTGTCAGGGGTGGTTTAACACCGGCGAGGCATACAGGTAAGCCTTGCCGACAGGTGCCGTCACGAGCTGCAAATTGCAGCCCGCCCCGCAGCCAGCACATGCCAGATGTCATTGGCTGCAGGGGAACAGTCTGAGTTCAGGCCATCCCCATGCAGCCAATGATGCGCACAGGGCGGGGAGGGGCCGAGGCAGTCCCATTGAAGAAACTGGGGCGTAACTGTACACCCTGTGTCTTCAAAGCCCTCCTGCCGCAAGGACAGCATAGCATGTCCTGGGGCAGTAAGGGGTTAAGGTGACATTAAGGTCGCCACATAAGAGCACTCATCCCATTTGAAAGGCAGTGAGTTTAAGAAAAATCTTATTCAGGAAAGGTATTTGATTGGTATTAGGACTGTACACATTTACCAGAGTATTTAACTGATTTAATTCACAGACCAAAAAATGTAATGACCATTAACATCAGCAGAGTCTACTGTATGTAATGGAAAGCTCACTCTGTCATGAACCAGAATAGACGCTCCCCTGGACTTGGTAGGAGAATTGGTGTGGAACTGCTTGGAGTACTGAGGAAAAAACAATTTGGGATGGGCTCCAGTCTTAACCCCATAAGGACCAATGACATACATGGTACGTCCTGAGAAAAAGGTCACTTAAAGACCAAGGACGTACCTTATACGTCATGTCCTTTAAACGCCCCTCCTGCCCTATGCTTACCACTCTGGCCAAGGTCCCACGGTGGTCTAATTTCCTTGAAGGCACACCTCTGGTTTTATGGACCCTGGCCAGGCCCAGACTGATTGACCATCGGGCTCACCGGGTGTTTACCCAGTGGGCCGATTGCAGCATTAGCAGTCCATTAGCTGAGAATGCTGGCCCTTATGTTGCCAGTTGAGAAAGTACCTGAAAGGATCGCTCATTTGTCCCGGAGGTGGTTGACAAAATAAATAAATAAAATATATAAAAAAAAATTCGTCATGTTTCATATTTTTTTTATAGTAAATTATACAATATGATGAAAATAATGGTATCTTTAGAAAGTCCATTTAATGGTGAGAAAATGGCGAGTAAGAGGAAAATTAGAGCAAAACACAAACAGTGCAAAAACGTAAAAGCAGCAGTGGGTACTTTTGGATAGACAATGGTAAAACTGCCTCGTTCGTAAGGGGTTAAAATGGGTTTCTTGGAGAAAGAGCACATTGGGAGAGCTATTCTTGACATCTCTGTACAGGAAGTGTCACTTAAAAGGGAGATTATTACCTTTAACATTATGGGAAATGAATTTCGTAACACAGCGTCTTTAGTGAGATAGCAATACGGGAGTACCTCCATCCACACCAGAATCGATGGGGGAGCAACCCATAGCTGCCAGCATTGTAGATATCCTGTAGGAAAGTCCGTCCTTAGATACCATGCCTCAAAAATAAAAGGCACTATATAGAATAAGAAACACGTCAACCGGACGCTCATTAACAAGAAACACAAATATATACAAGCATTCTCCTGAACCTCACTAAGTTCATCTGCCAAGTTCTATTCGTGGAGCGCTTTAATTTCTGCCGACAGTGAGGTGAGGACTTGAAGTGTACCACTTCTCCAGACAAGAATCTTGGTAGGGAAGTCTTTCATCACCGGCGAGAGTTCTCTGCGTTTCGCTAATGTAAATACAGAGAGATCAGGAAAGAAGAGGAGTTTGGAGTACGGATCAGGTAGCGATGTCTTCTTAGGCACCACAGTCATCAGGGCTTCTTCTGTGTGGTAAAAGTGAATCTTCACCAGCATATCCTTAGGCGCCAACACCGTTAGCTTCTTAGCTTTAGGAAAATGGTGCGCTCTGTCGAGTTGTAGTTGATCAAGAGAGTAATCAGGGAGCAGCACTTGAAATAAATCGGCCAGAAAAGCAGACAATGCCTCAGGTTTTATTGTGTCCAGGATACCTATAATTTGCACGTTATTGCGTCTCGAGCGATCTTCCATATCAGCAAATTTAATCAGCAGAGATTCATGAGCTGTTTTCAGAGAAGTATATGTATATATCAACTCGTTATGCGCTGAGCAGAGCTCATCCGTTTTGGATTCAAGATGATCTGTATGTTCACCTAGTTCAATAACATCTTTACGAAGATCTGCAGTGATATTACGGAAATCAGCTTGAATTAACTAAATATCTTAGACATACAATTAGATGACTCGTATGTATCGTTTGAAGAAAGTAGCTAAAAGTGAAAATATTACATTTTCCACTTCTGTGAAATTTATTCCAAATACTGTTTATCCAAAAAAAGATCCTTAAGAATGCATTATTGCAATAATGTTAGGTACTGATTGTTTGTCATTGATGAAAAACATGTTTCAATGCTAATGCGATTTGTCGTATATATTTCCATCATTTAGCATTGTGATATGATCTCAGTGTTTTTATTGGATAGTAAATCATCAAGCCACAGCTGCAAATTATATCCAAACTGTGAGTCAACAAATCTTATGGATAATAGTTAAAATCTGCCAAGATGCAATCTGCTAAAATCTGAAAATAATACAGAGAAAATGGCTGTAGCCTGAAGTTCAGAAAAAAAATTATTACTCTTTAAACTACTGTTTATTTCCGTTCCACGTAAGTGAGCTGATTGCTTCATGAAAGTCCCAAATATCTGGGTTATCGACATGAATTGCTATGGTTTGAAAAAGATGAAAAATTCTTGGCAGGATATTTATTTTCACACATGCTATGCTACCCAACCATGAAATTGTATATTTGTGCCATTCTTCTGAATTTTTCTTCAACGAAGCTAGAACAAGTATAAAATTGCTGCCAAATAAGGGAAAAAGAAACATGTAGTATTAAATCTAATAAATGCAGTTTGCTGATAGCAAGTAACCCCAAAATGCCACACACAGGTGAGTTTTTGCTGTAATGTTGAACAGGACACTTTCATTCAAATTGCACCTAAGCATTATCCTAAATTGTGGAGGTAGAGAGGTGTATATATATATATATATATAGATATATATCGTACAGCGTAGGCGCCTGATTCGAAGTGGGTTTATATTATTATAGATATTAAATGGTACAGTGAAAAACTAGTAAGTAGTGTGATGCTGACCAGGGGATACGTAGCAAGCACAAATAAAACAACCAAAATTTGTGCCAAATAAAGAATAAAAGTATAGTAGAATTTCCTTATAGCGCATCAATATAAATCAGTGCATATGAACAATACAAATATTTTTGTAAATAATGCAATAAAGTGCAGTAGTGCTTATCGCCGCTTTATCCCTACAATAATGCAGGATTAGCTAACTGCAACATCAGCGTATAGATTGATTTTAAAATCCTCAGCTCTTAATTGATAAACTGACTTTAAAACCCTCCTTTCACACTTGGTTCCCCTACTGATATCTGGACTGTGTTTGGTGCGCCACCTCTGAGACTAAATTGCTAAGGCAAAGAGTAGAGGTGGCAGAGAACTCCCCTGCCTTGTTTCGCTGAGAAATGGGAAAGTCTCCAAGATCGCTAGACTCACCTACACCCATGCTGTAGAAAGCACACAAATGGGCTGCTTAAAACTCCCACTGAATACTGTACACCCATAGGGTCCCACATAAAGATCAATTCAGTTGAAGGTCTATCCGGCATTCAAGGAACACAGCATAGAAGATCTTAGAGAGATTTTTGCCAAGTGGATCACATTGATCACCCTACAAGAAAGTTGCCTCAGTTGAGGGAGGTGTGGCAGGTATCCCTGCCAGCACATCAGTAGTGCAAAACACTAGAATGCAATTGAAACATTTGCATATGCATATATATATGATGAAATAAAGTGCATCAACAGTAGGCACAATAGTGAAATAAAGTGCAACAAACCAGTAAAGTGCAGCGGTGCCTTAAAAGAATAAAAACAACAGGGCTTAGTGCAATAGTGCATATAAGAGGATACGTAGATACCTGTAGATAACAATCAATAAAGTGCACAAATTAAATGTCCAATGCAGAGACAATACACCGACTGAGGAAGGCTACCACAGCCGAAACGCGTCTCGTATTCCACTATGGGAGCATTGTCTCCCATTTGTTCTTAACTCGTCTAGGATCTGCTACTTGGCAAAGAAGGGAAGTGCCACTCTCTACAAGGCCATAGGCAATTAAACCTAGAGCCGGGAAACCTTTAGGCTCATTTAAATGTGAGTGGTATATACCTCTACCAGTAATAATCTTTGTCCAATTTGTCATAAGATCTCCAGCACCAAAGATTTCTCTGTGTACTTCTCTTTTATGAAATTGAGGACGTGACGAACTTTCCACCGGAATAAGAAGGAGCACCACAAACATTGAGACTCACAGGGTTATCCAAAGAGATTCGAATTGCTTGAGAAAGGTAACCGAACGCTGAAAATCAGGGTTCGGTTACCTTTCCTGGCCATTCGGCTATCCAGAGAGCAGGCAATTCTCCAAATCCTGGCGAATTGCCTGCACATACGGTGCCTGTTCGGTCCCTGTTCGAGGGCAGTGAAATCCCCATGAAAAAGCAATGCTTCGGCTATTCAGAGAACACAAACCAGCAGTGAAAGGTTCCCCTAATGCCCTGCCATTCGGTGGTTTAATTCGGCAATTTATTCAGGAGAATCCCATAGACTTCAATGTTAAAAATATTCCCGTTTTAATTCAATATCTAATAAACCGTTCATTATAAAATTCTGCAGCAAAAAGTCTCTTTATTTATAGATTTTTAGGATACTTTAAGCATTTTTCTGAATTTTTTAAAAAAAAATTAAAAGTCCGATTTTTTTTTTTTTTTTTTTCAGTTTGCTTATTTTTTTTGTAACAGCCCTCTTTATTATCATTCCCTGGACCTCCTGTGAAAATTTCAGACATTTTCGCTCAGTAGTTTCTTTGCAAACAGCGTTTCTTTTTCCCAGATTCATACAAATGGTTTTTCTAATTTATTCACTGCCTCCTCTACAGCTGCTTCGGCTCTGTGTGATTCGGCTCCTTTTCGGCTCCTGTTCGGCTCCTCTTCGAAGGTTAATCCAGATGTTTTTGCTTGTTTTCAGCGTGCATTCGGTTAGTTTTCGTCAGGTTTGCGGCAGCTTTTCCCTGCAATTCGGGGACCCTGTGGTGCTTGCTGAATACACCGCAGGGTCACCGAAATGCAATCGGCAAAAGGAACCGAATTGAAGAGAACGAAAAGTCACCGAACGTGCGGTGACTTTTCGAATCTCTTTGGATAACCCTGTCAGTATTTTATCTTCCATTTTCACGGACTGCTATACGCACTATTGCACTCAATTGAAATATTGCACACTTTTTGCACTTTTTGTGCATGTCCATCGGATTAGCATTGGACATTTAATTTGTGCACTTTATTGATTATTATCTACAGGTATCTACGTATCCTCTTATATGCATTATTGCACTAAGCCCTGTTGTTTTTATTCTTTTAAGGCACCACTGCACTTTACTGTTTTGTTGCACTTTATTTTACTATTGTGCCTACTGTTGATGCACTTTATTTCATCATATATATATGCATATGCAAACGTTTCAATTGCATTCTAGTGTTTTGCCCTACTGATGCGCTGTCAGGGATACCTGCCACACCTCCCTCATCTTTGTTTAGCACAGATTTTGGTTGTTTTTTCTGTGTTTTTTATCCCAGGGTGGCATCATATCACTTACTTATCATTATAACTGCATCCATTGGTAAAAACGATATATAACTTTATAGGTGCCCACGCTTTAGGGTATATAGCTTTATACCCACATCCCTTTCAAGTTGCATCAGTTGTTTTTTTCCCAGTGTAAATTTTTTATTGTAAATAAAGCAAGTACAGATATTAAATTCTCAGTCCGGAATTCACACGCCTCAAGTGCAACAGTGCAAAATAAAGAGAAATACACCAATGACATACATATGTGACAAAACAATGAGGTAAGATACATGTCATATAAGATGATGTCACATGACATTAAAAAACTATGATAGCAAACAAAAAGTTAACGGAAAAATAAATAAATGAACACAGAAGCCTAACTCAAGTATCCCATGGACTTTACAAGCAGGGTGATTATAAAGTAACTACAAATGTTTTGTGTTTTTGCGTGGTTGAGTTGCATACCCTCTGGCTAAGGCACAATCTAGTAATAAAAGTTCCCGCTTGGAAATAAAAGGGCCGTGGAGATAAGGGGACTCCTACTTTGGCCCGTCATTGTGAAAGGCACACCACCCAAACCACATGTTTTAAAGGTAGAAATGGTGGTGTGGATCCTGTGGGACATTCTCTCCACCTGAAAGCGTAGCTGAGATATAGAGTGACTTAATTTTAAAAAAAGCTCTGGAACTGGCAGATCAATCTTGCTTCGTGGATTTATGTTGAACAATTCTTTCTCTCAACTTCCTTGTGGTCTCCCCAACATACAAGAGACCACAAGGGCACTTAGGAAATTAAACAGCAAAAGTTGTTTCACACATAAAAAAAAAAATTGTATGGGAATTTTCCTACCACTCTGGGGATGACAAATGTTATCTCCCCGTATGACAGCATTACAGCAACTACAGTTAAAGCACAGAAACATGCCATAGATTTTCTTATCTACAAATCTCTGATATTTTTTCGAAGATGGACTCATATCTGCCCTCACCAATGCATTCCTCAAATTCCTATTCCTCCTAAAAGAGCATAGAGGTGGAGAGTGGAATTCCTCAATCTCAGGGAAACCCTTTTTGAGAAGACCCCAATGCATACACAGAATACTTTCAGGGTTATTCAGAGAGATCCGAATAGTGGCCGAAAGGTAACCGAACAGTGAAATTCAGCGTACGGTTACCTTTCCTGGCCATTCGGCTATTCAGAGAGCAGGCAGTTCGCCAAATGTTGGCAAATTGCCTGCACATACAGTGCCTGTTCGGTGCCTGTTTGAGGGCAGTGAAATCCCCATAGAGAAGCAATGCTTCGTCTATTCAGAGAACAAAAACCAGCAGTGATTGTGATGTATCCACTGAAGTATTGGCAGACAACAAGGAGTTTGACAAGAAGAGTCTTTACTCAGCAGCATCCATCTTACAATGACTGCCACTCCCCGCCCCCGATCACATGACTAACTGTTAACTGTTTCCTAACATGCAGAATGAACTAGGCATAACTATAATATACTTAATACATAACATGAAGCATACACATCATTACATCTTCCCCTTCAAGTATAAATGCTTAATATGATACAAAGTCTTTCCATAGTTTTGGTTTAAAAGCTCGACCATAGCGGGAGAAAGTAACCGCTGGCTCACTATCAGTAGAATCGATGCCCAATTGAGAGTCACCTCCAGCATTATCACAAGTAGGGATGAGCTGTTCGGTTCGATCAGTTCGGAGTTTGATTCAAACTTTGACCGTTCGCAAGTTCGCGAACTTCGAACTTTTTGGCGTGTTCGGTGCGAGTTCGCAAATTTTTTTTTTTTAAAAAGTAGAAAAAATGCTTAAAAAATACTAAAAAATCTAGAGATAAAGAGACTCTTTACTGCAGAATATTATAAGCAACGGTTTATTAGATATTGAATTAAAAACTAATGTGTACGTGCAAAGATTCTCACCTCTAAATGACCTGTGTTCTCAAACGTTAAACAACAGGTGTTTTTAGTCTGGTCTAATGAATTTGATACATTGTATGTATGTAGACTATACTGAGGGTGTGGTGTCTGCTTCTGAGAAGTGTTAATTTCTCTACTAAATCTTCCTCTAATATGCTGCATTTCACTGCTGTGTGCTCAGCTCATTTTTACCGCTTTCGCTCATCATGTTTAAACGCGATTTGAAGCCACATTTTATTAAATGACCCAGACATATTAGATATCGTTCTTTCCGGCAGACTCCACAGATTCATAATATATCATTTTTATATGTATACGTCATGTCCTGGCTGTATATTATGACAAAAAATGCAATAAAAATTGAATTCTGATAAGATTCTGATAAGTATTAGGGCTAGTGGCTAAGCTTTCATTATGTATTTGTGACCATTTATTTGGTCTTGGGGTGCATTTATTGGATGGAATTTTTACCCTAGATTTAATAGGTTCACCATATGCTATTGGTGGCTATACATTTCAGCTACAATTATCAGCACCCGAGCAATCACTAAATAGTATTGCTATAACAGCTACTAGCTTTACCACTATATATCTCTATTAATCCTTACACTGCTGTGTTATATACGTTGTTTTTAATGTTGGTATTTGGGAGTGTCTCTTGGAAAATTAATTAAAGGAATTGGTGCCATCGTTTGTTGCCGCTCCCAGATAAATCAGTGACTGTCCCTTGGTGGCCAGTTCACTGGAGAATATATTTTTTTGTTGGTGTGTATCATATTTTTAGGTTTAGTCCTAGTCAGGGAGTGTTATCCCCATGTTTCACCTCTAGTGGGGATAAGTGATTGTTGACTAGGTTGTCCTACCTAGGTTGTCGTTTTTGTCTATCAATCTTTGATTTTCTATAGCATTGATCTGGTGCTGTGTTCCTCCCAGGATCTGCATGTCTTTTCTTGACATTTCATATGCTCTAGCAATCCTTATGGCTTTCTCTAGATTTAAATCTTCTTCCTGCAGCAGCTTTTCCTGAACTTCTTCAAACTTACTGCCCATCACAATACGGTCTTTAATCATATCTCCAGCATCATGAAAAGCACAGTCTTTAGTGAGCAAGCGCAGCTGTGTCACCCATTCATTCACAGATTCACCTATACACTGATTCCTCTCATAGAACACTTTCCTTTGCACTGTGGAGTTTTTCCCTGGGGTTGCAATACGCTTCAAACTTTGCAAACAGTACCTCTGTTTTTCTCTTGTCCTCTGCAGTGATATCCCCACTTGCTTGCCACTAGGGATGAGCCGAACACTCCCCGAGTTCGGTTCGGAGCCAAACCCGAACTTTCCAAATGTTCGGATCCGAACCCGAACCCGAACTCGAACTTAATACAAGTCAATGGGGCTGAAAATTCGGTTTTTAGAGTGCCCTCCAAGAGGGCATATATGCTAGATATTTGCCGTAAAAGGTGTATAGGGGTCCGGGTAGTGCCCTGGGGGACAGGAAACAAGGACAAAAAGTAAAAACAAAACAGTGACAGTGAGTTTTCCATGAAATAAGGGTTAAAAATAAAAACGCAAAATTCCTTCAAATATCGTGCCTAGGAGGTCCCCATAACCTGCCCGTGAAGTGGCGGATTTCTAGGACATATAGAAATATGTAAAAACCAAAAAATGACATTTCAAATGACGGTAAATGCTTTTCCTTTAATCTATCCATAAACAACTGCTTGGGGCGGCAGTCTGTATGAAAAGAGTAGACATTTTCGGACACGCAGAAAAAGTTTACTGATTTTTTGGCGGTGAAAAGCAGGAGAATGACTGGAGAATGGAAAATTCTAGACCAAATAGCCGATTTGGAAAGTGAGATAAATGGGAGAATTTTTCTGGTTTGGCTATTTTGACCTAGAATTTTCTCTTCAGTCATTCTCCTGAGTTTCACCTTTCTCTGAATAACCCTGTCAGGGTTATTCAGAGAGTGGTGAAGAGCAGGATAATGACTGGAGAATGGAAAATTCTAGGTCGAAATAGCCAAACCAGAAAAATTCTCCCATTTAGGCTAGGGTCAGACTAGCGAATTTTTAACGTGCGTTTAGGCGCACTTAATCACGGCCGCACTAGCAGCAAATGACGGGCAATGACGGCCAATATACGAAGTACGGTCGCACGAAAGTCCGGCTGCGCAACGCAAGTGGAAAATGAACGCATTTTTTCGAGAACGCAGAACGCTAGTACGGACGTACAGAGTGCGCTGCGTCCACTAGCGGCGTGTGTGCGTGATTTGGAGACGTCAGACCCTGCTAATGTCCGGCCAACATAACGTCCAGACACCCAAAGTTTCCTGGTTTGCATCCGTAAAAAAATCACGCGCAAAAATGCGCATCGTATGACCGTTTTTGCGCATTCCATGAAAAAATACGGCAATGCGTTCGGACGCACTTTTTGACGGTCGCTGTGAAAAATGCGTTAGTCTGACCCTAGCCTTATCTCACTTTCCAAATCGGCTATTTGGTCCAGATTGTTCTCTTTTCCTGCCATTCTCCTGGTTTTCACCTTTCTCTGAACAACCCTGAGAGAGAGGTGAAAGCCAGGAGAACTGGCAGGAGAAGAGAACAATCTAGACCAAATAGCCAATTTGGAAAGTGAGTTAAATGGGAGAATTTTTCTGATTTGGCTATTTTGACCTAGAATTTTCACTTCTCCAGTTATTCTCCTGCTTTTCACCGCTCTTTGAATAACCCTGTGAATGTTTAATCCCGAGATGAAAAATAACATTGCTTTAGATGTTATTTTGAATTTTTTTCAAACACCAGTTAAATGCAGCATATTAGGAAGTTTTAGGAGGGAAATGAATTCTCAAATCTCAATCAGAAGCAGACACCACCCCACCCCCTCAGTACCTCAGTATAGTGTACAATGTATCAAATTGATTACCAGATTAAAAACACCTGGTGTTATGCCCGTTTGTGAACAGAGGTCATTTACAGTTGAGAATCTTTCCACGTATACATTAGTTTTTAATTCAATATCTAATAAACCGTTGCTTATAATATTCTGCAGTAAAGAGTCTCTTTATTTCTAGATTTTTTTGTATTTTTTTAAGCATTTTCTATACTTTTTTCAAAATTTCTTTTTTTTTCAAACTCGAACCGAACACACCCAAAAAGTTCGAAGTTCGCGAACTTTTGAACTGCCAAAGTTCGGGCCGAACTCCGAACCATCCGAACCCGAACAGCTCATCCCTACTTGCCACGCTCTGCACACATCACGTCCTTTTTGTCCGACACATATCAGGAAATGAGCTGCTTTTTGTTGATCAGTCCATTTGTCTGCATCTGGGCCTGCAAACACAAGTTCTATCAGCTCCCTCCATTTTATCCAATTTTCTGATATGTTCCCTGATTCCAAATCCAGGGAAGGAATGTTCTTTGTGTTGCTGTTTGCTGCAATGTCTCTCTGACCCCACTCCTGGTACCAAGTGATGTATCCACTGAAGTATTGGCAGACAACAAGGAGCTTGACAAGAACAGACTTTACTCAGCAGCATCCATCTTACAATGACTGCCACTCGCCGCCCCCTGATCACATGACTAACTGTTAACTGTTTCCTAACATGCAGAAAGAACTAGGCATAACTATAATACACTTAATACATAACATGAAGCATACACATCAATACAGTGATAAGTTGCCGAATTGCCCTGCTGTTCAGTGGTTTCATTCAACAGGTTTATTCAGGCGAATCCAATATGCTTCAATGTTAAAAAATTTCCTGTTTTAATCCAATATCTAATAAACCATTGATTATAATATTCTGCAGTAAAAGGTTTCTTTATGTATTGATTTTTTTGGATCTTTTGGCATTTTTCTGGATTTTTTTGCGAAAGTTTTTTTTTTTAAATCGTTTTTTCTTTTTCCTGTAACAGCCCTTTTTATTATCATTCATTGGATCTTATATGTAAATTTCAGACATTTTCGTTCTGTAGTTTCTTTGCAAACAGCGTTTCACTTTTCAAACATTCAAGTGTACTTTTTTTTTTTCACTCCATTCGTCTGCGGTGTCGGGTTTTTCCGGCGGCTGCTCTGCACTGTAATTAGCGGTAGGGATGAGCCGAACATCCCCATGTTCGGTTCGAATTCGAACTCGAACAATTTAAAAAGTTCGAGTTCGAACGCGAACACGTACCGAACTCAATGCAAGTCAATGGGGCTTGAAAGTTAGAATTTTAGAGTGCCCTCCAAGAGGGCATAATAGGCTTGTGCACCGATTTTTTTTTCGGTTCGATTCGGTTCGATTTGTTTGGATGTTTAAAATTTTTGATTCGGCTCGTTTCGACCGATTTCTGTTTCGATTCGGTTTGGTTCGGCTCGTTTTTCGTGTACATTTTTTTTTCAGAATATCGACCATTTTTCGTGTTTTCGGGTCACTTTGCTCGTTTTTTTGTATCGGCTTTTCGTGATTTCGGAAATTTTCGTTTTTTCGGAACGTCTGTTCTCCTCGTTTCAAAGTGTCTAACTCTATTCGTTTTGACGTAAACTACTATGGTTTACTTTTTTTATAACAAATTTTTGGTTTGTTTTTCGGATCCGATAATTCATTCCGTCGATACGATAATTCTGGCGATTCTATCCTGTTTTTTTTTATTACATAAAGATCCTTTTATTCTTATGAATATACATTTCACAACTTTATTTAATCATATTAAAATGGTATGAAAGCCAAGGAACAAAAAAAATGAACAAAACGATTTAAAAAACGCTAAACTGACCCGAATGCCACAAGAAACAAGTGATACGCATTTACAAATACAAAATTTACAGAATCAGCGATATAACCGATAATAGTTAAATATACGATGTCCAGAATTACCGAAATGGAACCGAAATCACGAATGGAACCGAAATCATGAATAGAGCAAAACTAACAGGGTTATCCAAAGAGATTCGAAAAGTCACCGCACGTTCGGTTACTTTTCGTTCTCTTCATTCGGTTCCTTTTGCCGATTGCATTTCGGTGACCCTGCGGTGTATTCAGCAAGCACCACAGGGTCCCCGAATTGCAGGGAAAAGCTGCCGAACACCTGACGAACACTAACCGAATGCACGCTGAAAACAAGCAAAACATCTGGATTAACCTTTGAACAGGAGCCGAACAGGAGCGAACAGGAGCCGAACAGGAGCCATCACACAGAGCCGAAGCAGCTGTGACGTAGAGGAGGCAGTGAATAAATTAGAAAACCATTTGTATGAATCTGTGAAAATGAAACGCTGTTTGCAAAGAACTACTGAGCGAAAATGTCTGAAATTTTCACAGGAGGTCCAGGGAATGATACTAAAGAGGGCTGTTACAAAAAAAATAAGCAAACTGAAAAAAAAAAAAAAAAAAATCGGACTTTTAAATTTTTTTTAAAATTCAGAAAAATGCTTAAAGTATCCTAAAAAATCTATAAATAAAGAGACTTTTTGCTGCAGAATTTTATAATGAACGGTTTATTAGATATTGAATAAAACGGGAATATTTAACATTGAAGTCTATGGGATCTCCTGAATAAATTTGCCGAATGAAACCACCGAATGGCAGGGCATTAGGGGAACCTTCACTGCGTTTGTGTTCTCTGAATAGCCGAAGCAGTGCTTTTTTCATGGGGATTCACTGCCCTCGAACAGGACCGAACAGGCACCGTATGTTCAGGCAATTCGCCAGGATTTGGCGAATTGCCTGCTCTCTGGATAGCCGAATGGCCAGGAAAGGTAACCGAAGGCTGATTTTCAGCGTTCGGTTACCTTTCTCAAGCAATTCGAATCTCTTTGGATAACCCTGTAAATTTCGATTTGACACATTTCAAGTCCATTCGAAAAATCCAAAATTTTTTCGATTCGGCTCGGAAAACTTTTCGGATCTGTCGGTTTTCGGGTCCGATCCGATTCGGAAATTCGGCCGAATCCGAAGACACGAATCGGGTAATTTCGTGAAAATTCCGAAATTCTGAAACCCGAAACGCACATCCCTAGGGCATATATGCAAGATATTTGCCATAAAAGGTATATGGGGTCCGGGTAGTGCCCTGGAGACAGGAAACAAGGAAAAAAGTTAAAAAAAAAAAAGTTTTTAAAGAAACAGTGAGTTTTCCATGAAATAAGGGTTAAAAATAAAATGAAAAATTCCTTCAAATATCATGCCTAGGAGGTCCCCATAACCTGCCCGTGAAGTGGCGGATTTGTAGGATGTATAGAAACATTTAAAAACAGAAAAATGACATTTCAAATGACGGTAAACAGTTTTCCTTTAATCTATTCATAAACAACTGCTTGGGGCGGCAGTCTGTATGAAAAGAGGAGACATGTTAGTACACGCAGAACAAGTTTAGTGATTTTTTGGCAAAATTATGGTGAAACGTATGCTTTGGATGAAAGTAACAATAGGTGCATTAAAATTGGGCCTTTAGTGTTGGCAACAGTGCCTCCACACCGTAAGTAACCCCTCTGTGGTATTGTGGGAGAGTGCAGGGTTGGACCATGCGGTCCAATATTAAAATGATATGAATCTGGTATAGGCGTCAGTGGCAGTGCACCCAAATATTGTGCTTTTGATGGCAGCAAGTGCCTTCACACCGTAACTGTAACGGTAGCTATATCGCTTACCCAAGAGTAGCAGAGTTGGGATCTGTGAGGACAGAAGTATCTGCTTGAATCATACAAAAAAGGTTTATAAACTACAGACTGTAACAAGGAGACACAAGGACTAACTGAATTGTCTCTAAGCTCTGAAGGTTTCGAGACCAACAGATTACCTAGGACACATTCAGAAACAGCAGATGTTGAATGACAGTCCGTGAAGTATTCAAGGTGCAGGGCAGTCAGAGATGCATAAAACATAAAACAGAAATAAACAACAGTTTGTTATCGTGGTCTTAGCAAAACCATAAACATAAGTAGTAACCTGGGAAAAAGGACCCCGGAGGGTTGCAAACGATACCCCTAAACGTGAAGGGATAGAACCCAAAACAGCGAGTGATCAACCCAGCAACCAGCAGAGGGTTAAATCATTAAAACAAGTGATGCAGTGTAATAAACACAATATAGAGAGAGTAGTCTAAGCCAAGCCGGGTCAAATAACAGGAGAAGGGATCTCATACAAGCAGGGTCGTCAACAGTAAAGTCAGATAGATATTAGAAATAGCGGTGCGTGAATAACTCCACAACAGGGCAATGAGACCATTCCTAGAGCCCTGTTTTAAAGCCTGTGGCTCCTGGTAACCACACCTGACCCTGCCCCCTCAGATGCCAATCTGCCAGCAGAAAGTGCTGGCATCCGACCAGTCAGCGGTCCCCCTTCTTGCCCAGACCCCCCAGGGGGCACAGCAGGGGCTGAGGATGTAACAGTAACCCCTTTGTGGTATTGTGGAAGAATGCAGTGATGGAGGTTTTGTGAATGCAGAAGAGATCCTCGATCTATTCAGTTATGTCAGCATCAGGGGATTGGTAGCTGCTGATCCAGGACTGATTCATTTTTAGAAATGTCAGCCTGTCTACAGAGTCGGTGGACAGACACACTCTTTTGTCTGTGACAAAACCTCCAGCGGCACTGAACGTCCTTTCAGAAAGCACACTGGATGAAGGGCAACCTAGTAACTGCATAACATATTGGCTAAGTTCTGGCCAGTGATCCAATCTCAACACCCAGTAAGCCAGTGGATCATCTGCTGGAAAGGTATCCAGGTCTGCCCTTGCCCCTAGGTAGTCCTGCACCATACGGTGAAGACGCTGGCAATGGGTGCCTACATTTGACGTCCCTGGGTGTCGTGGGCTAAAAAAATTGGAAAAGCTATCAGTCAAGCGGCCCCCTTCACCGCTCTTTTATTATTAATATTATTCTTTATTTATAAAACGCCAGCATATTCCGCAGCGCTGCACAATAGACACAGTATAGACAGGGTTACAATACATTGAACAACATTTGACAAACAGTACAGGAGGAGATGAGGGCCCTATTCCCGTAGGAACTCACAATCTAGGAGGGTTGGGGTTGGAAACAGGAGGAGAGGACTGTAGGGTGAGAGTGATTGATGGTTGCGTCAGTGAGTTGGGTGGTAGGCTTCCCTAAATAGGAACGTTTTAAGGGAGCGTTTGAAGGAAGAGAAGTTAGGGGAAAGTCTGACAGTACGAGGGAGAGCGTTCCAGAGAGTGGGGGCTGCGCGTGAGAAATCGTGCAGTCTATCATGGGAAGAGGTGACGCTCTTCCTCTGATCAACCGCAGCCTCAGAAGCACGTGTGTCATCACTTGGTAACCTACCAGTGCCTGGAAAGGTATTACACAATTGTCGCTTTAGAGCGTCCTCAAGTTTTTTCATCCTGTCCTCCCTCTGTGAGGGCAGGATAAGCTCTGCAACTTTACCCTTGTATCGTGGATCAAGAAGGCTTGCCAACCAGTAATGATCCCTCTCCTTGATAGCATGAATCCTGGGGTCCTTTAGCAGGCTTTGCAGGATAAGGGAGCCCATGCAGCATAGGTTGGAGGTGGCATTAGCTTCCGAGTCTTCCTGGTCAAAGAGGATGACCCCATCGTCCACTTCCTCCTCCCAGCCACGTACTAGTCCTTGGGTTTCTGGGCACACGAAACCCTCCCTTGAGGAATCCCCACCTTCAATGCCCCCACTACTTAAATATTCCTCCTCCTCCTCATCCTCCTCCTGTCTGATCTGAGGAGGACCCGCAGGAATGCTGTCTGCAGAAAGACTGGGGCCTTGAGAGCTAGGGAAGGCCTCCTCTTCCTCCTGCTGCTCTGTCTCTAGTGCCACATCTATAATTCCCCGCAGAGTGTGCTCCAGCAGGAACACTAAAGGAATTGTGTCACTGATGCATGCACTGTCCCTGCTCACCATCCTCGTTGCCTCCTCAAATGGTGACAGTACAGTGCATGCATCCTTGATCATCAGCCACTGTGGGGGGGGAAACAAGTTGACCTGAACCTGTCCTTGTGCCATACTCACACAGGTACTTGTTGATGGCCCTCTGCTGTTTGTGCAGACACTGCAGCATTGCTAATGTCGAGTTCCACCTGGTGGGCATGTCACAGATCAGACGGATTGTGGGAAGGTGGAATTCTCTTTGAATTTCTGCCAGGCGAACACTTGCTGGGAATGACTGTCTAAAGTGGCTGCAGACTTTTCTGGCCTTGCTGAGAAGCTCTGCCAGCCCTGGGTACCTGGTTAGGAAACGCTGTACCACCAGATTTAGGATGTGTGCTAGGCATGGTACATGCATCAACTTACCCAGGCATAGGGCGGAGAGAAGGTTGCTGCCATTATCACAGACGACCATTCCCGGCTCAAGCTGGCGTGGTGTTAACCATCTCTGCACCTGCCCCTGCAGAGCTGACAGAATTTCTGGCCCGGTGTGGCTCCTGTCCCCTAAACAAACCAGCACAAGCACAGTATGGCATCTTTTTGCTTGAGCCATTGCGTAGCCCCTGTCACGCGTCGGTTTAACTGCCACTTCGCCAGAGACAGCGAAGGAGGAGGAGGAGGAGGAGGAAGAGGGAGAGGTGGTGGTGGAGCAGACAGACCTCATACAAGCAGCTTTCTGGAGGCGTGGTGGATGAACAAGCTCCAGCACAGAGCCCCGTCTTGGATCCCTCCCAGCTGCAATCAGAGTTACCCAGTGTGCCGTGAAGGAAATGTAACGGCCCTGTCCATGCTTGCTGGACCACGTGCCTAAAGTCATGTGCACCTTGCTGCTGACTGCCTTTCCCAATGACTCCATAACATTGTCTTCCACGTGCTGGTATAGTGCTGGAATGGTCTTCCGTGAAAAGAAATGGCGTTTTGGAACCTGCCACTGTGGTACAGCACATTCAGCAAATTCACGGAAGGAAGCAGAGTCCACCAGCTGGAAATGCAGCAGCTGTAATGCGAGTAATTTTGCTAAACTGGCATTTAGACGCTGTGCTTGGGGATGGTTGGGACTATATTTTTTCTTATGCTGCAGCAGCTGGGGCAACGTAATCTGACTGCGTAAATCTTCAGCTGATGGGATGCTGTCACATTGTGAGGAAAGACCTGGTACATCCATTACTGTAGCATCATTCCTATCAGTGGAGGTTGTAGGCAATGACATGGCAGGACATATAGTGGGGGTAGAGACAGATGAGGAGGAGGAGGACCTATGCAAACTATTGTGCCAATGGGATGCGTGGCAGGTGGTCATATGTCGCATCAAGCACATGCTACCCAAGCGTCTGATGTTTTTCCCACGCTTGATCCTCTTCAGACACAGATTATAAATAGCAATGCTGCAGTCTGCTGCACATGTCGTGAAGAACTCCCAGACAGCAGAGTTCCTGGATGTGTGCTGAGAGACAACAACGCTCTGCACCTGAGCAGCTCTGACATCTGATGCCTTGGACTGGCTATGGTTGCTCTTAGAGGACGAAGTGCCTCATTTTTGTTGTGCCTCCTCCTCCTCACTTGACTCCTCTGTTCGATCAGGCACCCAGGTGGAGTCAGTGACCTCACCATCGTCATCACCCCCTATCTCCTCGTCACTGGAGCCAACCTGGCAGTATGCTGCAGCTGCTGGGGGAACATGAGTGCCAGTTATTTGTGTGTCACTGGCAACCCCTCCCTCTAGGTTGATTTTACTCCCTTCCTCAACCTCAGAGTTTGAATCAGAGCACTGGAGTTGCTGCGCATCCTCAAGCAGCATGTCACTGTCATTGTAGTCAAACAATTCAGCTGATTCCTCCGTGTATGACAGTGAGGCTACGGCAGGAGTAGCTGTGCACATGGAGGCTGAATTAGATGTTTTGGCAGCTGAGGTGGACTGTAAACCACTACAAGCCTGGCTGGCAGAGGACTGGGAGGATGAGGAAGGGCCTGGTACATCCATTACTGTAGCATCATCCCTATCACTGGAGGTTGTAGCAGGCAATGACATGGCAGGACATATATTGGGGGTAGAGACAGATAAGGAGGACCTATGCAAAGTGTTGTGCCAACGGGATGCGTTGCAGGTGGTCATATGTCGCCAGGGGCGTCGTAACGTGGGGACGGGGGTGCGGCCCGCACCAGGTGACACCCGCCCTTAGGGTGACACCGTCACCCTAAGGGTGGGTGTCTCACCCTGCGCCGTGTGTTCGCTCCCTGCGAGCGTCCGAAGCTATGCAGCTTCGGCGCTCACCTGGGGTAAACACGTCACCAGCCGAGTTCTCGCGAGATCACGGCTGGTCATGTGGCTCCCCCAGGCGAGTGCCCAAGCTCCATGCCGCCAGACGCTCAGAGGGAGCAGAACACGCGGCGCAGGAGGTGAGTTGGGGGCATTATCCATGAACTGGGGCATATCCATGAGCTGGAGCAGTATCCATGAGCTGGGGGAAAATCCAAGAGCTGGGGCAAATCCATGAGCTGGGGCAGTATCCATGAGCTGGGGCAGTATCCATGAGCTGGGGTAAATCCATGAGCTGGGGCATATCCATGAGCTGGGGCAGAATATCCATGAGCTGTTGCATATACATGAGCTGGGGCAGTATATCCATGAGCTGGAGCATTATCCATGAGCTGGGGCATTATCCCATGAGCTGGGGCAGTATATCCATGAGCTGGGGCAGTATATCCATGATCTGGGGCATTATCTATGAGCTGGGGCATTATCCATGCGCTGGGGCAGTATATCCATGTGATGGGGCAGTATATCCATGAGCTGGGGCATTATCCATGAGCTGGGGCATTATCCCATGAGCTGGGGCAGTATATCCATGAGCTGGGGCAGTATATCCATGAGCTGGGGCATTATCCATGAGCTGGGGCAGTATATCCATGAGCTGGGGCAGTATATCCATGTGCTGTGGCAGTATATCCATGTGCTGGGGCATATCCATGAGCTGGGGCAGTATCCATGTGCTGGGGCAGTATCCATGTGCTGGGGCAGTATATCCATGAGCTGGGGCATATCCATGAGCTGGGGCAATATCAACTGAGAGGAGCTGGGGGGCATAGCCATGAGAGGAGCTGGGGCAGTAAATCCATGAGAGGAGCTGGGGCAAAATCCATGAGAGGAGCTGGGACAGTATATCCATGAGAGGAGCTGCGGCAAAATCCATGAGAGGAGCTGGGGCAATATCCATGAGAGGAGCTGGGGCAATATCCATGAGAGCTGCTGGGGCATATCCATGAGAGCTGCTGGGGCATATCCATGAGCTGGGGGCAATATCCATGAGAGCTGCTGGGGCATATCCATGAGAGTTGCTGGGGCATATCCATGAGAGCTCCTGGGGCAGTATCCATGGGTGAACTGCTGGGGGCAATATATAATTGTGAACTGGGGCAATATATCCATATGTGAGCTGGGGGCAATATATATCCATGGGTGAGCTGCTGGGGGCAATATATCCAGAGCTGCTGGGGGCAATATATATCCATGTGTGCTTTCACTGCCTTCGAACAGGCACCGTACTTGCTGGCAGTTGGCAAAAATTTGTGTGAGCATATGAGAGAGCTCCACGGCAATAAACCTCACAGTAATGTGCACTGTGTGTATGAGCATTCAGTGTTATATGGGAGTACTGATTTAGGAGTAAGAGTGGTTAAAAAAATCCGTAAAACTCGGGGGGGGTGACACCATAAGTTACCGCACCGGGTGACACCAACCCTAGTGACGCCACTCTATGTCGCCTCAAGCACGTGGTACCCAAGCGTGGGATGTCTTTCCCACGCTTGATCCTCATCTGACATAGATTACAAATAGACAGAAAAAAACGTGACCATCCACTGTGACAACAATAATAGGTAGAATTAATACATATCTGCGTTCTGCAAAGCACTGTCCTCAAGTGCTAAAACGATACAAAATGGAAATGAAGCGGTATCTGTAAGATAAATTACAATACCAATAGTGCAGATGGCAGATAAAAATGTCAATAGTCAAGCCCCTGCTTAAATGGAACTCACAAGATGCGAATAGATTGTAGGCATATAGCGAATCTTAAATGTTACCCCTCCTGGTCGGAATGGAAGATGTGAAGTCTCCTGGGCTTAATCAGCAGAAATTGGCACCGTGGACCTCTTCCAAGATAAACACCGCCGAGGACATCCAGGGTTAGAAAGGCTATTTCTCAACAAGATTCATGCAGGTTCTTGATAAAATGAATTTATTATAACATCAAATAAAACACATTCCAACGCGTTTCGTCTTTATAAAAGCAGAGACTTCATCAGGGAAATATATATAAAAACAAAAAAAGGTCACATTTTATAAAAATACACAGCATTAAGACCCGTTTGTATCTAACAGGTAAATAATTAACAGCTGGAATCACTTCAAATCAGACGGTACGGCGTGCGCCTCATCCTGGAGCACATATCCCCATGGTCTTCCTGCCGGCGATTCATTTCCGGTCCCGCCGGAAGTGACGTATCGCAATGTGAGTCCAATAGGAACTTAGTAGTCGCCATCTTAGGAAGGTCTTTCATTCATTTTCATTTTCTTCATCCGTGCACGGAAAAGGTCCACATACATCGTTTGCCGATAGGTGTAACGCTTAATAGCACACCAGACCATAAATCGCTCCACAGATCCCACAAACCCTCTTTCCAATGAACTAGAAAAACAGATATCAGCAAAAAATCCACTTCTGGTATCGCAAAAAATAGAGGTCCAACACCAAAAAGCACAGTGTAAAGCAAGCAACAGAACTCCTAAATGATGGTAGTAAAATATAATCAAAATGGTACTTGATGAGTAATCAGAGACATTGATGAATGTCCAGATCTGTATTGAGCCCACCCTCCTTCCAAGTGCCCATTTTAAAAATCCAATCAGTCTCTCTTTTAATCAGATCTTTAGAAGGATCACCTCCTCTCCAATTGTGAACCACCAGATCTATACCAAAACATTTGAAACGTTCAAAATTAAAAGCAGGGCAATTATTACAATGGATGGGTACACCATGGTTAGTGGATCCCCTTCTAATATTACCCAGATGTTCTAAAATACGAACACGTAGAGATCGTGCAGTTTGGCCTATGTATTGAGCCCCATATGGGCATTGGAGTAAATAGATAACCCCCTTACTAGAACAGTTAATGAAATGGTTGATCCTATATGACTTCCCTGTAATGCTACTGATAAATTCCGTAATCTTTCTTTCTTGATTGGCGCAGGCTTTACATCTCCCGCATTTATTATAGCCCGTAGGCTTTTTTAGAAAGTTTTTATCATTAACAGTAGCAATCTTAATAGATGGTAAAACAATAGGAGCCAGTACATTCTTAAGATTTTGGACTTTTCTAAAAATTACTTGAGGCTTAGTGGGAATACGGTGTTTCAGCAGATCATCTGTTTGTAATATATGCCAATGTTTGTTAAGGATGTTTCTAACTTGGTAGGAATGTGGATTAAATTGGGTGCTAAACGCAAAATTAAAACGATTATCCGTTGTCTCATTGCCCTCTTTTAATAGTACAGCCCTATCTAAATCTCTCACTTCTTTTAAATCCCTCAGCACTTTACTTCTATCATAGCCTTTCTTAACATACCTATCCAGAATAATATTAGCTTGGGTGTCATACAAAGTGAGATCAGAGCAATTGCGTCTCAGCCTTTTAAATTGGCCTTTGGGAATGTTCTTAAGCCAGAAATCAGCGTGAGCACTTTTCATATCTATTGCCGAATTGCAATCTGTGGGTTTGAAGAAGGCCTTGGTCTCGAGTTTACCATTATTGACAAAAATAGCCAAATCTAGAAAATTTATTTCACTAGGATGGATTTTATAGGTGAATTTTAAATTATGATTGTTGACGCTGAAGGACTCTACCAAAACCTTTAATGAATCCATAGGGCCATCCCAGATGACAAAAATGTTGTCTATGAATCTCTGCCAGAGGACAAGGCTGCCCCCAGCCATTGGCCAAACACACTCCTTCTCCCAACTTTCCATGTACAGGTTTGCATAGCTGGGGGCAAACCTTGTCCCCATTGTAGTACCACAGATCTGAAGATAAAACAACTTCTCGAACCAAAAATAATTATGTGTTAAAATGAAAAACATGAGTACTCCCAAAAAATCGACCTGTGTCTCAGAAAAATCGGGATTTAGTTTTAGAATGTTGATCACTTCCTCTACTCCTTTGGTGTGAGGAATAGAAGTGTAGAGAGAGACTAAATCTATGGTTGCCATGCAGAAAACTATCTTTCCACACCGTTTTCTCCAGTAAACGTATACGGGATATGGCCCGTATCTTTAACAAATGATTTCATCTGTCTGACAAAAGGTTGAAGAAAAACATCCACATACTGTGAGATGTTACTCGTAAGAGAGTTGATGCCACTTATAATAGGTCTACCAGGCGGTTGATTTATATTTTTGTGGATTTTGGGCAGGAAATGAAAAAGAGCAGTTTTACAATGGGCATTGAATAGGTATTTATATTCCTCCTCCGTTAAAATGCCTATTTCTTTTCCTTTGTCTAGCAAAGCTGCCAATTCTATCAGAAATTCTTTTTAGGATCTCGTTCTAAAATCTGATATGTACCAATGTCTCCCAATATCCTAGAGGCCTCTTCTAAGTAGTAATCTCTAGACATAATAACTGTCCCCCCCTTGTCAGCCTGATTGATCACCAGTTTGTGGTTATCTTTCAAAGATATAATAGCTTTTCTTTCTTTAAAACTGAGGTTCGGCTTCAATGGACGGGTATTGAGTTTCTCTAAGTCTCTCCAGACAACATCCATGTACACTGGGATATGATTTCCTTTTTCCCAAACTGGAAAAAATTGAGATTTTTGTTTTAGCTTAGTATGATGAAAAATTTCTGAAGAAGTACCTTCTGATTGAATGTCAGTCTGGGTAATTGTTCCAGATGTTAATGCCTTTTTAGAAAAGAACCTTTCCCTAGTTAATTTTCTCATAAACCTATGGAGGTCTAAAAAAACGTAAAAATTATTATGTTTTTTGGCTGGAGCAAACTTTAAACCTCTTTGGAGCAGTAACAATTCCGTATTGGATAGTATTGCTCCCTGTTGAAGATACCTTCTAGATGGTTACTAGGTGTATTAGTGGTAATATGATGAAGGGGTGTACTATCTAATTGCAATCTTCTTCTTCGGAGTCTGTTTGAATCATGAGGAGTCTTTTCTTTTTTACTGGCTTCAAGGGGGAGAAAGGATTGTGGTGAGCCCAGCCCTGGAGAAGCGGAGCAGAAGCTCCGCTCCCCATTAACTGGGAACCAGTGGTCCCGTCTCTCCCTAAAAAACCGGCCGATCTGGAACCAGGCCTATGGCCCTCAACTCTTGGAACTGTTAGATGATCTTTAGCATGAATTTTTGAAGCCTTCACCCACCCTCCCAATCTATCCTTGACAGCTATGCCAACCTGTACATGGAAAGTTTGGAGAAGGAGTGTGTTTGGCCAATGGCTGGGGGCAGTCTTGTCCTCTGGCAGAGATTCATAGACGACATTTTTGTCATCTGGGATGGCCCTTTGGATTCATTAAAGGTTTTGGTAGAGTCCCTCAGCGTCAACAATCATAATTTAAAATTCACCTATAAAATCCATCCTAGTGAAATTAATTTTCTAGATTTGACTATTTTTGTCAATAATGGTAAACTCGAGACCAAGGCCTTCTTCAAACCCACAGATTGCAATTCGGCAATAGATATGAAAAGTGCTCACGCTGATTTCTGGCTTAAGAACATTCCCAAAGGCCAATTTAAAAGGCTGAGACGCAATTGCTCTGATCTCACTTTGTATGACACCCAAGCTAATATTATTCTGGATAGGTATGTTAAGAAGGGCTATGATAGAAGTAAAGTGCTGAGGGATTTAAAAGAAGTGAGAGATTTAGATAGGGCTGTACTATTAAAAGAGGGCAATGAGACAACGGATAATCGTTTTAATTTTGCGTTTAGCACCCAATTTAATCCACATTCCTACCAAGTTAGAAACATCCTTAACAAACATTGGCATATATTACAAACAGATGATCTGCTGAAACACCGTATTCCCACTAAGCCTCAAGTAATTTTTAGAAAAGCCCAAAATCTTAAGAATGTACTGGCTCCTAGTGTTTTACCATCTATTAAGATTGCTACTGTTAATGATAAAAACTTTCTAAAAAAGCCTACGGGCTATAATAAATGCGGGAGATGTAAAGCCTGCGCCAATCAAGAAAGAAAGATTACGGAATTTATCAGTAGCATCAAAGGGAAGTCATATAGGATCAACCATTTCATTAACTGTTCTAGTAAGGGGGTTATCTATTTACTCCAATGCCCATGTGGGGCTCAGTACATAGGCCAAACTGCACAATCTCTACGTGTTCGTATTTTAGAACATCTGGGTAATATTAGAAGGGGATCCACTAACCATGGTGTACCCATCCATTGTAATAATTGCCCTGCTTTTAATTTTGAACGTTTCAAATGTTTTGGTATAGATCTGGTGGTTCACAATTGGAGAGGAGGTGATCCTTCTAAAGATCTGATTAAAAGAGAGACTGAGTGGATTTTTAAAATGGGCACTTGGAATGAGGGTGGGCTCAATACAGATCTGGACATTCATCAATGTCTCTGATTACTCATCAAGTACCATTTTGATTATATTTTACTACCATCATTTAGGAGTTCTGTTGCTTGCTTTACACTGTGCTTTTTGGTGTTGGACCCCTCTATTTTTTGTGATACCAGAAGTGGATTTTTTGCTGATATCTGTTTTTCTAGTTCATTGCAGAGAGGGTTTGTGGGATCTGTGGAGCGATTTATGGTCTGGTGCACTATTAAGCGTTACACCTATCGGCAAATGATGTATGTGGACCTTTTCCGTGCACGGATGAAGAAAACGCATTTTGACCTTCCTAAGATGGCGACTACTATGTTCCTATTGGACTCACATTGCGATACGTCACTTCCGGCGGGACCGGAAATGAATCGCCGGCAGGAAGACCATGGGGATATGCGCTCCAGGATGAGGCGCACGCCGTACCGTCTGATTTGAAGTGATTCCAGCTGTTAATTATTTACCTGTTAGATACAGGCGGGTCTTAATGCTGTGTATTTTTATAAAATGTGACCTGTTTTTGTTTTTATATATATTTCCCTGATGAAGTCTCTGCTTTTATAGAGACGAAACGCGTTGAATTGTGTTTTATTTGATGTTATAATAAATTCATTTTATCAAGATCCTGCATGAATCTTGTTGAGAAATAGCCTTTCTAACCCTGGATGTCCTCGGCGGTGTTTATCTTGGAAGAGGTCCACGGTGCCAATTTCTGCTGATTAAGCCCAGGAGACTTCACATCTTCCATTCCGACCAGGAGGGGTAACATTTAAGATTTGCTATATGCCTACAATCTATTCACATCTTGTGAGTTCCATTTAAGCAGGGGCTTGACTATTGACATTTTTATCTGCCATCTGCACTATTGGTGTTGTAATTTATTTTACAGATACTGCTTCATTTCCATTTTGTATAGATTACAAATAGCAATGCTGTGGTCTGCTGCACATTTTTTAAAGACCTCCCAGACAGCAGAGTTCCTGGATGTGTGTTTGAGACAACAGCGCTCTGCACCTGAGCAGCTCTGACATCTGATGCCTTGGACTGGCTACGGTTGGTCATAGAGGATGTTGTGCCTCGTGTTTGTTGTGCATCCTCCTCACTTGACTCCTCTGTTCGATCAGGCACCCAGGTGGAGTCAGTGACCTCATCATCGTCATCACCCCCTATCTCCTCGTCACTGGAGCCAACTTGGCAATATGCTGCAGCTGCTGGTGCAATGTGAGTGACAGTTATTTGTGTGTCACTGGCACCCCCTTCCTCTAGGTTGATTATACTCCTTTCCTCAACCTCAGAGATTGAATCAGAGCACTGTAGTTGCTGTGCATCCTCAAGCAGCATGTCACTGTCATTGTAGTCAAACAATTCAGCTGATTCCTCTGTGTGTGATAGTGAGGCTATGGCAGGAGTAGCTGTGGACATGGAGGCTGCATTAGTTGCTTTGGCAGCTGTGGTGGACTGTAAACCATTACAGGCCTCGCTGGCAGAGGACTGGGAGGATGAGGATGGCCTGGTTAGCCAATTCACCAAATCCTCTGTATGTTGCTGCTGCTTAAGACTGCCAGCACCAGGTAGAAATGACAAGTGTGCCCCTGTAGAGGATGCACCACGTCCACGATGACCAGAGGCACAGCCTCCCAACACAGAGGCTGCTTGCCCTCTTATCTGTGTCTGGGAACGTCTGCCTGTCCTTTTTGGTCTTTCTGACATGATGAGTGATTTATAGATTAAAGATATACAGAACTCTGATTCAACTCTGTTATAAAAATTGGAGATATGCAGAACTCTGATTCAACTCTGGTATAAAGATTAAAGATTTCCAAAACTCTGGTATAACTCAGTGAGACACCCTGATAGCTGGCAGCCAGTGACAAGACACAGATTAAAATTCCCAGAAACCTCCTTTAAGTCTGTGAGACCCCCAGATGGGTGGCAGTGTCAAGACACAAATTACAATTCCCAGGAACCTCCTATAAATCAGTGAGCCCCCCTGATGGGTGGCAGTGACAAGACACCAATTACAATTCGCAGAAATCTGCTAGAAGTATGTTGGACCCCCTGATAGCTGGCAGTGAGAAGACACAGATTACAATTCCCAGAAACCTCCTATAAATCATTGAGACCCCCTGATGGGTGGCAGTGAGAACACACAGATTACAACAATTCCAAGATATCTTCTAGAAGTGAGACCCCCACAATTGCTGCTGGCAGTGAGAACACAAAGATTAGAACAATTCCCAGATATTTTGTAGAAATGAGACCCCCACAATAGTTGGTGGCAGTGAGAACACACAGATTACCACAATTCCCAGATATCTTCTAGAAGTGAGACCCCCACAATTGCTGCTGGCAGTGAGAACACAAAGATTAGAACAATTCCCAGATATTTTGTAGAAATGAGACTCCCAAAATAGTTGGTGGCAGTGAGAACACACAGATTACCACAATTCCCAGATATCTTCTAAACGCGAGACCACCCACAATTGCTGCTGGCAGTGAGAACACAAAGATTAGAACAATTCCCAGATATTTTGTAGAAATGAGACCCCTAAAATAGTTGCTGGCAGTGAGAACAGACAGATTACAACAATTCCCAGATATTTTGTTGAAGTGAGACCCCCACAATAGCTGGTGGCAGTGAGAATACACACTAACACAACAATCTCCTCTCAAAAAACACATGCTGGGGCTGTGTGAAGCCTTATATAGTGTGCTGCAGGACTTAGCTCTGTGAGCCCATGATTGAGCAAAATTTGCCCAATCAGGACTCTGAGCCGTGATTGGCATAGTCTTGCACCTGACTTGCACCTAAACTGAGGTCAGGTGCAGGCTGTATCCAATTACAATGCAGAAAAAAACACTATACAGTGAAAAAGGAGCGCTAAAGGATTAGACAAAGATCACATGTATATTGGTATATTGAACGGAAAGAAAAAGACAAAAAAGGTCTATTTTTCTTCTTTCCCTTGTTCTTATTTCTTTCAGTGGAATTATAGATCTGTTAAAATGCCATCAATTCTAAAAGAGACAAGGGGAAAATCTCATTGCATAGTATTATATGTACACCAGATAAATCAGAAAAAGATGAGATTTCACTCACAAACAGGGAGTCTGCGAGACTCCAAATGTATGCCTTTAAGCCTCTTCTGGGGGGGCTCCACCCATCAACAGGAAAAGAGATTCACAATCCTTTTTCTTCCAAGCTTGATAGTAGCTTTAGGCCGGAAGTATATTATGATCTCGAGACAGAAATCAATAATAGCGTAATACCCTGATCTGCCTTGTCAGGCCGGACACAGAGAACTGCTGCACACTTTCCAGTTCCACGGCCTTGGTTTTTAAAATAAATTAAGAAACATAAAATTTCACCAAAAAAATCCCAAAAATGCCTTAAAAAATTGTAAAATTTAAATAAATAAAGAGACTTTTGCTGCATGTGAAAAGAATAAAGGGTTGAATAAATATTTTATAGAAACAGGGAATATTTTTTACATTGAAACCTATGGTATTCGCCCCATACTTCTGAGTTTTACTTGTTCGATAGCAGTTTGATATAGCAAAGTGATAGAGTTCTGACAGACTGTAGTCAAGGCAGAGTTTGTGGAAAGAGCTCATATCTCTCGCCTGACACGGAATTCTAATATATTTGGTTAAGATGTGGTTTATTCCAAGATAAGGAAAGAGATCCCTGGGAGGCAGGGAGGAAAGAGAACAGAGCTCCGGGAATGGTCTGAGGCCAGCTGTGGAGAACATTAAATAAACCTGTGTAATTCCCCCGAAGCTTCCTGTCAAGCTTTATGGTTTTTTTGCACAATTTTTCCTGCTTGAAAGGAACTTCAAACATCAACGCTGGAAATAATAACTGGATGCCACTCTTCATTCACTTGCATTTAAGTTTAATTTCAGTAAATTGGGTAGTAACTATAGTAGCTGTAGATTGATTATGTGAATAGGTGGATAGTTGAATAGATGAATAGCTGAATAGTGAATAGGTGATGAATAGTTGAATAGTGATTAGATGAATTAAAGTGATGCATAGATGAATTAGGTAAATAGTTGAGTAGGTGAAATAAAAGTGATGAATTAAAGGTGAAAAATCTTAAACAGAAAGAAATACAGAAATTGTATAAATACATTGCACATAAAGCTTGTTAATCTTGACAACTGACCACTGTAGGCCCTTCGCCCTCCTGGAGGTGGGTCTCCTGCAGCTGAGACTGCGTGAGACACGTGTATTCCGGTGGTTCTGGGACAGGCACTGGTGACCCCTCCCTCCCTTCGTAGTAGAGGGAGACAGGGCGGTCCTGCAGTTGGCACACTGGGCCGGCTGGCATCAGCTGTGGTTTTTCCCTCCGTTCCTACCTTTTATCGTCCCCCCCCACAGGCTTAGGAATATTCTTTTAAATTTTTTTTATTTATCTCTCTTTGTCCCTTTCTCTCTCTCTCTTCTCTTCTCTTCTCTCCCCTCTATCCTCTCTCTCCCCTCTCTTCTCCTCCTTCTCCTCCCTCACACTTTTCCTACTTTTCTCCTCAAATCTATCTCTTCCCCCTATAACCTTGCTTACCATGCCGCACAACGCATACAGGGTCATCTTATATAGCATCCCATGTACGCTTCACTTGGACGTCAACATGGTTCGGATTACCTGAGGCCAGACTGTACTGATTTATTGGACTAACTGTAGTCTACGTGCAAGGATTTGACTATTTGATATTTTCCTTGTTTGCCTGCATCGTATAACTGATGAGTCATTTTATTTGACATTATTTGACAATATTGTGCTCCGATATGTTATGTGTACTATCCCTCTCTTTCTTAATAAAAATTTTGAATACAAAAAAGCTTGTTAATCATTAACTTCTGTGTCAGTTTCATATACATTCACTAGCACACACTACTAGAATATCATTACTGCCAAAATATATTTTAACTTAAAGAAAACAGACATGAAATGAGCTATTATAAAGACTTGCATGTGAAATCTCCTCACGCTGAGCATGAAATAGATCTAAAAGTTAACTGACTGCATTTATCACTAAACTGGCTCAATTCCTTTCCTGTATTTCCTATATTTGAACCAATCCTTCCTTTTGCTCACCGGCTGCCACTCCAGGATCTGAAGATGTTTGTAAATCTCTGTGCACTTTCTTATGTCCAGGTTGCCTGCCTCATGGCATGACATGGAGCTCCCAGATGACCCCTCCCTTCCTCCACATATTTCCTCTCTGAGGCTGCTGGGAAGCCTGGCCTCTGCTCTGATTGGCTGACCCTAACTGGAGCTGAATTGCATGCAGGGACTAGCAGTTCTCACAGACTCTTGCAGATTTCAATCACATAAGATGAATTACAGTCATTTTATTATCCCACTTGCTTGTACCTTAGCTGATCATTCTGTACTTCTGCAGTATTGACTTGACACTTCCATTCTTTCAACATTAGATTAGGCAAGAAACGTTTAAGAGTAAACACAGGGGCCAGAAGTAATACCGGGAAAGCGCCGTTCATCAGTACCTCCATTGGTTCCACACAGAAATAGGCAGTCGTGAGGAAGGGAGACTTATCTTGGTAATAAAGTCCTTGGAAAACTGGACATTCATAATAGCTCATGTAAAGTATGTAGTGCAATCATAAAGGGTTATTCCCAAAGGTCCAAACTTGCTATCAAAGGGCACCAAACAGGAAATTTCATCGAAAGGTGCAATTTCGAGGCAGTTCATATATTCCCTACACTGTCAATTCATCAAATACTGGTGAATTGACGGCGAAATTCAGTGCAGATCATAACAGTTTGACACAGTTTGGCGATTTTCAGCGGCAGTGAAACTGTCCCATACGGAAGTAATGGTTAATCTATTCACAGAATACCAAACTCCACCAAAGTGCCAGCGAAATGCCTTAATTGTTGGTGATTCAGTTCGACAGATTTGAACAGACGAATCCCATAGGTTTCAATATAAAAAAAATATAATTTTTATTCTTTTGTATTTCTTTAACCATTTAGGGGGTCATTCAGAGAGCACCAACATGTCGCCGACATCTCGGTACTCTCATTCCGCGCACTTCCCCTCACTTCGGGGGAATCAAATTTCCCCAGAGTGCAGGGAAAACTCGCCACAAATCCGCCGCAAACCTGCCGAACACCCACCGAAAACCCACAGGAGCTGCTGCAAAAACAAGCCGAACATGTTGGAAAAAGCCACAAGCTGCCGTACACAGCGCCGACCAGCCTCCAGAAAAAGCCGACAAGCCGACGAACGGGTTAAAAATAATATTTTTTTTTGAAAGTGTCAAAATTGAAATTTTGCTGTTTGCAAAAAAACTACTGAACGAAAATGACTGGAATTTACATATAAGGTCCAATGAATTATAATAAAAAGGTATATTACAGAAAAAATAAAAAACGCTATTAAAAATAAAATGGAAAAATAATTTACTGAATAAATCCTAAAAAAAGCCTAAAAGATCCTAAAAAATCTATAAAATAAAGAGACTTTTTAGTGCAGATTAAAAGAATACATGGTTTATTAGGTATTGAATGAAAACAGGAATATTTGTAACATTGAAGCCTATGGAGTTCGCCTGAATAAACCTGCCAAATTAAAGCACCAAACATCAGGGCAGTTCGGCAACTTTTCACTGCTGTTTAGTGTTCTCTGAATAGGTTAACCATTGCATCTCTGTGGGGGATTTCACTGCCTTCGAACAGGCACTGTATGTGCTGGCAGTTCGCCAAAATTTGACGAACTGCTTGCTCTCTAAATCGCCAAATGGCCCCGTAATGGCACTGTACGTGGAAATTCCGTTTTTCGGTGACATTTCGGGGCCAGATCGGCCCTCTCTGAATAACCCCTAATGTGTTTTTAGAGACATCTGGAAAGACTGAAGGCACTGAAAGTCAGAGGTTACAAGGAAAAAAAAAGTAAAGAATATTACTATATTATGAATATTACTACACGGTTATTCAGAGAAAGGTGAAAACCAGGAGAACTGGCTGGAGAAGTGAATAATCTAGACCAAATAGCGAAATTGGAAAGTGAGATAAATGGGATAATTTTTCTGGTTTGGCTATTTTGACCTAGAATTTTAACTTCTCCAGTCATTCTGCCGAGTTTCATCTTTCTTTGAATAGACCTGTATATATTATTAATGAATATTGCATAAAATGAAATGAATATTAGCCAGTTTGTCAGCTTCCCATAGTTAAGAAATAAAATCCATAAGCAATATTTTTTTTCAACTAAAAAAGATATTTTATTAAGAGCTTAATAAAATTAAGCACTCTGTTAGAAATACTAAATACAATATGGACTTATTCTAGATTGAAAAATATTATTTAGCATAGAGTCAGTTAGTGGTTAACTAATGATAATTAAACCATAACAAGGTTTTTTTTTAATGGAATTATGTCACTGTGAATTGGTTCCAGACATCAGTGAATATTTGTATTAGAAAACATCATGGGTTGTGACACTAGTTTTCTCATAAAGCATTTGTCATCCTGCCATCTAAAGATTTAGACGTTGGTAGAAGGAAGTGTTTTATTGATGGCTTTACTATGATATGAGGCGTATGTAGAAAAACTCTGGCCTAAAGCCATATTGTCAACAATGGTTATTGATTACATTAAGAATAATGTCAGCAGCATATTAGTATTTTAGACCTGCTCACTTACTGAATTCCTTTGCCACTAAACTAATTAGATTTTAGATGAGAGCAGAAGGGGTAGGAGGAGAGGATTAGTGTAATTCTGTCTGCCTGCGTTCAGGCTCAAGTCATTTTATTATTTTAATTGTGTTAGGGTAGTAAAAAAAGAAATCTAAGAATGGAATTACAGTTAAAGACTTGGATGAACACTGGTCTTTTATCTCATAAGTGCAAGAGAGCTGGCAACAGATTACAGTTACCTCATCAACAGCACTGCATTATTGATGACCTCTGGACTGAATCTGTTTAGCATTTCCATGACACATAACAATCACAGTGGCAACTATATTATATTTTGTATGAATGGCTATTCCTTTAATTTTTACAGTCTCAAAAGTGAAAATAATAACGATAATTTTGCCCAAAAATTTAAATAAACAATTGATTAGATCAAACACTCATGGCTTGATTAGGTCCATATATATTTTGACACAAACACAATTTTAATTCTTTTCTGGTATTTACCGAAACATAGAAGTTATAGTTGTATAATGGATATGGGCTGAAAGTGCACACTCTCACGTTTAATATGCAGGTACGCAGCCGGTGAATTCAGGGTTTAGAGATATACTGTCAGGCCAGATTCACCCAAATGCAGCAAAGTTGATTGGACAGTGTTTCACAGTACAGATGGACAATGATCCAAAACACACTGCAAAATCAACACAGGAGTTTTTGAAGGAAAAGAAGTGGAATATTCTGCAATGGCCGAGTCAATTACCTGATCTCAACTCAATTGAGCAAGCGTTTCACTTGATGAAGGCAAAACTAAAAGCAGAAAGACCCACAAAGAACTGAAGACAGCTGCAGTTCGAGACTGGCAAAACATCAGAAAGTAGGAAACCAAGTCTTTGGTAAGGTCTATGGGTTCCAGACTTCAGGCAGTCATTGCCAGTAAAGGATTTTCAACAAAAGATTAAATATGAACATTTTATTTATGATTATATTCCTTTGCCCAATTACATTTGAGCCCCTAAAAATAGGGGGACTGTGCATAAAAATGGTTGCAGTTCCTAAAATTTGTACTTGATATTTATGTTCAACCCCTTGAATTATAGCGGAAAGTCTGCACTTCAAATTCATTTGGATTGTTTCATTTTAATTTTATTCTGGTGGCATACAGAGCCAAAAGTATGATAATTGTGCATGTGTCCAAATATATATGGACCTAACTGCACTTTTGACAATTTAGCATTATAACAATTTCAATTCAGTAGATTAAAATGATCATATTGATAATGTTTACTTGGTGCAATATTTTTATGTCACCTTTACATAAATGTTCTATTAAGAAAAATATGATTGCTGTCACTGCTCCTATAAGTAATGGCTGCTGTTGTATATTTAAATAACTATTTTTATTGCAATGTGTGTACTTTTACATTAACTTTCTATTGCTGGTTGTCAATTTTTTTCACTCAATCCATCATCTTGGATTTAATGAATTTCAGGTTTGTGAGTAAGCAATATTTTTTTGTTAATTTTTCTGAAATGCATTATACATATCTCTCAAGAAAAAATGAATATAAGACGGCTAAGGGAAGCATTACCATTGTCTGTGACATTGTTAAAAACAAATTAGGATAAATTATATTCAGGTCACATAGCTGTGCAAATAAAACACTTATAAAAAGTAACGAATGACAATGTCAATGTTGTACAGTCAAATGTCACCACATCCAGTATAGATTGCATAAAAGCCAACTACACCTATAGAGTTCTGAGGATATTGCTTTCAATTACCTCAACCTGGAAAACAAATCCAAATACACAACGGCCTACTCGGTTCTTTTTTTTATATAGAATTCTTTATTTTCAAAGGGCAGCATACAACAACGCAATGTCCGATTATACAGCTAATACAATGCCCATTTTTAATGAACGAAGGACAGTAGAGGGAAGAGGAAAGGAGAGAGAGAGACACCAAAAAGAGGAAAAAAAGGGGGTGTGTGTCGCTATGGCATACAGTCCAAACATAACCGGGGTGCCCCCGGTTTGGCCCGAGATCCCATCAGTTAACCCATAGTATCATATTCCAGCCAGTTATCCCAAACCTTGTGATATTGGGGCAGAGAGTCATGAACCAGGGCAGAAAGCTTGTCATTGGCCATATTGTCCCTGATCCGGATACGTACCTGGGACAGCGATGGTAGGGATGGAGCCGTCCACTGCTGGGCCACAGCCCTTCTGGCGGCCATAGCTATTTTGTGCAGCAATTTATTCTTGTGCCTCGACAAGGTCTCCTTTCGATTGAGGAGGAAGGTCCAGGGGTCAAAGTCCAGCGTGCACTGTAAAACCTCCTACGTGAGGGAGTGGATCTTGGTCCAAAAGCGTGCACCAAAGGGCAGGTACACCACATATGATAAAAGGAGCCTTTTGCACCACATCCCCTCCAGCACAGATCTGAAAGACTCCGGCTCATGTGAGACATTTGGGAGGGGGTAACGTACCACCAAAACAGCATTTTGTACGCCTGTTCCTGATGAGCCACATTGATGGAGCAGTGTGCCACGCTGTCCCTGTTCCTCACACTGACCTCAAAGCCGAAGACCTAGCCTGCTTTTTCACAGCAAAAATTGAACAGATAAGAACTGAAATCTCCGCAATGCCATCTTCACCCATGCAGGAAAACGCTAACCATAGAAACATAGAAACATAGAAACATAGAAAAATGTTGGCAGATAAGAACCTTTCGGCCCATCTAGTCTGCCCAATTACATGGATACTTTACCTGGATTTATCTTTTGTTTAGGATAGCCTTATGCCTATCCCATGCCTGCTTAAATTCAATTACTGTTTTGGCCTCTACCACTTCTACTGGAAGACTGTTCCATGTATCCACCACCCTCTCAGTAAAATAATGCTTCCTGATGTTACTTTTAAATCTTTGCCCCTCTAATCTAAGACTATGTCCTCTTGTTTTGCTATTTTGTTTCCTTTTAAATATACTCCCTTCCTCTACCTTGTGGATTCCCTTTACGTATTTAAATGTTTCTATCATATCTCCTCTGTCTCGTCTTTTTTCCAAGCTGTACATGTTAAGATCATTAAGCCTTTCCTGGTAACTTTTCTCCTTCAAGCCGTACACCATTTTAGTAGCCCTTCTCTGAACTCTCTCTAAGATGCCTATATCCTTCTGGAGATACGGTCTCCAGTACTGCACACAGTACTCCAAGTGAGGTCTCACCAGTGCTCTGTACAGTGGCATGAGCACTCCCCTTTTCCTACTGCTAATACCTCTCCCTACACAACCAAGCATTCTGCTAGCATTTCCTGCTGCTCTATTACACTGACTACTTACCCTTAGATCCTCTGAAATAATGACCCCTAAATCCCTTTCCTCAGATGTTGACGTTAGGACTGTATCAAATATTCTATATTCAGCCCTTGGGTTTTTACGTCCCAGGTGCATTATCTTGCACTTATCCACATTAAAACTCAATTGCCACAACTCCGACCATTTTTTTAGTTTACCTAAATCATTTGTCATTTGGCTGATCCCTCCAGGAACGTCAACCCTGTTGCAAATCTTTGTGTCATCAGCAAAAAGACTTACTTTTCCATTAATACCTTCTGCAATATCACTAATAAAAATATTAAAGAGAATGGGTCCAAGTACTGACCCCTGAGGTACCCCACTGGTAACAAGACCTTGCGCCGAATAAACTCCATTTACCACAACCCTCTGTTGCCTGTCACTCAGCCACTGCCTAATCCATTCAACAATATTGGAATCCAAACTCAAAGATTGCAATTTATTGATAAGCCTTCTATGCAGAACAGTATCAAAAGCCTTACTGAAATCTAAATAAGCAATGTCTACTGCACCACCTGTGTCTATTATTTTTGTTACCCAATCAAAAAAATCATTAAGATTAGTTTGGCATGATTTCCCTGAGGTAAACCCATGTTGTTTCTGATCCTGTAATCTATATGTTTTTAGATGTTCAACAATCCTTTCCTTTAACATGGTTTCCATTAATTTCCCCACTACTGACGTAAGACTAACTGGCCTATAGTTCCCCGATTCCTCCATACTACCCTTCTTGTAAATGGGCACAACATTTGCTAATTTCCAGTCTTCTGGGACGACTCCTGTTAGCAAGGATTGGTTAAATAAATCTGTTAACGGTTTTGCTATTACATCACTGAGCTCTTTTAATAATTTAGGGTGGATCCCATCAGGCCCCATTGACTTATTTGTCTTTACTTTAGACAGCTGCTGTAGAACCTCCTCCTCTGTAAACTCATATGTAAATGTCTCTTTAGTGTTCTCTCTTAACTGAGGTCCCTTTCCTTCCTTTTCTTCTGCAAAGACTGAACAAAAATATTCATTGAGGCAGTCAGCGAGACTTTTATCCTCTTCTACATACCTTCCTTCCTTTGTTTTTAATCTAACTAATCCTTGTTTTACTTTTCTTTTCTCGTTTATGTATCTAAAAAATGTTTTGTCCCCCTTTTTTACTGACTGAGCTATTTTCTCTTCTGCGTGTGCTTTGGAAGCTCTTATAAATTGCTTTGCCTCTTTCTGCCTAATCTTATAGGTTTGCCTATCCTCTTCACGCTGAGTTTTTTTATAATTATTGAATGCTATCTTTTTGTTCTTCACTATTTTGGCCACTTCTGCAGAGTACCACAGTGGTTTCTTCTCTTTTTTGTTTTTGCTAACAAGCCGAATGCAATTTCCTGTGGCCTTCAATAATGCTTCCTTTAAATAATCCCATTTCTCCTGGACTCCCTTTAAACTCCTCGAGTCTGATAATGACTCCTTCACACAAAATCTCATTTTAGAAAAATCTGTTTTTTTAAAGTCTAAAACTTTTGTTTTTGTGTGGTGCGGCTCCATCCCTGTTCTTATATTAAACCACACTGACTGGTGAGCACTAGATCCCAAATTTTCACCTACAACAACGTCCGATACCAAACCTCCACTTGTGAGTATTAAATCCAATATGGCCTCTTTACGGGTCGGCTCCTCAACTACTTGTGTTAGAGATAATCCCAGTAAGGAGTTTAGAATATTTGTACTCCTGGTGCACCCAGCTATTTTGGTTTTCCAGTTCACATCAGGAAGATTAAAGTCCCCCATGATAATAACTTCCCCCTTCATTGCCATTTTGGCTATTTCCTCAACCATCAGATTATCTAGCTCTTCTACTTGTCCAGGGGGTCTATAGATCACACCTACACGAGCTACTGTATGATTGCCAAATGTTGGCGTAACCCAAACTGACTCTATGTTCACCTCGCTCACTTTTATTTGGTTCGTTTTTATGTTGTTTTTCACATACAGGGCCACTCCTCCTCCTTTCCTACCTTCTCTGTCTTTTCTATATAAAGAGTACCCCGGTATTGTTATGTCCCAGTTATTTTTATCACTGAACCATGTCTCAGTAACGGCCACTAAATCTACTCTTTCAGCTGCCATCATTGCCTCCAGTTCATTGATTTTATTGACTAAACTGCGAGCATTTATAGACACGACTCTGAGCTTGTCATTTTTTACCTCGCATGTTGCTTGCACCCTCCGATTTAGTTTTGGGGGACAATCGGGCAGATTGTTTTTTACCCGTTTGTCCCCCCCTCCTAGTTTAAATATTCCTTTGTGAAACCTTTGAACTTCTCACTGAGAACATATGTTCCCCTATGAGTAAGATGCAAACCATCTTTTTTATACAGTTCCTTTCTGCTCCAATTAGAGCTATCATGGGACACAAAGCCAAATCCTTGCTCCCGACACCATTCCCGAAGCCACAAATTGAATTCCCTATTGCGCATCTGCCTATCTTGAATGTTATGCACAGGCAAAACTTCAGAGAATGACACAGTGGACGCAATCTGCTGTATTTCACCTCCAAGAACACAAAAATCTTCCTTAATCTCAGAAACCTCATTGCTAGCCAAGTCATTTGTCCCTAGATGGACTAGAACGTCCACTTCCCCTTGTTGCTTTGCTTGTTTGACAATATTGAGAATACGTCTCTTGTCTCTACGAGCAGTAGCCCCAGGAAGACATCTCACCAAACCACTACTCTCCAGCTCAACACCTCTTATGATAGAGTCACCCAGCAACAATTGCCTTCTATCAAGTCCCACCTTTTCCTTTTTGTCCTTGGTTGCAGTCCTGCATACCTTAGGCATAATGGATGGTGGTTCCTCAACTATGGTGTCTGAGCCTACATCCGTCTCACCACTACACTCTGAAAGTGCCTCAAAAGAATTAAGAAGAGCCACAGATTCTGGGACATGCCTTCTATCCACAACGCTAAGTCTACCAGATCCTACAGTAGTCCATCTGCCGCTCCTAGGAGACCTCTGTGGCAGTGGCTTTGTAACAGTCATAGCCTGAGTTTGTCTAACAGATAATTTACAAATCTCAGACTTCAAACAGGCAATTTCCTGCTGCAATAAAGAGAACTGCCTACATATCAGGCACACTCCAAACCTCCAAAAATTGGATCTAAAAACAAATGCATGACAGCTCTTACACTGGACCAAGCCTGCCATTATAAAAGAATGGATTTAAAACCAGCAAATCTTACCTTTTGTAGGTTTTCTACCTCCTGTCAAACCTCAGACTACCTCCAGAGTATCTCCAGAAGATCTCCTCTAAGTGTTCACTTTGAAGACTTCACTTAGAAGGCTTGACAAGCTCAAACATGTCTATCCTCACTAAACATGTCTATCCTCACATGTTTAACTTTTTCCCTTCAGCTACTGAGCAAGAGGTCCTTAAACTACTACGATCCTCTCATCCCACTACCTGGCCCCTCGACCCCGTTCCCTCACATCTTGCCAAAACACTCTGTTTCTCTTGTACCATCCTTGACCCACACCTTTAATCTGTCTTTAACCTCTGGGGTCTTTCCTGTTCCCCTCAAACATGCCACAGTAGTCCCAATCCTAAAAGAACCATCTCGGGATCCGACTGCTCCCTCCAACTACTGCCCCCTTTCCCTGCTCCCTTTTGCCTCCAAACTCCTCGAAAAGCTTGTGTATGTCCGTCTGATTGACTACCTCATCACCCACTCTCTCCTTGACCCTCTGCAATCTGGCTTTCGCTCACTGCACTCAACAGAAACGGCTCTTGCAAAACTGACCAATGACCTTGCAACTGCTAAATCCAATGGGTGCTACTCACTGCTGATCCTTCTTGACCTCTCTGCCGCCTTTGATACAGTTGACCACTCAATCCTCCTTCAAACTCTTAGTGATATAGGCCTTCAAGGTTCTGTTCTTTCATGGTTCATTTCCTACCTGTCCCAACGATCGCTTAGTGTCTCATTTGCTGGAAGTACCTCCTCCCGGCAGCCTGTCTCTGTTGGGGTGCCCCAAGGTTCAGTACTGGGCCTCTACTTTTTTCAGTCTACACTGCCTTCCTAGGGAAACTGGTTAGCTACTTTGGATTCCAGTACCACCTATATGCTGATGACATTCAAATTTATCTCTCCTCCCCTGACCTCTCTCCAGGATCAAGTCACTGACTGTCTCTCTGCTGTCTCAAATTGGATGGCTTCCCACTTCCTTAAACTCAATCTTGCCAAAACTGAAATTCTCATCACTCCTCCCTCCAATAAGAACCCAATACCACCTATCTCTCTACAAGTAAATGGAACACCCATTAGCCCAACACCCCAAGCTCGCTGCCTTGGTGTCACTTTTGACTCTGACCTAACATGCTCTTCCCACATCCAGACAGTGACCAAATCCTGTTATTTTCAACTCAAAAACATTGCCCGTGTCCACCCCATTCTGACACAAGATACCACAAAATGCTGGTTCATGCTCTTGTCATTTCATGACTTGATTACTGCAACTCGCTCCTTATTGGCCTCCCCAACTCCCGTATCACCCCTTTGCAATCTGTAATGAATGCAGGGGCTAGGCTTATTTTTCTCACTAAACGCACCTCGGGTACCTCCCCACTTTGCCAGTCCCTCCAATGGCTTCCTGTACATTCCAGGATACAGTTTAAAATACTGATGCTCACATTCAAATCACTCAATAACTCCTACATGTCTTCGTTAATCCGCAAGCACGTCCCATCTAGACAACTCCTTCAGCAGGTGATCACATGTCATCTGTCTACACACGCACAGCCAACTCTCGCCTCCAAGACTTCAAGGGCAGCACCAGTCCTGTGGAATGACTTGCCTCGCCCTATCAAACTCTCCCCTGGCCTTCAAGAAATCCCTCAAAACCCATCTCTTCAGATTAGCGTACCACATCACTGATGCCACTCATCCCTCTGCTCACCTACTTACAGTTGATTGAAGCCGCTTCTATTGCCCCACCATTCCAAAACCACTGGCACTAATGATCCTGCTATCTAGTGCAATTCCTATTGTCTTCCCCAACCCCAATCCCTCTAGACTGTAAACTCCTATGAGCAGGGCCCTCTACACCTCTTGTTTCCATCCAATGTCTGTTTATATGTATTTCGTTCTCTTTGGTTATTGTAAAGTGCTGCGGAAACTGTTGGCGCTATATAAATGACGACAAATAATAATCATAATATCCTCCCGTCTTCTCCTGGGAGAGATTCCCCTATGTCCCTTTCCCATCGATCAGTGTAAGTCAGAGACCCCACACTGAGGAGCCAGAGCAAAGGGAGGAGATCATTCTGCTTGTTCTTTTAACCTACCAGCTGAGTGCTCTTGGAGAGTGTTAAAATCCAGCCCTCCTACCCCCACAGAGTTTTAAAACTGAAGGAGTCAGTGGGGTAGAATGGTTAAAGGAGGAGGGCAGTGAATGCCTTTGCTTTTTTTGTGTTATATGCACTGTAAAAGCATATAGTGCCTCCAGGGCCACCATCAGGGCAATACGCCCCATGCTGCCGTAAGGGACCCAGTGGGGGCCTTGGCAGCGGTGTTGCCCTTTTACAGCTCCAGTATTGGACTCGATGAGTCCGAATCCTGAGCTGTGTCTCTGCTGCAGGAGCCGGAGGAGACACTGTCTCCTCCGGCTCCTGGCAGCTTTACTGGCTGACTGGGCGGGGCCAAGCAGCGTGTGGGAACCTCCCAAGCACGTTGCTTTGGCTCCGCCCCCTCCACTCAGTGAAGCTGTGCACCTGAGACGGAGGGCCCAGGCTGAAGAGAAGAGCAGAAGATCGAAGAAAAGAGAGAAAAAGAGCTCAGGGAAGGAAGACAGCAGAGTGGTGACCTCAGGACCCAGACCTCAGGACCCAGGGACAAGACCCCAAGGCCCATCCCCAGGGACCAGAGCCCAGCCCCAGACTAGACCCAGAACCCAAGGCCCATCCCCAGACCCAGGGCCCAGACCCCAGGCCAGACTCAGGGCCCAGACCCCAGGGCCAAAACCAGACCCAGGGCCTAGCTGTCACGTTCAGCCAGGCAGGTGGGTGAGGTTGCGAGCCCAGAGGTGCAGTGACACAAGGAGGCAATGGATTTCAACAATAAAGGGGTTTTATTGAGAAGTATCACAGAACAGAAAAGGGATAACAAAGGAAAAGGGATGCCTAATTGGGATGAGCCGAACACTCCGAGTTTGGTTCGAGCCCGAACCCGAACTTCCCATTTGTTCGGGACCGAACCCGAACCCCCATGCAAGTCAATGGGGCTGAAAATTCAGTTTTTTAGAGTGCCATCCAAGAGGGCATATATGCTACATATTTGCCATAAAAGGTGTATGGGGGTCCGGGTAGTGCCCTGGGGGACAGGAAACAAGGACAAAAAGTTTTTTTTAAAAAAGGTTTTTAAAGGGACAGGGAGTTTTCCATGAAGTAAAGGTTAAAAATAAAAACCGAAAATTCCTTCAAATATCATGCCTAGGAGGTCCCCATAACCTGCCCATGAAGTGGCGGATTTCTAGGATGTATAGAAACACTTAAAAACAAATAAATGACGTTTCATATGACGATAAATGCTTTTCCTTTAATCTATCGATAAACAACTGCTTGGGGCGGCAGTCTGTATGAAAAGACATTTTAGGACGCGCAGAAAAAGTTTAGTGTTTTTTTGGGCTAAATTATTGTGAAACTTATGCAGGCTTTGGATGAAAGTAACAATAGGTGCTTTAAAATTAGGCTTTTACCGTCGGCAACAGTGCCGTCACACCGTAACCCCTCTGAGGATATGAATCTGATACAGGCGTCAATGGCAGTGCACCCAGATATTGTGCCTTTAGTGCCAGGCATGCAAGTACTATCATACAGTAACCCCTCTGTGGTATTGTGGTAGAGTGCAGGGGTGGACCATGTGGTCCTATATTGAAAAGTTTTTTATCTGGTAATGGGCGTCAGTGCACCCAGATATTGTGCCTTTAATGCCAGGCCATCAAGTATCATCATACAGTAACCCCTCTGTAGTATTGTGGAAGAGTGCAGGGGTGGACCATGTGGTCCTATATTGAAAAGAGTTTTTATTTATCTGTTAATAATAGTAATGATCCCTCTCCTTGATAGCACGAATCCTGGGGTCCTTTAGCAGGCTTTGCATCATTAGGGAGCCCATGCAGCGTAGGTTGGAGGTGGCATTAGCTGCCGAGTCTTCCTGGTCAATGAGGATGACCGTATCGTGCACTTCCTCCTCCCAGCCACGCACAAGCCCTTCTGTTTCTGGGCACACAAAACCCTGCCTTGAGGAATCCCCACCTTCAATGCCCCCACTACTTAAATAGTCCTCCTCCTCCTCATCCTTCTCCTGTCTGATCTGAGTAGGACCCGCTGGAATGCTGTCTGCGGAAAGACTGGGGCCTTGAGAGCTAGGGAAGGCCTCCTCTTCCTCCCGCTGCTCTGCCTCTAGAGCCACATCTATAATTCCCCGCAGAGTGTGCTCCAGCAGGAACACTAAAGGAATTGTGTCACTGATGCATGCACTGTTCCTGCTCACCATCCTCGTTGCCTCCTCAAATGGTGACAGTACAGTGCATGCATCCTTGATCATCAGCCACTGCGGGGGAAAAAAAAACAAGTTGACCTGAACCTGTCCTTGTGCCATACTCACACAGGTACTCGTTGATGGCCCTCTGCTGCTTGTGCAGACGCTGCGGCATTGCTAATGTCGAGTTCCACCTGGTGGGCATGTCACAGATCAGACGGTTTGTGGGAAGGTGGAATTCTCTTTGAATTTCTGCCAGGCGAACGCTTGCTGGGAATGACCGTCTGAAGTGGCTGCAGACTTTTCTGGCCTGGATGAGAAGCTCTGGCAGCCCTGGGTACTTGGTTAGGAAACACTGTACCACCAGATTTAGGACGTGTGCTAGGCATGGTACATGCGTCAATTTACCCTTGCGTAGGGCGGAGAGAAGGTTGCTGCCATTATCGCAGACGATCATTCCCAGCTCAAGCTGGCATGGTGTTAACATCTCTGCACCTGCCCCTGCAGAGTTGACAAAATTTCTGACCCGGTGGGGCTCCTGTCCCCTAAACAAACCAGCTCAAGCAAGTATGGCATCTTTTTGCTTGAGCCATTGCATACACCCTGTCGGAGGAGGAGGAGGAGCAGACAGACCTCATACAAGCAGCTTTCTGGAGGCGTGGTGGATGAACAAGCTCCAGCACAGAGCCCCGTCTTAGATCCCTCCCAGCTGCAATCAGAGTTACCCAGTGTGCCGTGAAGGAAATGTAACGACCCTGTCCATGCTTGCTGGACCACGTGTCTAAAGTCACATGCACCTTGCTGCTGACTGCCTTTCCCAATGACTGGATAACATTGTCTTCCACGTGCTGGTATAGTGCTGGAATGGCCTTGCGTGAAAAGTAATGGCGTTTTGGAACCTGCCACTGTGGTACAGCGCATTCAGCAAATTCACGGAAGGGAGCAGAGTCCACCAGCTGGAAAGGCAGCAGCTGCAATGTGAGTAATTTTGCAAGCTTTCATTTAGACGCTGTGATTGGGACTATATTTTTTCTTACGCTGCAGCAGCTGCGGCAACGTAATCTGACTGCGTAAATCTTCAGGTACTGGGATGATGTCACATTGTGAGGAAGGACCTGCTGGTACATCCATTACTGTAGCATCATCCCTGTCGGTGGAGGTTGTAAGCAATTGCATGGCAGGACATACAGTGTGGGTAGAGACAGATGAGGAGGAGGAGGACCTATGCAAAGTTTTGCCCCAACGGGATGTGTGGCACTTGTTCATATGTCGGCTCAAGCACGTGGTACCCAAGTGTCCGGTGTTTATCCCACGCTTCAGCCTCCTCTGACATAGATTACAAATAGCAACGGTGGGGTCTGCTGCACAGTTCTTAAAGAACTCCCAGACAGCAGATTTCCTGCATGTGTTCTTTGAGACAACAGCGCTCTGCACCGGAGCAGCTCTGACATGTGATGCCTTGGCCTGACTAGTGTTACGGTTGGTCACAGAGGATGTTGTGCCTCGTGTTTGCTGTGCCTCCTCCTCCTCCTCACTTGATTCCTCAGTTCGATCTGGCACCCAGGTGGAATCAGTGACCTCATCATCAATGTCATCTTCACCCCCTATCTCCTCGTCACTGGAGCCAACTTGGCAGTATGATGCAGCTGCTGGGGCAACATGAGTGCCAGTTATTTGTGTGTCATCACTGGCACCCCCTTCCTCTAGGTTGATTATACTCCCTTCCTCAACCTCAGAGATGGAATCAGAGCACTGTACTTGCTGCGCATCCTCAAGCAGCATGTCACTCTCATTGTAGTCAAACAATTCAGCTGACTCCGTGTGTGATAGCGAGGCTACGGCAGGAGTAGCTGTGGACATGGAGGCTGCATTAGATGCTTTGGCAGCTGAGGTGGACTGTAAAGCACTAGAAGCCTGGCTGGCAGAGGACTCGGAGGATGGAGGATGGCCTGGTTAGCCAATCCACCAAGTCCTCTGTATGTTGCTGCTGCTTAAGACGGCCAGCACCAGTTAGAAAGGACAAGCGTGCCCCTGCAGAGGATGCACCACGACCAGAGACACAGCCTCCCGACACAGGGGCTGCTTGCCCTCTTATCTGTGGCTGGGAGCATCTGCCTGTCCTTTCAGACATGGTGAGTGATATATAGATTAATATATACAGAACTCTGATTCAACTCAACTAACAGTATAAAGATTTAAATAACTCTGGTATAACTCAGTGAGACACACTGATAGCTGGCAGCCAGTGACTAGAGACAGATCACCTTAATTCACAAATGTTTTAAATAAATTAGTGAGCCCCAAAATACAGCGTGGTACTTTTTGTATGACGAGACACAGATCACCTTAATTTACAAGTGTTGTAAAGAATTAGTGAGCCCCAAAAAGATTTGCTGGCACAGTGACAAGACCCAGAAAATCACCTCAATTCACAAATGTTTTAAATAAAGTTGTAAACCCCAAAAAAACTTGCTGGCGCAGTGACAAGACACACATCACCTAAATTCCCTGATATTTGGTATAAATGAGACCCCCCAGTAGCGTGGCAGACCGGCAGTAACAACACACACAACTATCTTCTTTGAAATTTCTGAAATGCGTGCAGAATCGGCGCGTTGAAACCTTATATAGTGTGCTGCGGGACTTAGCTCTGTGAGCCCATGATTGGGCAAAATTTGCCCAATTAGGACTCTGAGCGGTGATTGGCATAGTGTTCAACCAGTCTTGCACCAGACCTGTGGTCAGGTGCAAGGCTGTAGCCAATTACAAGCTTCAGGCAGTGGGAAAATGCATTGTGGTCGAACATGCGGCGAACACCCGGAAATGTTCAGGGTTCACGATCCGCCCGAACAGGCTAAGTTCGGGTCGAACCCCGAACCGTCCGAACCCGAACAGCTCATCCCTAATGCCTAACAAAGAGAAATCAAAGGACAGGAAGGGGTTAACCAAATGCTGTTGAATATGCGGGTTCTAGGCAGAGAGAAAGAGAGCGATAAGTAAACGGAATGAACAACTAGATATAAAATATACGGGGGGGGTCTGAGAATGGGCAGGAAGGGGTTAACCATAAAATACAGGTTCAGGAAGAGAGAAAGCAGAGTGAACTAAACAGAAGAGCAGGATGGCAAAATATACACAGGAATACTTAGAGGGACGGACAACACAGGGACGGTTCTTAGAGCAGGATAAACTGATGTAAAAAGGAAGAGTCCAGTATGCAGGGAGTCTGTGATACCGGGTAAGTCCTTTAGGCAATGCAGGGCAGTGGCGTAGCGTGGGTTGTCAGCGCCCGGGGCCAGCCAAGAATTGTGCGCCCCCCCAACCTGTGGACACGTTATCGATATTGCCGCAGCTCTCACATGGATATTGCCCCAGCTAACACATGGATATTGCCCCAGCTCTCACATGGATATTGCCCCAGCTCTCACATGGATATTGCCCCAGCTCTCACATGGATATGCCCCAGCTCTCACATGGATATGCCCCAGCTCTCACATGGATATTGCCCCAGCTCTCCCATGGATATGCCGCAGCTCTCCCATGGATTTGCCCCAGCTCACACATGAATATTGCCCCAGCTCACACATGAATATTGCCCCAGCTCACACATGGCTATGCCGCAGCTCACACATGGATATTGCCCCAGCTCTCACATGGATATTGCCCCAGCCAGCTCTCACATGGATATTGCCCCAGCTCACACATTAATATTGCCCCAGCTCACACATGGATTTGCCCCAGCTCACACATGGATTTGCCCCAGCTCTCACATGGATATTGCCCCAGCTCACTCATGGATTTGCCCCAGCTCACACATGGATATGCCCCAGCTCACACATGGATATGCCCCAGCTCACACATGGATTTGCCCCTGCTCACACATGGATTTGCCCCAGCTCACACATGGATATTGCCCCAGCTCTCACATGGATATGCCCCAGCTCACACATGGATTTAATTAGAAAATGTGTATACGGATATACACTATACAGTGTGGGCGCTTGTTGGTTTAAGGAATTGATTAAAGTGCTATGTGGATCACTAATAAATAGTTAAGTGCAGCCTAAGGTATGGTAAAAACACATAAAAAACAACCAAAATATGTGTCAAGAATAGGACAAAGAGATAAACAACACCATACGGCGCATGAATTGGTATAGCAATAGTGAGCAGTTGATTAATAGACAACCGATTAATATAGAATAAAATGTAAAATTATGAAATGAATAAAAAGAATAAAAGTGTCCTTTAAAAATGCCAAATAGAAAAAGAGTATAAATGTGCAAAAAATACGAATAGGAAGATGAGTCAATTAGTGCAAATGAGTGTTCAAAAGTGCAGCAATTCAATACTCAAAAGAGTGTTGTTGATTGAAGACAAGTGTGTCAATCTTCTCTGTGGTATGTATACCAGATCTTCTCTTTAAGGTGTCCCTCAAAAGGAATAAAACATAAAGGCAATAATAGTGCAGATGGTCGTACTGAAAATGGAGTAATTCAATAGAATCGATATATGTACCACTCACATTTATTGGAGCCTAAGGGAAATCCAGGCTCAAGGAAGGTAGCTTGCGGCCAAATATAGGGTGGCACGTCCCTCCCTTCGTCTATGATGGTCACTAGATAAAGCAGAGAGAATCGGGAGACGGCACTCCCATGGCGTAACTCTGTGCGTATATTTGGAAAATGGAATAAAATTGGTCACACTCACCGAGTATAGAGCCTCTCAATACCAGGCTCAAGGAATACCGCCTTGGGCTCTCTTGAGGTGGAGGCCCAAACCCCTTTGGTGTAGCAGCAGTTGATCCAGATGTCCAAAAAAGTAGGGAGATGGAGAAAAAGTGGCGAATGCAAATTATAAAATAAATTTATTGGAAATAATAAAATCCTGGACAAGTTATACCGAGACGCGTTTCGGCTAAAAAGCCTTCCTCAGTCGGTGTATTTAGTGTCCATAAAGTGCAATAAAAAGTAGCTTTATTGCACTTTATGGACACTAAATACACCGACTGAGGAAGGCTTTTTAGCCGAAACGCGTCTCGGTATAACTTGTCCAGGATTTTATTATTTCCAATAAATTTATTTTATAATTTGCATTCGCCACTTTTTCTCCATCTCCCTACTTTTTTGGACATCTGGATCAACTGCTGCTACACCAAAGGGGTTTGGGCCTCCACCTCAAGAGAGCCCAAGGCGGTATTCCTTGAGCCTGGTATTGAGAGGCTCTATACTCGGTGAGTGTGACCAATTTTATTCCATTTTCCAAATATACGCACAGAGTTACGCCATGGGAGTGCCGTCTCCCGATTCTCTCTGCTTTATCTAGTGACCATCATAGACGAAGGGAGGGACGTGCCACCCTATATTTGGCCGCAAGCTATCTTCCTTGAGCCTGGATTTCCCTTAGGCTCCAATAAATGTGAGTGGTACATATATCGATTCTATTGAATTACTCCATTTTCAGTACGACCATCTGCACTATTATTGCCTTTATGTTTTATTCCTTTTGAGGGACACCTTAAAGAGAAGATCTGGTATACATACCACAGAGAAGATTGACACACTTGTCTTCAATCAACAACACTCTTTTGAGTATTGAATTGCTGCACTTTTGAACACTCATTTGCACTAATTGACTCATCTTCCTATTCGTATTTTTTGCACATTTATACTCTTTTTCTATTTGGCATTTTTAAAGGACACTTTTATTCTTTTTATTCATTTCATAATTTTACATTTTATTCTATATTAATCGGTTGTCTATTAATCAACTGCTCACTATTGCTATACCAATTCATGCGCCGTATGGTGTTGTTTATCTCTTTGTCACACATGGATTTAACCCAGCTCACACATGGATTTGCCCCAGCTCACACATGGATTTGCCCCAGCTCATGGATTTGCCCCCAGCTCATGGATTTGCCCCCATGCTAGCTCATGGATTTGCCCCAGCTCATGGATTTGCCCCCAGCTCATGGATTTGCCCCCAGCTCATGGATTTGCCCCAGCTCTCACCTGGATATCGCCCCAGCGGCAGCCAGCTCACACATGGATACTTGCCCCAGCTCCGGATCCAGCAGGGGTTGAGGGGGCCCAGATGCCCAGTCCTGAACAGCGTGAGAGTCCATGTTGAATGGGAGGCGGCTTCGTGCGTGCGCAGGTCACGCGGTCCGGCCAGTCAGGTGGTACAGTGACTCAGTACCACCTGATTAGCCGGACCACGTGATCTGCGCCTGCACGCAGCCGCCTCCCCTTCAACACGGATGGACTCACTGTTCAGGACTGGGCAGGCACTCCTGCTGCCCGGCATCTGGGTCCCCTCAACCCGCGGGCCCTTGTGCGGCGCCTGAGGGCCCGGCGGGTCAGTCCGGGCGTCATGTTTTAGGGGCGCAAATTTCTTTTGAAATTATGCGCCCCTAACAAAACTGCGCCCGGGGCCATGGCCCACCCAGCCCCCCCACGCTACGCCACTGATGCAGGGGTTCGTTTGGATGAAAGCAGAGGGGTTCGCTTGGATGAAAGCAGAGGGGTTCGCTTGGATGAAAGCAGAGGGGTTCGCTTGGACGAAGCCCAACAGGTCCAGTGGTATGGAAGGCGGTTGTCCGGTAGGCAAGCAAGCCGTCAGATCTTCTGGTAAGTCCTGGACACAGGTTTGTCAGAGTAACAGGCTCCTGGCTGCACGAGTTCCACTTAGAAGTGAAAGTTTGATGCTGAAGCATCTAGGTAAGGGTGTGGTTCAGTTATGAAGCGGCAGCAGGCTGAATGAGATGCACCTGATACTCAGTGCAGAGCTGGATAAAGCAACAGTTTATTCTGTGACAGCAACTGAAGGGTGCTGCCCTGCAGTAGGATGAATGCAATAGCGTATTTTATCATCTGCGGTGCCGAGCATGACACTAGCCCAGGGACCAGGCCCAGACCCAAAGGCCATCACATACAGCCTGTTACTGTGAGATTTATTGCTGTGGATTCTGTGATATGTTCATACATACCGCACATTACTGTGAGTTTTATTGCTGTGGATTCTGTGATACGCTCATAAACACTGCACATTACTGGGAGTTTTACTGCTGTGGTGCTATGTTATGTCCTTTTTTTTTTTTTGAAGGGGGAGAAAAGCTGTTGTAGGTTGAGGGAGTGCCGGGGGGGCCCATTGTGAGGTTCAGTAAGGGGCCCCATTATTTCTGATGGCTGCCTTGATTGCCTCTGCTGTAGAACAGAAAAAAATAATTTTGCATTTACTTTATTCAATTTTTTATTTTTATGCATTACCTGGTCATGTTTGTATCATTGTAAAGACCAGACTCTGACCTTTCCAAAGACACCTACCTTAACCTTGTGCGGTGTACAATTCAGAGATGCAGGGTTGCAAAGTCCCCGTGTGTCTGCTCACTGCAGCGCCGCAGTCTAGGTTGTGAATGAAACAAAGCATTGCATCACCAGAAACTCACTTGCTGGTAGTATGGAAAATGAGAAGGTGAGCCAGCAGAGCATCACTGCGCTTTATAATTATAAACTGAATAATAGAGCTGTGTTAGGAAAAAAAAAGAGAAAAAATTATTTTAATAGATATTTAAATTTAATATAACTTTAACCTGGTTATCTTTGTTATCACCGGAAAGGCTATAAACAGGCCGTTCCAATGATACCTCATATGTCCTTAGCTCTTAGAGCTCCAGAAATACAGTGGTCTAAATTATTAAAATGTTAAAATATATATATTTTTATTTTTTTTACACACAGCAAGGCGCCCCCTTGTGGCAAGCACCTGTAGGCAGTTGCCTACGCCTACTCTGCCTAATTATAAATCCGGCCCGGCTCATCCACCTCACCTCCCATACCTCTCACACCTCGCCCCTTTGTCAATCTCTACACTGGCTTCCTGTCTCCTATGGAATCCAATTCAAATTACTGGTGCTCACATACAAAGCTCTCAATAACCGCGCCTCGAACTACATCTCCTCCCTTGTTAACAGGTACATTCCATCCCGACCACTTCGCTCTGCCAATGATCTGATGCTATCAGCTTCACGAACCTGCACCCACAACTCCCGCCTTCAAGACTTCTCCTGAGCTGCCCCCCTTTCTTTGGAATATCCCTCCCCCGAAACATCAGACTCTCCCCGTCTCTCCAGTCCTTCAAGAAGTCTCTGAAAACACATTACTTTAGAGAAGCCTATCATCTCACCCCTAATCCCCCTCTGTTCATTTCCTACTGAATCTTCCCACACAGCCCACATGCACTCCGCTATCTCACATTCTCCATATGGTGCAATTTTGTGGCAGTTCGTCTATTCATAAAGCTGTAAATTCGCCAAATACTGGTGAATTGACAGAGAAATACGGTGCAGTTTGCCACAGATCACCGCAATTCGGACAGGTTTAAACAGGAGAATCCTTTAGGATTCAATGTTAAAAAATATTATTGTCTTTATTTTATTTTCATTCAACCATTTATTCTTTTCATTTATTTTCATGCATTTTTATTGTTTTAAATGCCTTTTTAACCCTTTCGCTGCTGAGGCTTTTCCCGCCCCTGTGCTGAGGTCATTTTTTACCTGTTTTGCGCATCATGTTTAAACGTGTTTTTAAGGCTTATATTAGTATATGACACCGACATATTATATATCGTTCTTTCCGTCAGACTCGGTAGATTCATAATATGTCATTATTATATGTATACGTTATGTCATGTCTGTATATTATAACAAAAAATGCAATAAAATATGTATTTTCAATAATTTACAATGTGTAAAGTGTTTTTTCCACATTTTAACATGCGAGCAATTGCGGTTATATTTTGTATGGGGTGCGCTTGTTAAAAAAATTAGAGATGGGGTCTCGTTACATTTTTTTTTGGGGAAAATGACACTATTTTTAACAAACGCACCGCATACAAAAATCGTTAGTGCAGCATCATTGTTCACATTATAATTGAAATGGGAACAATATTGCTACACTAACAAACCAAAAAAAATAAAAAAATTTTTTTTTTTTTTTTTTTTTAATTTTTTTTTTTAATTTTTTTAATTTTTATTTTTATTTATTTATTTTTTTTACAAAATTTTTAACTTTCATGTTTGGTATCGTTGGAACGGCCATGCTCTGGCCGATCCAACCATATCAAAATTTACCCCTAACTGCCACGGATCGGGAGATAGGGAGTTCATTGGAACTCCCTATCTCCACACTTGTTGGCAGTTAGGGGTTAACTGTAGGACTGGCGTCATCGTGCTACGCACGATGACGCCAGTCCTCTGGGGGAGTTCCCGGAAGCTTGGCCGACATCCAAGATGTCGGCCAGCTCCGGGAAAGGATCGCGAACCGGCGCTTTTCAGCGCCGATTCGCGATCCAGCTCCCCAGGGGTTAATGCCAGGCATCATTTGGAAGGGCAGGCTGTGCCCTTCCAAATGATGCCTGGGTTAAGCCCCGCAGAGCCACCGATCGGGAGGGAGAGAGGTCCGAAGGACCTCCCCCCCTCCCTTTCAGGCGCCTCCTCCGCACATGCGGGGGGGGCGCCTGAATTAGGTGTCATCGCGCCCCCGCGATGACACCTAATAATGGCGGCTGCTGGTCCGGATGCCGGGCTGACATCCAGGATGTCAGCCCGCACCGGAGGGGAACCCCAAAGTGACCCCACAGTGAGGACGCGCTCAGCGCGTCCTCAGCACACCAGCGGGAATGCTGAGGACGCGCTGAGCGCGTCCTTAGCATTCAAGTGGTTAAGAATAGCAGAGTTCCGTTTGTTTTTTCTACCAGCTAAGCAGCATTAGGTGACCTTCGGCAGCATTTGCCCGTCTGTTTGTCGCTCTTCGACAGGCTGACCGGCTGTCTTCGGTGGTCCGTTTGGCTTCTGCAGCGGCATTCGGCAGTCTGATCAGCAGCATTTGGCAGTCTTCGGCGGCTTCCATTCGGCTCACTTCAGGAACCCTGTGGTGAATATTGAATTCAACACCGGGTCGGAGAACTGGAATCGATTAAGCGCCCCGAAGTGCTCCATACGAGAAAGCACTGAAATTTCACTGAAATGTCGGTGTTTTTTGAATAATCCCCACTGTGAAAAATGTATTTATGGAACCTGACAAATGTCATAAAGAACACATTCACTACTCTACATATGTATACTAAGCTTTTCAAGTTCTGATCCCCTCTGTCAATAATTTGAAAAACCCTGTGCTACTAAGCCAAAAATTATATGTATTACAAAAATCTGTCATACAAAATGCCATCCCATTTTAGATCAGCTCTTTAACGGATGAAGTTCAGAAAATGGCCTTCTTAGGAAATGAATGCTGATTTAGATTTAGTCATGTTGAAAGTATTACTCTAAACTATTTTTTATTACAATTGCAGGGGTTTAGCACAATTAATTTATAAAAAGCTTGGTCTATCTAGATTTCATTAATGTACCTATTTATGATTAAATATTATGGTTATATTATAGTCATAAAATTGCTTAGTCTGTCATCTAAATCAAAGTACTTCAGTTCTGGCAGGTCCTCATCTAATTCAATTACAGTCATAGAAGTTGACTCTATGTACTCTTGACTTTTCTGTAATTATTTTGCTTCCATTGGAGATTGATCTACATACTACACACTCTGATAACTTATAGAGATCATTTTATTCCATTAACGAGGGAGAGTGCTAAAACTAGATAAATTATCTTATGTCCAATGTATGTGGAGACACACACTGTATATATATTTTACTTTCTATAGATATTCAGTAAATACATGTACACTGCCCGATATAGAAAGAGGTTGATTGATTCTTCTGTCATAGTTCTCTATCAATGAATTTAGTAAGGTGTTAAAGTGCACGAAGTACAACATTAAAATTCTAATTTATTATATCTAAGAGCTAATTTATAATATTGCAAGTAATAAGCTGAGAACATAAAATTCCATTTACATGAACTTCAACAAGAAAATATGTGCAAGCTGAAAAATACATATATGTAATTACCCATGATCTATCAATTTTACACCATTTCAGTTACCCATGATCTTACAGCATCACGGGTAACTGAAATGGTATAAAATTGATAGATCATGGGTAATTGTTGATCCCAAAAGAAAAATAATTCAGTCCAGTTATTAAGTCAAATATATATATATATATATATCTATATATATATTAGCTTGGGGTCTGCAATTAAACTTTAACATATATTTTATATAAGCTGCTGCTGAGACCAATGTGTACAATATGCAATATACAGTGCTCTGCATAAGTATGCTAGGAGAGATTAAAATAAATAGTTTCAGGAGCAGTCCAAAAAGACTCTGATGAGATGTTATGTCACCCCGGCATTCTTCTATAGAGTGCCGCTGATCCCTCGATTCCAGATCTGTGCTGGAGACTGTGCGGTGCCCGCGGTACACAGGCTCACATGTGGTGGAGTTGTCCTGTGATTGTCAAATACTGGGAGGAGGTTGGTACCCTGTTGCACCAGGTATTATGGAGTCCTGTCGCGTTGGACCCCTGGACCTAGCTCTTTGCTAGATCGGTGTTAGCCCTGTCACATGTCCAGAATCGCCTCCTCTTTAAGATCTTATTGGCGGCCAGGAAAGCGTTTGCGGGGCAATGGCGCTCAATTACCTTACCATCTTTATCGCGTGTCCATCAGATAATGGACTACATCAGATTAATGGAGCTTTCAGCTACCCTTCACCACACTATGTCCTCATTTAGGAAAACATGGGAAACCTGGGAGTCCATGAATGACAGAGGGACTGTGAGTTATTGCGACATCTTCGTATGTCCTGGTTGGGCGATATTAGTATGTTGCACTAATGTTGGGTATGTTGTCTCTCTCTTTTTTTTTTGGAATGGCTGCTGGATGGCCTATGTCAGTTTGCCTGTGGAAACCCCCCTCCCATTATCCTTTCCTTTCTTCCTTTCGCCTTCGTTTTTTTTCATTTTGTTTTCTTTTGGTTTTATGTTTTTTTACTCATAAATGAAAAACTGTCTCGAGACCTGATTGTATGTGAACGATGCCTATTATTTATTTTATATTTGCTTGTTTTACCCTAAATAAAGTCTTTTTAAAAAAAAAGAAATAGCTGAGGCTATATTTAATATGATGGATAGTTAGCCAAATGTGTGATCACAAGATATTCTAGCCTGCCACAATATCAATGTACTGAACTTTATTACAGCGGGTCCTATTCTAAACAACCAAATGCCTGCCCTTATGACAATAACCCACTTAATAGGAATCCGCATCTACACTGGTCTCATAATTTAATTTGATTTTGATTATCCTATCAACGATTCAATTAGATTCTTTGATCCATCACAATGCAGCATGAATACTGCCCAATATGCCCATGGTTTTAGACCAGAGCTTTACAAACCTTTCATGGTGGTGACACACGTTTTTAAACATGCATCATTTGGTGGCGCAGTAATTCAGTTTTACTAGCAAACTCAGTTTAAACTCGTTATAACAGATACGGACACGCATTGGAACAAGAAATATATGGGGACACATCGCAAGCACAAACATCTTCACCAGCTTTTCTTTTTTTAATTAGAAACGTATCCATTTTATGTGTAGTCCAACTACAATGTAATCTATGCAATTTTATTGGTTTATTGGTTTTAATTAAAGTAAAAAGACTTTTTTTTAACGCTTAGCTTTCTTTTTATTCTCTTTTTTCACTTTCTCCCCTTTCTTCTTCTCTTTGATTTCTACCACCCATTTTTCACGTTCTCCTCTTTTCTTAATCCTTACTTCTTTCTCCTTCTTAACCACTTGGCTGTTAAGGACGCGCTCAGCGCGTCCAGCCAAGTGGTTCTCCTCCTGTGCTATGGACGCTCTGAGCGGGATTCTGGCTGATTGCTGCGCCCCCCCGGTGCGGGCTGACCTCTTGGATGTCAGCCTGCACTCCGGGACCCCGGCGGGGACAATAGATGTCATTGCGCTAGCACGATGACATATATTACAGGCGCCTCCCCCCCGCGAGTGCGGGGAAGGTGCCTGAAAGGGAGAGGGAGGTCCTTCAGACCTCTCTCCCTCCCCTTCCATAAGGGGCAGCGGTAAAAGTCAGGATCGGCCAGAGCATGGCCTTTCCAACGATACCAAACATGACCATGTTAAAAGTTAACAAAAAAATAAAATGAAACTAAAAAAATATTTAAAAAAATAATAATAAAAATAAACAGTTTTTTTTGTTTTGTTAATGCAGCAATATTGTTCCCATTTCAATTATAATGTGAACAATGATGCTGCACTAAAGATTTTTGTATGGGGTGCGTTTGTTAAACATCACGTAATTTCCCCCCAGAAAAAATTTAACAAGTCCCCCCTTTCTAATTTTGTTAACAGGCGCAACTCATAGAAAATATAACCGCAAACGCTCGCATGTTAAAATGTGAAAAAAAACCACTTTACACGTAAATTATTGAAAATTCTAATTTTATTGAATGTTTGTTATAATATACAGACAGGACATGACGTACACAGTACATATAATAATGATATATTATGAATCTGCTGAGTCTTCCGGAAAGAACGATACATAACATGTCTGGGTGGTATAATAAAACATGGGTTCAAAATGCGTTTAAACATGATGAGCAAAAATGGTAAAAATTAGCTCAGCACACAGCCGTGAAATGGCTCAGCAGCGAAAGGGTTAATCCGACTTCCCCCTTTTTCTTCTTCACTTCAATGCTTGTTTTACATGTGCAAAACAGTAGTAAAATGGGATTGGATAGAGTATGGAGTCGAGCCTGACTGACTCCAGCCTGCAGCAAAGCCTTTGGAATTCTTTTTGGACAATAGTGCACAACGAATATCGACTGAGGAAGGCTGTGATAGCCGAAACGCATCTCGGTAACGCATCTGTCCATTTTAATAGTTTTTATACATTTAATAAATTACTTTTTATTTTCCATTGGCCACTCTCTCCTGCAACTTTTAAAACATCATCTGGAGGCTCTACTACTCCATCTTCAGACGGCTGAGAAGAGGTCCTGGGTATCCACCTTAGTGTACCCAATGCTATACCGACCGAGCCTGTGTACACGAGGCTCTATACTCGTCATCCTAGTGAGTGTTGGTGACCAAAGAAGGGACACGCCACCCTTTATATGGCTTGAGGTTCCTAAACCTAGAGCCAGGGACTTTTTGGGCTCTTGCAAATGTAAGTGTTCCACATCCCAGCGACTAATATATCTGCCATATCTGATTGAGATTTTTTGCACGATTATTTCTCTTCCTTTTTGTCCCCCATTCCCCTTTTTCTTTTTCCTTCAATCTGTCCCTCCTCTTTTGTTCTCTTAGTTTTCTGTACTTGAGAGACGACGAGGAGCATACGGATCAAGAAAGGAGGACTGTGCAATTTGAATATTTTAAGTATTCCTCCATTCTGCAGACTGGTATATAAACCATTATATTGGACTACATCACTGGATATTATTGCACGTGTAGCGCTCACTCCCGGAGGAGCCGCTGAAAATGAACCACGGGTCAGTCTCCCCGCACTAGGGAATAAATATACTCCAACACAGTTGTGGGTTTTTATCATTTAAATAGTTTACTAAAATGTTTGGCAGATATTAAGATACGGTATTCACAGATATTATTACAGTACTGTCGTATTGCGATAAAACGCGTAGCGGAAAAGAAACGAAACACGAGGCTTCGTATTTCGGAAAATAAAATATTCGTAACCGAACATAAAAGAAAATGCAATTGCACGAATATTCAGAAAAGGGACACGTAGCGGAACCCCAGAATATACAATCACTTCGTATCACGGTAAACGCGCAGCGGAAAAGAGAAAAATATATTCGGAACGTATCTTTAACCCCCGTTCCGATTCGTAACAAAATGAGTCCTGCACAGGTTAAGTCCCGGAATGTAAAAGGTGTGTATGTGTGTAAGGTACCCGGGTACTGTTCAACTGGCCAGTGAAATTACTTAAGAAAGGTCTTCGACTAGTCAAGTTGGGGCCCTGTGGACTTTAAAGAGAAAACAGCAGCGTGCTCTTTGTATTATAAACGGCCTTGGAGGCCTCTCACCCATCCGCCGGTTGCTTTAGGCTCCGCTGACCCAGGACGTCTCTCCGCTGGATTTTGACTGGGGATACTGGCGGCCGGATCCGTTGTCTGACTTCCCGTAGCTTGTCCACGACTTTTCCTCAGCTCACCGCCTGCTCTCTGTCCCCGATCCGCTTGCGGTGACTCTTTACTCGAGGTCTTCGGTTGGTTCCCTTTTGCAGCAACTCTGGAACTTGGAGGGCTCCTTCTCTTGCGACTGAAACACCCGGTGACAGAACTGACAGGTCTCACTTGCTCTCCGCCCTAGGTTCTCTCACAAAGTATGGCACTGCGTCTGCTCTCTCTCGTTCCCTGGCGCGCTCTGGCGCGTTCTCCACGAGGCAGAGGATGTAAGTGTTCAGTCCCCACCCACTTCCTGTCTTCTTGCAAAGCATGCCGGGCATTGTAGTCCCAATGTCCAGTGTCTCTGATCGCGATAGTCTCCATCTTGTGGCCAAAAATAGGTACTGCCACAGCAAGATTTTAACACAGCGCTACACTCTCCCCCTCCTAGAACTCTTGGGTCTCTCCAAGGAGGTACAACAGTTACATTACATTTCCACAATATTTGAATACAGTTTACATAACATGTACAGGTTCAGCAGCATACATGCAGTGGGTTAGGAACACTTCCTCAAGTTGACTCATATTTTGGGCTACCTCAGCTAGCATAGCAGACACTTCGGGCAGCCTCCGCACCGTGGTGATGGCCTCTTCAGTGCTATGTCCTGGTGAGTCGTAGGTGAGTCGTTGGGCGGCGGTCGAACAGAGCGTTTTGGTTCTGGCTCAATCAGTTCCTCTTCAGGTGGAAGTACTATAGGCGTTGGCTCAATCCTTCTCTCTATCACTGGAGCAGACGTTTCTTCAGAGTATGATCCCTCCAGCGAAGGCATAGAACTATAATCACCTGAGTAAGCTTCCGGAGCTACCGGGATCCCCACAGCCTCAGGGATTTCCAACTGAAATTCAAGAGGCTCAGGGATATCAACAGTCTCAGGGACTTCCAACAAGAATTCAGGAGCTTCAGGCCTCAAATTACTCTCCCATCGTTCAGGAACTGAGATAATCTCTTCAGGCTCCGTTGAACGTATCCAGTCCAGACAGAAACTTTCTTCCTCACTGTCCCTTTCGCTCTCTTCGACAACCCGGGTCTGTGAGACCGAGTAACAGGAGGCAAACATGGAACAGGCGGATTTGGCAGAGGCGGTTCGTCCCCAACTGGCATCCTTACAGCCTCTCTCAAAGGTAACAAATGATTTCGGTGCCAGTTCTTAATAGGCCCAGCCTTTCCATCCGGGCGAATCTGATACACTGGTAAACCCGGCAGTTGTTTGCAGACAATGTAAACCTGGGAACTCCACCTATCCGCCAACTTGTGTCTCGCAGCAGCACCCAAGTTCTTCAATAGAACCCTATCACCGGGTTGTAGATCTTGTATTCGAACTTTCAGGTCATAGTTCCTTTTGTTTCTTTGCTCCCTGTTTCCCGAGGTCAAACGGGCCTGTTCAAACGCAGAAGCCAGATTCTTTCGAAGCCTATCCACGTAGTTTCTATGGGAAGCTACTGATGTCTGGTCTACGGATAACCCAAATGCCAAATCAACCGGCAGTCGAGCCTCCCTTCCGAACATAAGACGGTACGGTGAGTATCCAGTTGCATCACTCTCCGTACTGTTATATGCATGCACCAGAGTAGCTATGTGCCGACTACAACTCTGCTTCTCCACATTCGACAAGGTCCCCAGCATGTTTAGCAGTGTGCGATTAAACCTTTCAGGCTGAGCATCACCTTGAGGGTGATATGGTGTGTGTAGTTCGGGTCTTTTGGATTCCCAACAGCTCTAACAATTGCCCCACCAGTCTGCTTTCAAAGTCTCTACCCTGATCAGAGTGTATCCTCCTTGGCAGTCCGTAGTGAACAAAAACTTTTCCATCAACACCTTGGCCACGGTCGGAGCGCGTTGATCTTTTGTGGAGAATGCTTGGGCGTAACGGGTGAAATGATCAGTCAATATTAGAATGTTCCCTTGCCCACTAGCATCCGGCTCTAAGCACAAGAAGTCAATGCACACCAAATCCATGGGTCCCTGGCTCTGCAGATGGCTCATTGGAGCAGTTCGGGTCGGTAGAGTCTTCCTCTGAATACACCTTAGACAGGAGTGACAATAGCTTTCCACTTCAGCTCTCATGCAAGGCCAATAGAACCTATCTCGCACCAGCTTAAAAGTTCTTTCAGCACCCAAATGTCCATGCTCATCATGTAGTGATCGCAACACACTCTCCCTATGTTTAGTAGGGAGGAATAACTGTTGAATCTCTTCAGCGCTAGTTGAGGGGCCCCTTCGGTAGACCACCCCATCCAACATCTTTAACCGCTCCCACTCTTTGTAGACCAATCTGGCTCCACTCGGGGAGTTGGTTAACAAAATCTCTCGCTGGTTTGCAGACAGGGCCTTTATGGTCAAGGCAATTAAAGGGTCTCTGGCCTGATCCGCTTTCAGGTCCTGTCTCGAAAAGGTAGGTAAATTTTCATCCCTTAACTGCGCGTAGGGTTACAGTAGAACTCAGGAACAGCCGCAGCCATAACTCCTATGGCCTCCGCCTCAATCCCTCCTTTGACCCGGCGCTCTGTTCCTTGACACAAAGCTTGCACCCCGTCTGGAGTCAACTGAGTCCATTCTGTAGTGTAGGGTCTTCTCGACAACGCATCAGCATCTCGATTATTCACCCCAGGGCGATACTTCAGGCTAAACCGAAACCCTGACAGAGCGGCCAACCACCGATGTCCCGTTGCGTCCAGTTTTGCGGTAGTAAGGATGTAGGTAAGAGGATTGTTATCCGTCTTGATCACAAACTCGGCTCCATACAGATAGTCTTTTAACTTGTCTACCACTGCCCACTTCAAGGCTAGAAACTCCAGCTTGTGAGTAGGATAGTTCTTCTCTGAAGGCGTAAGGCTCCGGCTCAATACGCTACAGGCCTCAGCAATCCACCATACTCCTGATATAGGACTCCTCCCAGACCTTCTCGGCTGGCATCCACATGTAGTTCATACGGCTTGTGAGGGTCCGCATAGGCCAAAACAGGAGCTCGGGTTAGACTCTCTTTCAGCTTTACGAAAGCTCCTTCACATTGACTGGTCCATTCACCTTGTATAGACTCTCGAGCTTTCCTTGGCCCCGGAGCTGACGGGTTTTTGTCAGAGACCTTGCAGCCTTCTTCGGTGGTTTCCTTCTGCAGGAGTTTGTTCAGTGGTTGAGCTATTTTTGCGAATCCTCCCACAAATCTTCGATAATATGAACAGAATCCCAAGAAAGATCTAAGCTCAGTGACGTTTCGGGGTCTAGGCCAAGAAGCTACGGCCTCCAACTTCCGAGGATCTGTCGAAACACCTTCTGCTGAGACCACATGTCCTAGATACGTAACAGACGGTAGACAGAATTGGCATTTCTCCAGAGACAGTTTCAACCCCTCTTCATGGAGCCTCTTCAAGACCTTCTCCAGACGTTGTTCATGTTCTTCCAGAGTCTTCCCAAACACAATTATGTCATCCAGGTACACTAATACTTCAATTAAATTCATATCCCCGACTGTCTTCTCCATCAACCGTTGGAACGTAGCTGGAGCCCCCGTAAGGCCTTGAGGCATTCTGTTGAATTCAAAGAACCCTAGTGGACAGATGAACGCAGTTTTCTCCTTATCTTCAGGATGCATGGGTATCTGGTGATATCCGCTTCGCAGGTCTAGTACACTAAACCACTTTGCTCCACACAAACACTGTAGGGCATCTTCTATCCGAGGAGTGGCATATTGATCGGGGATGGTTCTCCGGTTCAATGTGCGGTAGTCTATACATAGGCGGACAGAACCATTTTTCTTCCGGACCAACACTATGGGAGATGCATATGGACTCCTGGACTCTTGAATCACCTTAGTTCTTTGCAATTCATTCAGTTGCTCTCGCAGATCATCCAAGTCTCCCAGCGGAACTCGCCTTGATCTTTCACGAAACGGCTTGTCTTCTTGTAACCGAATGCGGTGCTCAGTACTCTTAGCTAGGCCCACATCGAACTCATCTTTCGAGAACAATTCCTTCCACTTTAGGACTTGAGACTGAAGACGTTTCTTCCACTCAGGTGAAATGGGAGCGTCTTTGGGGTAGAATCTTTCATCTGGAATCTCTTTATCCACTCCCCCTCCTAAATCAGTAGAGAGGGGTGTAGCAGACTCTACTTGCCCGATAGGCATTCGTGCTTTAAGGACTACTGGAGAATCTGTCACATTGCACACACTGACCGAGACTTCCTCGTATTTCTCTTCAGGGCTTTGGTGGAGATTATTTCAGGAATTACTTCGACTCCGGTTTCACTCCCATGATTAAAATCGGTCCCCAGCACCACATAGGGACCGGGGTTGCGATCCGTTCAACTTGACTGAAGCCCGGAAGCTCGCTACTTCTCCTGCTTGCAGAACCTTCTCTGTTCCACCCAGTCTCCACAGTCTTCCCACCTTGGCAGGTGCCTTTCGTTCTTCGACCATCCTCTGATAGACCGGACGTAACATTGGGTGCACTCCTTGAGTTGAACCTTCTTCCAACACGATAGGCGTCAGGAGACGCCGCACTAGGTCAGTATTCGTCCCCACTATCAGGGAGCTTCTGTTCGCACCCGAGGGTCGAGGACACACAATAGCCAAATGCATCACAACCCCCAGACTGCCCGATGACTTCAGATCCGATCTCCAACTTCACTTGCAGGTACCCGTCATAAGGGAGTTTCTCACTGCCGATACCCCATATTTCCAAATCCTTCAATTCTTGCAAAGGAATGTGCTTTAAGTGTTTCTCATAGAAGTCTCTGTAGATCAATGTCACTTGAGCCCCTGAATCTAACAATGCTTTGGTGTAGACTCCTTCCACTTGGATTGGCACAATAGGAGAAGGACCTATCAGTTGGTCAGGAAACTTGGTGACACTTAGACCCAGTTTGCTGTACCCTGGCCCTTTTCTTGGCCCGTGTAGGTTTTGGGTGTGCATTGCTTCCCCATGATGTAGACCCGGATGCTAAGGAGTGACTCTTTCAGTCCTGGCAGGCTCAGCAGTTGGCTCGGCTTTGGGCCTTCCCGCCCTCTTAGTCTTGACTTGGTTTCTGGAGCGGGGTTCAACCTTCGGGCACTTAGGTTGCTCCTTCACTTGTGCCCTCTGGCGTTTCCCGCTGGTGAGGTAGATAACAGTCCTTCTAGGGCTTTCAACAGTCCCTCGACTCTATCCTTCTCAGACTTTTGGCCTTTGCACTGTGCGCGGAAATGGCCCATTTCTCCACAACCAAAACATCTCTTCTTAGAGAGCGGAGACGTAGTTGCTTGTTGGGATTTTGTTAAAGGACTTGGACCAGACGCCACAGCGGCTCCCGTTGTCTGCATGTCTGTGAGAAATTTCTGCATTTCTGCCTGCATTTCGGTCACCTTCATCAATACTCGGCACAATTCCGCGTGCGCTTGTTGCAATTCAGCTTGAGCTTCCTGTACCTTCTTGACAGTCTTGGACAATTCACCACGTTCAGAGGGGTTCGATTCTTTGGCAGCCCTCTCTGTAGATTTAAAAACGACTAGGTGCTCTTGTTCGTCCTCGTCCGATCCATAAGTATCTAGGGAGTCGCTTTCAGGCTGCAGACCGTCGCTATGTCTCACAGGTTGTGCATAAGCCCTTTCCCCCCGCCTGAAGGATTTCTCTTCCAGTAAAGCCTCTTCTCTCGTACAACTCGGATCAGTTCCAGGTACTTCAATTCTTGGTTACCTGCTCTGCTTCTCAGCTGCATCATTACTGGATCTAAGGGTTGAGAGCCCCTCAGGATCTGTTTTATTCGGATCTTATAAACTTCGGCCGGTTCGGCCCCTTTCTTGAGAAGTATCTGGTGTAGAATCTTATCTAGGCGCCTCATGTACTCGGTCATCCTTTCACCTCTTCTCTGATAGGTGTGTTCGTACTGATATACCAGTTCGGCCGCCTTTTCGGTTCGCCCAAAAACTTCTTCAAGAACGTTTAAGTAATCTAAAGCAGTACAATCTTTTCTGCTCAGTTTTAGGTTTCTCACCGCTTCTGACGCAGGTCCCTTTAAACTCTCGGTGATCCTTTGCTTTTTTCTGGGCCTCAGGGACATCCCACTCATCCAGAGCCTGCATCGCCTGTTCCACCCATTCTTCAAAGGTTTCTTCTCCCGCCGGAGTTGGTACGTTTCCTGTAAAATTTCTTAACCGTCGATAACCGAAATTAGTGTGAGGAGGGCTTGTTTTCTGACATTTAGCCAGTAGATCTCCAATAGCCACGATAAATTCCGGCCCGATCATGGCCAACGGACTAGGCGCGGGAACACTTGCGGATTCACCACGTGGCGCACTTGGCTGAATTAGTTGGACTTCCACCTCATCGGCCAGTTTCACGCTCGCGCCCTGAAAACATGGTGGAACACCCTTTCTCCACTCGAGAAGAACATACGTGTGAGAAGTATCTGGGTTTTTCTTAATGTCCAGTATTAACCCCCGATGATCTGGTGCTAGCGTGGCCACGGCCTGGCGGATCTGCTCTTCGGCCCAAGTGTCTGCGGGATATCCATGACTATACAACATTCTAACTGACTACTGTGCTCCTCACACCATTCGGCAACAGTGTCTGGATCCATATTTAACCCTTTAGATGCGGTTTTTCCAGAGACTGAATCCCGGAAACGAGCCCCCACGTGTAGCGCTCACTCCCGGAGGAGCCGCTGAAAATGAACCACGGGTCAGTCTCCCCGCACTAGGGAATAAATATACTCCAACACAGTTGTGGTTTTTATCATTTAAATAGTTTACTAAAATGTTTGGCAGATATTAAGATACGGTATTCACAGATATTATTACAGTACTGTCGTATTGCGATAAAACGCGTAGCGGAAAAGAAACGAAACACGAGGCTTCGTATTTCGGAAAATAAAATATTCGGAACCGAACATAAAAGAAAATGCAATTGCACGAATATTCAGAAAAGGGACACGTAGCGGAACCCAGAAATATACAATCACTTCGTATCACGGTAAACGCGCAGCGGAAAAGAGAAAAATATATTCGGAACGTATCTTTAACCCCGTTCCGATTCGTAACAAAATGAGTCCTGCACAGGTTAAGTCCCGGAATGTAAAAGGTGTGTATGTGTGTAAGGTACCCGGGTACTGTTCAACTGGCCAGTGAAATTACTTAAGAAAGGTCTTCGACTAGTCAAGTTGGGGCCCTGTGGACTTTAAAGAGAAAACAGCAGCGTGCTCTTTGTATTATAAACGGCCTTGGAGGCCTCTCACCCATCCGCCGGTTGCTTTAGGCTCCGCTGACCCAGGACGTCTCTCCGCTGGATTTTGACTGGGGATACTGGCGGCCGGATCCGTTGTCTGACTTCCCGTAGCTTGTCCACGACTTTTCCTCAGCTCACCGCCTGCTCTTTGTCCCCGATCCGCTTGCGGTGACTCTTTACTCGAGGTCTTCGGTTGGTTCCCTTTTGCAGCAACTCTGGAACTTGGAGGGCTCCTTCTCTTGCGACTGAAACATCCGGTGACAGAACTGACAGGTCTCACTTGCTCTCCGCCCTAGGTTCTCTCACAAAGTATGGCACTGCATCTGCTCTCTCTCGTTCCCTGGCGCGCTCTGGCGCGTTCTCCACGAGGCAGAGGATGTAAGTGTCCAGTCCCCACCCACTTCCTGTCTTCTTGCAAAGCATGCCGGGCATTGTAGTCCCAATGTCCAGTGTCTCTGATCGCGATAGTCTCCATCTTGTGGCCAAAAATAGGTACTGCCACAGCAAGATTTTAACACAGCGCTACACACTTTTTTGCACATCTGGACACTGCTGCACCTTATCGACCATATTGATTTTATTGGTCCCCTTGGAACAAGTCCTTTATGTGTATTTGACACACTGTTGCATTATATATTTATTTATAAAGGATTTTACCAGGAAGGATACATTGAGATTTCTCTCGTTTTCAAGTATGTCCTGGGTTCAAGAATATGGTTACAGAAATACAAAGTAGGAAAATGCAAAACAGTAACACAAAACAAATATACAGATTAACAGAAAATAAATATGTAGGAAATATAGTCATTATGTTACATGTTTACAGGTGCATTCCTTATTGAGGTATGTTAATAGGGAGCTCTTAAGGGACTTTAGACTAGGGGAAGATTTGATGGCGTCTGGGAGGATATTCCATAATTGTGGAGCTCTGTAGGAAAATGGGGATCGAGACACTTTCTTTTTGTATTGTGGTATTGCAAGTAAAGTGCCAGTCCTGTATCGGAGGTTATAAGATGAGGGAACTGCTGAGGGAAGCAGCCTATTCAGGTAGGGTGGTAGCTTCCCAGAAAAGCTCTTAAACACCAGGTTGGAAAGGTGAAGGGTGCGTCTAGATTCCAGCGAGGGCCAGTTTAGTTCTTTTAACATGTCACAATGGTGGGTCATGTAGTTACATTGTAGCAAAAAGCAGCAGAATGAGTTATACAATGTAGTAAGGTTCTGGAGGTGTGTTTGCGGGCGGCTGCATTTACTACATCTCCGTATTCAATAGCTGGCATAAGCATTTGTTGTACAATCTGCTTTCTTGGTGAGTTCATTTCAAGTGTGCTATTTGCATTTGGAATCTGTTGCTGTCAACTCTCAAGATGAGATCCAAAGAGCTGTCACTATCAGTGAAGCAAGCCATCATTAGGCTTGAAATGAACTCTGGGCCTTTTATCTGCACATTGTAATTGGGGTAATGAGGGAATATCACACACCTGGCCATGGAACAGCTGAGAAGCCAATTGTCCCATTACTTTTGGTCCCTTAACAAGTGGGAGGCACATCTGCAAACTGCTGTAAGTCCTACGCTGTTAACCTGAGTTGGATGTACATACCCTCAAAAAAAAGCTGACAGTCTGCAGTTAAAGCACATTGTGTTTGTTTCATTCCAACTCCATTGTGGGGGGGGGGATAGAGCCAAAGATGTTAGAATTGTGTTGATGTCCCAATATTTCTGGACCTGACTGTATATATATATATATATATATGTATATAAAAAAAAATTCTTCTGTAAAACTATCAAATCATCAAAAGGTATTGTCTTTAAAGGTTTGTATATGAATATATACAGATACACACATTTTAATATTGATGAATATATATTAAACCTTGTTTCCATAATTGCACTAATTACAAATAAGTTATCCGAATGAAGTTAAATTGCTAATGCATCTTCACCAAAATGCCTCAGGGAAATGAAGCAATGTTAGCTATGATACATTATCTACCACAGCAGGAAATAATAGAAAAATGTTTTCCACTGCAGGATCAGGGAAAGGGTAGCTCTTGTAAAATCCGTTTATGTGATATCAATAACTTTTAAAATATCCTTTCTGATATAATGGTGCATTTAATGCCATGGCTATGGATAAAATAAACTAAATCATTTCCAAGTCTATCTTATAAATTTAGAATTTTCAAAGCAAAATTACATGTATAACATTGGTATGTTATTCTTCTGCTTCTTCTTCTGCTTTTTCTTCTGCTTTTTCTTCTGCTCATTCTTCTGCTCCTCGGGGGTCTTCTGTCCTCCCTGAGATCACCTTAGGACACCTGCATTACGGTTTGACAGGTGTACTGCCCCAGTCAAACTCCCCACCTGCCACTGTCCTCGGATACTTGTTCTTGGTTAGAAAACTGGCTAAAAGATAGGGTACAAAGAGTGGTCATAAATGGTAAATTTTCAAGATGGACATCAATGGTAAGTGGTGTCCCTCCAGTGGTCTGTTTTAGGACCAATTCAATTTATTTATAAATGGCCTTGAAATAGGCATCGAAAATCATGTATCAGAGTTTGCATATGACACAAAACTAGGAAAAGTAATACAATGGGAGCAGGATGTTACTTCGGTGCAGAGGGATTTAGATAGATTGGGGGACTGGGCACTTAAATGGCAGATGAAATTTAATGTAGATAAATGCAAAGATTTGCACTTTGGAGTGAAGACCACACAAGCAACGTATACCCTAAACGGTACTGAGTTAGGGAAATCAAAGCAGGAGAAGGATTTGGGAATAATCATAGACTTCAAACTAAGCATCAATGCCCAATGTCAAACAGCAGCCGCCAAGGTCAGCAAGGTATTGGCATGCATTAAAGGGGGAATTCACTCTCGGGATGAAAACATACAGGGTTATTCAGACAGCGTGAAAAGCAGGAGAATGACTGGATAATGAAAAATTCTAGGTCAAAATAGCCAAACAGAAACATTCTCCCTTTCATCTCACTTTCCAAATCAGCTATTTTGACCTAGAATTTTTCATTCTCCAGTCATTCTCCAGTCATTCTCCCCCTTTTCACGCTCCCTGAATAACCCTGATAGTTTTGCCTCTTTATAAATCAATGGTAAGACCGCATCTTGAATATACCGTGCAATTTTGGGCACTTGTTTTAAGAATGGATATTATAGCACTAGAAAAAGTGCAGAGACGTGTAACTAAATTAATAAGGGGAATGGAAGGTTTAAGTTATGAGGAAAGGCTAACAAGCTTAAACCTGTTTAGTTTAGTCTGCTTGCTTTATTTGCTATGCAGGTCACTCGTTTTCCTGTCTTCCCACCCTTCCTGATGGGTGTCCCCCCCCATTTTTAGGGTAGGCTCTACTGTACTTTCCATTCAGACTCTCTGTCCCTGGGAGTGGTACCACGGTTCAGGGGGGGTTGAGCAGGAAATACCTATTTTTATTATGCCTTGTCATGTACTTAACACCTGAGGCGCAGTCATTAGATGCTACTGATTGATGTAATCACTCTGGTTGTTGTGACTGATATACCAGCTTTTTATGTCTTGTGGTGTTTGTGCTTGTTGTGTAATTTCTGTGGATACTTTGAAAAATAAAAAACTTTTCATGCAAAAAAAATCCCGTTTAGTTTAGAGAGAAATGGTGCCTTAGAGGGGATGGATAACTTTATATAAATATATACTGACCATTATAAACCATTGTCTGGAAATCTATTCATTAATGGGACTATAAAAAAAGGACACGAGGTCACCCATTTGGCTAAATGAAAGGAAATTCAGCCTAAAGTATAGGAAGGGTTATTTTGCGCCGAGAACAATAAAGCTGTGGAATTCTTTGCCTGTTGAGGTGGTTGGGTCAGAGACTGTACAGACTTTAAACAGCGACTTGTTGACTTCCTGCAAAAACATAATATTAAGGATCATAATATTTAATATGTGGGTAAAAGCTTCTCGATCCAAGGAGAAATATGACTGCCATTCTGGGGTCAAGACAGAATTTTTTTCCAGCATGTTGCATATTGGCAAGCGCTTCAGACTGGGATTTTTGCATTCTTTGGATCAACAGCAGTAGGTGATGTGTCAAAGGCTGAACCTGATGGATGCATGTCTTTTTTCAGTCTATGTAACTATGTTATATTCCATTTTAATTCCACTAAACAATTAGTCATGAACAACGATTTTAATTATTTTCAGAAGTTATTCTTCATATTGTGTGCTTTAGTAGGGTGAGGCAATTGTGATTTGCAAGTCAAACGTTTAACTGAAAAAACTTTAATTTACTGAGAATCAAAGTTTTGTTTTTTTACCAATATAACTATTTGATTAGTCTCATCAATTGTTTGTTGGAAAACAATGGCATTGACATTAAATGATTGATAAGCTCATTCCATTAACATTCAGTCTGATAGAAACATAGAAACATAGAAAAATGTCGGCAGATAAGAACCTTTCGGCCCATCTAGTCTGCCCAATTACATGGATACTTTACCTGGATTTATCTTTTGTTTAGGATAGCCTTATGCCTATCCCATGCTTGCTTAAATTCAATTACTGTTTTGGCCTCTACCACTTCTACTGGAAGGCTGTTCCATGTATCCACCACCCTCTCAGTAAAATAATGCTTCCTGATGTTACTTTTAAACCTTTGCCCCTCTAATCTAAGACTATGTCCTCTTGTTTTGCTATTTTGTTTCCTTTTAAATATACTCCCTTCCTCTACCTTGTGGATTCCCTTTACGTATTTAAATGTTTCTATCATATCTCCTCTGTCTCGTCTTTTTTCCAAGCTGTACATGTTAAGATCATTAAGCCTTTCCTGGTAACTTTTCTCCTTCAAGCCGTACACCATTTTAGTAGCCCTTCTCTGAACTCTCTCTAAGATGTCTATATCCTTCTGAAGATACGGTCTCCAGTACTGCACACAGTACTCCAAGTGAGGTCTCACCAGTGCTCTGTACAGTGGCATGAGCACTTCCCTTTTCCTACTGCTAATACCTCTCCCTACACAACCAAGCATTCTGCTAGCATTTCCTGCTGCTCTATTACATTGACTACTTACCCTTAGATCCTCTGAAATAATAACCCCTAAATCCCTTTCCTCAGATGTTGAGGTTAGGACTGTATCAAATATTCTATATTCAGCCCTTGGGTTTTTACGTCCCAGGTGCATTATCTTGCACTTATCCACATTAAAACTCAATTGCCACAGCTCCGACCATTTTTTTAGTTTACCTAAATGATTTGTCATTTGGCTGATCCCTCCAGGAACGTCAACCCTGTTGCAAATCTTTGTGTCATCAGCAAAAAGACATACTTTTCCATTAATACCTTCTGCAATATCACTAATAAAAATATTAAAGAGAATGGGTCCAAGTACTGACCCCTGAGGTACCCCACTGGTAACAAGACCTTGTGCCGAATAAACTCCATTTACCACAACCCTCTGTTGCCTGTCACTCAGCCACTGCCTAATCCATTCAACAATATTGGAATCCAAGCTCAAAGATTGCAATTTATTGATAAGCCTTCTGTGCGGAACAGTATCAAAAGCCTTACTGAAATCTAAATAAGCAATGTCTACTGCACCACCTGTGTCTATTATTTGTTACCCAATCAAAAAAATCAATAAGATTAGTTTGGCATGATCTCCCTGAGGTAAACCCATGTTGTTTCTGATCCTGTAATCTATGTGTTTTTAGATGTTCAACAATCCTTTCCTTTAACATGGTTTCCATTAATTTCCCCACTACTGACGTAAGACTAACTGGCCTATAGTTCCCCGATTCCTCCCTACTACCCTTCTTGTAAATGGGCACAACATTTGCTAATTTCCAGTCTTCTGGGACGACTCCCGTTAGCAAGGATTGGTTAAATAAATCTGTTAACGGTTTTGCTATTACATCACTGAGCTCTTTTAATAATTTAGGGTGGATCCGATCAGGCCCCATTGACTTATTTGTCTTTACTTTAGACAGCTGCTGTAGAACCTCCTCCTCTGTAAGCTGATATGTAAATGTCTCGTTAGTGTTTCCTCCTAACTGAGGTCCCTTTCCTTCCTTTTCTTCTGCAAAGACTGAACAAAAATATTCATTGAGGCAGTCAGCGAGACTTTTATCCTCTTCTACATACCTTCCTTCCTTTGTTTTTAATCTTACTAATCCTTGTTTTACTTTTCTTTTCTCGTTTATGTATCTTTAGAAATTTTATCCCCCTTTTTTACTGACTGAGCTATTTTCTCTTCTGCGTCTGCTTTGGAAGCTCTTATAAATTGCTTTGCCTCTTTCTGCCTAATCTTATAGGTTTGCCTATCTTCTTCACTCTGAGGTTTTTTTATAATTATTGAATGCTGTCTTTTTGTTCTTCACTATTTTGGCCACTTCTGCAGAGTACCACAGTGGTTTCTTCCCTTTTTTGTTTTTGCTAACAAGCCGAATGCAATTGCCTGTGGCCTTCAATAATGCTTCCTTTAAATAATCCCATTTCTCCTGGACTCCCTTTAAACTCCTCCAGTCTGATCATGACTCCTTCACACAAAATCTCATTTTAGAAAAATCTGTTTTTTTAAGTCTAAAACTTTTGTTTTTGTGTGGTGCGGCTCCATCCCTGTTCTTATGTTAAACCGTACTGACTGGTGATCACTAGATCCCAAATTTTCACCTACAACAACATCCGATACCAAACCTCCATTTGTGAGTATTAAATCCAATATTACCTCTTTACGGGTCGGCTCCTCAACTACTTGTGTTAGAGATAATCCTAGTAGGGAGTTTGGAATATATGTACTCCTGGTGCACCGAGCTGTTTTGGTTTTCCAGTTCACATCAGGAAGATTAAAGTCCCCCATGATAATAACTTCCCCCTTCATTGCCATTTTGGCTATTTCCTCGAACAGTAGATTATCTAGCTCTTCTACTTGTCCAGGGGGTCTATAGATCACACCTACACGAGCTACTGTATGATTGCCAAATGTTAGCGTAACCCAAACTGACTCTATGTTCACCTCGCTCACTATTATTTGGTTCGTTTTTATGTTGTTTTTCACATACAGGGCCACTCCTCCTCCTTTCCTACCTTCTCTGTCTTTTCTATATAAAGAGTACCCCGGTATTGTTATGTCCCAGTTATTTTTCTCACTGAACCATGTCTCAGTAACCGCAACTAAATCTACTTTTTCAGCTGCCATCATTGCCTCCAGTTCATTGATTTTATTGACTAAACTGCGAGCATTTATAGACACGACTCTGAGCTTGTCATTTTTTTTCCCGCATGTTGCTTGCACCCTCCAATTTAGTTTTGGGGGACAATCAGGCAGATTGTCTTTTACCCTTTTGTCCCCCCCTCCTAGTTTAAACATTTCTTTGTGAAACCTTTGAACTTCTCACTGAGAACATATGTTCCCCTATGAGTAAGATGCAACCCATCTTTTTTATACAGTTCCTTTCTGCTCCAATTAGAGCTATCATGGGACACAATGATGAAATAGATTACCCTTTTGCAGTTCAAGGATCAAACATGGTGATCTTTAAGATGGCGATGAGCATTGATGTCCGGAGCCACTTATTTATTTATAAAGTGTTTTACCAGGAAGGATACATTGAGACTTCTCTCGTTTTCAAGGATGTCTTGGGTTCAAGAACATTGAATTGTTACCATTGTTACAGAAATACAAAATAATAAAGTACAAAATATTAAAAAAACAACACAAATATACAGATTAACAGACAATAAATAAGAACCTACAGTGAGCCATGAAAGCACAAGGGCTTTCTTCAGCCAGAGGCAACAGCGGGACGACTACTAATTGCACAGGACCCATCTCCATCATTTGCGACACAACCAGTGTGTTGTTATATGCTTGATATCTCTTATATCTGTGATTCAGAAGGGGGTCATTTTTTGGTTTTGCTATACATTGCTTGACTACGGTATGTTGTGCATATATTTTGTCCAGATTTACTTCTTGTGTGTATATATATATATATATATATATTTTTTTTATCCAATATTATATATATCCATATGGGGCATAATGCCTATACCTGGAAATTTCAGTAAAACCCAGTATCTGTACTGTGCAGGGATTTTCAATCATTATAACTCCTTGAATCGTATTCCTATACAGTAGTGAGTACATACAGTAGTGAGTGACCCCAGATTTATCCCTGTATTCTGTCCTCTCCCTGGCTGTTGTAATACAATAGTAAGTTTCTGAACTATTTATTATAGTGAAGGTTTGGGTTGCTCTTTGCATCTATCTTTACAGTATTACAGAGAGACAGGAGTGAATTTTTACAGTTAATTTAGTTTCTCCACAGGGGGCTCACTAATCCCGCAATAATGCAGGTTTGATAAGATAAGGAATGTATTCAATGTATTACAATGTAAAATTGAGTTAACTGGACTCTCGTAGCGAAAGAGTTAAACTGTAAAGAAAATTGCAGAAACAAAGTTGCAACATGTCCATTATGCCCATGAATGATGTGCAACATGAAGATTTTAACAACCCCTCCATTCTGTAGGATTACCTGGTGGTCAAGTAATATAGGAGATAGGTACGAAAGGAGCTGTTGATTTACACAGTACACAGCCAAAGTGTCCAGGCAACAAGCAAAGTTTTGTATAACGGCTCCAACTGTTAGCTTAATGAGAAAATTAGACTAGGGTTCAGATTTTTTTCCTCTGCCGATTTGTATGTTTTCTATGTGGCAATAGAATGAAGATAGTTGTATTTGTGTTTGTTTATGCTAGAAAGCAGTGCAAAACACTAACATATTTGTGCAGGTAGAAATTAATATTATACTATAGTATTTTCATTTTTCTGTGCAACTTTTAGACTTTTTTTTCTGTTGAAGAACATAGTATTATATGTTTACATTTAGACTGAAGGCAAAAGGTGTTAAGTAAATTACAGAGTTTCTGGGTGGCTGTGTCATCATATCCAGGCACAGTCCACGTTATTTGAAAATTAGAATTTCTGGTACACCAGTCAGACTATAGTGACTTTTTACTGCTCTTCCTAAATTCTTTATCACCGATCAGTTAATTTTCCAAATGTCTAGCTAGTGATTCTTGTATTACAGCTTTGACGCAAGTTCTTATCTTTCAAAATAGTGTGGAAATTATTAAAAAAGGCCAGGCAGAAAAATATCTATAACATATTTTTTAACTGACTGAAAAGTCTTATTTTTGACACCTGTCTTTTCAAGGGCACACTCACAAGTACTGTTTACTGAGCAGTAAAATGAAATACATATTGTTACAGTGAGAAATCAGTTATATCCCCTAGGCTTCCCCATATGTCACAAAAGAGACCTTTGGTCTGATGTTAACTGAACAATGAAATCAAATAGAACATTACATGCTTGACCTTCACCTCAACAAACAAGTGCTGTATTCCCACTTGTAGAAAATAAGATAAGAATTAGAGCAAATAAATAACAATGCTCATGTTTTCTGTTGTATAACAGAATATATAAAGAACTTTGCTACTCTAATCTATCTTTTATATCTTCTTATATATTTTTCACATACTCTACTGAAAAAAAAGATGATACACACGAGATTTAAAAATCACCATAGCCTCAAAGGTCATAAAATATCACATTGTGATGAAACTCATAATCCTATTCAGTTTGAAAGGTAAAGGTCACCTTCAAATTAGTACGCATGAGATTCTAGCTGCACAACATTTGTTTAAAATTAAAAGTTTGGAAACCATAGTGTGGTTTGTTTGAACAAATAATTGCAATTCAAATTACATATTGAACCTTGTCATTGGTAATCCTATACTATCTCTGTCTTTGTTTGCGGGAAATACACTTCAATATGCCAAAAGGTGGTTGCAATTGAAAAATGCCTTGTGCTCAATACTTAGTATTGATCACAAACAGGTGGCCTTATTGAGACAGACAATTGAACTGATAGCAAGATTGGTTTGCTGTAAAAACACAGTATTTTTCCTTTGTGCAAAGAAAACATTGTTCTTTGTTTATGAACATTTTCTAGTGCCTGTGTACTTAAAGCAAACCTCTAATCCCATTGTCCAAAATGATCATTTGAGGAAAAAAATACGTTTTAGCTCTTGAATTTAATTGAAAGGGAGTGGGTACAATGTACATACAATTCCAATTTTCTTTAAATCAATTTACTCTTTGTTTCTTGCACAAGAGTCAGTTAAATACATAAAAAATACTAATAATGGTAAGTACAATGTTATTTAACTCACTTATCAAATGACCCAAGTTCAGAGGACGAAGAAGTCAGTGAGCGACTGGTAGATGTTAACAGATGGAACCAAACATATCTATGAAAAGAAACACTAAATGTCACGGAACGGACATGAGAGCTCTTTTCAGCGAGCCACAGGACTAAAGACTGAACCCTTTTTAAAGACCATTTTTCCTGTTTTCGTTTTGGTTTTGCGTGTGAGCCTATGGACCTCTTATTTTATTGAGAGATGTGGTTTTATTGGTGTAATGTAATAATAAATGTACCCTGTATGATGTGACTGTAAAAGTATGAAAGAAACCGTTTGTATGTGTTTTTCCCCGTCACCATTTTGCTCATCTCAGCATGGTTTCACAGAACAAAGGATCTCATGCCGCAAGATGGAGGATGCAGCGGGCCAGAGGATTGGAGGCTTTTCCAAGACCTCATCTGCCTAATCCCCTGGACAATGGGGGAACCTGAAAGGGCAAGATAGAGGATACAGCAAGCCAGCTGATTGGAGGCTTTTCCAAAACCTCATCTGCCTAATCCCTGGACAATGGGAAGGCTGAAAGGGACCTGATAGGAAACAGGAGGCTGGGAAAGGAGCCAATCAGTGCTGGTTGTGTGGGTGGGGGAGTTGGTAATCTGTTTGTGTGAAGTTGTATAAATGACCCTGTTGAAACCCATAAAATTCAGTTCACTGTATTAAAGCATACAGCCACGTCTGGTGTCTTCACTTCAGAGCTACAATCACTATTGCAGGAGACACTCAGCGGTCTCCTGCATCACCACTCAACCCAGGAACGGGATCCCCAAGGCAACACCGCACCATCTCTCCAGACGCCGGACCAACGCCATTTCATCCTCCAGGCCGCTCGAGACGCCGAGTGCCGTGCCACTCGGTAGTCGGGCCGGACGCCATCGGGGGGGGGGTCAGATAGAGCAGGACCGCAGGCGGACTTCCATCCCGTCACACTAAAGTTGTAGTAATTTCTATAATTAGTCTTCCTCTCTTATTAAGGATGAGTAAAATGTAGTAAGTGACAAAATGGAACAAGGTTATCAGGTGGAACTGTCTAACAAATCAGATATAAGATGTTTGATATTGAATTCTTCTGACATGGATGCCCCACATTGTGTGTGGCTGGTTTTGTGTGATGGGAGTTGTGTGCGTATGCTGGTTGGCTGGTTTTGTGGATTTGAGTTGTGTGTGTGTGTGTGCTGGGTGGCTGGTTTTGTAGATTGGAGTTGCTGAGCAGAGAATGGGTATGTGTTTTGCAGGTATGAGATGCTGCTATAGTCTTTTTTCTTTACTATTCCAGCTTTTTAAGACTCCCTTCTCCCTGTCCCTGTTTACTCTGGGCTGCCTATTCCCATGTGATGCAGTGAATGCAGCCTGGCCCCCTCGCTGCAGTACCTCACCAGGAGCCAGGCAGCTCAGTCACAAATTTCTGATCACTGCAGTGCTGGTTAAGGAAAGGTCCACTTTAAACAGCAGTAAGCAGACAGGGCTTCATATTCTGCTGATACCACCCCCTTTACCTGCTGTTTACTGTCATCTTCTCACTCTGCACACAAATCACATCCCCCTCCCCTAGAGCTGCTGTGGGGCAGGGGAGGAGCTATGTAGGTAGGAGAGGGGAATTTTTATTCTCCTAATGCAAATGCCTTGCTCCACTGCTCATTGTTTGAGAACACAGCTCAAAGCTGACACACAGTGACAGTGGCACCTCCTAGTACCCCTAATGACACCCCAATAATCACTGGTACCTTGGCCAGCCCACCACCCCGCCCCTCCCTTAAGTACGCCACCAGAGCTTTGTGATATGCTCACACACACATTTTGGCGAACTGCCAGCAAGTACGGTGCTGTTCGAAGGCAGTGCAAATCCCCTAGAGAAGTAATGGATAATCTAATCAGAAAACACAGAACAGCACAGAAATGTCAGTGAAATTCCCTGATGTTCGGTGGTTTCATTCAGCAGGTTTATTCAGACGAATCCCATAGGTTTCAATGTTAAAATACTCCAGTTTTTATGCAATATCTAATAAACTGTTTATTATTTTAATCTGCAGTAAAAAGTCTCTTTGTCTATTGATTTTTTTAGTATGTTTTAGCAATTTTTCAAATTTTTTTCATCAAATTTTTTTTTCTGTAACAGACCTTTTTATTATCAATAACCTTAAATAGGACCTTAAATGTAAATTTCAGACATTTTCATTTAGCTTTTTTGAAATCAGCAGGCCACGGGTTTGTGGCGGCGGCGGCATTCGGCAGCCGACTCCCTGCACTTCAGGGACCCTGCGGTGAATTGTGAATTCACTGCAGGGTAGGAAAATTTGATTTCCCAAAGTGCTGGGAACAACAGAACACCAAAATGTTGGCGTTATATCGGTGCTCTGCGAGTAACCCCTTTAGTGGTGGTTTTTTTTTTGCCGCCCCCTGGAAAGTGCCAGCCTAGGCAGGGCCGGCCCGTCCATGGAGCAGGTCGGAGCAAGGGCTCCAAGCGGCAGATTTTCTAGGGCGGCAAATTCTTGAAGCCGGCGTGCCGCTGCACTATTTTTTATTTTACCTGCGCCGGCGCCGGTATTTTGGAGAGAGCAATGGCCCCAGCTGACCTCGCCCACACACATCAGGCCAGCCGAGCCAGGAGTGAAGAGTGTGAATAAAGCGCGTGTTGCCGGATCCTTCCTACTGTGTCTAAACATGTCTCCTCCAGGGCAGGCTCCCGCCAGCATCAACAAGCCAGCCAGGTATGTGCAGGCGGCGTATGCGCTGTGTGATGTGGTAGCGGTGGTCCTTCCGCTCTCGCAGAGGACTGGTCATCCTGCTTCTTGTTCTCGGCCCAGTGCAGAGCCAGGCTCCCCTTTGGGAATTATATATAACACCTTAGGTGTTAAAGTGCTCAGCGCTATATAAATCGTATATCAGAATTTTGTGAGGAAAATTATATAATCATGCTGCTCACCATAAGGTGTGTCCCTCACCCTTATAGACCATATAAAAAAATACAACCGTATTTATTGGGAGCGCAGACAAAGTGTAGGTATGGATTCTTTCAAAATACAGGTTGCAAGGTGGTATCTGGATCCAATAAATACGCTATAATAAAAATGAAAGAACAATCGTGCAATACTGTATGTATATTTAGATAGATGGGAAGAGAGGTTTGGAGGAAAACCACTCACAAACGAGGAACCAATAGGTTCGTGTTGAACGCAGATAAGCCTCTATGGGGGGCTTCTCCCATCAGATGGTTCCTTGTATATGAATAGATGGTGTCGTAATTCTAGATTTCACGGGTATGATGACCTCAAAGTAGAAAGGCATACATAGCGCAATATCAATGGCATATATACATATATATGCTCTGAGTCAGAACTACTCACGTATTACTGAGCCTTCCAGCGAGTGGCTCAGTATTTAAGCAATGGACCGCTTACTCCATGGGGGGTCCCACCCTTCAATCGATGATACTACGTTCCGGTCTGCTGGAAAAATCAGCTGCTTCCAAATAATATATTAAAAAAGGAGGTCTATTAAAAACAAGTTAACAAAAAAAAATAAAAAATAATAATATAAGCAGATAAGTAAAATAGAGTCCGAGACGCGTTTCACTCGCTAGCCTGCGAGTTTCATCAGTCGGTAAATTCATAACTGCACACAGAGTCTATTTATAATCCTTTCAGTCTGATTGTGCGATATCTCTCAGGTGGCGTGCGTGTCAGCGTGCAATATGCGTTCCAGATACTTTCCGGAACCCTCTGATGACGTGGGTCTTCTTCCAATCTCCATGTCAAAACCGTATGTATTGCTTCCTATTGCGCATGCGTGGGTCTTTCGTTCTTGTGGTAAACCCCACTTCACGAATTCCGTTGGCCGCAGCAACCTATAAACACCCAACTTTGAAAACAAGTATAAATAGCTTCAAAGGCGCTTGACTAAATAGGGTATCGGAAATCCCTTCACATAACAATAAAAAGTGACATCCGCCATTGATTAACAGTATAGAAGAAAGAATAGGAAGAGATGACAAACATCATAACAGTCAATACATTTATGTATATAAAAAATGGCAGACCTCAAAGTCTGTGTTTAACCCATTGGGGGCTAAAGTATCCAAATTATAGATCCATCTCATCTCAGTCTTAATACGTTTCTGATATATATTGATACCTCTCCAGTCACGTTTAATTTTTTCAATGCCTATAAACTCCAGGCCTCTGGGACTGCAGTTATGAGTGTCCCCAAAATGGGTGGAAACACTATGTTTTATATATCCTCTGGTGATATTACAGAGGTGCTCGTTAATCCTAATGTATAGAGGTCGTGATGTTTGTCCTACGTATTATTTTCCGCATGGACATTTAAGTAAATAAATTTAATTCTTAGTATTTATCTTATTTATTTATTTGAAAAGGATTTTACCAGTAAGGATACATTGAGATTTCTCTCGTTTTCAAGTATGTCCTGGGACAAGTAATTATATCTTTTATTTTATAATTAGATCCTCTAATGCCTGCATCAAAATTTGTTACTGTTCTTTTTTTACTTGTAGTTTTTCGACACGATATACATTGACCACAGCCATAAAAACCCGGAGTTATTCCAAAAAAGCGTTCTGATCCCTGCACGTCATTAGTTCTAATATGGCTACGGACTAAATTATTACTCAAGTTGTTACCCCCTCTGAAAATGATTTTAGGTTTTTCAGGTAGAATGCTACTGAGGATTGGATCGTTGGTCAAAACTGGCCAATATTTTTCTATCGACTTTTTAATTAATTTGTTATCCATATTGTAATCCATAATAAATGGAATCTCTTTGAATTCTTCATCTCCTCGGTGTTTATATTGTAATAATGAGTCCCTACTCAATTTGAGAACTTCTTTTTTCATTTCATCTAAGAATATATTATTATAACCTTTCTCTCTAAATTGGTTAATAAGTTTCTCAGCCTGGTAGAGATATTGTTCTACATCTGTGCAGTTTCTGCGAATGCGCAGGAGTTGTACTTTCGGAATCGCCTTTAACCATGGGGGATAATGTCCACTATTTGTGGGAATATAATTATTAACCTGTACTGTTTTAAAAAAAGTGCGGGATTTTATTTCATTTTCTTCCACATATATGGTTAAATCGAGAAAATCAACCTGGGTTGGACTGATATTTGAGTCCAACTTCATTCCTAGTTCGTTATTGTTTAGGTGGGTATTAAAACTCTCCAGTTCTTGTCTCTCACCCTGCCAGATGATCAGGACATTGTCTATGTATCTTCTATAGAGGACGAGGTTAGGCCCCCAGCCATGCCCCGTCCACACCACACTGGATTCCCAGTGGGCCATGAACATATTGGCATAGCTGGGGGCGAACCTTGTCCCCATAGTGATCCCATTAATTTGGAGATAAAAATCTCCTCCATACCAAAAATAATTATTCTTGAGGATCAAATTGATTCCCTCAACTATATATTGGATTTGATCTAACTTGAATTCCTTCGATTCCAAGAGGAAATGTTCTATCGCTTTACACGCTGCCTCGTGTGGAATTATCGTATAGAGTGAATTTACGTCACAGGTTGCAAAAATAAAATTCGATTCCCACTTAATCTCTTTCATAAATTTTAGAACTGAAATTGTGTCTTTCAAATACGCTGGAGTTGTCTGTACTAATGGTTGTAGAAGCTGGTCTATATGTTCAGAGACTCTACATGAAATAGAGTCTATGCCGGACACTATGGGGCGGCCTGGTGGATGTTGGCAGTTTTTATGTATTTTGGGTAAATAATAAAAAACTGGTATACGTGGATAATTAATTTTAAGGTATTGATATTCATGCTCATTCAAAATTCCACTGTCCTTTCGTCGTTGTAAATACTCCAAAAACGTTTGTTTGATCTGTTCAGTTGGATCATTTCCCAATTTTAAATAGGTTTTGGCATCATTCAATAACCTACATGATTCTTGATGATATTGCTCCTGGTTAAGTATGACCAAGCCTCCCCCTTTATCTGCAGGCTTTATAATCAGGTTGGTATCTTTACTCAGTTGTTTCAACCCTTCATTCTCTTCCTTGGTTAAATTAGTGGGTCTATTATTGTATTTTCTCTTTTTCTCTAACTTTCTTATGTCTCTTTGGACCATCTGATCAAAAGTATCGATCTCTTTAGAGATCATATGTCTCGGATAAAATCTAGATTTTTCTTTCAAGATGGTATGGACATATTTATTATCGTGTATTATTTCTCTTTCTATTGGGGTTTTGGCAAAAAACCTTTTCAGGCACAGCTTTCGTTTGAATTTTTGCAGGTCAACAAAGGTGTTAAAACTATCTCCTTTTTGGTTCGGTACATATTTCAGACCCTTCTTCAAAACTCCTATTTGTCCCTGCGTAAGGGTTTGGCCACTAAGATTGAATATGCCTACTGTTCCCTCATTTTTCCTCTTTTTTCTTCCCTGTGCCAGATGTCCTCCACGGCATCCTCTTCTCTTGTCATCCTTTTCCCTGTATTCCTGACGCCTATATTGGTTCCTATACTCCCTTTCGGTTTCTCTTTGTACTTCTCTCTGTATGGTGTTTCTTGTGTCCATTCTTCCTCTTCTCTCTGGTGAAAAACCTCCTCTTTTTGTTGTCGTCTACAAGTGGTTGGTATCTATTATAGGTAGTAAATGTCAATACTAAACAGGGTGTGAAGATGTATCCCCAAGAGGAATAGAAAACTGCAGTTCACAGCACTCTCCACCAACGTGCTAGAATATAGACATATAGAAAAAAATAGAACATGCAGTACAATACAACCTTATAGATGGTCAAATAGGTTTGTTTGTCGATACAGGATCTTCAAGGGAGTACAAAGCCTCTAGAATTAGAGCATACACAAGGACATAGTGTAATACTTTCAAAAATTTAATAAAACATAAAACCACAGAAAGGAAGCCACTCACAAAATTAGTGGCACACAATGGATAAAAGTGTGCAACAGCGCATATTTAAACAATTCGTTCGGATAGTCACCACAGCCGGAAAGACATCGTCCTTAAAGCGTAATTTTCTGTAGGAGAGCCTGGCCAGGATACCACTCCGTGCTGAGAAGTCCAAATCACAGGTGAAGCCACAGTCTTTCAGAACAACCAATTGGGGAACCGAAGACCTGGAGACATCCAAAGTGAATGATGGACGATCCGATTCGCGGACGAATAATGGACGATCCGGCGGGCGAACGAACGAAAAATAGAAGCGAGCAAGTCAGTTCGACGCGTTTCGTCCTCTGACTTGCTCATTTAGGTAGTAAATGGTCGTGTTGTTAATCTATTAGAATCCCAGACGTTTCTATTCGGAGGTCCAGATCTCTCTCGTCTCATATGGAAAGGGATCTGTGCATATTTTCTATCTCTCGTAGGTGAATTTGTTAAATATAAACTGCTTCTACGTCGTTGGTAATAATTGTGTCCCTTCTGTGGGATTTTCTTTCTTACTATAACATCTTCTTTCCTAATAGGTGTTCTATTTAAAGGTTTGGGCTGATATCTATATCCTGAATTTGGTTGTTTCATAGATAGATCTTCTTCTTCTTCGATTATTTTTACTCCCTTAACTCCTCTGAAGTGTTTGTCGGTTGTGTGGTTATTAAATATCCAAATTTTATTTTGTTTGTAATCTCTTGTGTCTCGTATATATTTACTCCTTTTTTTAAGTTTAACTTCTCTTTCAACCTTCTCTAAACTTCCTTCAATGTTCCGCATTAGGAGTTCCTTCTCCTGTGGGTCCATGGAGCAGGTCGGAGCAAGGGCTCCAAGCGGCAGATTTTCTAGGGCGGCAAATTCTTGAAGCCGGCGTGCCGCTGCACTATTTTTTATTTTACCTGCGCCGGTGCTGGTATTTTGGAGAGAGCAATGGCCCCAGCTGACCTCGCCCACACACATCAGGCCAGCCGAGCCAGGAGTGAAGAGCGTGAATAAAGCGCGTGTGGGCGGATCCTTCCTACTGTGTCTAAACATGTCTCCTCCAGGGCAGGCTCCCGCCAGCAGGCTCCCACCAGCATCAACAGGCCAGCCAGGTATGTGCAGGCAGCGTATGTGATGTGGTAGCGGTTGTCCTTCCGCTCTCGCAGAGGACTGGTTATCCTGCTTCTTGTTCTCGGCCCAGTGCAGAGCCAGGCTCCCCTTTGCATTATCGGTAGCTCCCCGCTACTCCACTCGTACTCCACGTCCTGGAGGGGTGAAGGAGGAGGTGTCGGCATTTGCTCGGGCCTGGCACTTTCCTGCAGCTCGGAGGAGGATAGAGGATGCCTCCCCTGGGTTGTCCTGGAGGTGCGGGGCGGAGAGTTGCATGTCAGGAGGAGCAGCCAGGCCCGGGGCCCCAGGCAGATGGGCACGATTCTCTCCAGGCTGCACATAGAGGTGAAGTGGGTGTGCGTGCTTCCTGGCGCCCTGGGGAGGCAAGATAAGGTGGGCATGCTGGTCTGGGGGTATTATGTGAGTCTGGCTGCTCTCCTCCCCCTATTGGTGTGTGTGTGTGTGTGTGTGAGGCTCGTGTCCTCCCAGCGGTACCTAACCGGGGCTAAAAATAACCCTCACATCAACCAAAACCACAGCATGACCCTGCACAGCCCCTGTATACACCTCATAGACCTGTACCTGTCACTGTCACGGCTATACACCCAAGCCCCTAACCTACTCGTAACAGCTATATATACCCCATCTAACTAAACTGTGACAGCTATATACAACCAACAGGTAACAGCTATATACCCATCCAACCTGTAACAGCTATATACCCATCTGTAACAGCTATATACTACAACCAACAGGTAACAGCTATATACCCATCTGTAACAGCTATAAACTACAACCAGCAGGTAACAGCTATATACCCATCTGTAACAGCTATATACCCCAACCAACATGTAACAGCTATATACCCATCTGTAACAGCTATATACTACAACCAACATGTAGCAGCTATATACCCATCTGTAACAGCTATATACCCAAACCAACATGTAACAGCTATATACCCATCTGTAACAGCTATATACCCAAACCAACTTGCAACAGCTATATACCCATCTGTAACAGTTATATACCCATCTGTAACAGATATATACTACAACCAACAGGGAACAGCTATATACCCATCTGTAACAGCTATATACCCCAACCATCAAGTACCAGCTATTTACCCTTCTGTAACAGCTATATACCCCAACCAACATGTAACAGCTATATACCCATCTGTAACAGCTATATACCCCAACCAATATGTAACAGCTATATACCCATCTGTAACAGCTATATACTACAACCAACAGGTAACAGCTAAATACCCATCTGTAACAGCTATATACCCCAATCAACATGTAACAGCTATGTACCCATCTGTAACAGCTATATACCCATCTGTAACAGCTATATACCCCAACCAAGTAACAGCTATTTACCCATCTGTAACAGCTATATACCCCAACCAACATGTAACAGCTATATACCCATCTGTAACAGCTATATACTACAACCAACAGGTAACAGCTATATACCCATCTGTAACAGCTATATACCCCAACCAACAAGTAACAGCTATTTACCCATCTGTAACAGCTATATACTACAACCAACAGGTAACAGCTATATACCCATCTGTAACAGCTATATACCCCAACCAACAAGTAACAGCTATTTACCCATCTGTAACAGCTATATACCCGAACCAACATGTAACAGCTATATACCCATCTGTAACAGCTATATACCCCAACCAACATGTAACAGCTATATACCCATCTGTAACAGTTATATACCCCAACCAACATGTAACAGCTATATACCCATCTGTAACAGCTTTATACTACAACCAGCAGTTAACAGCTATATACCCATCTGTAACAGCTATATACTCCATCCAACATATTTTTCTCAAATGCGAAGATAAGGGATTATTAGACACATTTACCAGTGAAAATTTCCATGTTACTGTATTTATTATAACTCTAGAAACTTCCACCATGGCGCAGATATGTCCAGTATTTGAGTCTCTTTTATATACAGTAGTCAATTAGTCCAGTGTGGGTGTATTTTGGGTGGCGTGGTGGGGGGCAGCATTTCATCCTTCGCTCCAGGCAGCACAATGTCTTGGGCCGGCCCTGAGCCTAGGCCTTGCCTACCCAGGACATACTTGAAAATTAGTTAAATATCAATGTATCCTTCCTGGTAAAATACTTTGTAAAAGTAAAAAAATATATATATATTTATTTTAGGGTGTCACCCTAGGGGGTGGTGTCACCCGGTGCAGGTTGCCCCCCACACCCTCTAAGGACGCCACTGCCTTAGGTACCAAACATGGAAAATGAGACCATGTCACTAAATTAATAAATCAAACTTAGCTATTTTAAGCTCCATTTTAATTATTCTGGGCCAGATTCCAAGCCAATAGTGTACATTTATGAGAATGTTGCAAGCAAATTTCGGGGGCACCTTCTGCAGGCCAAAAGCAAAGTTTTAGTTCTGTTGGCATAATGCAGCTGCCCAGGGTGCTAAAACTGTTTATAGTCAGCTAATTCGTTGTCCTTATTGTCAGAAATCCCTGATTCCAACACACAGTATTCGTAACAACGGTCTTAAGCGTAGCAGGTAAATAGCTAACTAATAGAGGAATACACTGAAAGCACATAGTCACAGAAATAGCCAGAGTCATAACCCAGAGAGGGTAGTCGTGCAAGTCAAGGGTCAGTACACGGGGTTAATAATAAAAAGCAGGGGAGTTAAAGCTCAGATAATAGTCATGGGAGATATGCCAAGGAGGGTACACAGCATTAAAAATACACAGGAGCAAGAACGTACTGACTTATAAAAACAGGGCACCTTGTCAAAGTGAATCCCGGCATTTCAACTTGGTGATTGCTTCCCACTGGCCCACGTCATAACACCATGCCCCCTGCCGTCCACTGCCTCATTCCCTGGCTATCAAGAGAGCTGGCAATATAAACTGGCCACCTGCAAGCGTCCAGCAAATGAGACGCTGCTGGCCACCGGGTGCCGGAGAGGCCAGGAGCCCTAAACGTTACACTTATTAAATGTTCGGAAGCAAATCCAGGGTGCAGTAGCTCCTTTTGGCCAACAGATAGTGAGATGTGCCTGCCAAATAGAATATTGCAGTAAGAAATAAACTGGGAATATTTTTTTTTTACTGTATATTTCGTACTGTATAATTGTTTAAAATAATAATTCGAAAAAAGCACTGATTCTTGACAGTGTTTTTTTTTTTTTAAAGGAACCTTCAGATTAGAACACAGCAAATGGACATCTGATGTAGATTGGTCCATTTTTTATAATTCTTTCCACTTTAGATAATAAGGAGGAAAGATTTTCTGTATGAATGTTATCTGTTATTTCGGAATGTGGATATCTAAATATTTGATGTAAAGTGGGACCTATATCAATAGTGTAGCTGGGAGGTTTGGGGTATACACTGGGTGAGCAGATGCATTGCTATGGATTTATCACAGTTTATAGTGAAACCCACCACAGACTCAAGTTTGGGGAAAATCTGGATGAGACGAGGGATCAATCGTGAGGATTATTAAAAAAAACACAATACATCATCTGCTAGAACTGAGCTTTTAAATTTGGTAGTTCCTGTTTCTACTCCAGGAAAGTCAAGGGAGGAGTTCAGTAAATATAAAAAGGTATCTAGGGTTATGTTGAAAGGTAAAGGTGATTTTGGTCAAATCTAGACCACCACTCTTGCAGAGTCATTAAAACAAAACCTGTCATTACAGGTAATAAAATTGCAAGATTTTAATTTGCGTTTATGACTCATGATTCTTCATTCCCAGAGCATCGGAATAGTCAAATAATTGACAAACAATTTAAACCAATTAGAAACATATCATGAAGGTAATCTAGTAAACCTCATGAAGACATCCTGCAGAAATTATATTCTAATTTAATTATAATAAATTATTGTATAAATGTAAAGTATCCATGTATTAATATATACCGTATATATCTTACATCTTATTCAGTCAATTTTGTTATTTAAAGATTCTATTATTTTAATTTGAGGACCTCTGTAAATTGCCAAGAAATTGTACTCATATTCAGAAGTCCCTTAATGGTACTGTAAATGTCAAACTACTTCAATAAAACTAATTTATTTTGATGCCATTGCAAATCAATGATTTTAAATACCACAGATCATTTATTTTGTAGATGCACAATGGAATACTCTGCAATCAATTTAAACGACCCTAACATTTGTTTAGTGCTGCAAATGTGCACAGTTAAGCCATATTAATAGGCAGAGCTCTTAACAAAACATAAGAAATATAAATATGTTTAGCATTTGAAATAGAATTCAAGCAATCGTATAAAGTTGAGTTAAATTCGATGCAATATGCAGGGCTGCGTTACAATGCTGCAGTAGTTAAACCTCCTAAACTAGTATTGTACTGATAACTTAACAAGTAGTGGCTTTCCAGCCTTATTCTATTTACAACCATTTACATTGTGCCCACTAGTTTGACTGATATTATAATAATTATTCACTGAAAACATTTAAAAATAGTTTTCTCATCTCTGTCCCCCTGCATGTTTTGACATTTTACATGAAATTAATTAGTTAGATTTTCCTGACGACTACTGTATTGTGGAAGATGGGGTTGGCTGCTTAATCAACACAATCATGGATAAGGATTTCCATTTTTAAGTTTAGAAACTGGAAGAGATTGCGAGATCAGCGATTCCCTCAATGTATTTATTGTGAAGTACCTCCAAAAGAAGCAAAATATATATAGTGCAGTTGACGGAATGGACAATAAATATATACGAACAACAGGTTTCACTCACATGGTGAGGAGCCTACCGATGTATGGCTCAATAGTAATGCGTTTGGATCCGCAAAGGCAATCCCCTCATTTTTCCTCTTAGATCTTCTATAGTTCATACATATATTTTATTGCCTTTTATATAATGAATAAAAAATAAAATGACAAACTCTACCTTGAATTGTCCCTTAAATCACCCATAGGTGGTTCAGATTGATACATAGGGAGGTGCATAGATCTGTGCTTCTTAGTGAATGTATGAACAAAAATAGCATGCACAATTAGGCAATTCACAGGTACAGTATTATCTATCACTAGCAAAAACTATGATCTCAAAAACATTGGGCACTATCATGTTGCCCTCGGTAAATATGGGATGCAAAGGGGAAAAATTAGCATTCGCTAATTTCCCCTTTGCATCTCGGTTTCCTCAGTAGATTGAGGGGCAGATGCCAAGTCCGGCAGCCTGCCCCTTAGCACTCGCTAAGCTCTCAGATGCTGGGGGGCAGCGCTACAGTGCCGTCCCCAGCATACCCTCCATGGCGTCCATAGGACACCGTGGAAGATTGTGCTGCCGGGTCACATGACCGGCAGGATCTTGCCTCTTCACTTGTCTTTCTTCCCCTGTCTCCTTCTGCTCCCGGCAGCCAGAAGCAGCGGATCAGGCCACCATCCTTGTCGTGGGAAGAGAGGTGAGTCTCTGATTTTTTATGCTGGGGAGGGGCTGGTGATAACTTCTTCATAGCGCCAGCTCTTATTAACTAGTGTTAGGACCAAGTGATCCTAACGCTAGTTAACCTGTGCTTTCACTTTGCGCTCCCCATGTTAGGTAGAGGGAGCGCAAAGTACAGTAAACTTGCGATACGAATTACAAATTTATGAGCTCTAATGGGTTTTTAACTCATTAGCGATTCGAAGGCGATGTGGGCTCAGCGCTATGACCTCCTTTAAGCTAATGCTAACACTGATGCTAGTGTTGGCTTGAAGGAGATGATAGAGCCCATAGGATGCAAAAACTATAAAATAACATGAGTTAAACATAAATATCTTAAAATAAGAATCATAGTTTGGTGGACCACTACTATTTTCACTATATGCCCGCACTCATTAGTGGAGTGTGAGTATTGAATTAAGTATCCCATCAATGGTGTCGGTTTTGTGAACATTTTCAAAGAGATGGTTCAGGCTATCATCTTTCAGGTCAAGGAATATGGGATGGGAGGAAGGGACCACTCAATTTAGGTTATTACAGCACCTCACTTAATGCCACTGGGCAAATGGTGGGTCTTGGTATCCTTCTTGAATAGATAATGATTATCTCTCCATATGCTGCCTCTAGTTAAATACTAATGAAATGGTATCTAATGTAGAATGTATTGCTAACAAATTCTTTCCAGTTAACATAAACAGTGTAATGGCGAACTTTAGGTTGACCCACTTGACTTTTAAGCATTATAATTAGTCACTTCTTATAATTTTCCAGAAAATGAAATCAGCCATACATTCCCATGTGTTGTACAACCAAAGCTGCATAAGTAATCACACTGTTTATGTCATTTGATGATTGACTCATAGTAGTGAATTTTAGATGCCAATTCTCTGGAAAATAGGGTAGACACTTACAGGGTTATTCAGAGAGAGGTGAAAAGCAGGAGAATGGAAAATTCTAGCTCAAAATAGCCGATTTGGAAAGTGAGAAAAATGGGAGAATTTTTCTGGTTTGGCTATTTTGACCTAGAATTTTCCATTCTCCAGCCATTCTCCTGCTTTTTCACCTCTCTCTGAATAACCCTGATAATATACCAGCCATTCATCTGTCTTACAGAGTAGACTAGAAACTAACATAGACGTGCCCAAATCCTACAGAATGTCTTGATATATTGCCTGTGCTTTCTTTATTTCAGAACAACTCTAAGGTGTCCTTGCAAGATTATGCATATATGACCATTTATACTTTCTTCTCTATTATCTTGTTATAAAGGCAAGGGCACCCTTCACTGTTTATCTGTCAAGTTGAAGAGCAAGACACAAGCAAGATTACAGGCCGCCTAGTACTTGTAAGTTAATGGTGCCCATTGTGGCAATTGAAATACTCAATCAAAGACAGCATGCTTTTCTAAGCTCATGGAAGAGTGATAAGTAAGCACAGTAAAACATTTTGCTCTGCTTCCTATATCTGTCAGTAGTACTTCTTCCGTATTCCAGAAAAGATGCCCGGGATGTAATTTGTCAGCTTTGATGACCAGCAGTAAACCAAACAAATATGCCTGCTGAGATGGAATGATGTTGAACAATTAATCAGGTATATAGAGAATGGAGACACCAACCCTTATTTTTTTAGCACTTTACCACTTGCTAAGGAAAACACATCCCACATGTCCTCTCCTGTCTGTTTGTGGAAGATGTGTCTAACAAAACAAAAATTTACCACATTTAAAAAGGTTTTACCAGGATACAAGGACTGGAAGCCTAAACAAAATCTTTTTTAGCCAATGTGTCATATTCTGTAGGTTATGCACACCATTCCTACTGTAGAAATTCCAGTAACCAACTATTTGATATGGCCAGAGGCGCGGTCAGTTCCTCAGCAGCTGCTGAATTGCTTCAGTGCAGCAATTCAGTTTGCTGCAGCCGTCTCACTGAACGCTTTGGCTGTGAATATGGAAGCGAAAGGGTAGAGGATTGCTTAGTGCTGTTTCTGCAAAATCCACTTTTGTCCATGTTATTACCACTTTAGTGTTAATCTTTACCACGTTCTAATAAATATTTGGTGTTTTGGTCCAACAAAACCTCAAACTGAACATTTCTTTATTGGATTATTTGCTCCGTGGAGGCAGCCATCTTTCCTATGTCACACTCCGCTAACCCCGCAGTACCTCTCGACTTGGCTGCAAGTGCTAAGTTAGCAGTGCTGAGCGCTGAGCTGCAGCACAGCGTTCAGTGCCAAGTTGCTAACTTAGCACTTGCAGCAGCTGAGGAACTGAACGTGCCTGTCAGGTATTTTCAGAGAAACACAAAATGGATGCCTGTAGCCATCTTGTTTAATCGTACAGTATATCTATACTTTTATATGTAAAGTCTTTCTCAACTTTAACCTAGTTTTAGAATGAACTCAGAGATTTTTTTCTTTAGAAACAGGTTCATTGTAAGGTAACTCATTTGAAGATAAATGTGTTTAAAAATATAATCACTAGACTAGGGAGGACGGCTTTATTTGATATATTGTATACACTAATTGCTAAGTGCTAGTCATAGACAATTTATAGGTTTGTATAAGCAGTCTTTGTGTTAAAATAAAAATTTTCTTAGTTAAAATTTATATGCACAAATATCTATGCAAGTATATCTATGCTATCCATGAAAGTACATATATATAATCAATATATATATTCTATATTAGTAGCACAGAAAATAATATTAAGAAATATTTTGAAGTATATTATAACAGTAGTTACTGAAGAATAGAAATAAACTGTAAAGGAATGTAACTGATAAAGAACTATTTTAGAAAAACCTTGAAATGGCTAGTAGAGAAAGACGATTCTTAATATTAAATCAAATATGATAACCAGAGACATACTGTCTGAAGAGACTATGAGGTTCTTTTGTTCAAAATAAGATATGGAAATTGACCTATGCCCTGAGATAAGGAATTTCAAATCAATTTGTGATATTTTATTTGAAAAACAATACTGCCATCTTGTGGTGTAGTAAAGGTTGACAGTTTTCTGGAATTCTTATAGGTATATGCTATATGCAGAGTAGAGAGGTATATAATAAATGACATGATATTCCTCTATAACTAAACAGAACACAATGAGGAGAGGGCATTCATTCATTCATGCCACAACATCACTTCTCTTCAATTCAACTCAGACCACACTTCACTTCTCCCTCTCGAGACTTCACTCTCATGCATTGACTCATCTCTATCACTCATCACAAGAGCTTGCTCAAAGAGATGCTAAAAGAAACAAAGATGCTAAAAGATGACATCTTATAAATACTCTCACATATTCTCCAAAATACATTATATCCAAAGAACTTATTGCTGCTGTAACTAAGAAGATTGCAGAAATGTTTGAATCCAGATTTTGGACAGGTAATATATGGAAAGCAAATAGTGGGATTAATGTAAGATAAATATATATATATATAGGTGGATATACCTTGCAATGAATATAGACTGAGATTGTCTCAGATTATTGTTAGATCGGAGACTGACATATTTCTAATCTGCAGTATAGAAATATGGGAAGCATGTGATATATATATAGAAGGATATAAATTATCCTAAAGTATTTGTTACAACAGTTTATACATAAATATAGATATTAAAATTGGGAGAACTATTGTGATTGAAGTATTAAGCAGGGATGATATAATCTATAATTTAAAAATCAGAAGATTAGAAGCTAAATTCTCATTATTAGGGGAGGATTCACTAAATAAGTTTTTATTACTCTAGAAATAGAATTAGTGATAGCTTCCTGTTTTTGTAGATCCAGGTAGCACAATGAGATATACATAGATATCTACAAGATACTAGCTTGTTTTAAATACTGGTTTGCTGGGAATACATGTTAATTGTTTTCTTTAAGTAGGATGTTTATTAGGTGAGCTAACCATCTATGTATTAGTTACTAACTGATTAAAAGTAAATGGTATTAACCATATATATATATATAGATATATATATATATACAGTTACTAACAGGATAATATATGTTAAAAGCTAGAGATCTGTGTGCTGATGGATGATGTTGTGTTTTATAAATCTTTGATCATGTTGTGAGATTAAAATCTTTTTGCATACGTAATAAATATATATATATTTTTATCTAAGCTGGTTGGTCCTATTTTTTAAAACTAAAACACGTACAATTAAAAGAATTTAGGAGAACTTCTGAGAAATACAAACGAGATAAATTTGTTGTTGTTTATTAGGGATGAGCCTAACACTCCCCGAGTTCGGTTCGAAGCAGAACCCGAACTTTCCAAATGTTCGGATCCGGACCCGAATCCGAACTCGAACCCCATACAAGTCAATGGGGCTGAAAATTTGGTTTTTAGAGTGCCCTCCAAGAGGGCATATATGCTAGATATTTGCCATAAAAAGTGTATGGGGGTCTGGGTAGTGCCCTGGGGGACAGGAAACAAGGACAAAAAATTAAAAACATACATTTTTAAAGGGACAGTGAGTTTTCCATGAAATAAGGGTTAAAAATAAAAACGAAAAATTCCTTCAAATATCGTGCCTAGGAGGTCCCCATAACCTGCCCGTGAAGTGGCGGATTTCTAGGATGTATAGAAATATGTAAAAGCCAAAAAATGACATTTCAAATGACGGTAAATGCTTTTCCTTTAATCTATCCATAAACAACTGCTTGGGGCGCCAGTCTGTATGAAAAGAGGATACATATTCGGACACGCAGAAAAAGTTTACTGATTTTTTTGGCGGTGAAAAGCAGGAGAATGACTGGAGAATGGAAAATTGTAGACCAAATAGCCGATTTGGAAAGTGATAAAAATGGGAGAATTTTAATTTCAATTTATTTTGACCTAGAATTTTCTCTTCAGTCATCAGCGTCCAGCCAAGTGGTTCTCCTGTGCTATGGACGCGCTGAGCGCGTCCATGCACAGGAGGCAGCAATGCGCCGGATTCTGCGGATTGCTGCGCCCCCCCTAGGATGTCAGCCCAGCACTCCGGGACCTCGGCGGAGCAATTAGATGTCATCGCGGCGGCGCGATGACATCTAATTCAGGTGCCCCCCCGCAGGAGGAAGCGCCTGAAAGGGAGGGGGAGGTCCCGATGACGGTAACGCCAGTCCTGGAGTTAACCCCTAGCTGCCACCAATGGTGGAGATAGGGGTTCATTGGAACCCCCTATCTCCCGATCCGTGGCAGCTAGGGGTTAATGTTTGATATCGTTGGATCGGCCAGAGCATGGCCTTTCCAAGGATACCAAACATGAGCCTGAAAAATGTTTTTTTTTAAAAAATAAAAAATAAAAATATTTTAAAAAAAAATCTAAAAAAAAATAAACAAGTTTTTTTTTGTTTTTGTTTTGTTAATGCAGCAATATTGTTCCCATTTCAATTATAATGTGAACAATAATGCTGCACTAACAATTTTTGTATGCGGTGCGTTTGTTAAAAAAAGCAACATTTTCCCCAAAAAAAATTTAACGAGACCCCATTTCTAATTTTTTTAACAAGCGCACCCCATACAAAATATAACCGCAAGCGATTGCATGTTAAAATGTGAAAAAAAACACTTTTACACATAATAAATTATTGAAAATTCCAATTTTATTGCATTTTTGTTATAATATACAGACATGACATAACGTATACATATAATAATGACATATTATGAATCTGCCAAATCTGCCGGAAAGAATGATATATAATATGTCTGGGTCATATATCAAAATATGGCTACAAAACGTGGTTAAACATGATGAGCGAAAGCGGTAAAAATGACCTCAGCACAGAGGTGTGAAAAGTCTCTGCAGCGAAAGGGTTAAATGCAGCATATTAGGATGTTTATGGGAAATGAATTCTCAAATCTCAATCAGAAGCAGACACCACCCCACCCTCAGTATGGTGTAAAATGTATCAAATTGATTACCAGACTAAAAACACATGGTGTTATGCCCGTTTGTGAACAGAGGTCATTTAGAGTTGATAATCTTTCCACGTACACATTAGTTTTTAATTCAATATCTAATAAACCGTTGCTTATAATATTCTGCAGTAAAGAGTCTCTTTATTTCTAGACTTTTTAGTATTTTTTTAAGCATTTTCTATACTTTTTTCAAAATTTCTTATTTTTTTCGAACTCGAACCGAACACAACCAAAAAGTTCGAAATTCACGAACTTTCGAACTGCCAAAGTTCGGGTCGAACTCCAAACCGTCCGAACCCGAACAGCTCATTCCTATTGTTTATATCTCGTATAAGTTTCTTACCTGATTATTATCTCTGACACGCCTCAGGTGTATACTTTCTAAAACAGTTTACTTTATTTGCTCTATTTTTTTTCAGGGAGCTAAAGGTTTTTCACTGTAGACATAGCTTATTTTCAAAAATATTGATCTATAAATTACAGTAGTAATTACAATAATTTTAAAATAATACAGGAAAAACATATCAACCCCTCTTTTGGTTTGGGAATGTTGTGTACCTTTTAAAAATAAATGGCAACTCCATGCTCAGCATACATACTGATTTTATGCATGAACACTAATGCACCAAAATACAACAGTTCAATAATATTCTTTTTAAAAATTGGCTAAAATTGTTATTTTTTTCTAGAAAAATGCATTGATATGATTTCCATTTCTCATTATTTAGAAAAATACATAACCACAAAGAACTGAATCACAAATTGTGGGATAAAAAATTTCATACTGTAAATTTTCAAAACCACCTATATCTCCTCTATTATGTTATATCACTAATGTTTCCCTTAAGCTCATGCCTATTAAATATCTCTTTATCTTAATTCCAAAACTAGCTCCTCAACCTTTACCTCACCCTAAGGATTCCCTAATTTCACCTGTGTTTTAAAATTAAACAAATTGTGAAACACATGATTTTCCTACCTATAATATTCTATTCAATGCAGTCGAGTGCAATGTGTATTTGAACACAGCACTTTTAGTTACACATTTACAGTTACAAGTATTTAGAAAGCGCCAACAAGTTCCATAGCGCTGACACATTTGTTTCATACTATATTTCACACGCAGAAAAATACTACAAAATAGTATTATGTTATTATTATTTATTATTATCATTTATATAGCACCAACAGTTTACACAGTGCTTTACAATAACCAAAGGGAACAAGATACAGATAAATGGACATAGGATGGAACAAAGGGTGTAGAGGACCCTGCTCATAGGATCTTACAGTCTAGAGGGATTGGGTTTGAGGAAGACCAGGGGAGTTTTACTGAATGTCAGGATCATTAGTGTCAGTGGTTCGGGAATGGTGGGGCAATGGAACCGTCTTCAATTATATGTGAGTGGGTGAGAAGGGGAATGAGTTGTACAAGTGATGTGGTACGCTAATCTGAAGAGATGGGTTTTGAGGGATTTCTTGAAGGCCTGAAGATTAGGGGAGAGTTTGATAGGGCGAGGTAAATCATTCCACAGGACTGGAGCTGCTCTTAAGAAGTCTTGGAGGCGAGATATGTCACATACACTGCTCAGCATAAATGAGTACACCGTAACAGATTTGTCAGAAAACCTTTACTTTCAGAATCAACATTTTCTATGGGACACTATACTACAAAATACTCCCACAAAAGTGAGCCATTGATTGCAGCCAAGATTCGTTAATTTGCACACACAAAAATGTATTTTTCCAAGCAAATTCATTCAAGACCATGTTGCAAAAATTAATACGCTCCAATGAAAGTCAAAGAGCAAAACTATCAGGTCTATTCAAAGAAAGGTGAAACTCATACGAATTGGCAGGAGAAGAGAACAATCTAGACCAAATAGCCGATTTGGAAAGTGAGATAGTATGAACACATGTTTATATGCACACATATATTAATTAAGGCTTATGGGCATTGCATTGCATGATAAATGCCACCCAACAGCATGTAGAATCATTACAATGCATTTAATAGATCCAAAAGGAAGGCCAAGTGGGCGCCAATAATTTCCCTGCTGCTGCTGCATATAAATAAGACATGTTTCAGGGCAAGACTTATCCATGTGTCCCTTTAAACATGGTTCAAACTGTCACCCTAATAATCAACCGCTTACATTCTATGAATAACCCCCAGCATAAAATGTTTAGAATTAGCCAATATATTAGTATTAGGAAGTATGTGGATAAAGGATACATATATATTATAATAGAACCTACTGCAACAGCAGCGACATTGCAGACCAGATCCATTACTATGGTGTATGGGGCCAAAAAAACACCTGTTCTGCATTCCTTTCATTTGTCTGTTAATTACCTGTTAATTTTGTGCGAAGACCTGTTTTTTGTGAGAGTTTTTTGGAGTTATCACCAGGGTTGAGCAGTAGGTAAAATTTTGCTATTAGTGTCTAAAAATTAGCGCTGGCACCAAGTGATCTGTTGGTTACAATAGTGCAAGTGCTCTCTAGTGCTCCCCATGTTAAAAATAGGATGCGGCAAATGATCTGTTGGCCAGGCGCTACACTAATTTTACTTGGCGCTAACGCAAAAACATGCTGACGCTAGGGTTTGCTCGCATCAGGTGATAGGACCCTAGATGTAGTAGTTATTGTTGTGGGGCGTATTAATTTTTGCATCAACTAATTTGAGTAAATCTGAAGATTTTGTTACCTTAGTTATATTATTAACCTTACTGTAATGTAATGAGCTTAACAAATGTTCTATAAAACACCGTTTTGTCAAAAGTTTGAAAATTGTTCTTGAGATATTGGTTAAAATCTTACATTTTAAAAAGGAATACTCATTTAGGCTGAGTAGGGATGAGCAGTTCGGTTCGATCGGTTCGGAGTTCGCATTGAACATAGCATGTTCGCGAACTACGAACATTTCCGCCTGTTCGCCCACAATGCACCACAAAGGACCACAATGCACTTTTCCACTGGCCTGAAGCTTGTAATTGGCTACAGCCTTGCACCTGACCACAGGTCAGGTGCAAGACAGGTTCAAGACTATGCCAATCACTGCTCAGAGTCCTGATTGGGCAAATTTTGCCCAATCATGGGCTCACAGAGCTAATTCCCGCAGCACACTATATAAGGCTTCACACAGCGCTTCTGCACGTGTTTGAGAGGAGATTTCAGAGGAGATTGATCTTGTGTTAGTGTGTGTTCTTACTGCCAGTCTGCCACCAGCTACTGGGGGGTCTCATCTACTGGGGGGTCTCATTTCTACCAAATATCTGGGAATTGTTGTAATCTTTGTGTTCTCACTCCCAGCAACTATTTTGGGGGCTCAGTAATTTCTACAAAATATTTGGGAATTGAGGTAATCTGAGGTGATCTTTGTGTTCTCACTCCGAGCAACTATTTTTGGGGCTCAGTAATTTCTACAAAATATTTGTGAATTGAGGTAATCTGAGGTAATCTGTGTCTTGTCACTGCCAGCCAGAATTTTGGGGGCTCAGTAAAGTAATTTCTACAAAATATTTGGGAATTGAGGTAATCTGCCATGCAGAATTTTGGGGGCTCAGTAATTTCTACAAAATATTTGTGAATTGAGGTAATCTGTGTCTTGTCACTGCCAGCCAGAATTTTGGGGGCTCAGTAATTTCTACAAAATATTTGGGAATTGAGGTGATCTGTGTCTTGTCACAGCCAGTGCCACGCAGTATTTTGGGTGTCAGTAATTTCTACAAAATATCTGGGAATTGAGGTGATCTGTGTCTTGTCACTGCCAGCAAGTATTTTGGGGGTCAGTAAATGCTACAAAATATTTGAGAATTGTTATAATCTGTGTCTTGTCACTGCCACCCATCAGGGGGTCTTACTGATTTATAGGAGGTTTCTGAGATTTGTAATCTGTGTCTTCTCACTGTCAGCTATCAGGGGGTCCCACATACTTCTAGCAGATTTCTGTGAATTGTAATCTGTGTCTTGTCACTGTTGCCAGCTATCAGGGGGTCCTATCAGGGGTCTCACTGATTTGAAGCAGATTTCTGCAAATTGTAATTTGTGTCTTGTCACTGCCACCCATCAGGGGGTCTCACTGATTTATAGGAGGTTTCTGGGAATTGTAATCTGTGTCTTGTCACTGGCTGCCAGCTATCAGGGTGTCTCACTGAGTTATACAAGAGTTCTGGAAATCTTTCTACCAGAGTTGAATCAGAGTTCTGTATATATTTAATCTATATATCACTCACTATGTCAGAAAGACCAAAAAGGACAGGCAGATGCTCCCAGACACAGATAAGAGGGCAAGCAGCCTCTGTGTCAGGAGACTGTGCCTCTGGTCGTGGTGGACGTGGTGCATTCTCTGCAGGGGCACGCTTGTCCTTTTTCTAACTAGTGCTGGCCGTCTTAAGCAGCAGCAACATACAGAGGATTTGGTGGATTGGCTAACCAGGCCATCCTCATCCTCCGAGTCCTCTGCTTGAGGACGCGCAGCAAGTATAGTGCTCTCATTCAATCTCTGAGGTTGAGGAAGGGAGTATAAATCAACCTAGAGGAAGGGGTGCCAGTGATGACACACAAATAACTGGCACTCATGTTGCCCCAGCAGCTGCAGCATACTGCCAAGTTGGCTCCAGTGACGAGGAGATAGGGGATGATGATGACAATGATGATGAGGTCACTGACTCCACCTGGGTGCCTGATCGAACAGAGGAGTCAAGTGAGGAGGAGGCACAAGAAACACGATGCACAACATCCTCAATGACCAACCGTAGCACTAGCCAGTCCAAGGCATCAGATGTCAGAGCTGCTCAGGTGCAGAGCGCTGTTGTCTCAAAGCACAGATCCAGGAACTCTGCTGTCTGGGAGTTCTTTAAGAAATGTGCAGCAGACCCCACCGTTGCTATTAGTAATCTATGTCAGATGAGGCTAAAGCGTGGGAAAGACACTTGACACTTGGGTACCATGTGCTTGAGGCGACATATGACCACCTGCCACGCATCCCGTTGGTGCAAAACTTTGCGTAGGTCCTCCTCCTCCTCATCTTTCTCTACCCCCACTGTATGTCCTGCCATGTCATTGCCTGCTACAACCTTCACTGACAGAGATGATGCAACAGCAATGGATGTACCAGGTCCTTCCTCACAATGTGACAGCATCCCATCATCTGAAGATTGACGCAGTCAGATTACGTTGACCCAGATGCTGCAGCGTAAGAAAAAATATAGTCCCAACCGTCCCCAAGCACAGCGTCTAAATGCCAGCTTAGAAAAATTACTCGCATTGCAGCTGCTGCCTTTCCAGCTGGTGGACTCTGCTCCCGTCCGTGAATTTGCTGAATGTGCTGTACCACAGTGGCATGTTCCAAAACGCCATTACTTTTCACGTAAGGCCATACCAGCATGTGGAAGACAATGTTATGGAGTCATTGGGAAAGGCAGTCAGCAGCAAGGTGCACATGACTTTAGACAAGTGGTCCAGCAAGCATGAACAGGGTCGTTACATTTCCTTCACGGCACACTGGGTCTGTGTCTTGTCACAGCCAGTGCCACGCAGTATTTTGGGTGTCAGTAATTTCTACAAAATATCTGGGAATTGAGGTGATCTGTGTCTTGTCACAGCCAGTGATTGCAGCTGGGAGGGATCCAAGACGGGGCTCTGTGCTGGAGCTTGTTCATCCACCACGCCTCCAGAAAGCTGCTTGTATGAGGTCTGTCTGCTCCACCACCACCTCTCCCTCTTCCTCCTCCTCCTTCTGTGTCTCTGGCGAAGTGGCAGTTAAACCAACGCGTGGCAGAGGCCAAGCAATGGCTCAAGCAAAAAGATGCCATACTGTGCTTGAACTGTTTTTTTAGGGGACAGGAGCCACACCAGGCCAGAAATTCTGTCAGTTCTGCAGGGGCAGGTGCAGAGATGGTTAACACCACGCCAGCTTCAGCTGGGAATGGTCGTCTGTGATAATGGCAGCAACCTTCTCTCAGCATTTCCTAACCAGGTACCCAGGGCTGGCAGAGCTTCTCAACCAGGCCAGAAAAGTCTTCAGCCACTTCAGACGGTCATTCCCAGCAAGCATTCGCCTGGCAGAAATTCAAAGAGAATTCTATCTTCCCACAAACCGTCTGATCTGTGACATGCCCACCAGGTGGAACTCGACATTAGCAATGCTGCAGCGTCTGCACAAGCAGCAGAGAGCCATCAACGAGTACCTGTGTGAGTATGGCACAAGGACAGGTTCAGATCAACTTGTTTCCCCCCCGCAGTGGCTGATGATCAAGGATGCATGCACTGTACTGTCACCATTTGAGGAGGCAACGAGGATGGTGAGCAGGGACAGTGCATGCATCAGTGACACAATTCCTTTAGTGTTCCTGCTGGAGCACACTCTGCGGGGAATTATAGATGTGGCTCTAGAGGCAGAGCAGTGGGAGGAAGAGGAGGCCTTCCCTAGCTCTGGAGGCCCCAGTCTTTCCGCAGACAGCATTCCTGCGAGTCCTCCTCAGATCAGACAGGAGGAGGATGAGGAGGAGGAATATTTGAGTAGTGGGAGCATTGAAGGTGGGGATTCCTCAAGGGAGGGTTTTGTGTGCCCAGAAACACAAGGACTGGTACGTGGCTGGGAGGAGGAAGTGCAGGATGGGGTCATCCTCCTCATTGAGCAGGGAGACTCGAAAGCTAATGCCACCTCCAACCTGCGCTGCATGGGCTCCCTTATTATGCAAAGCCTGCTAAAGGACTCCAGGATTCGTACTATCAAGGAGAGGGATCATTACTGGTTGGCAACCCTTCTTGATCCACGATACAAGGGTAAAGTTGCAGAGCTCATCCTGCCCATACAGAGGGAGCACAGGATGAAAAAACTTGAAGACGCTCTAAAAGCGACACTTGTGTAACACCTTTCCAGGCACTGGTAGGTTACCAAGTGATGACACAGGTGCTTCTGAGGCTGCAGATGATCAGAGGAATAGTGGTGAAGGCCGGGGCCGCTTGACTGATGCCTTTTTAAATTTTTTTAGTCCACGACGCCCAGGGACGTCAAATGTAGGCACCCATTGCCAGCGTCTTCGCCATATGGTTCAGGACTACCTAGGGGCAAGGGCAGACCTGGATAACTTTCCAGCAGATGATCCACTGGCTTACTGAGTGTTGAGATTGGATCACTGGCCAGAACTTAGCCAATATGCTATGGAGCTACTAGGTTGCCCTTCATCCAGCGTGCTTTCTGAAAGGACGTTCAGTGCCGCTGGAGGTTTTGTCACAGACAAAAGAGTGCGTCTGTCCACTGACTCTGTAGACCGGCTGACATTTACAAAAATGAATCAGTCCTGGATCAGCAGTTATCAATCCCCTGATGCTGACGTAACGGAATAGATCGGAGATGTCTTCTGCATTCACAAAACCTCCAGCACTGAACTTTTCCCCAATACCACAAAAGGGTTACGGTGTGAAGGCACTTGCTGCCATGGTAGGCGCAATATTTGGCTTCAAAGACGTCTGTGCCACATCCATATCATTTTGATTTTTTGAAATGTAGGGTCCAACCCTGCACTCTTCCACAATACCACAAAAGGGTAATGGTGTGAAGGCACTTCCTGCCATGAAAGGCACAATATTTGGCTGCACTGACGCCTGTGCCACATTTATATCATTTTAATTTTTTGAACCGCAGGGTCCACCCCTGCACTCTTCCACAATACCACAGAGGGGTTACTGTATGAATGCACTTGCTGGCCTGGCACCAAAAGCACAATATCTGGGTGCACTGACGCCTTTACCAGTTTCATATCTTTTTAATATAGGACCGCATGGTCCACCCCTGCACTCTTCCACAATACCACAGAGGGGATACTGTATTAATGCACTTGCTGGCCTGGCACCAAAAGCACAATATCTGGCTGCACTGACGCCTTTACCAGATTCATCTCTTTTAATATAGGACCGCATGGTCCACCCCTGCACTCTTCCACAATACTACAGAGGGGTTACTGTATGAATCAACTTGCTGGCCTGGCACCAAAAGCACAATATCTGGGTGCACTGCCACTGACGCCTGTACCAGATTCATATCCTCAGAGGGGTTACTGTGTGACGGCACTGTTGCCGACGCTAAAGGCCCAATTTTAAAGCACCTATTGTTACTTTCATCCAAACCCTGCACCATAATTTAGCCCAAAAAAATCACTAAACTTTTTCTGCGCATCCTAAAATGTCTTTTCATACAGGCTGCTGCCCCAAGCAGTTGTTTATGAATAGATTAAAGAAAAAGCATTTACCGTAATTTGAAACGTCAATTTTTTGTTTTTAAATGTTTTTATACATCCTAGAAATCCGCCACTTTATGGGCAGGTTATGGGGACCTCCTAGGCACGATATTTGAAGGAATTTTTCGTTTTTATTTTTAACCCTTATTTCATGGAAAACTCACTGTCTCTTTAAAAACGTTTTTTTTTTACTTTTTGTCCTTGTTTCCTGTCCTCCAGGGCACTACCCAGACCCCCATACACCTTTTTTGGCAAATATCTAGCATATATGCCCTCTTGGAGGGCACTCTAAAAATCGAATTTTGAGTCCCATTGACTTGTATTGAGTTCGAGTTCGAATTCGAACATTTGGAGAGTTCGAATGCGAACCGAACTTGGGGGTGTTCGGCTCATCCCTAATGCTGAGCAGTGTATATATTTAAACAGAAAATCAAAGCAGGAATCTATGTTCCGATGCACCATTTCCTCCACATTTATTGTCACAGCTCTAGAGCAAATAGACAATCAGTTCAGAAAAAATCCCTCAAATTCTCAATGTGCTCAGTGTACGAACTCAGATATTTATATATTGGTAAGTTTAATGAGATTGTTTTTTGAGTATCAGTTTAACCACTTAGTGACAACTGACCTTCAAGGGCACTTAAATAATAGCATCACATACCTTGCATGTCAGTTAACTCGATTTACCATGGTAATACATTGAAAAGCAATTCTTAGCATATCAAAATCCAATTTACATACCTTTTTAAAGCAAAAATAGTTCGCCTCTTGTGGAGAAACGAAATCCACTGGCTCATCTCCTTTTCACCCTATCTTACTTTAAACAAGCTACAAGAAGCAGCTCTCAAAGCCATTGTAACAAAAAATTCTTAAACTTTGCTGCTTCATTACAACAGCCATGGAGAGGCAGAATACAGGGAAAGCTCTGGGATCACTCATTGCTGATAGGAATCAGATCTAGTTCTAATTGTTAAATATCCCTGTACAGGACAGACACAGGGTGTTATTGTAATTTCCATATACAGGCATTATGTCACATACAGATAATATTTTTAGATACTACTAATAACTACTTGCTAATAATCTCACAGTAATCATTACAAGTCCCTATAAAGAAGGATATCTGACTATTTCGATTTTATTTTTTCCACATTTACTACACCTGACACAAAGGCCATTTCTGCCCATTTGCTAATAATGCATATGCTGTGTGAATTGTGAAACTGTGTGCATTAAAGGACACCATCTAGAGCTCAAAATCGTACATTCCAACAATATTTCTTTGAAGGTTAAAGGAATAAATGAAAAATAAAAAATTAGCAAATTTACATTATTTTAAATTTTAAACTATTGCAGGACAACAATTTCTGTGGAATATTTCTATTTTACCTTATATTTAATTGTTAACTTCGCATCCCATGTTTCAGTAAATGTTATGACCATTGTTTCAACAACAACTTGGTAGTGATGAAGTTAAATGTCCCACGCTGCTGTTCTTGCCAAAATTGACCAGAGTGGCTATTGCAAATGGCAAGCTAATGGGGCACACCAGCAATAGCTCTCATTATAGATAATCATTTAAAATTATGTCATGAGATGGGAAAAAAAGGAAAAATAATCACTTTAGATGTTCTTTGATGCAATGCCCAGGGATTTACGATAAGGTTTATATTTTGCCAAGACAAGGAAGTAGCTCAGCAATTTGGAACTTCTATTAGACTTTTCTAGTCTATCAATGGTAAATGTAATATTTTTAAAATGCCATACGAGTAATGAAATATTCAGTAATATGAATACGTTTTAATATATTTGCATATTCATTTTATAATTAAAATTAGTAGAAATTTTTTTTACTTTCAAACTTGTAAAAGTGATAGCATTCTTTTTGGTCACTGCTAATTCTTCATGAAATGCATAATCAATTTTTATGATGTACTGTATAAGACGAGTGGTTCATTAACTTCTCATTGGATCCCCTGGTGCCAACAAACCTTAAGGATAAGAAACGTGCTTTCTCATTTGTGAATAAGAGCCTTAGAAACCAGCAAACAGACAAAACATTCATTAGAAAACAATCTAATTTTGTTTCATTGAGTCAGGAAAGATCAATGCTTGGAAGGAAAGCACCATTATAATTAATTATTTTTATTAATGAAAAAGTATATCATAAGACTAATGCAGGATTAACAGATCATTAGGGACATTAAAGTAGATAAAATTAATATAAGTATTACCTTACAATCCATGTGCAATGTTCTTGACTACCAGTATAGAATAGGTTCACTAGAATCGACAAAGGAAATTGCATATATTTTCAATTAAAAATGTGTATGTTAAAAGTGAAGTGAAACCATTCTAAGATGTGAATAATTTTATTTATCAGTTTTTTTACAGCTTTTAATGTCGGGCTACATTTTCATATCATGTTTTCATCAGTTCAGTTGGTGTAAATAGCAAACGATATATTAAAATGATGTCCCAAAATAGTCACGCAAGAAAAATCATTATTAGTGATGCGAATACCTCCTTTTGCATGAGATTAGAGTCTAGGTAAGTTTATGATATACTGTATACCTGCATTGCTGTTCCTACATGTTCTATAAAAAAGGAGAAAAAAACAACACCCAATAAAAACAGCTAAGAATAACAAATGAAAATTAAACATTCAAATAATATATATTTGTGTAAATAAATAATCTGGTATAAAAAATACATGGTCTTGGGCTGGGTTCAGACAAGCATTTTTAAGAGCGGAAGCAAAGTCTGTGAGAGTGGACGTTCCTTCCACTCTGACGCCTGTCTGGCCACCTCACTGAGCGTGATGGCTACTTTGCTCGGAGTCCGGCCAGAGAGCAGAAAGGACAGTGCTGTCAGCCACCGGGACACAAAGGGAGCATGACAGACTCAGAGCTAATGGTTCTCAGTCTCACTCTGCTCCCGCTGTCATTAAGTGGCGGATTGGGCCACCGTTCTGTCCGTGGGATGAGAGGTATCAAATTTATTGGGGGGTTTTAGGGCGTACTACATGATTCTGCAAATGCAGAATCACACTCCAGCTTTTAGGTGGTATTAAAATTTGGCTATCTGCATTCCAGCGGTAATTAGTGCTAGCACTATAATACCTTACTTATCAAAACGCTAATGGAGATCTGCACTCCCCACTTTAGGTATACGATGTGCAAAGTACTGTAAGCTTGTGGAAGCTAGAGCAAAAATTGATGCGCAAGTGTATTATTAACTGGGATAGCGTCAGGAATTCAATATAGGGGGCGTGTGTAAACTCACTTATCCTGGTGCTAGCGGTTACATAGTGAGAAACTAATGTTAGTGTCAACTGTCATGCAGAGGTATGGGTCTTTTGCTCTGCCAGATTTAAATGCAGAATTTGTGGGGGTTTTTCCTGTTTTCTTTTCAATGTAATTGGAGTGGACAAAGGAATATGGTATTTATGACTCCTTATCTGATAATCAGCTCTCCTCCATGGATGGGGGAAGTGGAAACATAATCCAGGGCATAGGATTTGGGCTGGTGTGGGAAGGGCTTCTTTATACAGGATGCTCACCAGAACCTGGGTTGTATTTCGTAAGGATTTTTGTTGAAGCAACATCCAAGAACAAGAGACTTACATGTGAAAATATCCATGGAAGAGCTATATATGTAAGTTAGGCTTCTGTGTTTTGTTTAAATCTCCTTTTATTTCAAGAACTGCATTTGCACGATTTATTATATTTTGTATGTCTTGTTTATGTGTTTTATTTTTGTCTTTTGCCATTAAGACCTTGTAACCCAGTACTGTCTTTGCTCTAGATCATTCATGTTCTCCTGTAAATTTTGGTCAGCGTTACCGTAGAAGTCACCATTTTGGAGGTATTTTAGCTCTATATGATAGGCTCCTGGATTGAGGGTGGTATACAGTGACAGGGGTTTCAAAAGTGCCCTATTACTTTGTGTTGGCAGCGTATTTTGGGGAGGATGTGTACGGATTAGGGGGTTAGATCGGTATAATTTGGTATCCTTAGAGGGGGTAAAGTTAGTAAGTCAAGAGGCTCGGAGCTGTTAACCCGTGATACACCCTCTCTCCACACGTGACGACTGGGCAGATAGCAGGTGGTCGTTACACCTACTGTGGAATTGTGCTCTATATTTTTTGTCCTTGCAAGCTATGTGATTATGACAAACTGTTCTCTCTTGTGTAACTGGGGATTTTTCACTTTTCTGGGTGATATTCATAGGGTAATAGTAAACTGCTATTTAATTATTATTTAATTAATAATTGCTGCCTTTGGGGTTTCTTTTTCCTTATTTTTTTTCCCTTCCAATGACAACTTCCAACATAATTTTGAAGACTGTTCAAACTGCACCCAGATCTGCCACTCCCAGTGAGGAGGTTAGTGACCCCATTTATTCATTCCACTCCTTGTAAAAATGATAGAAGTTTTAATGGGATCTGTATCCAGTATGCAATTACAATGTAAAAGATGTGTTATCAAAGGAAAAGACATACATTTTGCCTCCCAGTAAATTGCTTCACAAAATATTTTATTTATTTATTTATAAAGGATTTTACCAGGAAGGATACATTGAGATTTCTCTCGTTTTCAAGTATGTCCTGGGTTCAAGAACATGGTTAGAGAAATACAAAGTAGTAAAATGCAAGATAATAACACAAAACAAATACAGATTAACAGAAGATAAATATGTAAGAAATATAGTCACTATGTTACATGTTTACAGGTGCATTCCTTATTGAGGCATGTTAATAGGGAGCTCTTAAGGGACTTTAGACTGGGGGAAGATTTGATGGCGTCTGGGAGGTTATTCCATAATTGTGGTGCTCTTTAGGAAAATGAGGATCGAACCACTTTCTTTTTGTATTGTGGTATTGCAAGTAAGGTGTCGGTCCTGGATCGGACGTTATAGGATGAGGGAACTGCTGAGGGAAGCAGTCTATTCAGGTAGGGTGGTAGCTTCCCAGAAAAGCTCTTAAACACCACGTTGGAAAGGTGAAGGGTACGTCTAGATTCCAGCGACGGCCAGTTTAGTTCTTTTAACATGTCACAATGGTGGGTCATGTAGTTACATTGTAGCACAAAGCGACAGAATGAGTTATACAATGTAGTAAGTTTCTGGAGGTGTGTTTGCGGGCAGCTGCATACACTACCAGGGTAATTCAAAGAGCTCCGAATTGCTTGAGAAAGGTAACCGAACGCTGAAAATCAGCGTTCGGTTACCTTTCTTGGCCATTCGGCTATCCAGAGAGCAGGCAATTTGCCAAATCCTGGCGAATTGCCTGAACATACAGTGCCTGTTCGGTGCCTGTTCGAGGGCAGTGAAATCCCCATGAAAAAGCACTGCTTTGGCTATTCAGAAAACACAAACCAGCAGTGAAAGGTTCCCCTAATGCCCTGCCATTTGGTGGTTTAATTCTGCAAGTTTATTCAAGAGAATCCCATAGGCTTCAATGTCAAAAATATTCCGGTTTTAATTCAATATCTAATAAACCTTTCATTATAAAATTCTGCAGTAAAGAGTCTCTTTATTTCTAGATTTTTTAGGATATTTTAAGCATTTTTCTGATTTTTTTTTTTAAAAGTCCGTTTTTTTTAACCACTTCGATGCGGAGGACGCGCTCAGCGCGTCCTCTGCATGGCTCCTGCTGTGCTGAGGACGCGCTCAGCGCGCCCTCCCTTTGGGGTCAGCGTTCGGCCGGGTTCCGGCCGATCGCTGGCCCCCCCCGGTGCAGGCTGACATCCTCGATGTCAGCCCAGCATCCGGAACCGCCGCCGGTGAAATTAGGTGTCATCGCGGCAGCGCGATGACACCTAATTCAGGCGCCCCCCCCGCATGTGCGGAGGAAGCGCCTGAAAGGGAGGGGGCAGGTCCTTCGGACCTCTCTCCCTCCCGATCGGCGGCATTGCGGGGGTTAACCCAGGCACCATTTGGAAGGGCACAGCCTGCCCTTCCAAATGGTACCTGGCATTAACCCCTGGGGAGCTGGATCACGAATCGGCGCTGAAAAGTGCCGGTTCGTGATCCTTTCCCGGAGCTGGCCGACATCTTGGATGTCGGCCAAGCCTCCGGGAACTCCCCCTGAGGACTGGCGTCATCGTGCATAGCACGATGACGCCAGTCCTGGAGTTAACCCCTAACTGCCACCAACGGTGGAGATAGGGAGTTCCAATGAACTCCCTATCTCCCGATCCGTGGCAGCTAGGGGTTAACGTTTTGTATTGTTGGATCGGCCAGAGCATGGCCGTTCCAACGATACCAAACTCGAATGTGAAAAAAGTTTGTAAAAATATATAAATAAATAAAAAAAATATATATATATTTTAAAAAAAAATTATAAAAAAAAATAAACACTTTTTTTTTCTTTTTTTTGGTTTGTTAATGCAGCAATATTGTTCCCATTTCAATTATAATGTGAACAATGATGCTGCACTAACGATTTTTGTATGCGGTGCGTTTGTTAAAAATCGTGTAATTTTCCCCAAAAAAAAATGTAACGAGACCCCATCTCTAATTTTTTTAACAAGCGCACCCCATACAAAATATAACCGCAATTGCTCGCATGTTAAAATGTGGAAAAAAAACACTTTACACGCTGTAAATTATTGAAAATTCATATTTTATTGCATTTTTTGTTATAATATACAGACAGGTCATGACGTATACATATAATAATGACATATTATTAATCTGTCGAGTCTGACGGAAAGAACGATATATAATATGTCTGGGTCATATACAAAAATAAGCCTTCAAAACGCGTTTAAACATGATAAGTAAAACCGGTAAAAATGACCTCAGCACAGAGGCGGGAAAAGCCTCAGCAGCGAAAGGGTTAAGTTTACTTATTCTTTCTGTAACAGCCCTCTTTATTATCATAACCTGGACCTTATATGCAAATTTAAGACATTTTCGCTCAGTAGTTTCTTTGTAAACAGCGTTTCACTTTCACACATTCATACAAACTGTTTTCCTAATTTATTCACTGCCTCTTCTGCTGTGTCGAAGGCTGCGATCGACTCTCGTTCGGGTTTTTCTGTGGTTTTTGGCAGGTTATTCCAGATGTTTTTGAGGGTTTTCGGCGTGCATTCGCTGGGGTTTGCGGTTAGTTTCCGTCCGGTTTGCGGCAGCTTTTCCCTGCAATTCGGGGACCCCGTGGTGCTTGTTGAATACACCGCAGGGTCGCCGAAATGGGATCGGCAAAACAAACCGAATTGAAGAGAACGAAAAGTCACCGAACGTGCGGTGACTTTTCGAATCTCTTTGAATAACCCTGTACATCTCCGTATTCAATAGCTGGCATAAGCATTTGTTGTACAATCTGCTTTCTTACCGCAGGGCTCAGGCAGGATTTGTTTCTGTACAGGGCACCTATTTTGGGGTAACGTTTAGATGAAGGTTTTTCGATGTGGGGGCCAAAGGATAGATTTGGGTCTAACCACATACCTAGATATTTGAGAGAAGTGACTGTGGTCAACGTGCCATTTGATTTTGTCCTGACACATAGATGGGGTGTTTGCAATTTGTGTAGTTTAGGTGCTGTTCCAAAGAGCATTGTAACAGTTTTGTCAGCATTTAGAAAAAGTTTGTTATCTTTGATCCACTTTTCTACCTCTGTGAATTGGTCCTGCAGCACGGCCTCCAGCTGCGGGAGATCTGGTTTGCTGGTGTAGATTACAGTGTCGTCTGTGTACATGTGTACAGTTGAGGCTTTGCAGACATTGGGCAGATCATTTATGAATATTGTGAATAGCACGGGGCCGAGTATCGAGCCTTGGGGTACACCGGACGTGACTGGGAGGGGGAGGATAGTGCTGTCAGAAATGGACACATATTGCGACCGATCAGACACATATGATTGAAACCAGGTTAGCGTGCGATCACCAATACCCGAGTTTTTCAATTTTTGTAATAGGATATCATGGTCTACGGTGTCAAAGGCCTTGGCAAAATAAAGAAAGATGGCTCCAGTTAGGTTTCCTTGTTCCATACCAGCCTGGATATCATTGGAAACTTTTAAAAGGGCAGTTGTGGTTGAATGATTTGTATGGAAGCCGGATTGATCTGGGGTTAAATAGTTCAAATACTGATAGTAATCGCGTAATTGAGTGTAAACACATTGTTCCAGAATTTTTGACATTACAGGAAGCAAAGATATTGGACGGTAGTTTGATACCAAAGTATTGTCTCCACTTTTATGGATAGGTACCACTCTCGCAGTCTTCCAGAGTTTGGGTATATATCCAGTCGCCAGTGATTCATTGATTAGGGTCGCAACAGGTTTTGAAATTGCCAGAGCGCTGATTTTCAGCAGCATTGCTGGGATTTGGTCAGGTCCTGACTGGTGTTTCATTTTTTGGTTACAGAGAAGTTTAGTAATGGCACTGACATGTACCGGTCTAAAACTGAATTTCCCTTTGATACAGGGTTTTTGCACAGTTGGAAGGGTCTGAGTTTGGTGCTGCCTTTCTGAATGTGTTTCAATTGCTAGCTTAGCAATCAGGGTGTTGGCGCATCCAACGAAATAGTTATTAAAGGCATTTGCTACATCTAGGGGCTGTTGCAGGGTTTGGTTGTTTACTTTGACAGCAGCTGGTTGGGAGTGGACAGGGGGCGATCGTATGTTATTTATGGCATTCCGCCATTTTCGGTATTCACAGTGATCGTTCATATGTCCAGTACTCTTGAAATTTGACCAGAGTGAATCTCTAAGCTGGTATATGTGTGTGAGGTCAGCTGTAACCCAGGGGAGATGTGCCCCTTTGACTCGCACTTTACGCAGTGGGGCATGGGCATTCCAGACTTGCAGGAGCTCTGATTTAAAGTATTCAATTGCACAGTCCAGGTCTGGGATTAGGTTTAGCCTGTACCACGTAAGCCATTTGAGATCATTTAGGAAGGATTCAAGATTACATTTCTTGAAGGACCTGGTGATTATTACCTTTGGGGGAGATTTTGTGGCCTTTATTTTGCACACACAGTACACTAGACAGTGATCACTGAAGCTATTAGCGAGAACACCTGCCTCCTGTATTCTATCAGGACATGAGGAGAGAGTCCAGTCCAGCAAGGTATGGTTAAAGCTTTTCATATTAATGCGAGTGGGGGAGGAGATTAATTGTGTTAACTGGAAAGCCTTAAACTGGGAGCAGTGTTTATTGTTTTTAGGATTTAGACAGTCAACATTAAAATCAAATCGGCGAGGACCAGCTGTTCACTTTTTTGGTTTTGAGCTACCAAATTACTAAGGATTTGGGTTATGTCAGAATCAGAAAAGAAGTGCAGTGGGGAGCTCGGTGGGCGATAGAATCCAGCAACAATAATTGGTTTACTGAAAGGGATCTCAATAATACCAGAAAGGAAATCAAAAGTGGCTGGGGAGCTAGAGTTTTGCAGAGGGGTGAACTTTGTGGACTCGTCAACATAAATAACAATTCCTCCTCCTCTCTTTGCTCTGTCCTTTCTATAACATCAATACCCTTGTATTGATATGGCAGAGTCTGGTACTTTAGGGGTTAGCCATGATTCTGTCAGCACAATGACTTTAGGTTTGTAATGGAGACACCAAGCTTTAAGCTCGTCCAGTTTAGGGAGTAAGCTGCGGATGTTACAGTGTACAAAGGCGAGTCCTTTTTTAGTGGGGAGACTAAATTTGGTGTCTTCTGTTGGACCAGGTTTGGATTCAACATCATTTGCCAGGGCAAGCAGCAGAATAAATAGGAATTTGGACACAGTTTTCTTTTTGGAGAATTGTGATTGGGGAGTCTTAAAACTCTGTGTGGGGGTGGGAGGGCTGCATTTTAACACTCTCCACCAGCACTCTGCTGATAAGTTAAAAGAGCTGAAGAGGCTATGGTGTATTTGGGTTTCTTTTTCTGCTTGGTGTATAGGGTGTATAGGGAGTATAGGGAGGGAGGGTATATTTAGAGAGAAGGGTGGTAGAAGAAAGAAGCAGCAAGAGAGGGAAAAACATTTCTATAAAACGGTCTAGGGTAGAAGAGGAAGGGGAAAAAAACACCAAAACAGAACACAGGCAGGGAACTGATAAGTTGAGCAGAAGATGGAAGGGAGTCTGGTAGGTGGAGTTCTAAAGTGGTGTAGGTTGTAATATAACAGAGAACAAAATATACTATTCCTCAGAGATGTCTGTTGTAGTAAAAGGTTAAACAGGAGTGTGTGTTAACGCTTAGTATTTATAATCATGTCAATGTCCCCTCAGCCTAAGGAAGATTTAGACCTCTATCTGTTTAAAATTACAGAATTAGCATACAAAGAGAGGCTATTTTTATTTTTACGATCGTCAAAAGGGTGTTTCCAAAGTCATGGCTTCCTTAGCACAATTTATCATATGGCTAGATTAGACTAAAATTCGATACAGTGATGTTCCGCATACACGTTGCAGGAGTATGAACCCTGACTTGTGACACATGTCCATTCACTACCCATGTCATCAGTCCCTGTCCTACTACTCCTACTTTAAGGTCATTAGTCCATCCACTGTTCCTTCGAGTACCTTTAGGGACTAGTTCAGAGCTATGGACAAATTGCACCTGCCAAGTTTGAGCAAAACTCACATGCAACTTGCAATTATTTTAAAGTGTCTGCTTGCTCTTACTGCTGAATATAGGATATTTTCTCACATAAAAAAGGAAAAATTGTTACTAGAAAATAAACATGCACATTTTACACTATTAATAATATTTTGTGAGATTATCTTGTAACATGAGATTCTAATACTAATTGAAGTTACTTTACTTGGAAAAAAGTTTTAATTACTGTTGTAACTCATTTCATTACTGTCCTCTGTTTTGAGGATTTACAAGAATGGCTTATTTTAATTAGCTAGTAAATATTTTTATTCCTCCATCAAATAAGTAAATATAACATTTTAATTATGCTTTAGCATTAATTCCCATCTGGAATGAAAGATATGCCATATATCATATTTTCCCAATTCCTTTAAAACTTACAGTCTCTTATAGTGCACGACAAATTACAATTCACTATTAAGATTAGCAATCACTGCTTTGAAACCTGGCCTAAGTAATTATTTTAGTTCTCTGTTTTTTTTCGACACTCTTCCAGTCAAGTTTTAATTAAAGGTACGTTGTAAATGTCATTGGTTTCTAAAACGTTGTGCTAATATTAGAAAACAGAATATTAAAGTACACACAATTCATTCAGGCATAGTTTGTTACTATATTTAATCCTATTTAAGTATTACTCATATAAAAAATGTCTAAAATGATATACTTTAAACATTGCCTCTGGTACTAGAAATACTAAGCACATATTGATAATTGGACATAAATTGTCCTTAAAAAATTGTGTATACCTTGTGTTGTTCAGCCTCTTAAATGCAATAGTATATTTTTGAGGGGGAACCCCCAAAACAAAATTGTAAATGATTTCTGAACCATAGACTGTTGTTAAAATTTTGTAAATACTTTCAAGGGGCTACAGTTAAACACCTTTTGTCTGGACTTTTTGTGTCCCACAAGTGTTAATAGGTTTACAATTGTATATTTGTAAAGGTGAACAATGGGGCAATCTATGTATTATGTATTAGTAACATCGCCCCAAGCGTATTTAATTCTAAATTGAGCTGGACCTTGTAGAGTTTAACTCCCTTGGCAATCATAGCAAACAATAACTAGTAAAGAAAGAATTATTGTTTATAGTGATCAGGTAACACTCTATTCACTGAGAAGTGAAGGCATTTCTCTCTTTCAGACTGCTCCTGAAATAAGAAATCATGATTCTCACCACACTTTATGTAAGTAAAAAAAAAAATGGCAGGAATATGCACAGACCTGTGAACATCACTACAAGATGCACTACCACTTCATCAAAACAATAAGTATCACAGTGACCTCCAGAAGGCCTGCTGTTCTCTCAAGCTATTTCTTGGTTTTATGGATCATGGACTCTAGTCTCTCACTCCAGTTTAGTACTACTTCTGCAAAATTTCGGTGCTTTTCAATTCGGTGCAGTTCAGTGCACTTTGGCGATTTCATTTTGCCGACAGTAAGGAAAAATCACTATTCACCGGATGGTCATTGTAGTGCACCGAAGTTGGAGTCGCTCAAGCCTCTGAAAAAGTTGGAGAACTTTGCCGAAGAGCACTGAAAAGCACACAGGCCATGGAGAGTGCCGTGGTGCCGGTCGGTGCAGTTCAGCGGCAGTGAAATTCCTCATAGCAAAGTAATGGTTAATCTATTCACAGAATGCCGAACAGCACCGAAATGTGAGTGAAATACTCTGATTTTCGGTGGTTCATTCAACAAGTTTAAACAGATGGATTCATGGATCCCACAGGATTCAATGTAAAAAATATTCCACTTTTTTTTTTTTAAACATATTTTTATTCGTTTCAGATCAGTATAAAATTACAGGAAAAAGGATAACAGTTTGTTTATATCATTTACAATCAGGAATAATGCAAAATCCTAGCATTCAAGCTTTAACGAAAGTATTACATTCCAAACCAGGAACTGACGGGTCATGGCGATATGTCATTCACGTAGAAAACTCAGAGGGTCGGCACAGTGTCACGTATATAATTGTCACGGATCCCCCTGATTACCAAGATGGTGGTCCCTTTACGCAGACCGCTCTCTACCCTTCCGATCCTTGAATGGTCGGCACGACTAGACAGACACAGAATTCGACAAGATAGCGTATCTACAAAGAGTAACACTAGAATTATACACAAGACCTTAGAATGGTTAGCTCTTCCCAAGACCCTAACAATAGAAGAGGTAGTCTGATGCGTGCTTAGGATGCCACACAGACTGACCTCAGTACCAGAAGTAGAAGAGTTAAAGCCAATACCAGGGGTCATGCACAGAATGGTTCGTTCGCCAATGCCTAGGATCATACACAGAATGGTTCGTTCGCCAATGCCAGGGGTCATACACAGAATGGTTCGTTTGCCAATGCCAGGGGTCATACACAGAATGGTTCGTTTGCCAATGCCAAGGGTCATACACAGAATGGTTCGTTTGCCAAATATACAAGAGCTCTGCGGGAAGTAACTACCACGTCAGGGCACCGGTGAAATAGTGAAGCCGGGCTTTAAACTCGGCGGGTCCGCGTCATCACGCCTGGCCCCGCCCCCCGGCGTCCCACGTGTGCGGAACCATTCCGCGATATCACTCGGCGCCTGGCCAGCGAGCAGCGAGGAAGCCGCTGCCAGGCGCCGGGGGGGTTGCGGGGGCCACCGTGACAGAACCCCCCCTCAACGGGCGGCCACTGGACGACCCCCAGGAGCACGGGGATGAGCCAAATAGAAAGCCCTCACCAACCGAGGAGCATGGACCTCAGTAGCTGGGAGCCAAGAGCGATCCTCTGGACCGTAGCCCACCCAGTCAACCAAGTACTGAAGGACTCCCCTAGATATCCTGGCGTCCAGGATGGCCTCAACCTCAAACTCCTCCTCGCCCTCCACAGAGACAGGAGGAGGGGGGACACGGGCCCTGGTGTACCGATTACACAGGAGTGGTTTCAAAAGGCTCACGTGGAACACATTGTGTATCCTGATATGGGGGGGCAGTGCCAAAGCATAGGAGACCGGATTGATTCGCCGCAGAATCTTATAGGGGCCTATATATCTGGGTGCCAGTTTCATAGAGGGTACTAAGAGCTTGATGTTCCGTGAAGAAAGCCAAACCCTGTCCCCGACTTGATACACGGGTGCCGGCCTCCTGTGTCTGTCGGCCTTGATTTTCTGGACAACACTGCTATCCTCCAGTGCCCGTTTAACCCTTCCCCAAGTTTCTTTCAATGACGCCAAATGCTCATCTAGAGCAGGAATCGCGGTATCAGGAAACGTAGCGGGGAGCACGGGAGGATCAAAACCGTAAACAGTGAAGAAAGGGGAATGTCCTGTGGCTTCGCTCACTGCACTGTTCAAGGCATACTCTGCCCAAGGTATCAGGTCTGACCAGTTGTCTTGTCGTTCGGATATAAAGCACCTGAGATATTTCTCTATATTTTGATTGGCTCGTTCTGCTGCTCCGTTGGTCTGGGGGTGATAGGCCGAAGAGAAGGATAGGTCTATTCCCACATTCTTGCAAAACCTTTCCAGAATCTGGAGACAAATTGGGTCCCCCTATCAGAGACAATCCCAAGAGGAATACCGTGTATGCGGACCACATTGGTAATGAAAATGGGCACCAGTTCGGCTGCCGAAGGTAGTTTCCGAAGAGGAACATAGTGACCCATTTTGGAGAATCGATCTATGACCGTGAGTATTACAGTATTCCCTCTAGACTCGGGTAACTCTACTATAAAATCCATAGCTAAATGCGACCATGGTCGTTCAGGGATTGGCAGAGGCTGGAGTAAACCAATGGGCGCTGTTTTGGGACTTTTATGTCTTGTGCACACCTCGCACACGGTTATGTAATCTTTGACATCCCGGCGCAACGTGGGCCACCAGAGGAGTTTACGTATACTAGAGACTGTTTTGGTGATCCCCATATGCCCAGAGGTTTTGTTATCATGGTAAAGTTTTAGTACTTCTTCTCTCTCGTTCTCAGGTACAAAGAGTTTCGCAGGAGGTCTCCCCCCAGGAGCTGCACCCTGGACGGTCTGCAATCTGATCATCAGAGGAGATGAGACACTAATCGTGGTAAAGGCTATAATCCTTTCCTGGGGTACAATGGGATGCTGATCTTGGATGTTATGTTCGTAGGATTCGTACTGTCTCGACAATGCGTCTGCTTTAATGTTTCTTGACCCAGGTCTATATGTGAGGACGAAATTAAAGCTTGAAAGAAACAATGACCATCTCGCTTGTCTGGCATTTAAACGTTTGGCGTCTCCAATGTACGTAAGATTCTTATGATCGGTTATGATAACGATGGGGTCCCTAGACCCCTCCAATAAGTATCTCCACTCCGCCAAAGCCGCGATAACTGCTAACAACTCTCTATTTCCGATATCATAGTTCCTCTCTGCCGGGGACAACTTTCGGGAATAGAAGCCGCATGGATGCAAGGGTTTGTCGGGTGCCTCCCTTTGGGACAAGACTGCACCAAGACCCAGCTCGGAGGCGTCAACTTCAACTTGGAAAGGCAGAGCCGGATCGGGATGTCGGAGAACAGGGGCAGTTGTGAATGCCTGTTTGAGTGCCTCAAAGGCTTGAATGGCCTGGGGTGTCCATTTCTGATTTCCCACCCCTTTCTTTGTCATAGCCGTGAGGGGGGCCACCAAGGCCGAAAAGTCTTTAATGAACCTCCGGTAGTAGTTAGTAAACCCCAGAAACCTCTGGATGGCTTTAAGCCCTTGGGGTAGAGGCCAGTCAAGGATGGCTGAGAGTTTTTTAGGGTCCATTTGAAAACCCTCAGGAGTTATTATATACCCAAGGAAGTGCACTGTTTCTATGTCGAACAAGCACTTCTCTAGTTTGCAATATAACCCAGCCTTCAATAGCTTCCTTAACACTTGTTGCACATGGGCGTGATGGGTCTCCTTATCAGGAGAGTAAATCAGGATATCATCCAGGTACACTATGACGAACGCTTGCAGAAAGTCCCTTAGGGTGTCGTTTATGAGGTCCTGAAAAACAGCTGGCGCGTTACATAATCCAAAGGGCATCACTAGGTATTCATAATGCCCACTACGTGTATTAAAAGCCGTTTTCCATTCATGCCCCTTTTTAACCCCTTACGAGGTTGTAGGCTCCGCGTAAATCGAGCTTCGTGTATATACGGGCCCCTTTTAGTCGGTCGAATAATTCTGTGATAAGAGGTATGGGATAGGCATTTCTTATGGTTATCCTATTCAAACCTCTATAATCGATGCAAGGTCGCAGGTCTCCCTCTTTTTTGGAAACGAAAAAGAAACCTGCTCCTGCTGGAGAGGAGGATCGTCTGATGAATCCTCGCTCTAGATTCTCCCTTATATATTCCTCCATAATATCGTTTTCCTTTTGTGACAAAGGGTATACGTGTCCTCTAGGAGGCATAGTACCAGGGAGTAGCTCTATGGCACAGTCGTAAGGACGATGAGGCGGTAAGACCTCAGTCCTGGCTTTAGAAAACACCTCCTTTAACGCCAGATAACATTCAGGGACTTCGGTGGACAAAGGAGGTGCTGTGGCAATATTGAGGCTACCAATCACATTGACCCTGCCTAGGCACTTTGACTGGCAATTGGGACCCCAACATTTTATGTCTCGCTGGGCCCAATCGATCACCGGATTATGCTCTGTTAACCATGGGAACCCAAGAACGACAGGACATGAGGGAGAGTCAATAATCTGAAATCGTATGGTTTCACGGTGCAACACTCCTGTTTTCATGCATACATCAATAGTGTCGTGAGTGATATGGGGACATGACAGGGGTTTTCCGTCTATGGCTTCCACCATAAGAGGCCTCTCTTTTACAACCAGAGGTAAGAGGTTTTTGGCGGCAAAAGATCTGTCCATGAAATTACCTGAGGCTCCCGAGTCTAGGAATGCCTCAGTCTCGAGGTGAACCCCCTCCCAGGTTAGGGAGATGGGTACCAGAATCCGGGATTTTTTTTTTTCATCATCCACAAAGGAGGCATACAGAGAACCTATAACCTGGGTATTAACCGTTCTTTGACCCGATTTGCCATTCTCACCCCTGCCACCCCTGGGTCTCTGAGGACATTGAAGGCGGAAATGATCTGCCCCGGCACAATAAAAGCAGAGCCCCCTTTCTCTTCTGTGAGCTCTTTCTGCCTCTGAAATACCTGTTTTTCCTATCTGCATAGGTTCAACGGCCGGTATATCAGTTTTTGCGATCTCCGGGTTACCTGACATACTGGTGTGTCTGGGTAATAAGGGTAAAGGAGGCAGGACCCTTCTGGGTCTGTCTCTGGGGTGTCTCCTTTCCCTAATTTGATCGTCCATGGCAATACAAAAATCAACCAAATGGTCCAGATGTTCTGGTAATTTTAAGGGAGCCAGCTCAAACATAAAAGCCTCGTTCAGGCCTTCGGTAAAGGCTAAGGTTAAAACGTCGTTCGGCCAGAGCACCTCAGAAGCCAAAGTCTTAAACTCTATGGCATAGTCGGAGACCCTCCTGTTACCTTGTTTTATGTGAAACAAGGACCTACCCGCATTGGTAGCCCTTCTAGAGGGGTCAAAGGTACGCTTTAACTCAGAGGTAAAACCCTCATAGTCGTAGATGATGGGTTTCTTATTTTCCCACAAGGGCGTGGCCCACAATAAAGCTTTTTCAGTTAAATGATTGATCAGATAGCCTACTTTGGCTTTATCAGACATACAGGACCCTGGATTGTTCTCGAACAAGATCTCGAGTTGGGTCAAAAAACCCCGGCATAAGTTTGGTGTTCCATCATAGCGTAAGGGTGCCTTCATACTGAGCCTACACCCCTCGGGAGCGGCCGAACTGACCCTAGGCAATACTGGGTCTGGAGGGCTTGCAGTTCCAGTATTGGATCGATTTAACAGGGTTTGCAGGGCAAGAGCAATCTGGCCCATCCTATGGTCCTGCTCTTCTTGTCTGGCTGCAATACGTGTCAATTGATTAGAGAGGTCTGCGGGATCCATTGGCCCTGACGTAATGTCACGGATCCCCTGATTACCAAGATGGTGGTCCCTTTACGCAGACCGCTCTCTACCCTTCCGATCCTTGAATGGTCGGCACGACTAGACAGACACAGAATTCGACAAGATAGCGTATCTACAAAGAGTAACACTAGAATTATACACAAGACCTTAGAATGGTTAGCTCTTCCCAAGACCCTAACAATAGAAGAGGTAGTCTGATGCGTGCTTAGGATGCCACACAGACTGACCTCAGTACCAGAAGTAGAAGAGTTAAAGCCAATACCAGGGGTCATGCACAGAATGGTTCGTTCGCCAATGCCTAGGATCATACACAGAATGGTTCGTTCGCCAATGCCAGGGGTCATACACAGAATGGTTCGTTTGCCAATGCCAGGGGTCATACACAGAATGGTTCGTTTGCCAATGCCAAGGGTCATACACAGAATGGTTCGTTTGCCAAATATACAAGAGCTCTGCGGGAAGTAACTACCACGTCAGGGCACCGGTGAAATAGTGAAGCCGGGCTTTAAACTCGGCGGGTCCGCGTCATCACGCCTGGCCCGCCCCCCGGCGTCCCACGTGTGCGGAACCATTCCGCGATATCACTCGGCGCCTGGCCAGCGAGCAGCGAGGAAGCCGCTGCCAGGCGCCGGGGGGGTTGCAGGGGCCACCGTGACAATAATACAATGGTGTGTGGAAATAAAAATATGAGACCTACGAATTCAGTGAAAAAGTAGAGAAAAATTAATAAAATAAATAAATAAAACTTGAATGCAGTATGGGATCGAGCTGTGAAGGTAAGTAAAGCAGTCACGAAGTGATGATCCTTCAGCACTCAAAGCGCAGGAGTGGGTGACTGGGCTAGGGGATCTCGGGAAGTGGAGGCAACAAAATTTACTAGCAAGTGGTCTGAGGAATCTGGGGGGATCGGCGGAGTGTTCCGTAACATTTGTAGGGAGTACCATGGAGCATCGCAGAACGTGTTCCGCAAGGAGGTTTTAACCTCAGGTGGTAAGGCGCGAATAAGAGGGGTCCAGTGAGTAAAGAACTGTTGAGTTTTCTCAGTCTGGTGTAGTGAGGCATCAGACCAGTCGGCTAAGAAAATGGAATAAATTCTGTCATACATCATACTGAATGAGGGAGGGGTACTAGATATCCATTGAGATAATATGGCCTTTTTGCCCGTCGCTGCTAGAAGACCTAACCAAAACCGGTGGCACTTGGAGAAGGATTGAGGAGTCGGGGGAGTTGACAAGTTAAAAATTGCCCAGTTGGAGGTGAAAGGAATCTCGATTCGGAGAACTCGCGAACTAAATCGACGTACTGTGTCTCAGAACAATTGAATAAAGGGGCACGACCATAGACAATGATGAAGGTCGGCTGGGGAAAAATTACATTTTAAACAGTTGGCATTAGGTAAAAGTCCCGAACGGGCCATTCTGTCCGGCGCCATGTAGGCTCGGTGGAGTATCCTATAGAACATGTCCCAATAGTTGGCGGATGGAAGAGTGCGTCTAGATGCCAAAGTAGCCGACACCAGGTCGTGAGGGGTAAGGTTTGGAAAAGTAGTAACCCATCGGGAGATAGCCGTCCAAGGTTTCGAGGTAGGGAGCGAATGTTGTTGAAGTGTGTAAATGGTTGAAGTCGAGGGAGGAGACGCACTATGTACGAGTAATTGTGTGTCTAACGGGTTAGTTAAGTCAGTGGGGATAAGGTGCGTAATTGTGTGAGGAGGAACTGTCTGAGTTGTAAGTAGTAAACAGGGTGTATAGTTAACGGAGCAATGCGTTCTGTCAAGACTGTGTAAGAATAAGGCAGACCTGATATTCCGTCTAGGTAATGGTGTAGATGACTAAAACCTCGCTGGGCCAGGGTTCAAAAAATAGGAGCTGGGGAGGCATTTTGAAAATGAGGGTTGTGCAAGATAGGGGACCAAAGGGATGTATGCCAGGATAATTGGAGGCGTTTACGGATTCTTACCCAAGCTAATTTTGTCGTGGAGAGTAAAGGGTTATCGCGTAGGGGAGGGGGGACGGTCGGAGAGTGTTGGTGAAGGAATGCTAGTAAAGAGGAAGCAGGGAGCAGCGCCTGTTCCATATGTAAGGCTGCGAAATGTGAAGTATCATTCAGCCAGTCCGAGACGTAACGATATAGTGCTGCTAGGTTGTAATCCAGTAAATTGGGAAAGTTAATGTCTCCTCTCGCTATCGGTTGCTGAAGACTAAGGAGTGATATACGTGCCCGCTTGTCTTGCCAAATAAAGGACGTATAGAGTCTGTTGAATAAACAAAGATCATTAGGTTTCAGTAGGAGAGGCAATACTTGTATAGAGTAGAGTAATTTGGGGAATAAGGTCATCTTAATAAGAGAGGCCCGCCCCAAATAAGAAAGTGGAAGAGAGCTCCAGGCCTCCAGAAGTAATTTCGTTTGAGCTATGTGGGGGTCTATGTTGAGTTTGTATAAACGGGAGAGGTCAGTCGGTAAAATAGTGCCCAGATATTTAATATACGGAGAGGGTGCCCATGAGAAGGGAAAACCCTGGAGCCAAGAGCCTTGTAGTTTGGGGCCCAGAGGCAACGCTACTGTCTTGGTGTAGTTGATTTGGAAGCCGGAGGCTACACGGAAGGAGTCAAATAATGTCAATAGGTGAGGGGTCGCGGAGGCGGGATCTGAGAGGAATATCAACAGGTCGTCTGCAAAGGCTACTATTTTTAATACTACAGTGGGGGATAAATGAATTCCAGACATCTCTATAATACGTATTAGAGGTTCTAGGGCTAGGTTAAACAGTAATGGGGACAGTGGACATCCTTGTCTAGTTCCTCGTTAAAGGGGGCAGAGTTAAGCCCATTTGCTGTGATTACAGTGGAAGGTGGAAGATAGAGTGCACGGAAAAGTGTTAAGAATGTCTTACCAAAATGGTGAAATTTAATAAATCTAACTAAATAATCCCATGAGATCCTATCAAACGCCTTATCCGTGTCACAACTCAGTAAGAGGTTTCAGGATTGTGGCGTGAGAGAAGATGACCATATCGCCACTATGGCTTTGCGTATATTAATGGTGGAATGGCGGCCGTTGAGGAATCCTGTTTGTTGAGGACCTATGAGGTGTGCAAGAGGGGTTTGAAGACAGTGGGCCTTCATGGAGGACAGGATTTTGAGGTCAGTATTTAGTAGTGCAATGGGACGATAGGAGGTAACCAATGTTGGGTCCTTTCCCGGCTTGGGGAGAACCACCACCCGTGCCTCATTAAAGGTCGGGGGCGGGGTTTCACCCTGCAGAATATTGATATATAGCGTCACTAGGTGGGGACCACTAAGCCAGAAAGGAGTTTGTAATATTCCACCCCAAAGCCATCTGGGCCCGGTGTCTTTCCGTTTTTAAGTGAGGTTATTGTCGTTTTGACTTCGGCGTGTGTGATGGGAGCTGAGAGTGTGTTACGTTCACCCGGGGAGAGTTTAGGTATTTGGGCTTTATGAAATAGGTTCAGCTGGGCGGCACAGTCATCAGGGCCTGCTTTATAGAAATCCGCAAAGTAGGCGCGGAAGTGATCCACTATGTCATCAGGTTTGGTAAGTATAGTTCCGTCTGAGGTCTTGAGTGTTGAAATTAAGGGTCTGGTCAGGGTCTGGGAGTGTACCAAATTAGCTAGAAGTCGACCTTGTTTGTTGCCATAGCGAAACAAAGCATGTTTTCGTAGATGGCAGGAACGGTGTGCTTGTTCTGTGGCTAAGGAGTCGTATTTCGTCTTGTCATTTTTGTATTTTTGAAGGGTCGTGGGGGTTGGGTCCAAGAGATGAGCTCTGTAGCTGCAAAGGAGCTCAGAGTGGGCATCGGAGAGGTGTCTGGAAGTCTCCTTTTTTGTGCGGGCGGCATATTCAATTATTTGACCACGAAGCACTGCCTTCGATGCAGACCAATAGAGGTTGACGTCGTCGACATGCTCAATGTTATCGTCCGTGTAGTTATTCCATGCCAGTTCAACGTGAGTGGTGAAGAGACCGGAGGTCGTGAGATGCGAAGGGAAGCGCCAGTTCCTAGAATAGGGCACCGGGGTTTCCAATGCTATTTCCATTGTGATATGCGCATGATCTGTGAGCATTATCAGGCCAATGTCTGTCCGCAGGGCACGGTTGGAAAGTAAGCTTGAAACCAAAAAAAGGTCTAGGCGTGAAAAGGATTTGTGTGGGTCGGTATAAAATGTGAAATCCCTGCCCGTAGGGTGGTGGGAGCGCCATACGTCATCCAGGTCAAAATGGGACCTGAGAAAAGTCGGGCCTGTAGGTTGAGAACGTCCTCTAGCCGTCATATGACTGGGTGCTCGGTCTAGTATAGGATCTGGGGCCTCGTTAAAATCACCCCCCACAATCCTATGGGAAGAGTCGTGTAAGTGGAGTAATGGCAACAATGATTTAAAGAAAGTGAGATTAGGGTTATTAGGAGCGTAGATGTTAAGTAATTGTAGGGGTTCCTGTCCCACTGTCAGGGTTAGAAAGGTGTATCTGCCTTCTGGGTCATTAACCTCAGTTAAGTCAGAGTATGGGAGACGTTTGTGGAGAAGGATCGTTGTACCACGCGATTTCTGCGTATGGACGGATGATGTCTGGAAGCCTATCCAGGGGGCGTGCAATGCTTGGTTCAGGGAAGTCCAGTGTGTTTCCTGAAGGAAAATTATGTCAGGATCTAACTTTTTCAAATATTGTAGTACTTTTTGCCTCTTTATAGGCGAATTAAGGCCTTCTACATTCCAAGATACCAGTTTCAACGAATTGTGGGTGAAAACCTGGGGTTCTATAGGAAGGGGAACCTCCGACGTATTAGCGTGGGTCATGGAGGATACCAAAGGCGGGTTCTAAAATTCGCCGTTGAGAACAGAATATTAAGTGGGGTCAGAAACCGTCCCAGCAGCTGTTCCGTAGCCCCAATTACATTAGAAAGCAGCGTCATCTCCTGTCTATGATTCAAAGGATTGATCTGAAACATTTTAAACACTAAGCACCCAACAGGAACGCTGGGGTGCCTGCACCTGGAAGAAACAAAATTAACCAGAAAACTAACAGAAGAGCCATAAACAATATAACAGATATGAACCAAAAGGGTCCTGGTGGTGTGTAGTAAACATACAGGTCGAACCGCGGTTGGGTCTAGTCCAGTCCGCGACGTCCAGTACCAGAGAGTCAGTAAAATCGAACAAATAGGAGAAAAGTTGAAGGGATCCACTGCGCCTACAGGATTGCGTGGGTCCTGTCGCAGAGTCGGAGTTGCATTCAGGTTGGTGTCTTCGATGAGCGTTGTCTTGCAGATGATGATGGTGAGGGGGACCGGGCAGTGTCATCTTCTAATATGATTGAGGTGTCGGTTGGTGAATCGTAGAAGGTAACTTGGCCATGAAGGTGAACTCGTAGGCGAGCAGGGTATTGCAGCGTGAACCGTACATTGGCCACCGCCGATAATTTATTGCATATGGGGGTGAAGGCCCTGCGACAGGCCGCCAGGGACGCCGAGAAGTCCTGGAAGAGGCGCAAAGTAGTTCCGTTGTATTCAAGGGTATTGGCTTTCCTATATGCCTGCATGATGCGGATTTTGTCGGAGAAATTCAGCAGTTTAAAAATGACAGTGCGAGGGCGACATAAGGATGGAGAAAGATCCGGTCCCAGACAATGTACCCGTTCCACGGTCAGTGTTGAATCATCCGCTAGACCTAGGGCTGTGGGGAGCCAAGAGGAGACGAAGTGGTGAAGTTGAGGGCCTTTTACGGTTTCAGGGAGTCCCACGATATGCAAGATGTTTCTGCAGCTCCTGTTCTCTAGGTCGTCGACTTTGTCCATCAAGGATGAAAGGAGTGAGTCGTGAGATTCCACAGACGTTTGGAGGGGGTCAGTCCATCCTCCAGAGTAGATACCCTTTCCTCCACGTCTGTCAATCTTTGTGCTTGCGAGGTGAGCTGAGAGAGCGCCAGGTCAATGGCGGTCGACAGACGGCCCAATTTTTCGTTTAACAATGGTGAGAGCATGGCTGTGAACTCTGCCATCTGCATGGTAGTGGTGGGTGGAGGAGAGGTAGCAAGATGGGGGCTGGATGGCGAGCTTCCCGGGTCAGATGTGGAGCAAGTCGGGGACTGCGTTGGCGCCGATGCAGCTTTGCCCTGAGATTTGGTTGTGAGGCGGTTTTGAGCTTTTTGTGGATGATGCAATGTATTTATCCATGGTGAGACCAAGGAAGGATGATTGTGATATGCAGACAGTGCGGGATGTCCAGGAAAATTATAATATATAGACAATGCGGAGTGTCCAGAAAAATTATAATATATAGACAGCGCAGAGTGTCCAGAAAAATTATAGTGTATAGACAGCGCAGAGTGTCCAGAAAAATTATAATATGCGGACCGTGCGGAGTGTCTAGATATCACCTGAAAAATTAATTAGAAATTGGGGCCCATAAAAATTTGCAGGTATAGTGGGTCCCACAGGGACCACCAGAAAAATTGAGCGAGCAGCGGGCCGTACCAGGTCCACCTGAAAAATATTGTGGGTGGGTAGCCAGGTAACTGTCAGCGGGCAGCCAAAAATGTATCCAGTCAAAGTGTCCCTGCTGTGAGGTGTTGAGTCCTGGGAAAAAAATTATAATGGGTGGGCAAACAATAGGATTGAGGCCCTGTGTTGGTGTGGAGCCTTTCCTGTCCAGATGTATGGGGGTGGAGTGCTGGGTAGTACAGAGAAGAGACGAGCACCCCAGTCCCGGCCGCTCCCCCCCCCGCCGGGGCAGAGGAGATTGATAGTGTTTGCTCCCGGTCTGTCAGGTCCCCCCAGAGGGATCACCCGCGATGGCGGCTCAGGCAACAAGCAAGTACCTGCGGTCCACGTGCGGAAGTTGGGTTCGCCCGGGAGGCCCCAGCACGTGATGCCGCGCTCGCAGGCACCGCTCGCAGGGCTCGACTCGGGCTGTCAGTGGCAGAGCCGGCGGGTGTTCGATGGCAAGGCAGCGGATCTGCCCCCTGCATCTCCCCTGGGCAGGCAGTGAGTGCCGGACGCATCACTCACGTCACGCATCACAGGGAGCTGTGGGTCGCGCACTCGCAAAAAGGTGCGAGTATGGGAACGGCCGATTCTCGCCCTGGGTACCTCCGAGATTAGAAGGGTGTGAGATGTCCTGATCCCAGGCGATGTGGGAGCAGGGATCACCCCAAATGTCGATGAGGGGGGTAAGCAGGGAGCCTAAAAATCTTCAATTTCGGAGCCGAAAAATCTTCAATTTCGGAGCCCTCACCGACGGAGCTCAGTTAAAAAGCAGCCATTTTCTAGGTCCGCCTCCCGGAAGTCCCCCAAATATTCCACTTTTTATTAAATATTCAACCAGTTATTCTTTTCACTTGCAGCAAAAAGTCTCTTTATTTTTTAGGATTTTTTAGGCATTTTTCGGGATTTTTTTTGGTGACATTTTTGGATTCCAAATTATTTTAAAACAAGGATTTTTTTCTTTGCTGATCGCAGTCCCACACAAACGGAGGCTTGCCTTACTGCTGAGCAATCTGCAGTTCCCATTCCTTAGTGGCCGGGAACTCCATATCTTTTGGGACCCATGCTAATTTCTAGGGATTCAGCCCTTGCTCCCTTTACTCGATGATGTCTTCCAGTGAGGGTCACTTTTACAGCTACTCATATAGCAGCTCCAGGCCATCATAGCTGAAGCCTTCCTTCGGCCTGCTGTCTGCTTTCCCCTGGCACACCTGAGTGACATACCAGCATAGAGCTCTGTAGCTCTCCTCCAACTGCACTGCTGGATGGAGGGGAGAAGCTTTCCCTAGCAGCGCTGGTCCTCATCCACCGCTTTCGTCCAGAGTTGCCAGTGGATAAAATCCAGCAGAACCTGTTCCGATACTGGTCTGCTCTGCTGAGGCCCCTTTTCTCGCAACCTCCATCCGAATTCTTCCTACATGGCTGCTGGTAGTCACACCTCTTCTCCTCCACTAGCAAGAACTTGGATCCCAGTGATGGTTTGGACGTCCTGGAAAGTAAGAAGCATCCCACCGCGGCCACTAAGATGACGGACCCCGGTAATTCTGACTGGATATCTCCACCAAACAGTGCTTCCTTCACTCCAGGACCACAAAAGGGGATCGCGAATTTACAGCAAAATACCCCAAACACGACACAGGACTAAGGTTGAGTCAAACGCAGGAGAAACTGTGTATTTCAAATCAGCACTCACAGATATACATTTTACAGGGACAATCCCCCTTGAAGACAAACAACAGATAAAGACTAGGGATGAGCCGTTCGGTTCGATCGGTTCGGAGTTCGATTCGAACATCGCCTGTTCGCATGTTCGCAAACTACAAACATTTCCGCGTGTTCGCCGCAGGTTCGCCCAAAATGCACCACAATGGACCACAATGCACTTTTCCACTGGCCTGAAGCTTGTAATTGGCTACAGCCTTGCACCTGACCACAGGTCAGGTGCAAGACTATGCCAATCACGGCTCAGAGTCCTGATTGGGCAAATTTTGCCCAATCATGGGCTCACAGAGCTAAGTCCCGCAGCACACTATATAAGGCTTCACACAGCCTTCAGCACGTGTTTTTTGAGAGGAGATTGTTGTGTTAGTGTGTGTTCTCACTGCCAGTCTACCACCAGCTATTGGGGGGTCTCATTTCTTCAAAATATCTGGGAATTGTTGTAATCTTTGTGTTCTCACTGCCACCAGCAATTGTGGGGGTCTCATTTCTCCAAAATATCTGGGAATTGTTCTAATCTTTGTTTTTCTCACTGCCACCAGCAATTGTGGGGGTCTCATTTCTCCAGAATATCTGGGAATTGTTCTAATCTTTGTGTTCTCACTGCCACCAACTATTTTGGGGGTCTCATTTCTCCAAAATATCTGGGAATTGTTGTAATCTTTGTGTTCTCACTGCCACCAACTATTTTGGGGGTCTCATTTCTACAAAATATCTGGGAATTGTTGTAATCTTTGTGTTCTCACTGCCACCAACTATTGTGGGGGTCTCTTTTCTACTAAATATCTGGGAATTGTTCTAATCTTTGTAATCTCACTGCCACCAGCAATTATGGGGGTCTAATTTCTCCAAAATATATGGGAATTGTTGTAATCTTTGTGTTCTCACTGCCACCAGCAATTGTGGGGGTGTCTTTTCTCAAAAATATCTGGGAATTGTTGTAATCTTTGTGTTCTCACTGCCACCAACTATTTTGGGGGTCTCATTTCTACAATATATCTGGGAATTGTTGTAATCTTTGTGTTCTCACTGCCACCAGCAATTGTGGGGGTCTCATATCTCAAAAATCTCTGGGAATTGTTCTAATCTTTGTGTTCTCACTGCCACCCATCAGGGGGTCTCACTGATTTATAGGAGGTTTCTGGGAATTTTAATCTGTGTCTTGTCACTGGCTGCCAGCTATCAGGGGGTCTCACTAAGTTATACCAGAGTTCTGGAAATCTTTAATCTAGATAACACAGTTGAATCAGAGTTCTGCATATCTTTAATCTATATATCACTTACCAATTTGGGGGGCTCACTTGTTTCAGATATGTGGGAATTGGTGGTAGAGAGTGTGTCTTCTCATTCAGTGACAGCAGCAATTTGGGGGGCTCACTTGTTTCAGATATCTGGGAATTGGTGGTGGAAAGTGTGTCTTCTCAGTCAGTGACAGTCAGCTATCAGTGGGTGTCACATACTTCCATAACATTTCTGTGAATTGTAATCCATGTCTTCTCAGTCACTGACAGTCAGCTATCAGGGGGTGTCACATTCTTCCATAACATTTCTGTGAATTGTAATTCATGTCTTCTCAGTCACTGACAGCTATCAGGGGGTGCAACATACTTCCATAAAATTTCTGTGAATTGTAATCCGTGTCTTGTCACACTGCCACCCATCAGGGGAGCTCACTGATTTATAGGAGGTTTCTGGGAATTGTAATCTGTGTCTTCTCACTGCCAGCTATCAGGGGGTCCCACATACTTCTAGCAGATTTCTGTGAATTGTAATCTGTATCTTTTCACTGTTGCCAGCTATCAGGGGGTCCTATCAGGGGGTCTCACTGATTTATAGGTGATTTCTGGGAATTGTAATTTGTGTCTTGTCACTGCCACCCATCAGGGGGTCTCACTGACTTATAGGAGGTTTCTGGGAATTGTAATCTGTGTCTTGTCATTGGCTGCCAGCTATCAGGGTGTCTCACTGAGTTCTACCAGAGTTCTGGAAATCTTTAATCTTTATACCAGAGTTGAATCTTTAATCTATATATCACTCACCATGTCAGAAAGACCAAAAAGGACAGGCAGACGCTTCCAGACACAGATAAGAGGGCAAGCAGCCTCTGTGTCGGAAGGCTGTGCCTCTGGTCGTGGTGGACATGGTGCATCCTCTGCAGGGGCACGCTTGTCCTTTCTAACTGGTGCTGGCCGTCTTAAGCAGCAGCAACATACAGAGGATTTGGTGGATTGGCTAACCAGGTCATCCTCATCCTCTGAGTCCTCTGCCAGCCAGGCTTGTAGTGCTTTACAGTCCACCTCAGCTGCCAAAGCATCTAATGCAGCCTCCATGTCCACAGTTACTCCTGCCGTAGCCTCACTATCACACACGGAGGAGTAAGCTGAATTGTTTTGACTACAATGACAGTGACATGCTGCATGTGGATGCGCAGCAACTCCAGTGCTCTGATTCAAACTCTGAGGTTGAGGAAGGGAGTATAATCAACCTAGAGGAAGGGGGTGCCAGTGATGACACACAAATAACTGGCACTCATGTTGCCCAAGCAGCTGCAGCATACTGCCAAGTTAGCTCCAGTGATGAGGAGATAGGGGGTGATGAAAATGATGATGAGGTCACTGACTCCACCTGGGTGCCTGATCGAACAGAGGAGTAAAGTGAGGAGGAGGAGGCACAAGAAATACGAGGCACAACATCCTCTATGACCAACCGTAGCAATAGCCAGTCCAAGGAATCAGATGTCAGAGCTGCTCAGGTGCAGAGCGCTGTTGTCTCAAAGCACACATCCAGGAACTCTGCTGTCTGGGAGTTCTTTAAGAAATGTGCAGCAGACCGCACTGTTGCTATTTGTAATCTATGTCAGATGAGGCTCAAGCGTGGGAAAGACACCAGACGCTTGGGTACCACGTGCTTGAGGCGACCTATGACCACCTGCCACGCATCCCGTTGGCACAAAACCTTGCGTAGGTCCTCCTCACCTGTCTCTACCCCCACTATGTGTCTTGCCATGTCATTGACTCCAACCTCCACTGACAGGGATGATGCTACAGTAATGGATGTACCAGGTCCTTTCTCATAATGTGACAGCATCCCATCAGCTGAAGATTTACGCAGTCAGATTACGTTGCCCCAGCTGCTGCAGCGTAAGAAAAAATATAGTCCCAACCATCCCCAAGCACAGCGTCTAAATGCCAGCTTAGCAAAATTACTCGCATTGCAACTGCTGCCTTTCCAGCTGGTGGACTCTGCTCCCTCCCGTGAATTTGCTGAATGTGCTGTACCACAGTGGCAGGTTCCAAAACGCCATTTCTTTTCACGGAAGGCCATTCCAGCACTATACCAGCACGTGGAAGACAATGTTATGGAGTCATTGGGAAAGGCAGTCAGCAGCAAGGTGCATGTGACTTTAGACACGTGGTCCAGCAAGCATGGACAGGGCCGTTACATTTCCTTCACGGCACACTGGGTAACTCTGATTGCAGCTGGGAGGGATCCAAGACAGGGCTCTGTGCTGGAGCTTGTTCATCCACCACGCCTCCAGAAAGCTGCTTGTATGAGGTCTGTCTGCTCCACCACCACCTCTCCCTCTTCCTCCTCCACCTCCTCCTTCTCTGTCTCTGGCAAAGTGCAGGTAAACAGAGTTTAAGTGGCAGGGGCTATGCAATGGCTCAAGCAAAAAGATGCCATACTGTGCTTGAGCTGATTTTTTTAGGGGACAGGAGCCACACCAGTCCAGAAATTCTGTCAACTCTGCAGGGGCAGGTGCAGAGATGGTTAACACCACACCAGCTTCAGCTGGGAATGGTTGTCTGTGATAATGTCAGCATCCTTCTCTCCGCCCTACGCCTGGGTAAGTTGACGCATGTACCATGCCTAGCACACGTCCTAAATCTGGTGGTACAGCGTTTCCTAACCAGGTACCCAGGGCTGGCAGAGCTTCTCAGCCAGGCCAGAAAAGTCTGCAGCCACTTCAGACGGTCATTCCCAGCAAGTGTTCACCTGGCAGAAATTCAAAGAGAATTCCACCTTCCCACAAACCGTCTGATCTGTGACATGCCCACCAGGTGGAACTCGACATTAGCAATGCTGCAGCGTCTGCACAAGCAGCAGAGGGCCATCAACGAGTACCTGTGTGAGTATGGCACAAGGACAGGTTCTGGACAACTTGGTTCCCCCCCACAGTGGCTGATGATCAAGGATGCATGCACTGTACTGTCACCATTTGAGGAGGCAACGAGGATAGTGAGCAGGGACAGTGCATGCATCAGTGGCACAATTCCTTTAGTGTTCCTGCTGGAGCACACTCTGCGGGGAATTATAGATGTGGCTCTAGAGGCAGAGCAGTGGGCGGAAGATTAGGCCTTCCCTAGCTCTCAAGGCCCCAGTCTTTGCGCAGACAGCATTCCAGCGGGTCCTCCTCAGATCAGACAGGAGGAGGATGATGATGAGGAGGAATATTTAAGTAGTGGCGGCATTGAAGGTGGGGATTCCTCAAGGGAGGGTTTTGTGTTCCCAGAAACCCAAGGACTAGTACGTGGCTGGGAGGAGAAAGTGCACGATGGGGTCATCCTCATTGACCAGGAAGATGCGGAAGCTAATGCCACCTCCAACCTACTCTGCATGGGCTCCCTTATCCTGCAAAGCCTGCAAAAGGACCCCAGGATTAATGCTATCAAGGAGAGGGATCATTACTGGTTGGCAAGCCTTCTTGATCCACGATACAAGGGTAAAGTTGCAGAGCTCATCCTGCCCGCACAGAGGGAGCACAGGATGAAAAAACTTGAGGACGCTAAAGCGACACTTGTGTAACACCTTTCCAGGCACTGGTAGGTTACCAAGTGATGACACAGGTGCTTCTGAGGCTGCGGATGATCAGAGGAATAGTGGTGAAGGCCAGGGCCGCTTGACTGATCCCTTTTTAAATTTTTTTAGTCCACGACACCCAGGGACGTCGAATGTAGGCACCCATTGCCAGCGTCTTCACGTATGGTGCAGGACTACCTAGGGGCAAGGGCAGACCTGGATACCTTTCCAGCAGATGATCCACTGGCTTACTGGGTGTTGAGATTGGATCACTGGCCAGAACTTAGCCAATATGCTATGCAGCTACTAGGTTGCCCTTCATCCAGCGTGCTTTCTGAAAGGACGTTCAGTGCGCTAGAGGTTTTGTCACAGACAAAAGAGTGCGTCTGTCCACCGACTCTGTAGACCGGCTGACATTTACAAAAATGAATCAGTCTTGGATCAGCAGCTATCAATCCCCTGATGCTGACGTAACGGAATAGATCGGAGATTTCTTCTGCATTCACAAAACCTCCACCACTGCACTCCTACACAATACCACAAAGGGGTTACGGTGTTAAGGCACTTGCTGCCACCAAAGGCAAAATATTTGGGTGCACTGACACTGACACCTATATTACCAGATCTATATCATTTACATTTTTTGGACCGCAGGGTCCAACCCTGCACTCTTCCACAATACCACAAAAGGGTTACGGTGTGAAGGCACTTGCTGCCACCAAAGGCACAATATTTGGGTGCACTGATGCCTGTACCAGATTCATATCATTTTAATATTGGACCATATGGTCCACCCCTGCACTCTTCCACAATACCACAGAGGGGTTACTGTATGATGGCACTTGTTGGCCTGCCACCAAAGGCACAATATTTGGGTGCACTGCCACTGACGCCTGTACCAGATTCATATCCTCAGAGGGCAGGGCCGGCCCAAGCCACTGTGCTGCCTGGAGCGAAGGATGAATTGCTGCCCCCACCCCCAAAAAAACATGGTGTGTATGAGCATATCACAGAGCGCCACATATCACGGCCCACTGTCCCACACATCCATATACCGTCTCACACACACACACACACACACACACACACACTTCCACATACACACTTACATACTTCCACAGTCACGCACATGCAGTCACACACACTTAACACAGCCGGTAACGGGGAGATGCAGAGGATTAATGACTCCGTAGGGCACAGAGTTACTGTTGATTATATTTCACAGGGGGTTCCTTTAAATAGGAAGCGCCTCACTGAAGGTATGAAAGAAATTAGGAAAATGCTTGTTTTTTCACCATGATTTAATAATTCAGGGAATACTGGGGGGGCGGGGTGTAAAAGCCATAAAACGGCATTAAAACATGCGATGTCCCAGTCATTTCTGTAATTCCTCCATCAAACCCTGGCAGCTCCATACTAACCCCCCATCAAACCCTGGCAGCTCCATACTACCCCACCCCCCATCAAACCCTGGCAGCTCCATTCTAACACCCCCATCAAACCCCGGCAGCTCCATACTAACCCCCCATCAAACCCTGGCAGCTCCATACTAACCCCCCCCCCCAGTTTAGAAAGGTAAAAATGTGATTTATTTATTTTAGTAAAGTCACTCGGGTCTTGCCAGGCCAGTGAAAATCAGATCCCCAGCTATTAACAGCTAACTACAGCTCCCATCATGCTATGCGGGCTGTAAGGGAGCTGCAGATTGTCTTCAATCTGGGCCCGTGCAGCCCTCAATCGGCAGCTCCCTCAGGACTCTGGGATAGGGTGTCTGTCCAGGTCTTCCCTCAACCAGGACAGAGGAGCTGGCAGTGCTTTATGGGGGCAGCAACATGTCTCTGTGAGGAGGGATGGGCGGGAGGCGAACCTCCATAACACACACGGGGGGGCACAGAGTCTCCTGTATGTAATAAAGCCAGGCCTACCTCCTCAGCAGCCTCATGGTTCCCCGGGTTTCATTTAAAGGCGCGCACTTGCCTACACCATCACAGCCCTGCCGCGCTGTCACGTGACAGTCTCTAAACACCACGTTCCATCTCACAGGCGCACTGCGCTGCAGGAGAGACCACAGCCAGGCTGCATCACTGGTAAAACTTAAGCTGATGGCCTCCATGCCCGCTGAAAGGGGCAGTCACGTGCTGAAGGGGCAGGCGTGGCTTGGGTTTCAACGGAAAAGGCCGGTGGCCTTTGAAAGAGCAGCAAAATGCTCCCCCTGACAAAGTGCTGCCCGGAGCGGCTGCTCCACCCTGCTCCATGGACGGGCCGGCCCTGTCAGAGGGGTTACTGTGTGACGGCACTGTTGCCGACTCTAAAGGCCCAATTTTAAAGCACCTATTGTTACTTTCATCCAAAGCCTGCATAAGTTTCACAATAATTTAGCCAAAAAAATCACTAAACTTTTTCTGCGTATCCTAAACTGTCTCCTCTTTTCATACAGACTGCTGCCCCAAGCAGTTGTTTTTGGATAGATTAGAGGAAAACCATTTAACGTCATTTGAAATGTAATTTGTTGGTTTTTACATATTTCTATACATCTTAAAAATCCGCCACTTCACGGGCAGGTTATGGGGACCTCCTAGGCATGATATTTGAAGGTATTTTTTGTTTTTATTTTTAACCCTTATTTCATGGAAAACTCACTGTTCCTTTAAGAACATTTTTATTTAAACTTTTTGTCCTTGTTTCCTGTCCCCCAGGGCACTACCCGGACCCCCATACACCTTTTATGGCAAACATCTTACATAAATGCCCTCTTGGAGGGCACTCTAAAAATCGAACTTTCGCATCCCATTGACTTGCATTGAGTTCGGTTCGTGTTCGCGTTCGCGTTCGAACTCGAACTTTTGAAATTGTTCGAGTTCGAATGCGAACCGAACACGGGGGTGTTCGGCTCATCCCTAATAAAGACAACAAATAAACCAATCACTGAAGAAATAAAAACTGGGAGTTTCCCATAAATGACTCACTCAGGCACCTAGAAACCTTTATACATTAATCAAAATACCTCCCCGCATAGGTCTGCACACGGGGTGACAGATGTCATTTTAACAAACAATGCCATTGGATAGCCAGTGGATAGTTAAACTCTATTGGTATATATATATATATATATATATACACAAACCGACAGAGTGCCTGTATCAGCCAGCCAAAACACAAAGTTGCCTCAGTGCAACAATCCCATGTAAATCATTTAGTCCAAAATCAGAGAAAGGGATGCACTTGAGGACTTCCAGGGTTTAAAACAATTTTTTTTATTGGGTATCCATAAAAATGTTCCTGTAGACAAGACCAACAAGACCAGGTCTTGTCTACAGGAACATTTTTATGGATACCCAATAAAAAAAATTGTTTTAAACCCTGGAAGTCCTCAAGTGCATCCCTTTCTCTGATTTTGGTATATATACAGTATATATATATATATATATATATATAAATTGTCACAGGTGTCAGCGGCACTCCAGGGATTTTAAAGTAACTTTAAGGAGCACACCGCACAGCTGGAGGAACGAGCAGACACTGTAGTGGATTATACTAACACCCTGGCTGATAGTGCAGAGGCCCTGGAGGCCTGGGTACTATCGCTCGAGGAGGCCCTGGAGGACTTATCGAATAGATCACGGCGTAATAACGTCCGCCTCAGGGGTTTACCAGAATCTGTCACCACGGAAGATTTGCCCGCTACTTTTTTGGGTATTATGAAACGCTTGCTACCAGACTTATCCACGGCTAAATTACAGCTTGATAGAGTGCATCGTGCGCTGGGCCCACGACGACCTAATTCGACTATTCCTCGTGACGTGATAGCCCACCTTCATTATTTTGTGTCAAAGGATGCCCTGCTTAAAGCGTTGAGATCTCAGGATATCGAATATGAAGGGGCCGCGCTTTCTTTTTACCAGGATCTGGCTCCATCTACATTGGCCAGGCGCAGAGAATGGAAGGAGGTCACAGAGTTGCTATGCCAGCATAGAATTCGCTACGCCTGGGGTTTCCCCTTCAAGCTCATGATCTTCAAAAATAATCAACCCTTTTCGTACACACACCTTTATCAAGCCAAAGACCTTTTACGTAACCTGGATATAACTGTACCACCTTCCATCGCAGATCTGGCCCCGTCACAGCCCCTTCCGCGTCTAGAACAGGACTGGAGTGCCTCCGGTGATTAACCGCATTTGGAAGTGGCTGGTCTTCCTACTTGGTCCTTTGCATGGGGACCCCTACCCTCAGTGTTGCCATAGTGGTGCTATGGCTGAGGTTAGTTTCTCCGCTGCAGGCGGATGCCATTATGATTAGTTTGCCATATTTGAGTTGAAATGCTATGCTTATAATGTTGATTTTTCTATTGACATGCCTTAGGCATGTGACTCGATATGTGTGGATGTTCTAACTTGAGAGAATTATTTAGGTTCTAATATTGTTTTTTTTATTTCAGCAGGGAGTCGGGGCATCTGTGTTCTGAGATGCTCCGTTTTCTACTCCCGGCTGGCTGTCTTCTCATTTTCCTCTGATCTCCTGCACCCCTGGATGCCCTCCCCTCAGTATCCCCGTTCGGCGGGTGCTTTTTTCTACCCTTGTGCTTGTCCGTCACGAGGTTCTCTACATTTCCCACTTTTCTTTCTCTTCCTCTTCCTCGCCTCCCCCTCCCCCTCCCCTTCCCCCTCCCTTCCCTTATTGAGACGCTCGAGGCTCTGTTTGTGTTACTGGACCGAGAGGCCGGAGGGGGGGGGGACCCTGGAGGACCTGTTATCCGCTTATCTATTCAGCTGCAGATATGTCGAAAGTTTCTGTTTTATCCTTAAACGTGAAGGGCTTAAATTCTCAGAGGAAGCGGAGACTTCTGTTCCGGGAGCTAAAACGTAAATCGATTGATATAGCACTGATTCAGGAAACCCGAATCCCAAAATCGGCAGCCTTTCGGCTGGCGGATCCGGCCTACTCCAGGGTCTACCACTCCTGTGCCTCGCCAAAACGTAATGGTGTTGCTATACTGTTTCGCAATTCATGTCTGATCCAGGTGGAGGAGGTGCATTCAGATGAGGAGGGTCGATATGTGTTGGTTAGGGGGTCGGTGTTGAACCAATGCTATACTTTTCTCTCTCTATACGGGCCAAATGGCCCAGTGCCGGCGTTTTGGGAGTCCACCGCTGACATTCACTCAAAGGGTAAATTGCTCATAGTAGGAGACTTTAACGCCACTCTATGCCCCCCCTTGGACAGATCCAATCCCCGGAACGGCCCCACCCCAGCATCAGCTTCTTCCCAAGACCGACAGTTTTACCACTTAATGAGCCGTCTTGGTCCCATTGACATATGGAGAGTGCACCACCCTTCTTGCAGGGATTACACTTTCTTTTCACAGGTCCATCATTCTTATTCCCGAATTGACTATCTTCTATTATCCCCAGACTTCATCCCGTCGGTAACCTCCTCTAATATAGGCTCTATCACGTGGTCGGATCATGTTGACATCTCTATAACACTTAGGCCATTCACGTCCCTGACTGGCAGGCGATGGAGGTTGGACCCCTTCTTGGTTGACAAGCCGGGGGTCCGGCATTCCATGGCCGCCACCCTGAAGGATTAATTTGAACTAAATGACACAGAAGACTCATCCCCTCAGATGCAATGGGCAGCCCGCAAACCCGTAGTGTGAGGAGCTTTTCTTAGCCTGGCCTCCCATCATAAAAAGGTGAAAAGTGGAGAAATTCAAACATTGCAACACAACCTTAGAAAATTAGAACTCTCCCATAAGGCGCATCCCTCCCCAGACACCTTCTCCTCCCTTAGTCAGGTTCGTACTAACCTCAATCGGTTATTTTTGGACGATGTCGGTCGCTCTCTCTTATGGTCTAAACAGTGATACTATGAGAGATCTAATAAAATGGATATGCCTCTTGCGTGGCAACTGCGCCCTAGGGCTAGAACACAAGGGGTCGCGATACTCAGGGATGCTGGGGGGCCAGACTCACACAGATCCCCAGATCACCAGAACACTCTTTACTAACTTCTACAGCGCACTCTATAACCACTCGCCCACACACACGATTGCAAATGTCTCTCTACAGGGTGCGATTGCGGAGTATCTTTCTCAGACCGACATGCCGTTGGTCTCTGCAGCACAGAGGGTTGCATTGGGGGCACCTATAGAACAGGAGGAGATCAGTCGAGCACTAGGTTTTAGACATGTGCACAGCACAAAATTTCGTTTTGAACTAATGGATTAGTACTAAAATGCAATTTATTTAGTTGCTAAAGAAATTCGTTTTCAGTTCTTTAGTATGAAAACTAATTTCATTCATTTGAAAACCAGTGGATACAATTATTATTGTAGTGGCTCCTCAGAGTGCTGAGATCGCTGCTTGTTACAGTATCTCTCACTCTCAGCACAATGTGTCAGGTAAAGCTGTTACAGTAACTGACTGCTGCTCATCACAGCGCTCAGAGTTTCAGTAAAACTAGTAAATAATATTTTTATATATAAGGAGGTTATAACAAATAACTAATAATAATTAATAAATCCTCCTGCATTCATTAATGCCCCTCTCTGTATAGAACATCCTACTTAGTAGGACCTACTGCATTGGCATGTGGAGGGTGCAGAACTTCGGAATGCAATGCTTATCCAGCACAGGAGAGGGAACTTTTACTTAAACTTTGCATCTCTGTGGGGGAGAGAGACAGGAATATAAAAGCAGGGGAGAGGGCAAATATTAACATAAATCAGTCTGAAAGCTCAGAGAAGAGATATCTGGTGAAAATTTATTTTTATAATAAAATTAAGCACTTTAAATCCAGGGAAAACATTCAAATAAATCACACTGACAGCTCATAATAACAGAGTAACTGTGAGTTGGATACTAAATGTATCAGATGTAAAAAAAACCTTTATAACAAGCAGCACTGGGAGAGGAGAGGGACTTTATATAAAATGTGTATTATAGATGAGGAAAGGGGGATAGTGCTCCTGGATAATATAAAATGTAGCAGACCTAAGCCCCTATTATGCAGAGCGGGAGGGGAGATAACACACATTTTATAAAGTCCCTCTCTTCTCCCAGCGCTGCTTGTTATAAAGGGTTTTTTACTATCCAACCCTCCTCTGTCATTAGCTTTCAGTGTGATTTATTTGAATGTTTTCCTTCTCCAGCTGCTTTTATCATCTTGTCTGCCTAATAGACATGCAAGGGTTAAGTAAAGGTTTCCTCTCCTGTGCTGTCTGTCTGTGCTGCGAGTGAGTATTCTGGAGCTCTATCACTGTCAGATTTTCGGGTCGGGAAGGATTACGCATACAAATCTTTTTGTGTAGCTTTGCGATGTTGCACTCTTCATTGCTGGTCTCCTTCACTCATCAATGTAATATCACAAAAAGGACAAACTAAAATGTAGTGCATTTTATTTTAGTTTCTTTCGTTTTTTGTACTGAGCAGTTTCGTATCTCTTGAGTCATACTAAAACTAAATTATCCCAAAATTCGGACTAAATCGTTTTAGTACTAAAACGAATGCACATGTCTACTAGGTTTGATGAAAGCACATAAGGCACCGGGCCCGGATGGACTGACTTATCATTATTACAAGTCCTTTGCAGGCATTTTAGTACCACGCTTACTCCGCACTTTTAATGACTTGTTGGGCGGTGGAACCCTCCCCCCTGAATCTTTATTAGCATCTATTGTGGTGATTCCCAAACCGGGGAAAGATCATCAGCTGGTGGGGAGCTACCGCTCGATCTCTCTCATAAATGCGGATCTTAAGCTTTTTGCAAAGGTTATCTCTATGCATCTTGATTCGGTCCTTGGGGGCCTTATACACTCAGACCAAGTGGGATTCATCCCTCTCAGGCAGGCCTACAAGAACACCAGACGTGCGACTGATCTAATGTGGCATGCCCATTCGCATGGAGAGCCTTCTCTGTTTCTCTCCCTGGACACAGAGAAGGCTTTCGACAGTGCGGAGTGGCCTTATTTGTTCTCCCTCCTCCAGCACATAGGCTTCCCAGACACCTTACTGAAGGCCATTCGATCTCTTTACTCCTCTCCCTCCGCTCAAATTATTCTGCCTCTGACTGACTCGACGCCTTTCCCTATATCTAACGGCACTAGTTAGGGGTGTCCATTATCCCCAGCCCTGTTTGCATTTTTTCTCGAACCCTTGCTCCGACGGATTAGGGCTGACTCGGCTATACATGGTATTGAGGTGGGAGGGGGGAGATATGTACTGTCAGCATATGCGGATGATGTCCTATTGTCACTTACTCACCCCATGTCTTCCCTCCCCCAAGTCTTTCATAGACTGGAGGAATTCACTAACATATCGGGATATAAGATTAATGTCTTCAAATCGGAAGCTGTGGCCATACACATGTCCCCGACTGACATAGCAGCCATTAGGACTTCCTTTCCCATGCAGGTCACCACATCCTCTAACACTTATTTGGGCATACAATTGTCCGGGGACCAGGACCGCTTATATGAGGTTAATTACATCCCTCTCTGGCGCCTCCTCCAGCTGGAAATGGAGAACTGGGACAAGTATGTCATTTCATGGGTAGGCTGGGCGCACTGCATAAAAATGAATATACTGCCTAGATTACTCTATTTGTTCCAGGCAGTGGCGTCACTAGGGTTGGTGTCACCCGGTGCGGTAATTTATGGTGTCACCCCCCCTGAGTTTTACTGATTTTTTAACTACTCTTACTCCTAAATCAGTACTCCCATATAACACTGAATGCTCATACACACAGCGCACATTACTGTGAGGTTTATTGCTGTGCAGCTCTCTCATATGCTCACACAAATTTTTGCCAACTGCCAGCAAGTACGATGCCTGTTCGAAGGCAGTGAAAGCACACATGGATATATATTGCCCCAGCAGCTCTGGATATATATTGCCCCCAGCAGCTCACCCATGGATATATATTGTCCCCAGCTCACATATGGATATATTGCCCCAGTTCACAATTATATATTGCCCCAGCAGCTCACATATGGATATATTGCGCCTCAGCTCACATATGGATATATTGCGCCTCAGCTCACACATGGATATATTGCGCCTCAGCTCACACATGGATATATTGCCCCAGACCAGCTCCCACATGGATATATTGCCCCAGACCAGCTCACACATGGATATAGCCCCAGCTCTCATGGATATGCCCCCAGCACACATGGATACTGCCCCAAGCACACATGGATACTGCCCCCAGCTCACATGGATATTGCCCCAGCTCACATGGATATGCCCCAGCAGCTCTCATGGATATTGCCCCAGCTCCTCTCATGGATATTGCCCCAGCTCCTCTCATGGATATACTGCCCCAGCTGCTCTCATGGATATACTGCCCCAGCTGCTCTCATGGATAATGCCCCAGCTCCTCTCATGGATTTTGCCCCAGCTCCTCTCATGGCTATGCCCCCAGCTCCTCTCATGGCTATGCCCCCAGCTCCTCTCATTGATATTGCCCCAGCTCATGGATATTGCCCCAGCACATGGATACTGCCCCAGCTCATGGATACTGCCCCAGCTCATGGATATGCCCCCGCTCATGGATATGCCCCAGCTCATGGATATGCCCCCAGCTCATGGATATGCCCCAGCTCATGGATACTGCCCCAGCACATGGATATGCCCCCAGCTCATGGATATGCCCCAGCTCATGGATATGCCCCAGCTCATGGATACTGCCCCAGCTCATGGATACTGCCCCAGCTCATGGATATGCCCCAGCTCATGGATACTGCCCCAGGTCATGGATACTGCCCCAGCTCATGGATATGCCCCAGCTCATGGATACTGCCCCAGCACATGGATATGCCCCAGTTCATGGATATGCCCCAGCTCATGGATAATGCCCCAGCTCATGGATAGTGCCCCAGCTCATGGATAGTGCCCCAGCTCATGGATATGCCCCAGCTCATGGATTTGCCCCAGCTCATGGATATGCCCCAGCACATGGATAGTGCCCCAGCTCATGGATAGTGCCCCAGCTCATGGATAGTGCCCCAGCTCATGGATATGCCCCAGCTCATGGATATGCCCCAGCACATAGATACTGCCCCAGCTCATGGATATGCCCCAGCTCATAGATATGCCCCAGCTCATGGATTTGCCCCAGCTCATGGATACTGCCCCAGCATATGGATACTGCCCCAGCTCATTGATATGCCCCAGCTCATGGATAATGCCCCAGCTGATGTATACTGCCCCAGCTCATGGATTTGCCCCCAGCAAGGCCCCAGCAGCTCATGGATAATGGCCCCCCCAGCTCACCTCCTGCGCTGCATGTTCACTCCCTCTGAGCGTCCAGCGGCATGCAGCTTGGGCGCTCGCCTGGGGGAGCCACGTGACCAGCCGCGATCGGCTGGTCACGTGTTTCCCCCAAGCGAGCGCCGAAGCTGCATGCTTCGGACGCTCGCAGGGAGCGAACATGCGGTGCAGGGTGAGACACCCGCCCTTAGGGCGACACCCCTGGTTCCAGGCCCTCCCCCTGGCAATGAGGCCCGCTGATCTTACAGAATTCCAGAGAGCGATAGATAACATTATTTGGCATGGGAAATGACAACGTATTGCTTGGTCCACTTTATACAGGCCTAAGGTGGCGGGAGGTTTGGGACTTCCCTGTTTATTCTCCTCCTACTACATGGCTCAATTAGCCCAAATCGTTGCCTGACATTCCCCTATATCCACCAGGAGATGGGTGGAGCTTGAACATGCACTAATGGCACCAGACAGTCCCCACAAATGGATGTGGACCCCGAAACGCTACAGACCACTTCTCCGTACCACTTGCCCGGCTGTTATTAACTCCATACGAATATGGGACAAATTGGCATCTAAATGTGATTTAGCAACACTCCCTTCTCCACTAACACCGATACACAGAAACAGGGCATTCCCTCCGGGCCTATCATCGGACTATCACCTTCACCAAGAAGGTAATCCAATTGAGAGACTGTGTCAGCTTTACCCAAAAGGAGAGTTGCTCCAGATGCACGCCATCACCCCACCATCTAAAGATTCCCCGGCACATCCTCTACGATACCTCCAGTTGAGGGCATTTGCTTCTAGCCCCCACATCAAGGCGGCGGCACTCTCTCACCTCTCCCGTTTTGAACACCTTTGCCTCACAGGGTCGTACCCAAAGGTTTGATCTCCAACACTATACTACATGCTTACTATATTACTTGACTGGAAGGAATTGCGATACCTAGCGGCCTGGTAAACTGACATTGGCGAATCTTTGGAAGCGGAGGAGTGGGCCGACATTTGGGAGGCAATGAAGTCAGTTTCGGTCTGCACGACTCATCAGGACAGGAGCAGTCGATTAAAACAATCTTTCGATGGTACGTGACTTCGGTCCAGATCTCCAGCATGCAACCGAATAATTATGCTGGAAGGGCACTTACTTTCACATGTGGTGGGCCTGCCCACGGGTCCAAGCATTCCGGGAGGAAGCCCATACTCTGATTTCAGCAGTCTTTAATAGAGACATTTCCAAGGACCCCTAGACTTTCTTGTTATCAAGGCCTCTCTCTGACCTCTCTAGACCAGAAAACAAATTATTGGCGAAAATCACGCTAGTGGCCAGAAGCGTTCTGGCGGAGAAATGGAATTGTCCCACTGTCCCAGCATTTAACCGCACCTACGCTAAGATACGGGATGTTCAATTAATGGACGAACTCACAACAGTTTCAAACCACACATTGCCTACTTATTATAAGGTCTGGTCCCCGTGGCTAGAGCAGATGGGATCCTCGGGAGTGGCCGGCTTTTAATACTATGTGTCGGACTTATGTATACACTGACCATCACAGACCACAAGATTCTCCACTCTGCTCCCCGGGAAACCAGCATAAGCATACACTGACCAACACCCCGGAACGAGCATAAGGTAGCAGGATTTCAGAATGCTGTCCAACGCTATCCTCCAAAGAGCCCCATTCTTGCAACTGTATTTTATTTTTAAATGTATTAATTTCTGGCTGATTCCATGACACTTAGCAAATCTGCATTCTATTTTCTAGCATACACTGACCATCACAGACCACAAGATTCTCCACTCTGCTGTCCCACCCACCCTCTCCATCCACCCAGGCCTGGTCCATAATTTAAGGGCTCCTTTACAGCTGTTTCCACTTCTCTCTCTAATTACCTTTACTCAGCCCAAGCTTCTGGTCCTTCCCATGCGACCATCACAACATTTATTCTAGCAACCAGCTTCACCTTCCCTCTGCTCCCATCTGTTTCACTTACCCCGTCCCTTAGATTGTAAGCTCACGGGATGTCTGGCTGAGCACTTGGTTAAAGTGCTGTACTTTCTAGACAAGCTATCCTTTGGGCAGGGTTGTCTTTTTCTTATTTATCATGTATGTCTCATGTTTTTGCTTCCCCATTGTACAGCGCTACGGAATATGCTGGCGCTTTATAAATAAAGGATAATAATAATGTCACTTGCGGAATTATGTTAATAGTTCATTTGTCAGGTATCTCAGGTTCTCAAACGAGCTTTCCCCCCCTCTTTTTCATTCTTTTTATTCCCATCTTTTTTCCGACTTTCTTCTTGGGGCTCGGGCAAGACCCCTTCTTTTTTCTTGTTTGTTTGATAAATGTTATTCACTCACTCTTTATTTACTCTCGCGCTAAACTGAAAAGTATATGGTGTTGGTCTTACCAATTGTATGTTTATATTACAAACTGCTTTTCAATAAAATTCTATTTACAAAAAAAAAAAGACCAGGAGTGCCGCTGATACCTGTGACAATGACCTGTGACTGATACCTGTGATTTTTCTTGCTCTGGTGCTGCTATACCGTATAGGTAGAGATCATGGAGGATGAACAGCGCACTCAGGAGACTTGGTATCAATAAAGAGAATATTTTATTGTTGCAAGTCGACGTTCCAGTTCATGTTGGACTTTTCTCTCGAGTCTTGAGAAAAGTCCAGCATGGACTGAAACGTCGACTTGCAAAAATAAAATATTCTCTTTATCGATACCAAGTCTCCTGAGTGCGCTGTTCATCCTCCAGGATCTATCTATCTATCTATCTATCTATCTATCTATCTATCTATCTATCTATCTATCTATCTATCTATCTATCTATCTATCTATCTATCTCCAGCAACACCTTTCAAAATAAAGCAGTAAAAGGAGAGGTGCTAGGCCTGTATGCAATATAGAAAATCCAACAGATGGCCGCACTCGATCAAAAAATAAACTAAAATTTTTTATTAAAGCATATTTAAAAACCAAGTCCCTAATTTGTACTTGGTTTTTAAATATGCTTTCATAAAAAATTTATTTTATTTTTTGATCGAGTGCGGCCATCTGTTGGATTTTCTATATTGCATACAGGCCTAGCACCTCTGCTTTTGCTGCTTTATTTTGAAAGGTGTTGCTGGACGTTTGGATAATATATATATATATATATATATATATATATATATATATGAGAGAGATCATGGAGGATGAACAGCACACTCAGGAGACTTGGTATTGATAAAGAGAATATTTTATTTTTGCAAGTCGACGTTTCAGTCCATGCTGGACTTTTCTCAAGACATTCTCAAGACTCGAGAGAAAAGTCCAGCATGAACTGGAACATCGACTTGTATTCACACCATACACACATTTTTCTTTCACACTCACTATTCGTCATTTATCACTATTCACTTTCATCTTCACACACACATTCTTTTCCCACCATTGCAACCCACTTTTAAAAATTTTTCACTTTCAGTCGACCCAGTAAATCAAATCAAATCAAATCAAATCAAAATAAGCTTTATTGGCAGGACCAAATACATTTTAGCATTGCCAAAGCATATGGGGAGGAGGGGGGGGGGTAGTGGGACATATATATGGGGGAATGGGCAAGTCCATGGACATTATCAGGGGTAAGGGATAATGTGAAGGGGGATAGGGGCGAGTCCGTGTTGGGGATTTATAAGTCCAGGATCTCTCATGTTCCTCTCAGTCTGTGACATTCTGCGACGTATTGGGCAGATATTTTCACCGCCGGCTCCTCTTCTCCCAGTATGATGTGGAGTTTCCTCGTCTCTTCTATAGAGGTGAAGTCCGGGATGACACTTTCAGTCGACCCAGTATATCATGTATTTTTTCCTCACATCTCCTTTTTTAGTTTTTAAATCGGTTAGTCATTTCACCAAACATTCACTTTACATGCACTCACCAAACTTATACAGGGTTATTCAGAGAGGTTCGAAATGTCGCCGCACGTTCAGTGACCTTTCGTTCCCCGCACTTCAGGGCGATTTGGTGATTCTAGTTCGCCGACCCTGCGGTGTATTCAGCAAGCACTGCAGGGTCCCCGTAGTGCAGGGAAAATTCACCGCAAACACACAGAACACTCGCTGAACACTCACCGCACACTCACCGAAAACCCGCAGAAACCGCCTCAAAAACCCCGCCACACACGCCGGAAAAACCCGACGAGCCGCCAATCACAGCACAGAGCATACGCCGGAAAAACCCGACAAGCAGATGAACATGGTAAAAAAAAGACAAAAAACAGTACGCTTGAAAGTTTCAAAATTTAAACGCTGTTCGCAAAAAAACTGCTGATTGAAAATGTCTGAAATATTACATATAAGATCCTATGAATGATACTAAAAAGGTCTGTTACAGAAAAAAGAAAGTATGATTTTAAAAAAAAGAATTGCCGAAAAAAATCCCGAAAAATGCTTAAAAGATCCTAAAATATCTATAATCTATAATCTAATAAAGAGACCTTTTACAGCAGAATAAAATAATAAACGGTTTATTAGATATTGAATTAAAACTGGAATATTTTTAACATTGAAGCCTATGAGATTCACCTGATTAAACCTGCCGAATGACACCACCGAACAGCAGGGCATTTCGGCAACTTTTCACTGCTGGTTTTTGTTCTCTGAATAGATGAACCATTGCGTCTCTATGGGGATTTCACTGCCCTCGAACAGGCACCGTACGTGCTGGCAATTCGCCAAAATGTGGCGAACTGCCTGCTCTCTGAATGGTTGAATGGCCCATGACTTGCATTGCGTTCGAATCGTGCTTGCGTTCGAATTCAAACTTTTTCAAAAGTTCGAGTTCGAATGCGAACCGAACACGGGGGTCCATCCCTAGTTTAGAATCCTTTTAATGGCAATGAATGTCTGAAATCTGGAACCCATGAACATTGCCAAAGCCTTGGTTTCCTCCTTTCTGATGCTTTTCCAGGCTCTATCTGCAGCTGTCTTCAGTTGTTCTTTGCTTGTGGGTCTTTCCGCCTTTAGTTTTGCCTTCAGCAAGTAAAATGCATGCTCAATTAGGTTGAGATCAGGTGATTGACTCGGGCATTGCAGAATATTCCACTTCTTTTCTCGTCAAAAACTCCTGGGTTTCTTTTGCAGTGTGTGTTTTGGATCATTGTCCATCTTTAATGTGAAGCGCCGTCCAATCAACTTTGCTACAGTTGCCTGAATCTGGGCTGACAGTATATCTCTAAACACTGTTGAAGTCATCCGGCTGCTTCGGCCTTTGTGTCACATTCTCAAAAACACAAATGACCCAGTTCCATTGGAAGCCATGCATGCCCATGTCATCACACTGCCTCCACCATGTTTTACAGATAATGTGTGCTTTGGATCATTAGCTGTTCCAAGCCTTCTACACACTTTTTTCTTCCCGTCATTCTGGTACAGATTAATCTTAGTTTCAGCCGTTCGAAGAATGCTTTTCCAGAACTGGTCTTACTTTTTAAGATGTTTTTTGGCAAAATATAATCTAGCATCTTTATTCTTCAGGCTTATGAACGTTTTGCACTTGTGTGGACCCTCTGTATTTGCTCTTGTGACATCTTCTCTTGATTATAGACTTTGACAATGATACACCCCTCTCTTGGAGAGTGTCCTGCACTTGTCTGGATCTTGTGAATGGGTTGCTGCCATCTCTGATGGATTTGTTTTGTTTTCGAAGCCTTACAGTGGCCTCTTTCACTTACATGGACAGCTCCTTTGAACGTATGATATAGGTTCACATAGATTCCGAATGCAAATACCACACTTAAAATCACCTCCTGACCTTTTACCTGCTTAATTGATGAAGAAATAATGGAGTAGCTCACGCCTGGCCATGGAACAACTTTTGATTCAACAGTCCAATTACTTTTGGTCCCTTGAAAAGGGGGGTGGCTACTCTTAAGAGCTGTAACTCCTAAACGATCTGAGTGACTTTGACAAGGGCCAAATAGTGTTGGTAGAAGACCGGGTCAGAGCATCTCCAAATCTTATGGTGCATTCCTATGTAGTGGTAGTGGTAAGTAACTACCAGAAATGGTGCAAGGAAAGGCAACCAGTGATTTGCAATAGTGTCATGGGCTGTCAAGGCTCATTGATGGATGTGGGGAGCAAAGGCTTGCCTTTATGGTCTGATCAAATGAAAGAGCTACTGTAGCTCAATAGCTCAAATATAAAAAAAAAATAATGTTGTATACATGATAGAAAGGTGTCAGAACACAGTTGACACATACCACTTTATGAGTAATATTTTAGCTTGAAGCAGAACAAATACACTAGCACCCACCTTTTTGACTGAATGACTTTTCCACACTCCCCAATTTTCCTAATTTCCTAATTTGCTATTTAGCTAATATCCTCAATAACATTGCCCAAAAGGGATGCAGTGTGTTTGGGTGTCTTGATTGTTAATAATCATGTTGCATTTGTTGTCAAAAATCCTTGCACTGGCCCGGTATCTAATATACAGACATGGAAGAAAATAAAATTCTGAATTTGTGTGTAATTGTATATGATCATGCATTGATGTTTAGGCAAATGAAAGTGAAAATTTGTCATTAGTGAGTAATTTAATGACACAAACTACTTCATTAAATCTTGTCGAAGGCTTCATTTTAGTAATTAAATAAAAGACAGAAATACAGTTTTCATTATATCAAATGACACATCAGAATGCTTAGTTTATGTCCACATATTTTCTACTTTGGATAATATTTCCAGTAGAAGTCCTTATTGAATGCACCTACTAACATACATACTCAAGTATGTGAGAAATATACAGCTCACTCAGGGCAGTCATTAACCACTTCAATACCAAAGATGTGCTTGCATGTTTTTGTATTGAAAAATATTAAAAAAATTAGATTTAACCCATGAAAACCTTCTAACATATTTTTTAATGTAGGATTCATGTTTTCCCTGAGAAGAAAAATAATAAAACTCCTTTATTTATTATGATTGTTTGGAAAGGAGATGAAACCTCCTTCGGAAACCACCAAAAAAGGGCACGCAATATTCATGAATCATGCAATATAATACCCATCACCGGCAGATACAACAAATTCTCAAAAGACGGTGGAGCATTCTAATACCGGTTTTGGGCACCTATCTTCCAGCCAAACCAATTATCATAAAAATAACTTGCATATCTTTAGCACCAACTGATACTATTATCCACAATTGAGACTTTAGGCAACATAATCTAACTTTTCCAGTTTTGGGAAATGCAAGGCATGAACATTTTTGAGCCATAATTAGATCAAAAAGTACTAAAATCATTTCAACCTGGAGTGCTTCCAGAAAAACTCTGCAATGACCTGTATACTGTATCTACTTTACCTTGAAACCAACAACAATAATAAGTAGGTTGTTTCATAGAGAGATCATAGGGATGAAATGATCCAAGCCCTGGATGACATCGTATGTATATTATTAACTTGACTATGAATTTTACTGCTGTCATTGATTTTGTCCCCCTTAATTAATAGGTTGTAGTATGTATGTACAGTACTGTATAACAATATAGAGAAGGTAGAATCTTGCTACTGCAAGTAGCAAAAGTGTGACCCAAAACTGAATCAGAGAACACAGTGTAACAAAATAACTGTCACGAGTGAAACTGGTCATAGGAGACTAGAGGGTTTCAACCTCAACAAGAAAGACAATTCAATATCCAACTGGAATTCGGGAGGACACTAGGATTTGCCTATGTATAAAATGTAACCTTTAATTCATAACATATTAAAATATCCTATTTGGCACAGGTTATGACGACAGGCATACTTCACAACCAACACAGCAACATCCCAGGATGTATAACATCGACACAACATTTGAAAAATTCAGACACATCCACTGTATGTGAAATATAAAATTAAAATATATATTAAAATAAAGCTCAGAGGAATAGATCACGACATTGCCATTTAATGGTCATCAAGTGACATGATACCTGCATGTGTCAAAAATCCTCTGGCTAAGTATGTCAATATCGTTCAATAATCAATGATGAATATATGATTATTTACTGAGATTTATAAATTTTTCTGATCTCTTGACCCTGTTTTCTTCTTTCTTCTTTTATTCTTGGATTTTCCAGTTGCTACGCAAGGGTACTTGATTCACCCTAGTTGAGGCAAGTTGCCAAATGTCTCCTGAATTACCAATTTAAAATCCTGTAGTGTATCTGGAATTCCTGTTTTTTTATTTCACACACAATGGGTGTGTCTGAATTTTACAAATGTTATGTCGGTGTTATACATCCTAGGACAGGGATGGCAAACCTTTTTGAGCCTGAGTGTCCAAACTGGATCGCTGAACCAACTTATGTGTCTCAAAGTGCCAACCCCACAATTAGACCTGAATACGGATTTATTTTAGAAAAAACACTTCATACGACTGTCTGAACTAATTATGTGCTTAAGTCTTAAAAGAAAAATACAGTATAAAGAAGATGAATATATTTCCCCCAGCTCACACATATATATATTTACCCCCAGCTCACACATGGATATAATTGCCCCAAGCTCACACATGGATATATTTGCCCCAAGCTCACACATGGATATATTTGCCCCAAGCTAACACATGGATGTATTTGCCCCAAGCTCACACATGGATGTATTTTCCCCAAGCTCACACATTTATATATTGCCCCAAGCTCACATATGGATATAATTGGCCCCAGCTCACACATGGATGTATACTGCCCCAACTCACACATGGATATATTTACCCCAAGCTCACACATGGATATAATTGCCCCAAGCTCACACATGGATATAATTGGCCCCAGCTCACATTTATATAATTGCCCCAAGCTCACACATGGATATATTTGCCCCAAGCTCACACATGGATTTATTTGCCCCAAGCTCACACATGGATGTAATTTGCCCCAAACTCACACATGGATGTAATTTGCCCCAAGCTCACACATGGATGTAATTGGCCCCAGCTCACACATGGATGTAATTGGCCCCAGCTCACATTTATATATTTCCCCAAGCTCACACATGGATATAATTGGCCGCAGCTCACACATGGATATAATTGCCCCAAGCTCACACATGGATATAACTGGCCCCAGCTCACATTTATATATTGGCCTAAGCTCAGACATGGATATAATTGGCCCCAACTCACACATGGATGTATACTGCCCCAACTCACACATGGATGTATACTGTCTGTTCTATTCCAGAAGCACAGGCTGCTTAATGACAGACAGATAAACTCCACAGAGAGGGGTCTTCAAGTCACTTTATTCTTCAGGCATTCTCAAAACAATAACTCTTAAGTTCTTAACTGCTGTTTACTACAGCCAGCACACTGCCCCAGTTCACACATGTATGTATACTGCCCCAGCTCACACATGGATGTATACTGCCCCAGCTCACACATGGATGTATACTGCCCCAGCTCACCCATGGATGTATACTGCCCCAACTCACACATGGATGTATACTGCCCAGCTCACACATGGATGTATACTGCCCCAGCTCACACATGGATGTATACTGCCCCAGCTCACCCATGGATGTGTACTGCCCCAACTCACACATGGATGTATACTGCCCAGCTCACACATGGATGTATACTGCCCCAGCTCACACATGGTTGTATACTGCCCAGCTCGCACATGGATGTATACTTCCCCAACTCGCACATGGATGTATACTGCCCCAGCTCGCACATAGATGTATACTGCCCCAGCTCACACATGGTTGTATACTGCCCAGCTCGCACATGGATGTATACTGCCCCAATTCACACATGGATGTATACTGCCCCAGCTCACACATGGTTGTATACTGCCCAGCTCGCACATGGATGTATACTTCCCCAACTCGCACATGGATGTATACTGCCCCAGCTCACACATGGTTGTATACTGCCCAGCTCGCACATGGATGTATACTTCCCCAACTCGCACATGGATGTATACTGCCCCAATTCACACATGGATGTATACTGCCCCAATTCACACATGGATGTATACTGCCCAGCTCACACATGGATGTATACTGCCCAGCTCCCACATGGATGTATACTGCACAGCTCACACATGGATGTATACTGCACAGCTCACACATGGATGTATACTGCACAGCTCACACATGGATGTATACTGCCCCAGCTCACACATGGATGTATACTGCCCCAGCTCACACATGGATGTATATTGGCCCCCAGCTCACACATGGATGTATACTGCCCAGCTCACACATGGATGTATACTGCCCAGCTCACACATGGATGTATGCTGCCCCAACTCACACATGGATGTATACTGCCCCAACTCACACATGGATGTATACTGCCCAGCTCACACATGAATGGATATTGGCCCCCAGCTCACTTGGTCCTCCCGGTGCCTCAACGCGTGCTTCTTCCTCCCCAGCGCACGCTGGCAAATGATGCTCCCTGGACGCTCGTTGAAGTCCACCAACTGCGATCTCGCGAGATCGCGGCGTTAACTCCGGAGTTAACGCCGCGATATTGCAAGAACGTGGCTGGTGGACTTCAACGAGCGGCCGGGGAACATCATTTGCCGGCGCGCGCTCGAAGGACGAGGCAGTGAGGTAAGCCTATGGCTTGTGTGCCGACACAGTCGGCCCCGCGTGCCAGGTGTAGCACGTGTGCCATAGGTTCGCCATCACTGTCCTAGGATGTTGCTGTGTTAGTTGTGAAGTATGCCTGTGGTCAATACCTATGCCAAATAGACTGTTTTAATATGTTATGAATTAAGGCTAATGTCAGACGAACGCAGTCTGAGGGCACTCTGCGTGCGTGCGTAACGGACGTACGTACTGACGTAAGATACTGTAGACACCACACGGTCTTTTTTTTACGGATGTAGAAAAAAATGGGAAATATGGGAATCAAAATTAATCAAAATTAAATGACAGGTACAGTCAGCCAGACCAAAAAAACTTCTGAGCGTCAATGTGATGGACGTCGCAAATGCACTGCGTCTGACGTCGCCTCATCACACACACAGGCCGCTACGCGGACGCAGCACACTCTGGGTGTCCGTCATAGCGCTTTTAGGTCGAGGCCTAAATGGCGTCCGTTGCCACCTGCGGTGCGTGTGCACTTCGGTGCGCACATACAGTATGTGTTGGCCTCTATTGATCACTAATCAATGCTACAATAGAGGAGTAATAGAGTACACCTGAAGGCAGCACAGCAGAAGCTGAACAGCCAGATAGAGGATCCTGTAACCTGTATACAACATAAGCAGGTGAATAACAAACAAGTGAGTCTGATTCCTGACAGAGCCCCACCCCAAGGAGCGGCCTCCGGGCGTGAACAAACTGGATGCTTGGCAAGGGGAAACACTGGATTATTTCTTCTTGCGCCATCGTCGGAGGGGGCCATTATCATATGTCACCTCTAAGGACGACGTCTGGCCAGCCAAAACAGTCTCAGGGGTGTCGAGGTCTGGTTGACATACCACGGTTCCATTAGAGGTCGGGGTACAGTCTGACGGCAGGGGGTCCTTACTCGGGAAGTTTGTGCCATCAGGTGCAGTTGATCCTGAGTTGTCTGGACATGTGGGGGTGCTGGTGACAACCGGATCTGAAGTCGACTCATGGATGGACGCCAAGGCATTCTGGACCTGTGATAGCAAGGAAGCGTGGTTAGTTTGCAGACCCTGTATGGTATGGGTGAGGTTGCCAACCTGGGTGGCAAGAGCGATGACTCTGGAAGTAAGCACCAGGTTTTTGTCAGCAACATCTTGAGCTGGTGTTGTGGGTGCAACAGATGGAGTGATACAAGCCGTGACAAGGTTTTCCACAGGTGTAGCCTTACGGCTGTGAGGGATGGGAGTCTCAACCTTTTTGAATCCCAGAGCCCTCCTTGGTATGGAGGCAGCTGGACTCTGCAGCAGCAGTGATTCTTGCTCCTGTTCATCTTCGAGGTCAAGGAGGCAGTAGTTGGCTTCCAGATCTCGGGGTTCTGGTTTCACCGGCGACATGAAGATGGTTGCCGGGGTGCAGACAGCTATACCAAGGTAAGGGGTGGGTCCTAGTGGCGCAGTCTCTTTTGAGGGTGGTCAATTAGGGGTCTCAAGGCATATAATACAAATTGTGCCTACATATACGAAGATAAAAGCGGTGTTCCCAGTTGGGAAGTGCACGGTCGAAAAGACCACTTAGGTGCAACTGTGAATGGTGACACTGTGCGTGTGAAAGTAAAATGCGTACACTTCATAAAAAACACAGTTGAAGTTCAATGCAAATAAAGTGCATACGAAGTCACATAAAGTGTAAATGCGAGTATAAGTGCATAAAAATGTGTTTTAAAGTGCATATGAAAGTCTTTATAGCAGTTGCTATAGCAAAGTCCTGCTTTCCGAATTAAAAGTGAAAGCAAAAAAGGGGGGGGGAGGAAAAAAACAGTCCAACCGTCCATATGTTCTATATTGGAAATATGGGAGAATCCAATCCGGTCACCACGTAGACATTCGAATCTTTGCGTGAAGTCCTGATGTGGTGTCTTCGCCTAGTTCCTATGTGGACTCACAATTCCCAAAAAGGGAAAAATGGGGAGGAAAGGGAGAGAGATGATAGTGCAATATTGCCTTATAAAGAGTCAGGTGCCTATAGACAAGGGAACACTTACGCTTTTTAGAGCCTCGTTTACCGGCTCTAGTGTGAAGTGCCTTGGGCCTGGTTGAGGGTAGCCTCTGCCCTTCTTTATAATTTGCTTGATTGTCTCAGGTACAGAGAGGTAGAAGAAGAGAGAGACATCCTCATAGTGTAGCTTGTAGCCAAATGCTTAAATGGGTAAGGTGAAAAAAATAGACAAACTCACCGATGTTGGAGCCTTAAAATTTCAGGCTCAACTTGTTGGCATGTGGTACTTCCTATTCGGTGGGTACCTTCACCTCTCTTGTCTGCAGGCAATCCTTCTCTCTTGTATGGACGATGAGTGGGGATAAAAAAGTGGAGCATGTAGGACATGTGCTGTTTAAAAAGAGTCTTAAACAGAAGTGATGAAAGAAATTTAAAAAGGATTTATTGGGACAAGTAAAATTGAGTATAAACAAAGTTTAAAACAATAATTAAAAAGGTAGGAGGGGAGTCACAATATGGGAGACGCACGCAACGCAACGCACGCACGCAACGCAAACAAACACCCAATGGAACGCACGTCCAAGATGGCCGCGGCGCACTGTGATGATGCGGCATGTACCATGTGACCGCAAAAAACGCGAACCCGGAAGTAACTTGAAAATGAATGTATTATTATTATTATTATTATTCTTTATTTATAAAGCGCCAGCATATTCCGCAGCGCTGTACAATAAGCACAGTATAGACAGGGTTACAATACATTGAACAACATTTGACAAACAGTACAGGAGGAGATGAGGGCCCTATTCCCGTAGGAACTCACAATCTGGGAGGGTTGGGGTTGGAAACAAAACAGGAGGAGAGGACTGTAAGGTGAGAGTGATTGATGGTTGCGTCAGTGAGTTGGGTGGTAGGCGTCCCTAAATAGGAATGTTTTCAGGGAGCGTTTGAAGGAAGAGAAGTTAGGGGAAAGTCTGACAGTACGAGGGAGAGCGTTCCAGAGAGTGGGGGCTGCGCGTGAGAAATCCTGCAGTCTATCATGGGAAGAGGTGATGCAGGGAGAAGCTAGGCGCAGGTCACTGCTTGACCTTAGGGAGCGGGCTGGGGTGTATTTGGTGATTAGTGAGGACAGGTAGTGGGGAGCTGAGTTAGTGAGGGTTTTGTAGGTAAGGATAAGGATTTTGAACCTAATTCTGCAGTGGATGGGGAGCCAGTGAAGGGACTCGCAGAGGGGAGCGGCAGAGACAGAGCGGCGGGTGAGGTGAATTAGCCTGGCGGAGGCGTTCAGGATGGATTGTAGGGGGGAGAGGCGGGACAGAGGGAGGCCAGATAAGAGATTATTGCAATAGTCGAGTCGGGAGATTACCAGGGCGTGTATGAGTTGTTTTGTGGTGACAGCGGTAAGAAATGGCCGAATTCTGGAAATATTACGCAGTTGGTATCGGCAGAAGGAGGAAAGAGACTTGATGTGGGGATTGAAGGAAAGAGCAGAGTCAAGTGTAACTCCAAGGCAGCGAACTTGGTTTGATGGGGAGATGGTGATACCCTCCACCGTGATAGAGAAGTCAGGAGGTGGGGAGGCATTGGAGGGAGGAATAAGTAGGAGTTCAGTCTTTGACATGTTGATCTTTAGGTGGTGGGAGGCCATCCAGGAGGAGATGCCAGATAAACAGTCACTGATTTTTGAGAGGACAGAGGGAGAGATATCAGGGGTAGAGAGGTAGATCTGAGTGTCATCAGCGTAGAGGTGGTAATTAAAGCCAAAGCTGTTGATGATTTTGCCCAGGGAGGAGGTGTAGATGGAAAAGAGCAGAGGACCAAGGACAGACAATGTACAACGATTACCTATATAAACACAGACACATGGAGTGCTTCAGATCCCCCATTTTTCATTTTTCACCTGCACATGGACTGAGGAAGGCACTGAGAGTGCCGAAACGCGTCTCCCATATTGTGACTCCCCTCCTACCTTTTTAATTATTGTTTTAAACTTTGTTTATACTCAATTTTACTTGTCCCAATAAATCCTTTATAAATTTATTTCATCACTTCTGTTTAAGACTCTTTTTAAACAGCACATGTCCTACATGCTCCACTTTTTATCCCCACTCATCATCCATACAAGAGAGAAGGATTGCCTGCAGACAAGAGAGGTGAAGGTACCCACCGAATAGGAAGTACCACACGCCAACAAGTTGAGCCTGAAATTTTAAGGCTCCAACATCGGTGAGTTTGTCTATTGTTTTCACCTTACCCATTTAAGCATTTGGCTACAATGCTATGAGGATGTCGCTCTCTTCTTCTACCTCTCTGTACCTGAGACAATCAAGCAAATTATAAAGAAGGGCAGAGGCTACCCTCAACCAGGCCCAAGGCACTTCACACTAGAGCCGGTAAACAAGGCTCTAAAAAGCGTAAGTGTTCCCTTGTCTATAGGCACCTGACTCTTTATAAGGCAATATTGCACTATCATCTCTCTCCCTTTCCTCCCCATTTTTCCCTTTTTGGGAATTGTGAGTCCACATAGGAACTAGGCGAAGACACCACATCAGGACTTCACGCAAAGATTCGAATGTCTACGTGGTGACCGGATTGGATTCTCCCATATTTCCAATATAGAACATATGGACGGTTGGACTGTTTTTTCCCTCCCCCCCTTTTTTTGCTTTCACTTTTAATTCGGAAAGCAGGACTTTGATATAGCAACTGCTATAAAGACTTTCATATGCACTTTAAAACACATTTTTATGCACTTATACTCGCATTTACACGTTATGTGACTTCGTATGCACTTTATTTGCATTGAACTTCAACTGTGTTTTTTTATGAAGTGTACGCATTTTACTTTCACACGCACAGTGTCACCATTCACGGTTGCACCTAAGTGGTCTTTTCGACTGTGCACTTCCCAACTGGGAACACCGCTTTTATCTTCGTATATGTAGGCACAATTTGTATTATATGCCTTGAGACTCCTAATTGACCACCCTCAAAAGAGACTGCGCCACTAGGACCCACCCCTTCCCTTACTGTACATTCACGCTTTTCTGTCGAGGTTCTGTGTTTAAACCCTGGTTGGCTGCACAACACAAACATAACCACTTACTAATTATCAGCGCCTCCATTGTGTATCCACATTCAGCGATACCAAGGTACCTGGAATGCTGGCTGAGAGTGGTGGGTGTCTTCTGAGAAGAGGAGGCAGCAGCAATCTCCATGGGGATTTCAAGGTCATATTCTGGAGGTAGGGTGGACTCGAACTCCATGGTTTCAGCAGGATTGGGGTCTTCATGGTCTGTGACCTCAGGATATGTTTCCAGTGACACCATCCTATTTGGCTGGCACCTTTGGAACGTATTAGAGCAGGCCTCCATAGACTTTTTAAACACAGTCTTTGTTTTAGCAGGTGTGGGTTTTTCTGGACAAGGACTTGATAGGAACAGTTTCCCTTTTTGGTCTGGTGGAAGCAGACTTGACAGGCACTGCCTTCTTAAACTTGGTGGGCAGTGCTTCAGTAGGCATTGGGAACACAGACGTAGTAGACAAGGGTTCTCTGGCCTTGATAGAAAAAGTCTTTGAGACTTGGGAGTAGCACCAGTTAGCACTGGGGATTGCAGGATTTCTTTTGCAACTCCAGGGAAAGTGCTGGGCAGCTTGGGTGGGCGCACTAAACATTCTAAGATGGAATGGGATGATTCCCCGCAGTAGAAGCAGAGCTTCTGGGACCTTCTCCTAGCAATTTCTTCAGACGATAGGGGTCCTCTACCCACTTTCATTGGAGTTGGAGTGCACACCTTAGTAGAGGTGCCATTTAAACCCTGCTGCATGCTTGCAAATAAGGAGTCCAAATGTTGCAGGATGCTTTGAATTGCTGTTCTGAGGTACTCCATAACAATTTGGATCACCGCGGACTCACTGTGTGATGGCTTCAACATTCTGTCAGGTCGGGAGTGCGACGGTTGGTGAAGTGAGCCCATGATGCAGTGATTGGAGGAGTCACGTAGGTTACAGGGCACAGAAGGTTTATTAAAGCATAAACAAAAGCAGGAAACAAACAGATCTGAGTCAATATCAGGCAGGCAACAGACTGTATGTAGGTTCCAGGGTTTGCTGGAAAGCAGGGATCCACTTGAGAGCGGGGGTACACTTGCCAGTGAGGATGCTTGAGAGCGGGGGTACACTTGCCAGCGAGGATGCTTGAGAGTGGGGGTACACTTGCCAGCGAGGTTGCTTGAGAGCGGGTTTATACTTGCCAGCGAGGATGCTTGAGAGCGGGGCTACACTTGCTAGCGAGGATGCTTGAGAGTGGGGGTACACTTGCCAGCGAGGATGCTTGAGAGCGGGGGTACACTTGCCAGCAAGGTTGCTTGAGAGCGGGGGTACACTTGCCAGCGAGGATGCTTGAGAGTGGGGGTACACTTGCCAGCGAGGTTGCTTGAGAGTGGGGCTACACTTGCCAGTGAGGATGCTTGAGAGCGGGGGTACACTTGCCAGCGAGGATGCTTGAGAGCGGGGGTACACTTGCCAGCGAGGATGCTTGAGAGTGTGGGTACACTTGCCAGCGAGGTTGCTTGAGAGCGGGGGTATACTTGCCAGCGAGGATGCTTGAGAGCGGGGCTACACTTACCAGCGAGGATGCTTGAGAGCGGGGGTACACTTGCCAGCGAGGATGCTTGAGAGCGGGGGTACACTTGCCAGCGAGGATGCTTGAGAGCGGGGGTACACTTGCCAGCGATGATGCTTGAGAGCGGGGGTACACTTGCCAGCGAGGATGCTTGAGAGCGGGGCTACACTTGCCAGCGAGGATGCTTGAGAGCGGGGCTACACTTGCCAGCGAGGATGCTTGAGAGTGGGGGTACACTTGCCAGCAAGGATGATTGAGAGCAGGGGTACACTTGCCAGTGAGGATGCTTGAGAGCAGGGGTACCTTTGATAGCGGGGTTCCACTTGACTGGATCACTGGAGGGATTCAGGTACAGTAGCAGGGAGCTTCAGGAACAGGACTGGTTGTTTGCACTTCCAGAAACATTAATGTTGAAGCCCTGATGGAAGGGTGGATCCCTCTTTTAAGCAGACTTCATTTGGAGTAATAGAGTACACCTGAAGGCAACACAGCAGAAGCTGAACAGCCAGATAGAGGATCCTGTAACCTGTATACAACATAAGCAGGTGAATAACAAACAAGTGCAGGTAAATAAGGGTTTGCCAGGGATTAGGTGCGGGCACAGGCTTAGACTGAGTCTGATTCGTGACACAGTGGTTGTTATAACTATGCTTGCAATTTAACTTCTAAAATAAAATATCCACTAAGGCCTACTACTAAATCTCTAAAAGGCATAAAAATCAAGATGACACAAATGATGTCAATCCTTATGTTTTAAATGGCAAAAGTGATAAATTCAATTGGCAAAATTTAATTGATGTTTAAATTGACGTTTCTCAAGGCAGCACTGTAATTATCATTATTTGCAATACAATAGGGGTTATCCAAAAGTAGTATAGGTATATAAATACAACTTTTATTTTCATAATATTTGGGCTTTTAAGCTCTAGCTGTGTGATGCATGCACATTTTGACTTCAGCTGAGTGTTATCGTGCATACTCAATCAAGTATCAACAGAGATGGGGATTTTGATACCAATCTGAATGGATTAGGGTCCTGTTGTGGACTGAGTATGACTCAACACACGTATGAGCAGGAGATAGACATAAACCCTAAGCTAGAGCTGGTCCTTAGAATGGTCAGGTGACATGCACTAAGTTAAGAATAGCCAGGAACAAATTTATTTATAAAGGATTTTACCAGGAAGGATACATTGAGATTTCTCTCATTTTCAAATTGAGAGGTCAGGAGGAGTACAGAGATACACAAAAATAAGATTGGCATGCCAAGGTCTAGGATCGGAGATATTCAAGTAGTCAGGCAAATGCCATGGTCTAGGACTGGACAAATCAGAGTAGTCAAGAACAAGCTAAGGTCTGGTGCACAAAAATAACAATAACATACACTGAAGGACAGAGAAAACCGTGATAGGGAACTGGTCAGTTAGGTCTGAGGGTCTTATAGGAATATGACAGCTTTCATTGGTTGCTGCTACTTCTTTGCACCAATACATGCAAGATTGACGTGGGACACATGATGTTTGATGCTTGTATAGGCATAAATGATGCAGTAACAAAGGAGCATAAGAAAATGACGCCCAGTAAAATCCTTAGTCAAAATCACTGTGCACATGAGATGCTCACACAGTGAGTGGAGAGAACCTCTGGGGAAGTACAGCAGTTGCACATGAGGGTCAAGAGGTAGGACTCATGACATGACCTATAACAAATGGAAAACTGAAGACATATAACAACATTTGGATATACATAAAAATGGCAATAAACACATTTTCAGAGCTGCTGTGTGATTTCTTCAGAGGAGATGACAATCAGCTTCAAAAGTGTGCAGTTTTACTATGCATGAAGTTTGTAAAGTACAGTATATTATGTATAAGAAAACTATACTTAAAGTAATAGAAAAGTGGCCATAACTTTTTTTTATCAACGGATGAAGGTGATTCAAATTGCATATATTGTTGGAGTAACTCTTCCTCTATACCAGTGGTTCCCAAACGTGGTCCTCAAGTACCCCTAACAGGTCAGGTTTTCTAGATAGCAGAAGCTCAGCACAGGTGATATGATTTACTGCTCAGTGATTGCAGGATTCAGTCTGCATTTTCCCAAGGTGATCTGCAAAATCTGGCATGTTAGGGGTACTTGAGGACCGCGTTTGGGAACCACTGCTCTATACCAAAGTGCTACTTAACAAAGTCTCCAGTACAGGCAATGTATTTGTTCCAATTCAAATCAGTTCATCCACTCGTGGTTGATTTGTGTTACTGGTTGCAGTTGATGATCTCCCATTGCATGGTTTTTATTCAGTGCTGGTTTCCTATCAGTAAACTTTTTCATCCACCTGTATATTACTCTTGTCTATAGTGTCATCTCCGTGCACATTCTTTAGCCTTCTGTGGATGTCATCCAGCAACCCTCCTTCATCAGAACTCAATGACATATGTTCTGCATTGACTCCATTATTCAGTTGCAAGAAAGATAAAGGGGGCCGAATTTGCCACCGATTTGCACCGAACAGTGAATTTTTCCATACAGTGCAATTTTGTGGCAAATTGGCTATTCAGAAAGCCAGCGCAATACGGTGCAATTCGGACACAGTGGAATTCCCCATAGAGAAATAATGGTTAATCTATTCAGAGAACACCGAAGAGCAGCGAAAAGTTGGTGAAATGCCCAGATTTCCAGTGCTTTTGTTCGACAGCTGAATCTGACATTTTTCGACCGGTGAATTCAATAGGTTTCAATATTTTAAAAAAATCCCTGTTTTTATTAAACCGCTTATTCATTTCATTTTCAGAAAAACTTTTTTTTATTAATTTATATTTTAGAATTTTTTTAGGCATTTTCCTAGATTTGATCGGCAAAATTCTTGATTCTGATTTTTTTTAAATACATTTTTTTTTAATTCTTTAACATACCTTTTTATTGTTATTAATAGGACCTTATATATTATTTCCATGCATTATTTTTGTTTAAAAATGTAAAAATTGGTGATTTTTCTTTTACTCCTGTTCGACGGCTGGTCGGCTTTTTTCTTGCGGTGTTCAGCGGCTGATCAGAGGCATACTTGAAAACGAGAGAAATCTCAATGTATCCTTCCTGGTAAAATCCTTTTATAAATAAATAAAATTCGGCGGATCGTTGGCTGCGTTCATCAGTTTGCGGCTGCATTCAGAGGTTTATCTGATGTGTTTGGCGGGTTTATCGGCGGCATTCGGCAGATCCATTTGGCACCCTTTCAGGACCCTGCAGTGATTACTGAATTCACCACAGGGTCAGTGAATTCAGCTCACTGAAATGCGCCATTTGAATAACCCCTCTAGATTCTGAAATACATAGAGGAAGAGTCACTCCAACAGCATGCACAATATGAATAACCTGCTTCAAATTATAATAGAGTTACAGTATGTCTACTTTTGCATTACTTTTGATACAGCTCTTGTAAAATAGACTTGTAAAAATACATCAGATTTACATTTAATATATTACATTATATTTAAATTAAAAGATAACAGGTAATATTTTTCTAAATGGATACAAAAAGACTAATCTTCTATATAATTATAGAAATCTTTATTTAAACTGTTAAGATAATAATTGTAGCAGTAACTACCATAATAAGAAATCTGGCAATGAGTGAACTTATCGCAAGTATACATGTATACATTTTAATTATTCAGCATGTCTTTAATTTCTGTTGAACAATCATAAATTGTTATATTGTTTTATTATGCAGAGACTAGGTGGAAAGCCTGCCCAGAGGGCAGTCTATTGTTAAGCGAAGCAGCTCACATGGGTATATTTGCCCCCAGCTCACATGGGTATATTTGCCCTAGCTCACATGGGTACAATCGCCCCCAGATCACATGGGTATATTTGCCCCAGCTCACATTGGGTATATTTTCCCCAGCTCACATGGGTATATTTGTCCCCCAGCTCACATGGGTATAATCACCCCCAGCTCACATGCATATAATCGCCCCCAGCTCACATGCGTATAATCGCCCCCCAGCTCACATGCGTATATTTGACCCCAGCTCACATGGGTATATTTGCCCCAGCTCACATGGGAATAATTGCCCCAGCTCACATGGGTATTATGGCCCCTGCTCACATGGGTATAATCGCCCCCAGCTCACATGGGTATAATCGCCCCCAGCTCACATGCGTATAATCGCCCCCAGCTCACATGGGTATATTTGACCCCAGCTCACATGGGTATATTTGCCCCAGCTCACATGGGAGTAATTGCCCCAGCTCACATGGGAATAATTGCCCCCAGCTCACATGGGTATTATGACCCCCGCTCACATGGATATAATCGCTCCCAGCTCATGTGGGAATATTTGCCCCAGCTCACGTGGGAATTTGCCCCCAACTCAAGTGGGAATATTTGTCCCAGCTCACGTGGGTATATTTGCCCTCAGCTCCCGTGGGTATGAATTGCCCCAAGCTCCCGTGGGTATGAGTTGCCCCCAGCTCCCGTGGGTATGAGTTGCCCCTCAGCTCCCGTGGGTATGAGTTGCCCCAGCTCCCGTGGTTTTAAGTGCCCCTCAGACACTGGATGCGCGCGCAGCTTCTACCTGTCGGCCGCGCGCACATCCAGGAGAACAGGATGCGCATGCAGCGGCCGGATAGAGGCTGCGCGTGCATCCTGTAGAGCTGGATGCGCTCGCGGCAGACAGCGATAGGCTGCGTGCGCATCCTGGTCCACTGGATGCGCGTGCAGCCTATAGCTGTCTGATGAGAGCGCATCCGGCCCTACAGGATGCGAGCACAGCCTTCACCCGGCTGCTGCGTTCGCATCCTGTAACCGCTGCGGCACGCGCCGCGGCACGCGCCGCAGCGGTTGGATGCGCGCGCGACAGCCGGGTAGACGCTGCGAGCGCATCCGGCTCTACAGGATGCACGCAGCCTCTACCCGGCTGCTGCGTGCGCATCTTGTAACCGCCGCGGCAAGCGCACAGCCGGCTCATGCCGCGGTGGTTGCATGCACGCAAAGCCAACCGCCGCTGGTTGCGCGCGCATGCGCAGTACAGGCTTGGCGATGGACACGCCAAGCCTTACTGTATTATAGTATAGATACACTATATTGCCAAAGGTATTCGCTCACCCATCCATATGCGAGTCAAGGCAGGGGAGCGAATACTTTTGGCAATATAGTGTATTTAGGATTCATGCCTTACTCTAGGTGTAACTGATATTTGGCTTTTTAAAATGTCCTTTTTGCCATTTTTTCCTCTTTTTCAGGATGTCAGGTTCCTACACGCTCCCCACCTCTGATCTGATACTTGTCAATGAGTGTGTCTGTTATTGAATTTTCACTACAGTTGGATGCATTATACATTTGTGCCTAGTGTAGCTAAATTCAGTCAATCCCATACTGAACTTTGTTAACTAATAAGTTGGCACCAAATTTCCACTGACCATCTTATTAATAATCTGCAATTTCTATTTTATTTAAAACTTAATTTTACCATAACCTATCACACACTTTATACCAAGATAATTTGTGAGTGATGGCATAAATAAAATATTTTGAATTGTAATTAACTGTGTGCTAAGTACCGTATTTTTCGCTCCATAAGACACACTTTTCTCCCCCCCAAAAAGTGGGGGAAAAGTGGGTGCGTCTTATGGAGCGAATACTGCGCCAGTGCAGTGTTCGCTCCCTGCGAGCGTCCGAAGCTATGGAGCTTCGGCGCTCGCCTGGGGGAACCATGTCACCAGCCGAGTTCTCACGAGATCGCGGCTGGTCACGTGTCTCCCCCAGGCAAGTGCTCAAGCTCCATGCTGCCGGACGCACACTCAGAGGGAGCCGAACACGATGCGGTGGCGGCAGCAGGAGGTGAGCTGGGGACATTAACCATGAGCTGCTGGGGCATATCCATGAGCTGGGGCATATCCAAGAGCTGCTGGGGCATATCCATGAGCTGGGGCATATCCATAAGCTGGGGCATATCCATGAGCTGCTGGGGCATATCCACGAGCTGCTGGGGCATATCCATGAGCTGGGGCAAATCCATGAGCTGGGGCAAATCCATGAGCTGGGGCATATCCATGAGCTGCTGGGGCATATCCATGAGCTGGGGAATTATCCATGAGCTGGGGCAAATCCATGAGCTGGGGCATATCCATGAGCTGGGGCAAATCCATGAGCTGGGGCAAATCCATGAGCTGGGGCATATCCATGAGCTGGGGCATATCCATGAGCTGGGGCAAATCCATGAGCTGGGGCATATCCATGAGCTGGGGCATATCCATGAGCTGGGGCAAATCCATGAGCTGGGGCATATCCATGTGTGAGCTGGGGCATATCCATGTGTGAGCTGGGGCATATCCATGTGCTGGGGCATTATCCATGAGCTGGGGCATATCCATGAGCTGGGGCATATCCATGTGTGAGCTGGGGCATATCCATGTGCTGGGACATTATCCATGAGCTGGGGCATATCCATGAGCTGGGGCAATCCATGAGCTGGGGCATATCCATGTGTGAGCTGGGGCATATCCATGAGCTGGGGCATATGCATGTGTGAGCTGGGGCATTATCCATGAGCTGGGGCATATCCATGAGCTGGGGCATATCCATGAGCTGGGGGCATTATCCATGAGCTGGGGCATATCCATGTGTGAGCTGGGGCATATCCATGTGCTGGGGCATTATCCATGAGCTGGGGGCATAGCCATGAGCTGGGGGTATATCCATGAGAGAAGCTGGGGCAAAATCCATGAGCGGAGCTGGGGCAAAATCCATGAGAGGAGCTGGGGCAAAATCCATGAGAGGAGCTGGGGCAGTATATCCATGAGAGCAGCTGGGGCAGTATATCCATGAGAGGAGCTGGGGCATTATCCATTATTACACTTTTTGATTCAGAATATTTTTTTTCCTGTTTTCCTCCTCTAAAAACTAGGTGCGTCTTATGGTCAGGTGCGTCTTATGGAGCGAAAAATACGGTATTTAAAAATATGAATTTATAAAATAGCAATCGTCATTTTACTTCAAATTTTGCACATTCATGTGATAAGTAAATCCTATGGTGATTAACCTCTTTGCAATCAAAACCATGTATACCTGATTTTACATTGAAATACAATAAAAATTAGCACATAAAACCCAATTTACACATCTCTTTGATAGATTACACCTCAAAGAAGACAATAATTTTCAAGCATAAAATGGAACTATCATGACTAATAATTCCTTTTATCTAATAACCCTTTATATTTTGTGTAATGTGACATTGCTGTCTGTTATTAAATGGTAACGGTATCAAACTATTTTAAGACTAGCGACTGCTAACACATTTTTAAAATATATTAACTGTATGATTAGGTTCTGTCTCACTTCTAGTAATACATAGAACTAACCTTTAACCATGAATAAAAGATAAGTATCTTTTTCAGAAATCCCAAATCCGACAAACACATCGAAGCCTTCAAAGATGTAAAGGAATAAGACAAATGAGAAAGTCTGTTAAGGTATTAACGGCCTTCTGAACTTAACCCTTGAAATGCATTTTGAAAATTTAGGGGCACTATTCCATAGCTAGTGCTAAAGTAAGAGTTATCACTAGGATAAGTGAGTTTGACGCATGACATTCATATTACCTTCCTGATGCTACACTGGCATGAAATCCGTTTCTGCATCGAAGCTTAAGTGATGTATTATAAAGTGCAGGAACAAATTACCGTTGGAATGCGAAGAGCCGGAAGTTGGCACCTCCTAAAAGCTGGTGTTAAATGATTCTGCTATAGCAGAATCACTTAACACACCCTAACCCCCCCCTTCCTATTAAATCACATATTCACCTCTTATCCCACAGTGAGAAGTGGCGTGTGATCCGCTGCTTCCGCTGGCTGGGAACAGAGTGAGACAAATAGTACCCAATGTCCCTCTGCAGCACTGCGCAATCTCGCGAAAGCGTGGTTACGCAGGGCTTACGGTCCGGAAGTGTAACTCCGCCTGGAGTCCTATACCATGAGTATCACTGCGGTTAGCGCAACATTCCAGGGTGAGGTGCTGAGCTAGCTCCATCCCCCGGATTACCACGCTAACATGGGGATGCTACAGGAAAATGTGCATTTTTACTTTAATATGAGAATACATGTTGGATACAGATTTTATTGAAGACAAACTTTAGTTATTTAATCAGTTCAAACAAAACGATATGTAAAACGATTCCCTGTACTGCAAAGTATTACATTTCCCAGTCAACCTTTGTTGTTTTAGTTATTTATTTGTAAAACAGTAAAACGTTTTTAAACTAATTTCCACATTTATCATTGTTCTATTGTTTTAAAATGTATATTTGTAATGATTGTATATGTGATGCCGTCAAGAAGCAAACAGAGAATGAAGCGGAGTAAACTTGGATGGAAACATATTGTCAATCCTTTGGACAAGTTTAACCACTTCAATGCTAAGGACGCGCTCAGCGCGTCCTCAGCATTGCCCCTGGTATGCGGAGGACGCGCTGAGCGCGTCCTCGCATTGGGGTCAGCGTTCGGCCGGGTTCCGGCCGATCGCTGGCCCCTCCGGTGCGGGCTGACATCCTGGATGTCAGCCCGGCATCCGGAGCAGTGGCCGCCATTGTTATGTGTCATCGCGCCCCCGCGATGACACATAATTCAGGCGCCCCCCCCGCATGTGCGGAGGAGGCGCCTGAAAGGGAGGGGGGGGAGGTCCTTCGGACCTCTCTCCCTCCCGATCGGCGGCTCACAGGGGCTTAACCCAGGCATCATTTGGAAGGGCACAGCCTGCCCTTCCAAATGATGCCTGGCATTAACCCCTGGGGAGCTGGATCGCAAATCGGCGCTGAAAAGCGCCGATTTGCGATCCTTCCCGGGAGCTGGCCGACATCTTGGATGTCGGCCAAGCTTCCGGGAACTCCCCCAGAGGACTGGCGTCATCGTGCGCAGCACGATGACGCCAGTCCTAGCATTAACCCCTAACTGCCACGAAGTGTGGAGATAGGGAGTTCCAATGAACTCCCTATCTCCCGATCCGTGGCAGTTAGGGGTTAAATTTTGATATCGTTGGATCGGCCAGAGCATGGCCGTTCCAACGATACCAAACATGAAAGTAAAAAAAATGTAAAAAAAAATAAAAAATAAAAAAAAATTAAAAAAAAAATTAAAAAAAAAAAAATAAACACTTTTTTTTTTGTTTTTTGTTTTGTTAATGCAGCAATATTGTTCCCATTTCAATTATAATGTGAACAATAATGCTGCATTAACGATTTTTGTATGCGGTGCGTTTGTTAAAAATGGTGTCATTTTCCCCAAAAAAAAATGTAACGAGACCCCATCTCTAATTTTTTTAACAAGCGCACCCCATACAAAATATAACCGCAATTGCTCGCATGTTAAAATGTGGAAAAAAACACTTTACACGCTGTAAATTATTGAAAATACATATTTTATTGCATTTTTTGTTATAATATACAAACATGACATAACGTATACATATAATAATGACATATTATGAATCTACCGAGTCTGACGGAAAGAACGATATATAATATGTCGATGTCATATACTAAAATAAGCCTTCAAAACAGGTTTAAACATGATGCGCAAAACAGGTAAAAAATGACCTCAGCACAGGGGCGGGAAAACCTCAGCAGCGAAAGGGTTAATGCAAGAATCTGATTTATTTTTTTATAGATGTAGGTTGTTAGGCATGCATATGTAGAGAGTGCGAATTAAGCAGCTGAAAAGTGATTGGTGCATAAATCTCCTGTGAGCACCAAGATTGGACAACCAGTAAGTGAACAAACAAAGGGGTTACCACTCAGTTCATATAACAATACAATTTTTAAGCCAGATACAAATAAAACTACCTATTGGACAATCAGAGGTCCCAATGCAACATGTGAAGGTTCTGTTCAGTAAACCTCTCAAAATAAACAGAAATAGTGCAAGATCTGGTGGTAATTTTTTTGTTTATAGGGTACAGCAGAATAGTACAATCACATGTTCCAGAGTCAACAGCAATATTGAAGGCCTGAAGCACCTAAGGCGTAGGGCCCTTAAGTTGCCTCTGATGCCAGGACGCAGGGAGGATTTTTCTAGAACTGTTACAGCGCATGTGGAGGTTTGAGCGGGAGAGGTGTGGGAGGAGTTACCAGGAGGGTACTTAAGGCGTGTGTGTCGTGAGGCTCTGCGTGCCTTTTTCTCCAGAGGTAGAGCTGGAAAAATCTTGAGCTGCGTCAGAGAGCGGTGTTTTCGGCTTTTCTGTATTAATTTGTCTTTAACCCTTTCACTGCTGAAGACGTGTGGGACACGTCCTCATTGATGCACGTTGCATGCTGAGGACGTGCCCCACACGTCATCAGCTGTGCGGGACCCCCGGCGGAGATACTCACCTCTCTGTCCGGGGTCCCACGGCGTTCTGACTTCAGCGTCCTCAGACGCTGAAGTCAAGCTCCTCCCGGCGTAAATGACGTCATCGCGCCATGCGCGATGACGTCATTTCCAGGCGACCCCCGGCAATGCCGGGAGATAGCCTGGAAGGGAGGGGGGGGATCCGTTCGGATCCCTCTCCCTCTCGATCGGGAAGGAGCAGCGGTAAAAGCCAGGCACCGCTTAAAAGGGGAGAGTCTCCCCTTTTAAGCGATGCCTGGCTTTAACCCCTCAAGTGCTGGGTTGCACTTCAGCGCCTAAAAAATAATAAAAAAAAAAATTAAAATAATAAATAAATTTAAAAAAATAAATAAATAAAAAAAACCATGTTTTTTTTTGTGTGTTGTTTTTATTAATGCAGCAATATTGTTCACATTTCAATTATAATGTGAACAATGATGCTGCACTAATGATTTTTTTCTATGGGGTGCGTTTGCTAAAAATCACGTAATTCCCCCCAAAAAAGTAACAAGTCCCCATTTCAAATTTTTTGTACAAGCGCACCCCATAGAAAACATAACCGCAAACGCTCATGTGATAAAATGTGAAAAAAAACACTTTACACACTGCAGATTATTAAAAATTCAATTTTTATTGTATTTTTTGTTATAATATACAGGCAGGTCATGACGTATACATATAAAAATGATATATTATGAATCTGCGTAGTCTGCCGGAAAGAACGATATATAATATGTCTGGGTCATTTATTAAAATGTGGCTTCAAATCGTGTTTAAACATGATGAGCGAAAGCGGTAAAAATGAGCTCAGCACACAGTGGTGAAATGCCTCAGCAGTGAAGGGGTTAAGTATGGAGGAAGGCGGTGAGCTGGAGTCGCTGTTGGAGGAAGTGCGGGAGGCGGCTCGGCATCGTGGTATGGAGTGGGCAAGAAGAAGTTTGACAGAGGTGCTGGTGGCGGAGTCAGAAGTGGGAGCTCGGGCCTGTCAGGGTTTCTAGGCCTCCGGAACGGTTCAGTCCGGGAGGAGAATCCAGCGGTGGATCAGCATCTGAGAGGTTGAGGTTGGAGGCAGTGAGAAGCCGAGGACGGTTGGTCTGGCGGATGTTGGCTGGAGGTGACGCAGTTGGGACTGAGACTGGCGTGAGCGTTTCCAGAAGTGTGGAAGGTAGGAGCTCGAGGCCGGTATCGGGGGCTAAGGATTCTTCGTTTTCTGGTTGGAGGGGCGGTGTGGTGAGCGCTACCAGGAGAGAAGGAGTGCGGAGGTCGAGGAGTTCCTCGGGTAGAAGAAGAGTTTGGTTGTCTGCCAGGGGTCCCTGAGGTGGAGCGAGGTCTGTCTCGGCGATGGATGTTTTGGCGGTAAGGCATTTGATGTATGAGGGTGTGGACAGTGGTGTGGCACAGGGTGGTGTTGTGCGGGATGAGGTCACTCAGGAGCCCGAAGTAAATTGGTGTTCAGATGGTGAAGGTGAAGTGGCTCCGGATTTTGGTGAGGTGGAGCGGGATAATGGTTATGGTACTTTCGGGTTCTGAGGCTCATCGCACGAATGTTTTTTCGTCCAGTTCCTATGGTACGGGAGCAGAGTCCGCAGACGGTTGGTGGTTTCCAGGCTGGTGGACTCGGTGGAGTTGGAGTGATGGGTACGGAGAGTGTGGCGCAGGAGATTCCAGGAAGTTTGGCTGGGCCTAGTGTGGTGACAGGTAATGGAAGTGGAGGTGATATGAGTTCTTTCATGTCTTTTTTACAGGGTGCCTTTTGAAGCTTGGTCGGCTTCAAAAGGAGGGTTGAGCCAGGGAGTTGATTTGGCTCAAGCGTGGGGGGGGGGGTGCAGGTGGGCCAGTTGGGAGAGCTGGTGGAGCTCTTGGTGGTGAAGCACAGCACTGGCTTCATAAGGGCCGAGTGGTACGTTGGGTTCACTCGGTGAGTCCTCAGGGGTGGCGGATGTGGCCAGGAGGAATGCATACGTGTCATTTTCTGGTCCTTTGGGGTTACATTTGAAGCAAGAGGTTAAGGAAGGTATCTAGTGGGGTGAGTATGTGGAGCTCTTTTCCCTGCTTCCTTTGGATGAGGTGGCGGGGGTTAAGGATGATTTGTCTAAGGAAGGTTTAAAGGAAGAAGAGGTATCGAAGGATTCCTAAGTCGTTTGGGAATTGGCTCCTGGCTTTTTGTATTTTGGCTAGTGTGGTTGGGGAGAAGAACCCACAGCACTGTTCGGCTCTTTTTTGTTATGTGTATGGGATTTGGGAAGCTTATCGGATTTATGGTCGTTGGGCGTGGTGGAAATACGATGAGCAGTTTAGGCAAAGTTTGGTGGCTCACCCAGGGATGGGGTGGGATCAGATGGACATTATGTTGTGGTTGCGTATAATGGGGGCTCAGAAGGCTTTGCCCTTTCCAGGGGGCGCCAGTGGGGGAGGGGTCAGTTCTCCACCGGCAGGTGTTAAAAAGGGATCTTGCTGGCAGTTTAACGAGGGTCAGTGCAAGTTTGGTAATGGGTGCAGGTTCAAGCACGAATGTTCAAATTGTGGAGGATTGCATTCATTGTCCAGATGTTTTAAGAGGGCGAGACAGGGCAGTTTGCCTTTTGGAGGGTCTGGAGATGGGGGCTTCCCCAGTGAAACTCAACGCGATGTTACCGTGGCTAAGGCTTTACGGAAGACGTAGGGATGCGGAGTTTCTGCGGGACAGTTTTGGTGATGGTTTTCGGATTCCTTTTGTGGTAAGGTCAGGGGTGGCAAGTTGAGGAATTTAAAGTCGGCTAGAGTTTATCTGGAGGTAGTTCGGGAGAAGGTGTTCAAGGAGATCGGGGCTGGTAGGATGGCGGGTCCATTCTCGTCTCCACCGGTGCAGGATTTGAGGATATCTCCTTTGGGGGTGGTGCCGAAGCGGAAGGCTGGGGAGTTTCGCTTGATTCATCATTTATCCTATCCGCGGGGAGGATCGGTGAATGAGGATATTGGTGAGGAGTTGGCCTCGGTGTCGTACGTGTCATTTGATTCCGCGGTTAGTTTGTTCAGGATGAAGGAAAGGGGGCTTTGATGGCTAAGGTGGATATTGAGTACTTTTTTCGGCTCTTACCTATTCATCCTTCGTGTCATCATCTTCTGGGGTTTTGGTTTGAAGGTGAATTTTATATGGATCTATGTTTGCCTATGGGTTGTTCCATTTCCTGTTCCTTTTTTGAGTGTTTTAGTACATTTTTGGAATGGGTGGGTCGTGAGGTGGCAGGGTCGGCTAATTTGACACATTATTTGCATGATTTTCTGTGCGTGGGTAGGGAAGGGACAGGAGAGTGTCTGCACATTCTTCGTTCTTTTCAGTGTGTGGCACAACGATTTGGTGTTCCTTTGGCTTCTGATAAAACGGAAGGTCCGGCGTCAGTCATCACTTTCTTGGGGATTGAGATTGATTCGGTTAAGGGTGAGTGTCGTCTACCTTTGGGGAAAGTGGTGGAAGCTTTGAGGAAAATGGAAGGGGCCTGTCGGTTAGGAAATTGCAGTTGAGAGAGCTGCAATCGCTGATTGGTCGTTTGAATTTTGCGTGCAGGGTCATTCTGGTGGGAAGAGTCTTTTTGCGAGGATTGGCTTTGGCGACACGGGGTATTCGGGAAGGTCATCATTTTGTTAGAATATCTGGTGCCATGAAGGAAGATTTGGAAGTGTGGAGATCCTTTTTGGTTTTGTTTAAAGGGGTGGCCATATTCCCTTCGAAAGAAGTTTTGGTGAGGGAACTGGAATTTTTCACGGACGCCTCGGGAGGTGTTGGTTTTGGGGTGTACTTTGGGGGGTGTTGGTGTGCTTCTCGTTGGCCTGATCGTTGGTTAGCATCTGCATTGGTGAGGAATTTAGCATTTTTGGAGTTGTTTCCTTTAGTGGTGGCTTTGGAGTTGTGGGGAGGTGTTCTGGAGGGTAGAAAGATTCTGTTCCGTTCTGACAACATGGCGGTGGTGTCGGTGGTTAATTCTTTGTCGGCTTCATCATTGCCAGTCATTAGATTGCTTAAGAGGTTTGCGTTGCTTTGTCTTAAATTTAATGTTTTATGCGGGGCGAGGCATGTTCCGGGTCGCCTTTACTCAGTGGTGGATGCTTTGTCTTGTTTACTGTGGGACAGGTTTCGTTCCCTGGCTCCGTTGGCGGAGGAGGTGGGCACCCCTGGTCCAGAGGGCCTTTGGCAGCTAGGCTCGGAATTTTTGGAGGATGGGTGAGAGGTTCTTTGTCCGAGTCCACTTGGAAGGCCTACTCGCGAGTTTGGAGGGATTGGGAAGCATTGGCTGAACGTTTCAGGTACGTTTCGGTTGGTGGATTGGATGAGGAGAGTTTGCTTAGGGCGTACCTCATTCGGTTTTTCAAATCAGGGGCCTCTCCTGGGGTGGTACGGCAGTTGTTGGCCGCCTTGGCTTTCTTTTTCCAGGTATCGGGGGAAAAGAGATGTCACCAAGAATTTTGTTATCAGGTGTGCAGTTCGGGGTTATGTGAGAGGGAGGTGCAGGGTGGACGCTCGGCATCCAGTTTCGAAGCAGTTATTGGAAGGTCTATGGGATTTTGTCGGGAATTTTTGTTCCTCACCTTATGAGGTTCTGCTTATGAGGGCGGCTTTTTGTTTGGGGTTTTTTGGGGCATTGCAAGTAGGTGAGCTGGTGTGCAATTCTAGGAGAGGAGGTGGTGGTTTGGGAGCTGATGCGGTTAGGTTGGGAGTTGAGGAAATTGTTATTTGGGTTTCTAACTCCAAGACCAGTTGCGTAGGGGGCGTAGAGTTGGTTTATCAAGAGTGGATAACTGCATTGTTTGTCCGGTTAAGAACGTTAAGGAATTTTTGGAGGTACGGGTGGAGTCTGGAGTTGCCTTTTTATGTTATGCGGACGGATCGGCTTTATCGAGGTATCAGTTTGTTACCATTTTTAAGAAGGGTTTGTTGAGTTTAGGGAGAAATCTGGAGGAATTTGGTTCTCACTCCTTTCGTATTCGGGCAGCAACAGAAGCTTCGAGGTTGGGTTTGTCGGCAGCGGAAATTCAAGAATTGGGAAGATGGAACTCGAGGACTTTTCAGTCCTACGTGTGGCCAGGTTTGGTGGTATGAATTTTGGAAACACTTGTTAATGCTGGGAGGTTATGTGGAGAAAAGTTAGCTGTATGATCTGTTCTGTTATGTTTTTCACTTTAAAAAAAGAAATATCAAACTTATACATGGAATATGAATTTATACCTTTTATATGGAATATATATATTTATTCTATTTTATACTTTGTATATTTGTTTGTTGTTTGTGGAGGAGTGTGGGGTTGGGGGATTTGGAGGCGATGGTGTGACTGATCCCGCTACTCGGGGAGAGTAGATCCGCCGTCAGCGCCGAGTACACCTGGAGGTCGGTAGTGTGGTAGCGAGGTGCCGCTGGTGCTTGTAGAATATCCCGAGGTTGCAGCGCTGTAGAGAGGTCCTTGAAGCGTCTCGGTTCCCAAAGCCCTGTTATCCCCAATTACTAGCCGAGGCAGGAGTAAAGGTTCAAACAAGAGTGATTTATTTTTCATGGAGCTTATTTATGGGGAAAAAAGACATTGTTCTCCCCTGGTCCGCCCTCAGCCCTCCCGGGGTTATTTCTGCCACTGCCTAGAGCCATGGCCCAATTTCCCTTTGTTCACCTTGGGCCCCCCCTGGTGGGTGCAGCCCTTATCTTGAGGCTCGTGCCAGCTCGTCTGGTGAACTTTCCGTGGCTCTGAATGAGCGGGGAACAGGGGAACAACAGGGAAAATCATATTGAGGTACTTATTAAAGGTTCGTTAGCCCTTATTTTTATAACACACAAATAAATAAACACTTGAACTGTTGTACTGCGCTACAGCATAGTGGCGGCCGTCCAGTTACAGATGGGTATGGCCATTGTTTATGTTATGTTTTCTTTGCAGGTATGGACACCGTTTATTTGGTGGGGTGTGTGGTGCTTTGGCGGGGAGTTTTTCTTTTGGAGTAATTTTGTGTGGTGGAGATGTTGTTAATTTGTTTTTGTTCCTTGCAGATCCCTCAAGAGTTGTATGGATCATTGGAGACTTGTTGGTTTTTTGGGCGAGGAGAAGGGCGTTGGTGCGAACATCTGGAGTACAGATGGGTTTGCATGGGTCGGCAACACGGGTACGGTGGTTCGGAATCCGTGGGCTTCTATGGGAGGAGTTTAAACCGACGGTTTTGGGTGCCCTTAGGCACGGTGAAGTTCCCCATGTGCTGGTGGTGCACATGGGAGGGCATGATTTGGGTGTGATCCCTCTTGGTGTGCTGCTGGAGCAGATGCAGGCGGATCTGCGGCAGTTGAGGGAGTGGTCACCATGGACAGTGGTGGTGTGGTCCAAGGTGTTGCCAAGGATGGTGTGGAGGCAGGCAGAGAATGAGGAGGAGGTGCAGCTTTGCCGGATCAAGGTGAATCGCTGTATGGGAAGGTTTGTGAGGTGGATGGATGGTTGGATGGTGTGGTGTTGCGGCATCTACCCTTTGAAGAGGAGGATGTGGCGTGTTATTTTATGGAGGATGGCGTTCACCTGAATGATGTGGGCAAGGATCTGTTCATCCTGGGACTCAAGGAGGGGATTGAACAAGCCCTGTTTTTCCTTGGTTGGGGAGTTCTCCCATAAGGGAGTTATGTGAGGAGCTCTTGGCGGGAACTTGTAGGCAGTGCTGGGTAGGGGTTCCTTTTATTTAGGCTAATTTTGGTCAGACGGTTGGGAGTTGGGAGGTTTTTGTGGTTGGTTGGTTTGAAGGTGTGTGGTGGTTGTGTGGAGTCCTCTTTCAGCACTGGGTTATTGTATTATTATGTTATAGGAATTTTTATGTCATGGTGGTGGGTATATTGTGTGGAGTTTTTAGCTGTGGCCTGTATATATAATAAATATATATATTATTCCACAGCTATGTGTCGTGTATTTTTTGAGTATTTATTGTCTCCCTGCGTACGACTTGGTCATCAGTCGGCGACTAAAGGTTCTATAATATGTACTTGGGTCATTTATCTACAGCGTCCTGTTCCCTTAATTTCAGCCATATCCTGATATAGTTCTGAAAAAAATGCAGAAATAACCAAATAATGGTGCAATCCCAGAGAGTAGGTTTGTTATATTCATATTCATAATGTAATACTCATTAAAAAAAATGGCACACAGTGGTATTGACTCAAATAACAGAGCTTGGTTCTTTATTGTCAGTTGACCTATTCCCCTTTATTCATCTTTAGCTTGTCCACTTTTCCAAACAGTAAAAGTACATCACGGTAGGGTATGTTTAGGTACATAGGTACTTTATAGTTAAAAAAAGACCTACTCGCATGATTTTAAGGCTCTATATGGTAGTCGCTGAAGTATTGGAGCCATATAGATGTTCAAAATCATGGAAGTATTTTTTCCTTCTATAACTGTAAAACTTTTCACATTATTTGTTTTTATTTCATACACATTGGGGCTGTACAAAACCTAAACATTTTTGGAAACCTGTTTCTCACAATAGCTGCATCAAAATAGAGTTCAGCAGTACATAGAGAATGTATGGATGTAAATTGTATATTAAAACGGGAAAGCAGAATGGTTATGTTTATCTTTAACAAGTCTTCTGGGGTAATCTGGCTATACAAATTGATGAAGTGACCACATTCTATAGATCATTTTAATGTTTTTCTGTTTAAAGGCAGTACTTATATGAGCAAAACTAGAAATTAATAGTATATGAAGCAAAGTTCGTTTCTGGCTCGGGAGATGTGCATGGACATGTCAAGTTCAATAGTAAGAATCGATATAGGCAATTCCTCCAGTTTCATTAGAATAGGATGCCAGAACTCCCAAGCTCCCAACATGGAATCTTCTTAATATAAATACAGGTGCATATCAATAAGTTTGAATGTCGTGGAAAAGTTCATTTATTTCATTAATTCAACTCAAATTGTGAAACTTGTGTATTAAATAAATTCAATGCACACAGACTGTAGTAGTTTAAGTCTTTCGTTCCTTTAATTGTATTGATATGGCTCACATTTAACAAAAACCCACCAATTCACTATCTCAACATATTAGAATACTTTATAAGACCTAAAAAAAATTTTTAGGAAATTGTTGGCCTTCTGGAAAGTGATTAATTTACTGTAAATGTACTCAATACTTGGTAGGGGCTCCTTTTGTTGTAATTACTGCCTCAATTCGGCATGGCATGTAGGTGATGAGTCTGTGGCACTGCTGAGGTACTATGGAAGGCCAGGTTTCTTGGACAGTGGCCTTCAGCTCATCTGCAATTTGTGTTCCCTTGTTTCTCATTTTCCTCTTGACAGTACCCTATATATTCTCTATGGGGTTCAGGTCTGGTGAGTTTGCTGGCCATTCAAGCACACCATAGTCATTTAACCCACTTTGTGGTGCTTTTGGCTGTGTGCGCAGGTGCCAAATCCTGATGGAAAATGAAATCAGCATCTTTAAAAAGCTGGTCAGTAGAAGGAAGATGAAGTGCTCTAAAATTTCTTAGTAAAAGGGTGAAGTTACTTTGGTTTTCAAAAAACACAGTGGACCAACACCAGCAGATGACATTGCTCCCCAAATCATCACAGACTGTGGAAATGTAACACTGGACTTCAAGCAACTTGGGCAATGAACTTCTATACCTTTTTTCCAGACTCTAGGGCCTAGGTTTCCAAATGAAATACAAAACTTGCTCTCATCTGAAAAGGGGACTTTGGACGACTGCAACAGTCCAGTTCTTCTTCTCCTTAGCCCAGGTAAGATACCTCTGACGTTGTCTGTGGTTCAGGAGTGGCTTAACAAGAGGAATACAACAACTGTAGCCAAATTCTTTGACACAAAAGGGGGAGGTAGGGACAAATGGCGCTGTGGACCGTGTTTAGTAATTGTTCAATGCAGCCCAAAAAGTGTGTCTGACACCAACGACACGAAGAAAATGGTAGAAGAATTCAATTGTTTTTTAGGCGCGTAGAACAAGATTTCTAGGTCTGTGTAGTGTTCGATATACTAATTAGTATTTATCGATATGGTCACCTTAAATAAACCTGGTCACCGTGTTAAAAAGCATATTAATCAACAATTTGAATCATATGCATGGTCACCATATTAGTAAACCTATTGATCAACAGTTTGTATCATATGCATCATATTCAACATATATATAGACAGAATAACATGTTCACCATAAATATGGAATGAAATGACATATATTTCTAATGATGTCCAATTGGTTGCAACCCAACTGGGTATATTGCAGCGTTGAAATTGCAAATATGGGATGATCTTCTTATTAAATGTTCGAATATATATTGGGTGGCCGGTCCGGACAGTTCGTTCAGATGTCCTGCGAATGGATAAAACAGGAAACGATTGCGCAGTACGCTTCTTGCTGGGACCCCTGTGATTCCCCTATGGGGTACTTACAGTGTGGAGAGCCCTAGTCCTGGCTCTGAGGAATGTCCGCCTGTAGGGTATTTAGTAGGCAACCCTTAGCCCTCCTGTGAGTGTACACCCGGCCCGGAGCAAAGTCGGCGGTTGAAGAGAAAAAACTTGGCAGAATGTGTTGGAATCTAAGATCCAAACTGTTGGATATATTTATTGCAAATTAAAAATCAATAAAAAGCACTAATAGTGCACTAAAACGCGTTTCGCCTAAAATCGGCTTCATCAGCCAGTGACACTCACAGGAGGGCAATATTGCTCATTAACAATATATGTAATACTTTTCTACATTCACTGCAGGGTTCCTGAAGTGCAGGGAACAAGCTGCTGACTACATCCAAAAAACCACCGCAAAACCACCAAATCAATCCGGAAACCTGTCAAACCCACCACATTGATCCGAAAAACCACCAAAAAATTACCGGATCGAACGAAAATCTGTCGAACGCATCCAACGATCCACTGCAAAACCAACGAATCGATCCGAGAAAAGCCGATGACCCGCTGAACAGAGCGTCGACCAGCCACCGGAAAAAGACGACGAGCCAAAGAACAGATAAAAAAAGCAACTTTTAAAAGGTATTTGCAAAAAATAAATCTGCACGTCTTACGTCAGTAGTGGGGAAATTAATGGAAACCATGTTAAAGGAAAGGATTATTGAACATCTAAAAACACATAGATTACAAGATCAGAAACATCATGGGTTTACCTCAGGGAGATCATGCCAAACTAATCTTATTGATCTTTTTGATTGGGTAACAAAAATAATAGACAAAGGTGGTGCAGTAGACATTGCTTATTTAGATTTCAGTAAGGCTTTTGATACTGTTCCACATAGAAGGCTTATCAATAAATTGCAATCTTTGAGCTTGGATTCCAATATTGTTGAATGGATTAGGCAGTGGCTGAGTGACAAACAACAGAGTGTTGTGGTAAATGGAGTTTATTCGGCACAAGGTCTTGTTACCAGTGGGGTACCTCAGGGGTCAGTACTTGGACCCATTCTCTTTAATATTTTTATTAGTGATATTGCAGAAGGTATTAATGGAAAAGTATGTCTTTTTGCTGATGACACAAAGATTTGCAACAGGGTTGACGTTCCTGCAGGGATCAGCCAAATGACAAATGATTTAGGTAAACTAAAAATATGGTCGGAGCTGTGGCAATTGAGTTTTAATGTGGATAAGTGCAAGATAATGCACCTGGGGCGTAAAAACCCAAGGGCTGAATATAGAATATTTGATACAGTCCTAACCTCAACATCTGAGGAAAGAGATTTAGGGGTTATTATTGCAGAGGATCTAAAGGTAAGTAGTCAATGTAATAGAGCAGCAGGAAATGCTAGCAGAATGCTTGGTTGGGTAGGGAGAGGTATTAGCAGTAGGAAAAGGGAAGTGCTCATGCCACTGTACAGAGCACTGGTGAGACCTCACTTGGAGTACTGTGTGCAGTACTGGAGACCGTATCTCCAGAAGGATATAGACACCTTAGAGAGAGTTCAGAGAAGGGCTACTAAAATGGTGTATGGCTTGAAGGAGAAAAGTTACCAGGAAAGGTTTAATGATCTTAACATGTATAGCTTGGAAAAAAGACGTGACAGAGGAGATATAATAGAAACATTTAAGTACGTAAAGGGAATCCACAAGGTAGAGGAAGGGAGTATATTTAAAAGGAAACAAAGTAGCAAAACAAGAGGACATAGTCTTAAATTAGAGGGGCAAAGGTTTAAAAGTAACATCAGGAAGCATTATTTTACTGAGAGGGTGGTGGATACATGGAACAGCCTTCCAGTAGAAGTGGTAGAGGCCAAAACAGTGATTGAATTTAAGCAGGCATGAGATAGGCATAAGGCTATCCTAAATAAAAAATAAATCCAGGTAAAGTATCCATATAATTGGGCAGACTAGATGGGCCGAAAGGTTCTTATCTGCCGACATTGTCTATGTTTCTATGCACGAAAAAGCATGGAAATAATATATAAGCTCTTATGAATAATAATAAAAAGGTCTGTTACAGAAAAACAAAACACCATTTTTAAAAAAAACGGGAAAAAAGTTAACCCTGTAAGTGTAATAGTGTAAATAAAAATGTAAATAACCTATTGTGCAGTATGGCAAATGAAGTGATATTCACATAAAATATTAATCATCTGCACAAACTCCCATTTTCTAGAGCTTATAATGCTAAATATGAGCCTTTACTTGAATATTGTTACTAATCTTGAAGCGTTGTGATGTATGTCACTTTGGACTTGGGGCACATGGGCATGGAGGCATATTTGTAGGGTGCAGGCCCCATAATTGAGATTAGGTCAGGGGCCTCTCCTGTGCAGAATATTTGTGTAATCTGTGAGTATGCAAGAATGCTACTGTCTATCTGTCTATTGTCTGGTCCATATGTATCTTGTTATCTGTTATAATTAACATCCCAGCCTACCCTTGTCTCAGGAATGTGTTGATGCCTGTTTATATTTCAATAAATTGTAAATCTGCCCTGTCAGGCAAATAGTCACATTATCTGATTATAATATATAATAAAATAAATATAATTACTGTGTGGTCACTAATTGCTTATTAATGTTACTTCACTCTGTTATCTAATGTATTCAGGCATGCTGATACACAGCCTGTGATTACATGCCAACATATTGATTCATGTCTGGTTCACTTGAGACTGTGGAGCTGTATATATTTAGAACAATGAAGGTGTTCAGTCTGTCTGTTCCATTCTATCCTTGAAAGACCCCAGATCCACAGACTTGTCTTATATCTGGGGGATGCTAGCAAGGCTTTCTGCGTGTACCCATCTTTAAGCTGCGGCTAAGGACGGGAGAAAGGCACGAGATCTGCCTGGGGAGAGCACGGGGGGGTGGGTCCAGCAAAGAAGCGGCATTGGCAGATGTGACCCTGTTGGGGTACTGAGATCTGTCATATGCGTTGTCCCATATTATGGTTTTAAGATTATTTTTTAAATACTTATATCAATTGCTAGGGTAGACATTTTGTTCCTTGCCATTTTATGGCTTTTATGCCACAGGGTTTGTTCATGAGGAAAAGATGTAAAACTAGCACACCTGATTTGTAACGGGCACTGCGGCACTCACACAAGAGTAGCGAGGTTGAGATCTTATTGGACAGAAATATTTGCTCAATGGTAACAAAATAGACAGTATTTTTAGATTTATACTCCAAAGCCAAGGAGTATGACAGGACAACTGAAATGCTACTAAGTTCCAAAGGTTTCGAGACCAACGGACAACTTAGAGCACACAACAATACAGCGGGTTGTAAGACTTGAGTGGTTGTACTGAGGTAGTTAGTTCGACAGGCAATGAATTGTACAGACTGCAGGGCAGTCAACGAACTGACAGACTTAGCGTTTTCTGAGAACCTTAAACGGGTATGTTGTACCTTGTAATCAGCAGGGTCTATTGACACACATAAAAGCTTAAGGATTGTGCAAGCCTGGGTACACTTGGCAAATTGAGCAAAATAAACATAAGCAGAAAACAAACGGTATTTCGTTATTGCAGATTGTACAAGCGTACACAATCATATATCATGAACCTTAGACCTGGAGCAGAACCCCGATAAGGCTGTAGTTAGTACACCAGAGCGAGATGGGAATATCCCCAAGAAGAGAGTAAAACCCCAAGTCGCCTGCATAGGGTTAAACCAACGACGTACAGCACTAGCAACCGCTATAGCATGTAACATGAGAATGGTCAGAGACAAGCCGGGTCAAAATCAGGAGCAGGAATCGTAGACATAAATGGGTCGGCAACAGAACAGCAATGAATACAATAGGAAGCGATGCGGGAACAGAACTCCATGTCAGGGCGACGAGGGAACTCCTCGCTACCTGCTTTAATCCCGGCGGCTCCTCGTGACCATGCCCCTCGGACGCCCCTCGGACGCCGCTTGGCCATTACATGGTGCTGGCACTCGACCAGCCAGTGGCACCGAACCATGCCCAGACCCCCCAGGAAGCACAGCAGGGGCTGAGGATGTAACATGATTCTCACCAGGACAGCTTTATTGGAGTCAAATAATGGAGAATTTCAGCTCCCACAGAGCCTTTCTCAAGCCTTGAGAGTCGAAAACATTGCATTGTTTGACTCCAATAAAGCTGGTGAGACTTAAGTGTATCAGTTCCACTTCTTTCAGAAGTAACTATTGGGGAGCTGGTCAATCCTGGAACATGTTGCCACTTGCTAAATATACTGTATATAATCACAGAAAAACCCGAGTGCACTGCCTTATTTCATTACATAGTTTCATACTGGCAACTTGTCTGATAACGATTAACATCTATTGGATAGCACAATTTTAGTGACACCTCTTTCTTTTTGTTTTCAAAAGTTTATATCTGTTGACTCTGAAATATATTGTTTTAAAGGCATTTGTAGATATTTCATCATCAATACTGCATTATGATCTCTTTAGAAAATATGTTATGTATCATTGTACTAATTTTTTTGAATGTTCTAAGTAATGATGTAAGCTGATAAGTGAATGGAACTAATTTGAGTGTGGCTACACCTTTTTGAGTACAGCAATTTACCCCCCTTTTTTCAGTTTACCTGTTTATGTTCACCCTTTTTGTTTGCAAAGAATGTCTGTTGTGAAACCTTTAGAGCAGGGTTCACTAACCTAGGCCCTTCAAATGATTTGTAACTACATCTCCAACGATGGTTAGCCTCTCATCAGGGAACCCTGAGCCTCATGGGAAATGTAGTTCCAAGACATCTGGAGAGGCAAGGTTACCTACCCCTGCTTTAGAGCAACAAATAATGAGGATGAACGTTGTACCTGATTCAAAACCGTGGGTGAAAAAGCTTTCTTAAATTGTTCTTTTAGTGACATCCGGTGAGTGATTTTAATTGGTAAAACATATCTGTCCAGAGGAATAAAATTATATCTTTGCTGAATTGCCAGAATCAATATTTTTACACATTTTAATGATATCCCTTAATTTCCCTGAGCTGTACTTTCACTATTTCTCTAAAATTCAAGTCTCACTCATTTAAAAAAATGTAATTGCAATGCAAAACACAGCTGGAAATATTTAAAACAATTAAACTGAGCATATTATACCTATATACAATTATTTTAAGAAAACCAGAGTTTTGTTTCAACTTCCTTGAAACAACTGGCAAAATTGTTTACATGATGTACCTATGAAGTATAAGGCTAGAGTCAGACGAACGCAGTCTGAGCGCACTCGTGCATGCGTGCATAACGGACAGACGTACTGACGGAACATACTGTAGACACCATACGATCCGTTTTTTTTGACGGACATAAAAAAAAAAGGGGACTTTGGGAAATAAAAATAATATGAAAAATGATAAAAATTTGAAAAGGATATGAAAAGCCATTTTGTGCGTCAAGGTGCTGGACGTCGCAATTGTGCTGCGTCTGACATCTCATCACTCACACAGAACGCCCATTAACCCATTATCATAATGTCAAATAACATTCAAAATTCTGGCTGATGCTTTGTTTCTTCGTTGTTTCTTTTATTTTTTTCCATGTCTCTTTCAGCCTTTTTTTTTGGTTTCTTCTGTTTCTTCTTTCATTCAAGTTGTATGATCTTATCTCTGTTGTTTTTTTATGGGCCCAAGATCCCTCATGCGCTTATTTTCCCATTTTGAAGATACCATTTGACTCTAATGTTCACCCACCATTAAAGTTGTATCTTTATTACTTAATTACTTTTACCATCCATATAAAGGGACTAAGTTCTCTATCAGGCACAGGATTACCTGCACTACTGAATACGTAGTCTTTAAAATTACCTGTCCTTGTGGTCTAACCTATGTGGGTAAAACCACTAATGGACTACGCACAAGGATGGCGAACCATCGTTCGGCCATACGGGCTGCACAGGCAGGGCAGGACAACCCCCAACCAGTGGCCCATCATTTTCAATTGATGCACCACCCCGTATACTCCTTAAAGGTTATGGGGATTGATCACATACCACCTATGTCGAGGGGTGGTGATCGTGCTACTGAATTGTTGAAGAGGGAGGCATTCTGGATTTTTTCCCTAGATGCTCTCGCACCAAGAGGATTGAATGAAAAAAATAGTTAGAGTTCATTCCTTGGATCCCAGTAACATTGTACTGGTTGGTCCTATTAGAAGATTTAGGGGTTAATTGAAAGTTTTTCCAACTGATTCTGCAGATAGGGCAGTCCTCTGTTGATTCTAGTCTGAGTAATGGTTTGCTAATAACCGTTTGGTTTGTGTACGATGAAACTTATCAGGGGATGAGTTGTTATTTACACCTTCAGTGGGAAGTGTTACATTGTTATGAATCTTAACTGATCACAATGTAGCATGCTCGGATCGGAGGTCCTCCTTATGGAAACATTTGTTTCCTGGTGTTATACCATTATTTTTATATGTATTACTTAAGTTTGGCAGAATGGTGGATGTAGTATATGGGTAATGAGACTATACAAGTAATTGAGTAATAAAGATACAACTTTGATGTAGTGTGATATGCACACAACCAGATCTGCATTTTTAAAATAGTTTTTAACAGGTGTCATTAGAATTAAAGTGTTTGCATGCGTCGCTATGGCAACAGCTTGTGAGCTCTTGTGAGGCACTTCCTGGAGCCAGAGGGACGCCCTCGTTCTGAGTTAATTGAAATGTGTTTTTATGTTGGGTGTTTGTTTGTGTATGTTATCTTGAGAAAAGTCCCAGATGGGACTGAAACGTCGATCTATGGAATAAATCTATTTGTATATGACAGTCTTCGTGTGCACCGAGATTTTTTTTAGTATTTATGCTGCAGCTGGGTTTGCACCGAAATAAGCAATGATCTTTTTATTCATGGAGCAGTGAGTGCGGGGCTTCTTGGAACTTATATATATATATACAGTGGCAATAAAAAGTATGTGAACCCTTTGGGATTACGTGAAGTTTTGCATGAATTGGTCATAAAATGTGCTCTGATCTTCTTAAAATAATACAACACAAACATTATATGTTTTCATGTGTTTATTGAACATAGCATGTAAACATTCACAGTGCAGGGTGGGAAAAGTATGTGAACCCCTAGCCTAATGACTTCTCCAAGAGCTAATTGGAGCCAGGAGTGAGACAACCTTGAGTCCAATCAGTGTGATATTATTGGATGTGTTGCTGAAAGCTGTCCTGCCCTTTAAAAACACATACCAGTTTTGGGTTTACTGGTTTCAAGAAGCACTGCCTGATGTGAACCATGCCTCGCAGATAAGAGCTCTCAGAAGACCTACAATCAAAAATTGTTGACTTGCAGGAAGCTGGAAAGGGTTACAAAAGTATCTCCAAAAGCCTTGATGTTCATGTGTCCACGGTAAGACAGACTGTCTACAAATGGAGAAACTTCAGCACTGTTGCTACTCTCCCTAGACGTGGTCATCCTGTAAAGATGACTGCAAGAGCACAGCGCAGAATGCTTAATGAGGTAAAGAAGAATCCTAGAGTGTCAGCTAAAGACTTACAGAAATCTCTGGCACATGCTAACATTTTTGTTGACACATCTACAATAAGGAAAACATTAAACAAGAATGGAGTACATGGGAGGACACCACAAAGGAAGCCATTGTTGTTCAAAAAGAATATTTCAGCACGTTTGAAGTTTGCAAAAGAGCACCTGGATGTTCCACAGCACTACTGGCAAAATATTCTGTGGACAGATGAAATCAAAATTGAGTTGTTTGGAAAAAACACACAACACTATGTGTGGAGAAAAAAGGCACAGCACACCAACATCAAAACCTCACCCCCACTGTAAAACATGGCGAAGGGAGCATCATGGTTTGGGCCTGCTTTGCTGCCTGGGGGCCTGGAGGGAATGTTGCCATTGATGGAAAAATTAATTCCAGAGTTTATCAAGACATTTTGCAGGAAAACGTAAGACCATCTGTCCGCCAATTGAAGCTCCGCAGAGGATGGGTGATGCAACAGGACAATGACCCAAAGCATACATGTAATTCAACAAAAGAATGGCTTCAACAAAACAAAATACGCCTTCTGGAGTGGCCCAGTCGGAGTCCTGACCTCAACCCGATTGAAATGCTGTGGCATGACCTTAAGAGAGTGATTCACACCAGACATACCAAGAATATTGCTACACTGAAACAGTTTTGTGAAGAGGAGTGGTCCAAAATTACTCCAGATCGTTGTGCAGGTCTGATCTGCAACTACAGGAAACGTTTGGTTGAGGTTATTGCTGCCAAAGGAGGGTCAACCAGTTATTAAATCCAAAGGTTCATATGCTTTTTCCACCCTGCACTGTGAATGTTTACATGTTCTGTTCAATAAAAACATGAAAACATATAATGTTTGTGTTGTATTACTTAAAGCAGACTGTGTTTTTCAAATTGTTGTGACTTAGATGAAGATCAGAGCACATTTTATGAACAATTCATGCAAAACTCCACTTAATCCCAAAGGGTTCACATACTTTTTATTGCCACTGTATATATATATCCCAAGTTTCAGATGCACATGGAGGCTTTGTAGAATATAGAAAAAAATATTTATTACAAATACATCATATAGCTCGACGTTTCAGTTCCCATAGGAACTTTCCTCGGGGTGGTGTACAGGGATTAAGGGAGTACATATATGCACATATCAATTAGGACCCCACAGGTGAACATACTCACGCCCAAAGGCACGCCTTTATTAGACTCTGCTTGCAGCCTGTTTCAACCTCTGTAATTGTATAATTGCACTCCGATTTTGTAAAGGAAGTGCGAATACAGTGAACTGCAAGCCAGTTATAAATAATAATAAACTATAAAAAAGAAATACAGACTTCCAAAACCTGATGTCAAGTGATTTTGCAACTACATTAATCTCCCTATAAAAGCCTTGGGTGTGCTAGGAGTTAGGATCGTTTTAATTTTTTTCAATTGGAGTATAGAGGGTCTGCTTTAGAAAAACAGAGAATGCCCCAACCCATCATCTCAATCAATTTTGTTAGTAAATTATCATAAAAACCAAAGGCCCTATTCCATAGCTGATGGTAAAATGGAGATGGCAATTTGATGTTTTCAACCACTTATAAATAACTCATAAATATTGGTCACCCCTCGGTTTTGTTACGATATAAGCCTGCATTGTAGGCTTCTGCACCGATTTTTTTTTTTCGGTTTGGTTTGTTTGGATTTTGTAAATTTTCGTTTCGACTCGTTTCGGCCGATTTCCGTTTCGGTTCGTTTTGGTTCGTTTTTCGTATCGACTTTTTTTTCGTGATTTCGGGAATTTTCGTGTTTTTCGGAACGTCTGTTCTCGTTTCAAAGTGTCTATTCGTTTTGACGTAAACTAATGTTTTTTCGGATATGATAATTATACGATACGATAATTCTGCCGATACGATAATTCTGCCATTGAGATTTCTCATGTTTTACAAGAAGGATACATTGAGATTTCTCATGTTTTACAAGAAGGATACATTGAGATTTCTCTGGTTTCCCGGGACGGATACATTAAGATTTCTCTGTATTTCCAGGAAGGATACATTGAGATTTCTCATGTTTTACAAGAAGGATACATTGAGATTTCTCATGGTTTACAAGAAGGATACATTGAGATTTCTCTGGATTTCCAGGAAGGATACATTGAGATTTCTCTGGATTTACAAGAAGGATACATTGAGATTTCTCATCTTTTACAAGAAGGATACATTGAGATTTCTCTGGTTTCCCAGGAAGGATACATTGAGATTTCTCATGTTTTACAAAAAGGATACATTGAGATTTCGCATGTTTTCCAGGAAGGATACATTGAGATGGGAATGATACAAAATTTAATTAAGGAATCTGCGATATAAATACGATGTCCGAAATTACTGAAATGGAACCGAAATCAGGAATGGAGCCGAAATCACGAATGGAACGAAAATGAATTTTGATTTTACACACTTCTAGTCCATTTGAAAATTCCGAAAAGTATTCGTTTCTGCTCGAAAATTTGTTCGGATCTGCCGTTTTCGGATCCGAAAATTTTCGGAAAATCGGCTGAATCCGAATGCACGAATCGGGAAATTTCGTGAAAATTCCGAAATTCCGAAACCCGAAACACACATCCCTACTGGATTGCAATATGCACACTGCAGCCACCATGAGCACAATTATTTAGTTCACTACTCATAGGCCAGCATTACAAGGTTGGTGCTAACTTAACCAGAGCTGTTGTAAACTTACCAGAGCCATTATAGCCTATGGAGCTGTTAAGTTAACACCACTCTGGTTAAGTTAGCACCAGTTTTGTAAAACAGTCCATAGTGTACTGTGTGTTCCTTCCTTTCTACCCAGACAAGAAAAACAAAGGGCTGTATTACAAAGCTGGTGCTAACTTAACCAGAGCTGTTGTAAACTTAACAACCCCATTGGGCCATATTACATACTTGGTGCTAACTTAACCAGAGCCGTTGTAAACTTAAAACCATATTACATAGTTGGTGCTAACTTAACCAGAGCTGTTGTAAACTTCCCAGAGCCATTATAGCCTATGGAGGTTTTAAGTTTACAACTGCTCTGGTTAAGTTAGCACCAACTATGTAATATGGCCCATAGATTTTAATGGCTCTGGTAAGTTTACAACAGCTCTGGTTAAGTTAGCACCAGCTTTGTAAAATAGCCCAAACTGTATACCAGGGACTCAAGTAGAATTAAAGGAACTTTATAGCACAAACAAGCCAAGCAACATTTTAGTCTTAGCAAAGACCTAACCAGCTATCCTCAGGAGACTATGACAGTCCTTCATAGTGTAGGTCTTCCCTCACCCTGAAGGTTTTCACTCAGTTCTCTCTGGACAGCATTCAAAGCGATTATAATAATTTTTAATTAGTTAAACTGATCTCTAGTGCCTGTCAATGTTTTATATTGAGAGAAATCTGATTGGTGTCTGTTATATAGGTTAATGCTTTTCAACCCTGGTCCTGAAGTATCCCTAACAGACTAGGGGCCCTATTTAAATGGTTAAGCACCACTGGTGTTATCAGCTCCAGGCAGGGGCGGATCCAGGAGGGGGCAACGGGGAAATTGACCCCCCGAGAAAATATTGGCGAGTGCTTTTCTCTTTTCGAGCGGCCGCTGGCATGCCGCTCGGCCGCTCACCTGGGAGCCGCGATCTCACGATATCGCGGAGTTCACGAGATCTCGTGAACTTCTGGGATCTTGCGAGACTTCGGCTTGCGCGTGTTTGCAGGCGAGCGGCCGAGCATCATGCTGGCGGCCGCTTGAAAAGAGAAAAGCACTCGGAGGGGCTTGGCCTGGGGGCAAACGGCAGGAGACCAATGGGACCACGTGAGCTGGGGGCAATATATATAAAATGTGAGCTGGGGCAATATATATCCATGTGAGCTGGGGCAATATATCCATGTGAGCTGGGGCCAATATATATATCCATGTGTGAGCTGGCCAATATATATCCATGTGAGCTGGGACACTATATATACATTTGAGCTGGGACACTATATATCCATGTGAGCTTGGGCACTATATATCCATGTGTGAGCTGGGACACTATATATCCATGTGTGAGCTGGGCTGGGGCACTATATATCCATGTGAGCTGGGGCACTATATATATCCATTAGAGCTGGGCACTATATATCCATGTGTGAGCTGGGGCACTATATATCCATGTGAGCTGGTGGCAATATATATAAAATGTGAGCTGGGACACTATATATCCATGTGAGCTGGGGCACTATATATCCATGTGTGAGCTGGGCTGGGGCACTATATATCCATGTGAGCTGGGGCACTATATATATCCATGTTTGAGCTGGGCTGGGGAAATATATATATTACAGATGTGCAATTTGTTTCGTTCCGAATTGAAATTCACCATTTTCGAGTTTCGGGAGCATTTCCAAAAACGAAATATTGACCACCCGAAATTTTGGCTCAATTTGAAATTTCGAATCAATTCGATTCGATAATTCGGATCATTCAGTGATTCGGATCATTTCTGCGATCCGGTTAATTTTGCCGATCCGGCTCATTTCGGGTCATTCGGATCAGTTGGTTTTTCGCTTTTTTATGACTTGTTTTGTTTTTTATTGCTTATTTAAGAATGGGAAGTAGATTACTACCAATAGAATGTAAGTTTCTTTACTTAATTATTCTTTTAGGATTTTTTAGGCATCGTTTGGGTGAAATTTTAGGTAATTTTCCTAACTTTTTTAAAGAAACAAGGCTTTTTAACCCATAGGTTTCAATGCAGCATATGAATCCGCACACTGCCGGGCCGTGCCTCTCTGCAGTATAATTAATGCAGCATATGAATCAGCACACTGCCAGGAACTTCCCAGCAGTGTGTGGATTCATATGTTGCATTAATTATAACTCATAAAAAACGAAAAACTAACTGATCAAAAAATGAATCAATCCGAATCAATGAATCGATCTCCAGTTAGATGCTGCCCGGCAGTGTGCGGATTCATATGCTGAATTATTCTGCAGAGGGGCGCTGCCCGGCAGTGTGCGGATTCATATGCTGCATTAATTATACTGCAGAGAGGCGCTGCCCGGCAGTGTGCGGATTCATATGCTGCATTTAAACCTATTGGTTAAAAAGCCTTGTTTCTTTAAAAAAAGTTAGGAAACCTAAAATTTCACCCAAAAGATGCCTAAAAAAATCCTAAAAGAATAATTAAGTAAAGAAACTTACATTCTATTGGTAGTAATCTACTTCCCATTCATAAATAAGCAATAAAAAACGAAATAACTAATAAAAAAGCAAAAAACCAACTAACCCGAACTAACACCTGAAATGAGCCAGATCGTCGAAATGAGCCGGATCTTCGAAAATTATCCGAATCACCGAAATCATCCAAATTGCCAAATCGATCCGAATCACCGAATCGATCCGAATCACCGAACCAAAATGATCCGAAACTAAATAAAAATTGTCCGAAATGATCCGAAACAAAAAACACCCCCCAAAAAAAGAAACCAAACGAAACGAAAAAAAAGTCATGCACAACACTATTATATATCCATGTGTGAGCTGGGCTGGGGCAATATATATATATAAATGTGTGAGCTGGGCTGGGGCAATATATATATATTTCCATGTGTGAGCTGGGCTGGGGCAATATATATATATATATCCATGTGTGAGCTGGGCTGGGGCAATGTGTATATATATATATATATATGTGAGCTGGGCTGGGGCAATATATATATCCATGTGTGAGCTGGGGAAATAAATATCCATGTGTGAGCTGGGGCAATATATATCCATGTGTGAGCTGGGGCTATATATATCCATGTGTGAACTGGGGCAATATATTTCCATGTGTGACCTGGGCTGGAGCATTATATAGCCATGTGAGCTGGGGGCAATATATTACATGTGAGCTGGGAGGGGGGGTACCCTGGGCCCATGGTATGGAAAGGGTTCGCAGGGCTGCGCAGATGGGGTGCCACGTGTGTCCTGCCAGCATAGGAACGGTGCACTGGGCAGCTCGCACCTGGGTTACCCTACACTGCATAGTTTCCAGGGGTATGTGCTGTGAGGGGGGTACCATGGCCCCTCGTATGGAAAGGGTTTGCCGACCTCATGAGCCACACGAGGACAGACCCTGTGCAATGTTCTGGGGAGAGTGAGTGTAATGAGCACAGCTTGCGATTAGGCATTTCTCTGCCTGTCACTGCGAACCCGACACCAGCCCGTAACCAAAACTGGTAGCGTGCCCTCCAAACCTGTGTCTGGATCCGCTCCTGACTCCAGGAGTCCATAGGACTCCATGGAGACAGCACGTGAGCTCATGTGAATGAGATCTGGCCAGGCAGTAGAGTAATAAGCAGAGGTACCCTGGGAACTATTTGTTCCCAATGTACTACTGCAATGGAATGAGGAAACGGTGAATCACGGCACTCTCACTGCAGAGGTATCTGAGATAAGTATGGGATATTTTTGGTGGGGTTAAATCATTGTGATATGTGATTGTGCTGAAGCGCAATATTGATTGTGCTGTAGCGTAATCACATAACACCAGGGTCTGAGAGTGAACTAAAGGAGAATGGGCTCATTGGAACAGCATGTTCTCCATCTGCTGGGACCATATTAGCATCTCCCATACAAAGTATATGAGACGCTAATGTAAAGTAACCTGCCGCTACAACGAGACGCAGGTTCAGCTTCCGACTTGGATGGAATATGCTATTAAAAAAGGATCAAAACGCTTGCGCCTTTCTGCTGAGCGACTCGAGCGCTGTACTTAGCGGCAACATTGGAATAGTGCTCTAGATTTTATTTGAACTATTTACCATACAAATATGTGTTCTGCTGTATTCGTTGTGAAATAGAATAAAAGCTAAAATTAATGGTTAACAGAAATGAAACCAATTTTTAAAGATTACAAAATACCTTTGAAGTAATATATCCAACTTCTGGAAGTACAAATCTTGTGGCTGCCAACACTGTTGAAGGAGAAGCAAATTCACCACCTAGCATCAAGATTTCTTCTAAATTTCCAATTTTCACCTCTTGAAGCAGAAACGGCTGTCAGCCTAATACAGCATACTAAACAGTAAAGACAGAAGCAATTTGTAAAAAGTAATGGCCACAGGCTACCAAGTGATTCTTATTGATCTTAAATAAATTAGTTGCAGCACGAGCATGCTCACTGCTTTGTCCCAAGCTTTCCAATTGATTCAGACATTCAAAATCAACACAGAAAAAAATATTCTAGGTGATAGGACCTTACGGGATTTTAGTTTTCTTTTCCAGAATGAGATTCCTTGAAACCCCAGACTTTTAGAATGATTAAACAAAAATCTCTATTTTGTAGTACTGTTTTGCAGTTTACTGTGTAAAAACAGCAATTACTATATATATATAACACATAACATTAATAGAATAGGACAATTTGTACTGAGGCCCATGAAATTGGCTTTCCTTACATTTAGCAAACTACTGTACTATAAAATATGATTCAGAGACTTTGGTTTCAGCAACTATTCATAATATAATGCAATACCAAGACATACAAACATAATAGAAAAGGGATAATTAAATGTCTAGACTAAAGTGAAATCATCATTATTATATAATATTCAAAAAGCAATTATTCTGAAGCTTATGAAACTAAAAAATGAACTATAATTATGCACATAATATATGAACGGAGGTGATGAAATAATAGAAAATGCTTGCAAATACATTTGCATTATTCAGCTGAACAAATGAAACGCTAAAATGTATTTTTTTTTAATTTATATCATATCTAACCTTTTAATTACCAGGATTCCACTGTTTTATCCCTGCCTGCCATTTAACTATTGTGCAGTGTTATTAACATATAAAAAAGTGTCAAAAAAGTAAAACAATACAACTTTAAATACAGTAATTGAACAATAATTGAACAGCTAGAGGGAATGTTTCAATTCTGTTATTTGTCAAGTTTCAGGGAAGCAAAATGATATTTAAATTGATGTTATTTTAGTTCATCTACATTCCATGAACATACAAATCATATGCATGTATCCTGCATTTAATGTACATATAAATTGTAGGGTTTCCCCCAAAAATAACTTTAAATAATGTAAATATGTAAATCCTTTAGTGTACTATGTTAAATAATATAATAATTAACTAGTAGTTAGCTACTATTTACCCTTAAACTACCATTATCAAGTATACTTTGTCAGAGGTCTGGTTATGGTGAAATTAATTTCAAAACGCTCAAGATTTGATGGAACATAAGAAAAAAAAAACCTACTTTTTTTTTTCCTTTTTGACCTTTCTCAACACAGGCAGGATCAAAGGAGCTTTGCTGTTAGACACTCAATGATAAAAACCTATCCCGATGTAAAGTCTTCCCCTAAAGACAATGGGTTTCATACAGGGTTATTCAGAGAGCGTGAAAAGCAGGAGAATGACTGGAGAATAACTGGAGAATGAAAAATTCTAGGTCAAAATAGCCGATTTGGAAAGTGAGATGAAAGGGAGAATTTTTCTGGTTTGGCTATTTTGACCTAGAATTTTCCATTCTCCAGTTATTCTCCAGTCATTCTCCTGCTTTTCACGCTCTCTGAATAACCCTGATAGTTACTTAGGGATAAGCGCTACATGGCATCTGAATGGAGACGGTCACGGTTCCCGGATCCCACCACGCAGTCCTTAAAGCCCAACACTCCACAGAGCCCAAAAGCTACCAACAGGGTAGCCGTAGAAGAATCCCTAACTGTCTGGTCCTTAGAATTGGCCAGGTATACTAGCTAGACAGAAAGGGTTAATCAAAGACAATGTCGTAATACAAAACCAGGTCAGCAACACGGGGGTAGTCAGACGAGCCAGAATCAGGAATACAGAGTATAGAATAGTCAAATGGAATAGCCGGGTCAATATCAGTGCAGAAGCGTAGTACAAGAAAATAGTCTAGGGCAACGGAAGGCAGAGTAGTCAGAAAACAAGCAGAGGTCAATAACAGGTTAAATCAGAGAGAATTCAGGTACAAGGAGCTCAGGTATGGATAACCACGATCTGGCACTGCTTAGAAGGAACTGTTGGTTTTTAAAGACCTTCACCAGACCGCGCCCCCCTCTCAAGCCGCACCTCATGCAGCCACCTCCCTGCCTGTTTCAATTTAAACCGGGTGTTGGTGAGCGAGCAGCATCAGACATGCTGCCCTCAAGCACACCGGAAAGGCTGGAAGCCCCCAACGTTACAGAGACATCCTCGAGCAAATAAGGCCGTGAGGATATTGAGTAATATACATACCAATTGACTAAGTCTCACAGACACTACGGAGCACGACTTTGTCCGGTGAGATCACTGAAGACTCACCTTGTAACGCAGAAAATAAACCGTTTATTTACGTATGAGCTTAACAGCCGCAGAAATAACTCCATTGACAGAGACTCCCACCATAGTGTGAAGAAACCCAGCCAAAAATCAGTTTTTTATATATATATACAATTCATATTTTAATCAACAACGTGATGCAAGGTTCCTGTGATTCTAAATGGTCTATCATGAATTGTATCAAATTATATATGTAAGGGGACTTGGAATAGAGGGATAGTTTAAAGTGAATGATGATTGTGATTCAGATTATATAAAACATGGATTGTGATGATATGTTGGGCAATACAAGAATTACTGATCTAAAATAGCCCCACATAAGTCAAATTAATGTTTATACTACTGACATAGTGTAGCTTTATATAAATAGAATCCCTTATAGTATAATTAACTTTGTCACCACTTAAAACTTTGAAAAACTCACTAAAAGATACATGGTCCCGCAGTGCCACCCAGTGGCCATGTAAATGTCGGACACCTGACCCTCACATATTAATATGGACCAATTAGGACGCGACACAAGGATAATTAGATACAGGTGGGTAGGATTTAGGCGGCCGTGAAAGGGCTATATGAGGGCTAAAGACTGGACACCAGGGAGGGCACCCATCCAAGAGACTCCCAAGGGCTGACCATCCAGACAGGGAGCTTACACCCATCCAGAGAACCAACTCAACGCCAATCCAGCCCAGAGGATCCTGAAAGCCCCATCTCTCTCTCGTCCACTGCCAAGATCAGATTCCAGACCAGACCCCAAATCCTAGGCCAGGCCACTGAGATTGGTAAAGTATAGCCGCTTTAAATATCACGTAACCCATATAGTCATTGTGTTGAGTACAGTAGAGAATAGCTGAGCCAAACTGTTATATTATTTGATAGTGTTTTATGTATTGCCGCGTCAGATGCGATTCATTTACAAAGAATAAAGAGTAATTCAGGCTTATTGCCAAAGTTTAAAGGATATAAGAAATTTATGGTGATTCCACTGCAGAGGAATCAAGGATCAATATTATATGGGACGATAGTGCCCCCTTTTTATAGAATTGAATTACTCATATTCTGAGACTTGAAGCATATCTGATCTCTAACGTCCACGCCGACAATCGATGGTAATTTGACACACCGACTCCTATGACCGGTAGTAATTGCATTACAAGTCAGACCTCACTAGAATAATCACATAGAACGGTAATCCATGGGTATCCTATTTATTCTTGTATTGACATGTGGCTCCTGGGCATTCATGATCGGTTGTTGATTACCCGTGCCAGGAAAGGTTCCTAGGTAAGTATTGTACTATTATGTGTCACTGCTTAGCATACCTGCCCCATTAACTGGTAAAGGCTAGTCTGTTTTGGGGATCTGTAGCATCTGTTTGTGGCATACTATGGTCTTCACTCTGTCAATCTAAACAAAGCTTTGTGATTGTTAAGATTCCAAGATAATAAATACTGTTTGTCTTTATCTATACTTAGTTTTGCTATTTTATTCCAATAAAAATATCCGGATAGAGTTTACAGAACTCAAAGTATTTTTTTCTCACACATTGCACCAATTAAATCATCACATATCGTGTGACATTATTGGCTGGAGGCACTAGCTTTGATTTTTCTGTCAGATATTAATTGTTAATATCTGAGCCCAGAACTGCTGACTAATAGACTTCAAAGCATGTGCTAGTGCCTCAATATTGAGTATACTCGATTTGGTATAACTATGGAGCAATGCAAAGGAATTTGTTTAGCTGCAAACAAAATTAGTTTGCAAATGGGCTCTAATGTCTGCCCCAGAAGTTCTGCTTGAATAGTTGGGACTCTAAACATGGATCCATGTCTGATTCATCACAAAGCCCCACCTGCAGAAGCCCTTTTTTGCCAGCAGTTGATTATGTCTGCCCTTAAAACAGGGTTTTTACAGCACACAAAAAAATACATTGAGAGTTTTCAAAATGATTTACTGTATAAATAATGAACAGTAATTCTCAAAAAGCAACTTGGTTAATGACTGTGATTTTATCGAACAAATCTCAGACGTTAAAGAGTTAAACTAGACATTATGTGACAAATAACCTTAGGTTCCTCAATGTATTTTTGTTGTGCTTCTTTGCAAGTGCCTGTAGGACTTTTGTCATCTATCTGAAAAATCTTGCTGATCATCGTGCAGCAAATAGTAGGTAATTCAAATGCATAAGCATCTCCATGGTGACTAACTCGTCTGAAATCTAGGGAGGTGTTGGAATTTGAACACTTTCACTGAGGGAAGCTGAATTTGATTTTGTAATTAAATTCAATGTAATAGGACCCTTAGAATGAAATTTACAAATTAGTCTTTATTTGTAAATTTAACTGTTTAATTTGGTGGATTATTGCAACATATCTCCTTTTTTTTTAGATGATAAATGTAATGTTGAGGAAGAAACTGTAATGTCTGTAATTTTTTATAACTCTATAGATACTGTAACTGTATCGATGAACGTCAATCTGCAGAATGGAAGTGGGCAACTGAGTCTAGAAAGATGTAACAATTTAACATTCTGATATAAGTACTATTTCAATGATAGGTGTATATAGTCCCATGCAGCCAAATACATTTTTTATTACAATATTTTTCTATTATTTAAATGCGCATGTGCAGTGATAGCTCTAGAAGGAAAAATGAGAGGAATCTGTTGTATTTAAAGTATTTTGTTTGTGTGATTGTAGAAATGTAAAATTAGCCCATCATTTGACAACACACTTTTTCCAGTTGTGTAAAATATACTTGTGTCCTGATTATTTAGTTCAGGGGAATGCCGAATTGTTAATGGCCAGGTAGCGTTTTCTGTTTATGCTATTTAAAAAACCATGGGCTCTATTCCAACACTGCTGTGTACCTAATTTAACAAGAGCTATTGTAAACCTCCCAGAGCAAATACAGCCTAAAAAGGTATTAAGTTTGCAATGGTTCGGTTAAGATTACACCAAGGTGTACAGTCTCATGTTATGTTTTTTGAGTTACATAAATGTTAAGTCACCCACCTCCAACGACGTAAGCAGCCTTGGGTTTGTTTACCGAAATAAATGTAAACTAAACACTACTGTTCTTAAATATTTTCTGTAATATTAGATAGTTTGAATGCTTAATAGATGTGTGCGATTCGTTTCGTAACGAAAAGAAATCCGTCCAAAATTCTTCAATTCGTATTTCAGAAATGCTTCTGAAACTAGGAATCGCTATTGCATACATCCAAAATAATACATATATACAGTATATACTGAAACGATTGTGATTGTTTCATCATAAAGAAATAATTTTGTTATGATGTTTCACACAGGTGGAAAAATTGATAGTTGCCTGGGCCAATCACTGCATTCCTTGGTTTTAAAATGTTAACTCTAATTCCTAACCCTAGTTTAGAACCCTAATTTCTAACCCGACTCCTCTAAACCTAGCTTCTAATCCTACTTTCTAAGCATAACTTCTAACCATAATCTAACAACAATAATGTCTGACCCTAGCTTTTAACCCTAATTTTTATCCCTAATCTAGCACTCAATGAGCAGCATTTATGGATTTCTTTAGCGTCCAAATCGATCCAAAATTACGAACTGAAAAAAATCGATAGTTCAAAGAATTTCACTCTTGATAAAGCCTGCTAGATAGGCGAAACTAGTCGATTGTTTGTATTTTAATAGTTACATGAATTTTTGAAAGAGATACTTGGATTAGCAGGGTTGCCTGTGGGTGCTTCTATTGAAATGCAGATGAGTCTGGCTAATCACCAGGTATTGTGAATTGTGACAAATGTTATGGAGCTTTTTATAGACAGTTTGATTTACCCTGACATTTTAGGGATAGTAAGGATTAGTAATACTGTGCAGAGGATTCTGCAAGGAATATATTGACAAATGATTGCTTATCCTCTTCAAAACATTGAATTTATCACTAGATAGCTGAAATGGGATGGTAATGCCTCAACCCATTCCTTTAGGCAAATGCATTGCAACTGGTATGGGATACATAAACCCATGATGTTAGTTTGAACTCATCAAATTCATACACCCCACAGGTGTGGCATTGTTCCTTCTGCAATGAGGATATGAACCAGGTACTCTGACTACTCATTATACATTATTTATGTGGTTTTATTTGTCTACTTGTCAATTTGTATGTGTTAATTAATAAAGGTGTACAATTGTGTATGCACTGGAGACGTAGATCCTTTACTCCTGTTAGCATAATTTTGGATGCATAGGTGCTCTAATTTTTTTTTGGTTATATAAGTAAGTAGGCTAGCCTTGTGGAGCACAGTCTAGGGAATCGGCTTTACAAGGGCACAGAACGGACCCGACAGAGGGTTTGCTTTGGGCTACGTGTTTTTTTCAAGCAGGGCACACAGCCTCTACTAAGTGTCACAGTTCCCATATCCCACCACGCAGTACTTAACACCCCACACTCCACAGAGCCCAGAAGCTACCAACAGAGTAGCCGTGAAAGATCTCTAACTGTCTGGTCCTTAGAATTGGCCAGGTAAACTAGCTAGACAGAAAGGGTTAACAACACGGGGAGTAGTCAGCCGAGCCAGAATCAGGAATACAGAGTTCAGAATGGTCAAATGGAATAGCCGGGTCGATATCAGAGCAGTGGCGTAGTACAAGAAAATGGTCTAGGGCAACAGAAGGCAGAATAGTCAGAAACAAGCAGAGGTCAATAACGGGTTAATTCAATATAGCAGTCAGGTACAAGGAGCTCAGGTATGGATAACCACGATCTGGCAACTGCTGAGAATACACTGAGGGTTTTTAAAGACCTTCACCAGGCCACGCCCCCCACCAGTGGCGTAGCGTGGGTTGTTAGCGCCCGGGGCCAGCCAAAAATTGTGCGTCCCCCCCCAACCTGTGGACACGTTATCGATATTGCCCCAGCTCACACATGGATATTGCCCCAGCTCACACATGGATATTGCCCCAGCTCACACATGGATATTGCCCCAGCTCATGAATTTGCCCCAGCTCACACATGGATATTGCCCCAGCTCATGAATTTGCCCCAGCTCACACATGGATATTGCCCCAGCTCATGGATTTGCCCCAGCTCACACATGGATTTGCCCCAGCTCATGGATTTGCCCCAGCTCACACATGGATATTGCCCCAGCTCATGGATTTGCCCCCAGATCATGGATTTGCCCCAGCTCATGGATTTGCCCCCAGCTCATGGATTTTCCCCAGCTTACACATGGATTTGCCCCCAGCTTACACATGGATTTGCCCCCAGCTCATGGACATGCCCCAGCTCATGGATTTGCCCCCAGCTCACTCATGGATTTGCCCCAGCTCATGGATTTGCCCCAGCTCACTCATGGATTTGCCCCAGCTCACTCATGGATTTGCCCCCAGCTCACTCATGGATTTGCCCCCAGCTCACTCATGGATTTGCCCCAGCTCACTCATGGATTTGCCCCAGCTCATGGATTTGCCCCAGCTCATGGATTTGCCCCCAGCTCATGGATTTGCCCCCAGCTCACTCATGGATTTGCCCCCAGCTCATGGATTTGCCCCCAGCTCACACATGGATTTGCCCCCAGGTCATGGATTTGCCCCCAGGTCACACATGGATTTGCCCCCAGGTCATGGATTTGCCCCAGCTCTCACCTGGATTGTTGCCCCAGCTCCGGCAGGGGGTTGAGGGACCCAGATGCCGGGCAGCGCGGGAGCGCCTGCCCGATCTTGAACAGTCCGTCCTTTGAAGTGGATGCGGCTGTGTGCGTGCGCAGCCGGTCACGCGGTCCGGCCAGTCAGGTGGTACAGAGACTCAGTACCACCTGATTTGCCGGACCACGTGACCGGCTGCGCACGCACACAGCCGCATCCACTTCACAGGACGAACTGTTCAAGACCGGGCAGGCGCTCCCGCGCTGCCCGGCATCTGGGTCCCTCAACCCCCGGGCCAGTTTTAGGGGCGCGAATGCGCCCCTAACAAAACTGCGCCCGGGGCCACGGCCCCCCAGCCCCCCCCACGCTACGCCACTGCCCCCCACTCAAGCCGCGCCTCATACAACCACCTCCCTGCCTGTCTCCATTTAAACCGGGCATTGGTCAGCGAGCAGCATCAGACATGCTGTCCTCAAGCACACAGGTAGGGCTGGAAGCTCCCAACGTTACACTAAGTTACTTTATTGGTTTCACTGCTAAAATATTGGCATAAGTGAGATAAAAAAATATTACCTTCTGTCTGTTGGTGGCTTGTCTGGAACTAGTAAGGCATCAGATGTAGTTTGCAGCTGTTCACACACATTATATATGTAAATTACTGTGTCACCAAAAATAAAACACATCAGACTTCTTTGTTATAAAAACAAGGTATATTTCTTGATACAAAGCAACTTACAAGCATGTACATCTATTCAGCTTGATATTGATGGTACAAAGGGAGCTGCATCCTTCTGGATCAAAAAGTAGAATAGAACGGCCCCCAATCACACAAAGCCCCTCGCCTATAGCTACTGAATGTGTAACGAATCAGTATTCATTCAAATCGCCCAATAGTATTTGAACACGACTGTTCTAACTGAAACCACCCCTGTCATCACGTACAGAGAGAGAGCTATTTAATCTGAACCACATGTTCCTTCCAGAAATGTATGGAAGCTAAGAACAAAGAATATGAGATATTCTTCACTCAGAGTAATGTTCATAACACTTACAGTGTCTGTGGTTTAACTACTTGGATAAAAAGTAGGACTGCCTTTGGAAAGGTTTTAATTTATCAGTAAATTGTCTGCATTTATGCCACTATCAAAGCTCCCTATAAAAGAAATGACATACAGGGTTATTAAAATAGCATCGAAATTGTTGAAATTAGTGCTCTGTCGTTCTCCGTACTTCGGGGAGTCAAATTCGCCGACCCTGTGGTGAATTCAGCATTCACCGCAGGGTCTCCGAAATGCAGGGAAAAGCCGAGCACATTTAAAAAAACAGCACAAAATTTCAGAATTGAACGGAAAAAACACCACAAAACCGCAGAAAAGACCTCGGATCAGTCCGATAAACTGATAAACTGCTGGGGAAAAAAATCCGAACGCACCTGACGATCCGCTGCAAAACTGCCAAACACATTCGAAAAAAGCCAATGATCCTCCAAACAGAGTGCCGACCAACCGCCGGAAAAATTCGACAAGCTATCGTACAGGATAAAAAGAACCAAAAAAACACCACCGCAACTCTTAAAAAGTGTTTGTAAAAAAACTACTGGATGAAAATGCCTGGAAATAATATAACAGGCCCTATGAATAATAAGAAGAAGGTCTGTTATAGAAAAAAAAATGCTATTTATATTGAAAAAAATTCCCAGCAAAAAAATAAAAAGAAACTTTTTGCTGCAAATAAAAATAAACGGTTTAATAAATATTTCATAAAAACAAGAATTTTTTTTCTACATTGAAACCTATGGGATTCGCCTGATTAAACCCGCCAAATGAAACTACCGAAAATCAAGGCATTTCACTGATATTTCAGTGCTGTTTGGTGTTCTCTGAATTGATAAACCATTGCTTCTATATGGGGAGCTCACTGCCGTCGAACAGCACCATATTTCGCAGGTAATTCACCAAAATTTGGAGAACTGCCTGATTTGTTTAATAGCCGAATGGCCATGAAATTGCACCATACGGGGAAACTCACCGTTTGGTGCAATTTTAGAGCCAATTCGACTCTCTTTGAATAACCCCTATAAGCAGTATTTGTGCATGTGTGGGTATGGTCACTTTGCTGTTTAGTGACTAGAGGGAGATCTTAAAGCCATTTTTCTACAGGGTAATCTTTAATGGAGTGGAGTACTGAAGGATACTAACTCTGATAGAAAAAAGTAAAATCAGTCAGGGTTATTCAGAGAAAGGTGAAAACCAGGAGAATGGCAGGAGAAGATAACAATCAAGACCAAATAGCTGGTTTGGAAAGTGAGATAAATGGGAGAATTTTTCTGGTTTGGCTATTTTGACCTAGAATTTTCACTTCTCCAGTCATTCTCCTGGTTTTCACCTCTCTCTGAATAACCCTGTATGTATATGTTCAAAGTTGTCAAAATATGACATTTTCTCAATTCAGAGCTTAATAACTCTTATATACATGCTCAATAAATGTGGCATGACAAAAGCATTGTGCCCAACAAGAATGCAAATTGGGGGTATGCAGACTGTAGTTTGCTTTGTTGCACAACACATCACCCTGGTGAGAGATTGACAGAGTCATGCATATACACAGCAAGTAGCTGGAGTCATACATGGATCTTAAATTGTTTGCACAAATTGGTCAAATACCACTCATAATGAACTCGGTACAGCTTGTAATTAAGGCCAAAATATCTTATAGCACATTTACCAAACAGCTCTCTAAAAGTGTATTATAATAGATTGTGAATAAGTGCCAATGAAGAGGAAAATAGAAGACAAATTGGTTTGCTGTGATACCAATGATTAAAAAGTAGTGTACATGTAACATGTTCCTGCAGAAAGCAAGTGGTTATGACTCTGGCAGTGTCCTATTACCTATGCGTTTAGATTATCAATGCACCAACGTAACCTCAAAAGCATGGCAATGTAAAATCATTAGTTTGGACAATGTATAACAAATGGTTATGGCTCTGGCAGTGTCCTATTACCTAATAACAGTGAATTGGAGTGTGACAAACAGATTGTAATGAAAATAGTACAACCTCAAGATATCCCAGACGACTCTCCCTTGGACGTCTTGATAGTGTAAAATGAAAGGTATATAGGGAATCTATAGAGGTAAAAAAACAAATACTCATAGTGCATACAGATACACAATTTAAATAGGAATGCCCCTTTCTTGGATTGCACTCACAAGATGGTAAATCTTTAATACATATCGTGTCTACGATGATTTTACCCTACGTCTGCTGATACCGGAGTTCGGATCTGGAAATCCTTGCCGCCACAGGAACCACCAGAACGCCTTCCAAAGTAATAGCAGTAAAAAATAATCATTGGGGATAAACAAAATAAAATAATTGCATAAGATCCAATGCGTTTCGTGCAATAATTGCACTTTCTCAGGGATAAAACCAAAATAAAAGCATAATTAAATGAGTCCTTAAAGTTCTCTATAGTTTCCAACAAACCACCAGTTCTTTCTCTTCCGGTGGCTCCTCCTGGCGTGCGTTCCATCTTTGAGACGAATCGGAAGTGACGTAACGCCTCCCTTCCTTCTTGCCGCATCACCGGAAATTACGTATCGCCTCTTTCCCTTCTCCTTGTGGTAATTCGGAAAACGAAAATGATGCGCTTGGACGTGACGTGTCGAGTATTGGTGGAACTCAGCAATCTTCAATATAGTGTGTTCCTAGTCCATATACTGATGGTTCTTCGTGGATTTATTAATCACGTCACCTCCAATACACAAAATAATAACAATGAGGGGAATAAAATAACATGCTGGCTATACATTAGAAATATATCTAAAATCTATAAAGAATATATATAAAGTGGCAGAATATTACAGACAATTCTTGATATCCAATTCCACATTTAGACCACCGTTTCTCCAAGTACCCAACTTGTATATCCACTCTATTTCTTTTCTAGCTAAGGATCTAGAATAATCACCATCTCCCCAATCATTCCTAACTAGGTCAATAGCCATCCATTTAAGCTTGTCTACAGAGAATTCAGAACAGTTGTTACAGTGCACCGGTACACTATGGTCCCTTTTTTTTTTATATTTCCTAGGTGTTCAAGCACTCGCACCTTAATCTCTCTTTTGGTCTTACCCACATATTGCACCCTATTACCTATTAGTTTAGGACTAAAAGTGTCCTATTACCTATTAGTTTAGATTATCAATGCACCAACGTAAACAAAAGCATGGCAGTGTAAAAGCATTAGTTTGGACAATGTGATAGTAGCTGAGGAACATATTGTCATTTATAACTAAAACTAATTTAAATTGATCATTTAGCATTCACCTGTGTTGTAATAAAAATAGTTTCACTATTGAAGCCATTGAGAAGTAACATCTGCTTAAGAGCATCTTTCAAACAAATTTGTTTTGCAGACCAAGGATAAAGAAATGTATTAGATTTATTATACATTATTTGAGGTATCTAAAATATAGTGGGAGTTTATGTTTAAATAAAACTGAGTTTTCCAAAAACCTTTTAATTGTACTGCATTAAGTCATTAAAATTCCAGTATCCTAATGTCAGGACTCATGTTGTCGGGTTAGCAGAGTCGAGCCCAGGTGCGGTGACAAAAGTTAAGCGAGGCAAAAGATAAGGCAATAACAGAGAAAGTTTTATTATAAAACATGACCAGAATATATAACCAGGAAGCACACCAGGTAATAAAAAAATACAAGTTTATTTATATCGAAGAAAACCTAAAATAAAATAAGTGTATTTGATTCAACAACACTAGCACAAATATGGGCCACATTACAATCTTGGCGCTAACGTTAGCGCTCACCTGTGTCCCGGCAGGGGGAAAGTCAATGAAGTCCTATGGACTCATCGAGTGGATGCTCGCGGCGGCGCTTAGCACTGCCGCGAGCATCCCGGGGTGTAGCGCCCGCTAGCAATGCAGGCATCTTTTTAAGTGCCTGCATTGTAATCTACCGTTAAAACGGGGGCGGTAGGGAGTAAACTGCGGGTGCAGTTTTTTCTCCCTAGCGCCCCCGTTTTAACGGGAGGATTGTAATTTAGCCCTACATGTATATTTTTACATACCACAGGCTATAGTAGACAATATAGACATCGAGAATAAATATTAGTCCCTATGCTAGGGGAACAAAAACAAGGCAATATATCAATAAACGCAACTTACGCCTGGATGAGCATGGGGTGAACCCTCACCATATGCTGAATCAAAGACACATGTAATGTCAATCAGATAAATCATATAAACAAAGATAAGAAACCATATATAGAAATGACACGAATATCAAGGAACCTTCTCAGTTACCAAACCGGCAGAGACCTGGTGTCCCAACGTTTCGGCTGAAAAGCACTGCACTGCAGACCAATTCATTCCATTTCTATTCTCATTGCCAAACAATGAGGAGCAAGCGCTGTAAAGATACTGTGGGGGTAGTTTTCAACATAAAAGATAACAAAAGTGATTCACACAGTGACAGATATACATTAGAGTAAAATATTTTCTTAAGTAAACATGAGGAAAAAAAACATGTAAGATATCAGCAAAATAAATAATTTAATGTTTTGGTGGCAGTGTCCCTGTCAATGTATTACTACTCATTTGGAGCTTGTGATGTTAACCCTTTAAGAAGAGATACATGCAAACAGTGTTTTCCTATCAGTATTTGATCCATAACAAGAATGTCACATTAATTATTATACTCGCTTAAATATTCAAAGTTGCAATGCAAATGCCGCAAAATTACTAAAGACAATGGTAGTTTTAAATACCTTATACTTTACAGTTTCTTACCATTATGTGACCAATGGCACTTGGCTATGCTTTGCATGTCTTTATCAGCATCTCTATACACTGACATCTTAACCATGTGTGAATTATGGCATATTCTAGATTAAACAAAAAGAGGGGGTACCAGGCACTGCACTTTGTTGCTCGATCTTTATTGTGAAGCAGGCATCCTTTACAATGAGAGCCACCGATCAAAGTGGAGTCCCTTGCAGTTTCACTGTTTGTTTACAATTCTGTTCTATTTGGCTTCACTGATTCCATGAGCACCCTAGTTTTTCCGCTTGAAATATGGGTTCTGAGTGCAGCTTTCAATTTCTGCATCAATATTGTAGAATATTGACAGCATAATATGGTGAGTGTATTTATGTAAATTATGTGCATAATAAAAATAAATATCCTAACCTAATTATATAATTTAGAGCTAAAATGCAGTGGAGGTAGTAAGCTTTCTAATATAGAAAATACAATTTTATGAATGGCTAGTGAATTGTGTTTATTAGCAATTTCATGTTAAAACATTATTCATTGTCACTTCAAAATTTCTGAACATTTTGAGAAAATAGGTTTTAAACACTTTCCAATTAAACGTAATTCAGGTTTCTTGAAAATAATCGATTACTACATGTTTCCATGTCATTTTGTGGTATCATGACACGTAAGCTACACGCTTTTCTGTGGCAGGTTAATACATTTCTATAATGTGCAGATAAATCACTGCTTCGGAAACCAGTTCTTAAAGACCAAAAGTGGAGGAACCTTAAGAATTTCCTTTTATTACAGGGGATATATGTGTAGTACATGAATTATTTGTGCAATTTGAAAAGCAACATGAAAACCACTGAATTACAATACATATTAACATCCTGAGCATGCTGTGCCTGATTTATGACTCTAGACCGGCACACGTTAAAAACCAAATCGCAAAATTTATCGGTAAAATGTGTGCAAGCTGCAAGGAAAGAACAAACAAAAATAGGGCCACAGAGGCTCGGATCCTAAAGGGGCCTTGTCCCCAAATCCTTAATTTAACCAATATTCCCAAAATTAAACACTTTACTGCAAAAAAAGCATATAGCAAATCACCATAAATACCCACAAACTAAGTTCAAGCTGCAAGATTAGAACCAACAAACATAGGGTCACAGAGGGTCATAACCTAAAGAGATTGCCCTCAAACCCTATTATGAACCAGTATACCCATAATGTAATACGTGAGCGGCATACGCAAAAACACGTATCTCAAATTGCAATAAATACCGCCAAAATAAGTTCAAGCTACAAGCTCAAAACCCGATAAAATAGGGTCACAGAGGATCACATCCTCCAAGGACATTGCCCCAAACCCTGTAATCGACCAATACACCCAAAATTGAACATTGAGCGGCATACGCAAAAACCCCATAGAATATATACCGCAAAAGGCTTATCTGATAAAATGTAAAAGAAAAAAAAACATTTTACATGCTGTAAATGATTGAAATCTGAATGGGAATTCACATTTTTTTAAAAAAAACTTGTTATAGCATCCTGACAGGACGCAATGCATACATATAACAATGATATATTATGAATCTGCCGAGTCTGCTGAAAATAAGGATATATAATTTGTCTGGGTTGTACAATAAAACATGACTTCAAATTGCATTTAAACATGATGAGCAGAAAAAGATAAAAATGAACTCAGCACACAGAGGTGAAATGACTCAGCAGTGAAGGGGTTAAAACCTGCCCTTTTAGAGGGTCCTGAGGACAGGTTTGGGAAACACTGCTCTAGGCTATCTTAAGAATATATACCACATAACAAAACACAAGACATCCCCTATGTCGGGTGTCGGCAACCCGCGGCTCCGGAGCCGCATGCGGCTCTCTTTCACTTTTTCCGCGGCTCCCGCAGCTCCCTCCCTTTGCGTAGCGTGGGGGGAGCTGGGGGGGCCGTGGCCCCGGGCGCAGTTTTGTTAGGGGCGCATTCGCGCCCCTAAAACTGGCCCGGGGGTTGAGGGGACCCAGATGCCGGGCAGCGCGGGAGCGCCTGCCCGGTCTTGAACAGTCCGTCCTGTGAAGTGGTGCGGCTGTGTGCGTGCGCAGCCGGTCACGTGGTCCGGCTAATCAGGTGGTACTGAGTCTCTGTACCACCTGACTGGCGGACCATGTGACCGGCTGCGCACGCACACAGCCGCATCCACTTCACAGGACGGACTGTTCAAGACCGGGCAGGCGCTCCCGCGCTGCCCGGCATCTGGGTCCCCTCAACCCCGCCGGAGCTGCCTGGGGCAAGTATCCAGGTGAGAGCTGGGGGCAAATCCATGAGCTAGCTGGGGCAAATCTATGAGTGAGCTGGGGGAAAATCCATGAGCTGGGGGGCAAATCCATGAGCTGGGGGGCAAATCCATGAGCTGGGGGGCAAATCCATGAGCTGGGGCAAATCCATGAGCTGGGGCAAATCCATGAGTGAGCTGGGGGCAAATCCATGAGCTAACTGGGGCAAATCCATGAGCGAGCTGGGGCAAATCCATGAGCTGGGGCAAATCCATGAGTGAGCTGGGGCAAATCCATGAGCTGGGGCAAATCCATGTGTGAGCTGGGGGCAAATCCATGAGCTGGGGGCAAATCCATGAGCTAACTGGGGCAAATCCATGAGTGAGCTGGGGCAAATCCATGAGCTGGGGCAAATCCATGAGCTGGGGCAAATCCATGTGTGAGCTGGGGCAAATCCATGAGCTGGGGCAAATCCATGAGTGAGCTGGGGCAAATCCATGAGCTGGGGCAAATCCATGTGTGAGCTGGGGCAAATCCATGAGCTGGGGTAAATCCATGAGCTGGGGCAAATCCATGAGTGAGCTGGGGCAAATCCATGAGCTGGGGCAAATCCATGTGTGAGCTGGGGGAAAATCCATGAGCTAACTGGGGCAAATCCATGAGCGAGCTGGGGCAAATCCATGTGTGAGCTGGGGGCAAATCCATGAGCTAACTGGGGCAAATCCTGAATGAGCGAGCTGGGGGCAAATCCATGAGCTGGGGCAAATCCATGTGTGAGCTGGGGCAAATCCATGAGCTGGGGGCAAATCCATGAGTGAGCTGGGGCAAATCCATGAGCTGGGGCAAATCCATGTGTGAGCTGGGGCAAATCCATGAGCTGGGGCAAATCCATGTGTGAGCTGGGGGCAAATCCATGAGCTGGGGCAAATCCATGTGTGAGCTGGGGGCAAATCCATGAGCTGGGGCAAATCCATGTGTGAGCTGGGGGGCAAATCCATGAGCTGGGGCAAATCCATGTGTGAGCTGGGGGGCAAATCCATGAGCTGGGGCAAATCCATGTGTGAGCTGGGGTTTTACATTGTTAAGTGAAAAAGTCTTTTTTTTCTTCAGATTGACAGCTGACTGCACGATCCTGTATATAGCATTAAGGTAAGAAATAATATATGCAGTGTTAGATTTGTTTTAAATGTCGCAATGGTTTTGCGGCTCCCAGTTTTTTTTTCCATTCGGAAACGGGTCCAAGTGGCTCTTTATGTCAAAAAGGTTGCAGACCCCTGCCCTATGTAAACATCATTATTCTATTATTGAATGCATTTTGTGAATATTCAATTCTTTCCTCTATTATTATTGTGAACAGTATACCCAAGTTTCTAATTCTGTCCTTAATTTATGCAGAATATATTTTTTAATAAATGGTAACTGTACTGTTGTGCATAGTTGGCAATCTTGTTTGACTATACTGTCATATTAAAGAATGCAATTATCACAAGTGTTGAATATAAATTAATGAAGCACAGAGACAAAATGGTAACAATGCAAATAAAGTAGAATCTTGTAACAAAATAAAAGATTCAAATACAACATTTTCAATCGTACAAGTAATTTAAATGAGTGGTTTCTTGACATTAGAAAAAGGTATGGAACGTCCCACAACAGAACAATAAAAGGTTCTTAAGCTATCCATGACTTGCTAACCTTAACAGCCAACATGCAATCATTGTTTCAAATCAAAGAACAAAATTCAAAGTTTAAAGATCAAATTCAGAAAGAAATAATAGACATTTCAAATTTTCTTTTAATAATTCTGCTAGCAAATCACATTTTTACTCAATACTAAATGTTCAGATATGACAGTTAAAATGCATACATCTTCGCATATTGGGAGCTAATTAAAACAAGCCTTCAGGATGGAATCTGTTTGAAGAAGTTAGTACTGTGCATGGGTTTTTCGTTCAACACATTTTACTGTAGGCAAAATAGATTTAGCCAGTTTCGACAGAGAAAAAAAATCATATCACAAAAATATTGCATTAACAAAGTCTGTGCTCATCATGCTTGGAGGTATTGATGGAGTAAACAGGGGGTGTCAGGGGTCAGAAACACAATTTTTTTTCCAGTTTAGAGAAATGTATAATTGAGTTTGCAGCACATTTTATTCCAATATATCTTGGCATGTACTCAAATGATTTGTTAGCTTGCTTACTTTTGTAAATACAGTTTAGTCATATATAGTAACATCTACAGTTAGGATTACTGTATTAAAGTATTTCAGCAGAAAATATCAAGCATTTACCTACAGAACAGCAAATATTAATAAAGCATATGTATACTCGTACAGTCTAGACCAGTAGCTAGAAAATGTGATATTATGTATTAGAATACAATAAATTATAACAAAATTTAAGATGGTAGTGATATGAGGTCTTCATAGGCAGGAATTGCAGTTGATTAAATGGTTATATAAACTGAGAAAATAGCCTAGATTTAGTAAATATTGTGAACCCTATTTCTCAGTGTGTGAGATCTCTGTATCCCAACAGGGTCACATCTGTCAATGCCTCTTCCTTGCAGGACCCCCCCCCCGTGTTCTACCCAGGCCTTCCTCCAGTCCTCAGACATAGCTTAAGGACTAGGGATGAGCCGAACACCCCCGTGTTCGAACTCGAACATGAACCGAACTCAATGCAAGTCAATGGGACTCAAAAGTTTGATTTTTAGAGTGCCCACCAATTATTATTATTATTATTATTCTTTCTTTATAAAGCGCCAGCATGTTCCGCAGCGCCAAGAGGGCACATATGCAAGATATTTGCAATAAAAGGTGTATGGGGGTCCGGGTAGTGCCCTGGGGGACAGGAAACAAGGACAAAAAGTTTTTAAAGGAACAGTGAGTTTTCCATGAAATAAGGGTTAAAAATAAAAACGAAAAATTTCTTCAAATATCGTGGGTCCCCATAACCTGCCCGTTAAGTGGCGAATTTGTAGGATGTATAGAAACATTTAAAAACAAAAAAATGACATTTCAAATGACAGTAAATGCTTTTCCTTTAATCTATTCATAAACAACTGCTTGGGGCGGCAGTCTGTATGAAAAGACATTTTAGGACGCGCAGAACAAGTTTAGTGATTTTTTGGCTAAATTATGGTGAAACTTATGCAGGTTTTGGATGAAAGTAACAATAGGTGCTTTAAAATTTGTCCTTTAGTGTCAGCAACAGTGCCTTCACACCGTAACCCTTTTGCGGTATTGTGGAAGTGCAGGGTTGGACCATGTGGTCCTATATTAAAAAGATATGAATCTGGTAAAGGCGTCAGTGCACCCAAATATTGTGCCTTTGGTGGCAGCAAGTGCCTTCACACCGTAACCCTTTTGTGGTATTGTGGAAGAGTGCAGGGTTGGACCTTGCGGTCCAATATTAAAATTATATGAATCTGGTAATATAGGCGTCAGTGGCAGTGCACCAAAATATTACTGCACTATAGTGTATCGCAGGATGGATGCGCACCAGCAGTAACAAGCAGCGGAATATACCAGACAGGGGCACAGAGCGAGAGTAGTTGTTATAACAAAACCAGCTCAATAACGTTTAGGCACTAGTACTGCGCTACTGTATATGGTGAGAATTCGAGCACACCAGTCCCGGCGGCTCTGCGTCATCACGCTGCGCCCTGCCCCCTGATCACTTACAGCTGCGCTGGGTGCCGCCGGAGCTCCTGGCATTCGGCCTGCTGCTGGCACCATGCATCTGGGGCCCCCCCAATCGCCACCCAGGGCCCTGGATGTCACAATATTACAATCCAAATGCAAACGGGTTAAGTAACCAAATTTGTAAGAAGAATAATTAATGCAGCATATGAATCCTCACACTGCCGGGCAGCACCTTAAGGCCCGGTTCACACCTAAGCGTTTTACAGCGCATTCCCGCACGCTGTGAAATGCATAAACAGGGAAATCCCATTATTTGCTATGGGACCCGGTCATACCTGGGCGTTTTACAGCGCGCAGGAACGTGCTGTAAAACGTCCTACGCCCAAAGAAGTACAGGAGCTTCTTTGGGGCGTATTGCAACGCGTTCACTCTGCAGTCTATGGCCGTGAACGCACTGCAATGCGTGTTCGCATGTTTTTTACGTTTGAGCGATACGCGCGTTAAAAAACGCACGTATCGCGCGTGTAAAAAAAAAACGCAGGTGTGAACCCAGCCTTACAGTATAATTAATGCAGCATTTGATTCTGCACACTGCCGGGCAGCACCTCTACAGTTTGTGGATCCAGGAATCAGGTGAGTATTAGAAAGAAAAAAAAGGTTTTATTTTATGTTGCTGGGGACATTTAAAAATGTCCTCGGATTTTATTTTATTTTAAAAATGTGTCGTCTTACCTTAGCCTGGTGGTCAGTGGGGGCTCCCTGGATCCTGGTTGGGCTGAAGGGGGGTCTGCCGTGGCTCCCTCCCTGGAGTTCCTGCGCCACCTCTCTGCCACATGCACCCTGCAACCTGGATCCTGGTTGGGTGGAAGGGGGGTCTGCCGTGGCTCCCTCCCTGGATTCCCTGCGCCACCTCTCTGCCACATGCACACTGCAACCTGGATCCTGGTTGGGCAGAAGGGGGGTCTGCCGTGGCTCCCTCCCTGGAGTCCCTACGCCACCTCTCTGCCACATGCACCCGGCTGGCCAGCCCGCACAGTCGCAGCTCTGTAATCTTGCGGCCGCATGCTCCTCAAGTCAAGGGGTCCTTGGGAGGGAGGCTCGTGCAGGCTGCCCTCTACAGTGCCTGATTTAGAGGGCCTCGTCTGCCTGATGTTTAGCAACCTGAATGTTTTATCCCATAGGCTTCAATGTTAAAAATATTCCCGTTTTAATTCAATATCTAATAAGCCATTGCTTATAATATTCTGCAGTAAAGATTCTCTTTATTTTTAGATTTTTTAGGATTTTTTAAGCATTTTTTTTAAAAACAACCTATTTTTATTTCGAACTTTTGGTGAACACCCCAAAAAGTTCGAAGTTCGCGAACTTTCGAACTGCCAAAGTTCGAATCGAACTCCGAACCGATCAAACCGAACAGCTCATCCCTATTAAGGACTGGGACACATACAGGGTTATTCAAAGAGCGTGAAAAGCAGGAGAATGACTGGAGAATAACTGGAGAATGAAAAATTCTAGGTCAAAATAGCCAAACCAGAAAAATTCTCCCTTTTATCTCACTTTCCAAATCAGCTATTTTGACCTAGAATTTTTCATTCTCCAGTTATTCTCCAGTCATTCTCCTGCTTTTCACGCTCTCTGAATAACCCTGATAGAGTCTGTTAGCATCCCCCAGAAATAAGATGAGGGTAGTAGATCTGAAGTCTTTCAGGGTAGAAATGGAACTCACTTTTAATCAGGGACACAGACATTTATGTAGTCATAATTTTGCCTCTTTATAAATCAATGGTAAGACCGCACCTTGGGCCCTATTACATTCTTCACGCAAAAAAGCACTGTAAACGCGTGAATTTTTGCGCACAGCGTCAAACATTAACACTCGTAAATCAACGCTGATATTACAATCCTCGCGCATTTTTTCATCCGTCAAAAAAAATGCGCGTAAAACAGATGTGCAAAAACGCGTGCGCAGTAACGTGGCGCACAGAAATCAGGGTGCGGACTGTTTTTGTCACGCAATTCAGCAAATCAGAATTAAGAACCTCAATTGTCTCACGTTAAGTTTTTGCGCCTGTCAAAGTCAATCTACGCATATATGCTGTATCAAAAAAACCACGCACAACTTCTCAAATTTATTGGTTTGGTATGTGTAGGATGTGTAACTATACTTTGCTGTATTTTTTTTTGGGCTGGTGTATTTGGTTTCTGCCAGGTCCGTCAGATTTGCCTTTAACACCAGCTTTCAGGAGTTGCTAAAATTATGCGCGCAAAGGCTGTGCGTTACAAACTGCTCCTAGATTGTAATACCATCCGCGTACCAGCGCACAAACGCATTTGCGCTCACAATATTAAGTATAGGAGACGCAAAGTGCAGTAAGCTCGCGCAGCGTTCGCGCAGGTTCATCCACTGTAGACGTATACGTGCGTTTGGTGCTCTGAGATTGTAATACGACGTTCAGCGCAAATAGTTTTGCCCCTCGCATTAATGCGTTTTTGCACACACGTTAACGTTTGCGTGAAGAATGTAATAGGGCCCCTTGAATATGCCATGCAATTTTGGGCACCTGTCTTAAGAAAGTATATTATAGCGCTAGAAAAAGTGCAGAGATGGGCGACTAAATTAATAAAGGGAATGGATGGTTTAAGTTATGAGGAAAGGCTAACAAGTTTAAACCTGTTTAGTTTAGAGAGACAGAACCTTAGAGGGGATCTGATAACTTTATATAAATATATACGGGGCCATTATAGGAAACCTACTCATTAATAGGACTATACACAGGACACAAGGTCACCCATTTAGACTGGACAAAAGGAAATTCAGCCTAAAGAATAGGAAGGGTTATTTTACGGTGAGAACAATAAAGCTGTGACAATCTGTGCCTGTTGAGGTGGTTGGGTTAGAGACTGCACAGACTTTTAACCATAATTGGATGACTTCCTGCAAAAACATAATATTAAGGGTTATAATATTTAATATATGGGTAAAGCTTCTTGATCCAAGGAGAAATCTGACTGCCATTCTGGGGTCAAGAAGGATTTTTTTCCCAATGTGTTGCATATTGGCGAGTGCTTCAGTTCAGACTGGGCTTCTTGCCTTCTTTTGGATCAACAGCAGTAGGATGTGTGAAAGGCTTAACCTGATGAACGCATGTCTTTTTTCAGACTATGTAACTATGTAACTATGGCCAGAGGTACATTATTAGCAAAAATTCAAGACATGAAAATAAAAAAATATATATTTTAGTTTTTGTTCAATATAAATAAACTTGGATTTTTTATTACCTAGTGTGCTTCCTGGTTATATATTCTGTTTGAGGACATAAGTCCATTGTTTGGTTAGCACTAGGGATGACCCGAACACCCCCGTGTTCGGTTCGCATTTGAACTCGAACAATTTCAAAAGTTCGAGTTCGGACGCGAACCGGATCCGAACTCAATGCAAGTCAATGGGACTCGAACCTTTGATTTTTAGAGTGCCCTCCAAGAGGGCATATATGCTAGGTATTTGCCATAAAAGGTGTATGGGGGTCCGGGTAGTGCCCTGGGGGACAGGAAACAAGGACAAAAAGTTAATAAAACGTTTTTAAAGGAACAGTGAGTTTTCCATGAAATAAAGGTTAAGAATAAAAATGAAAATTTCCTTCAAATATCGTGCCTAGGAGGTCCCCATAACCTGTCCGTGAAGTGGCGGATTTGTAGGATGTATAAAAACATTTAAAAACAAAAAAATGACATTTCAAATGACAGTAAATGGTTTTCCTTTAATCTATTCATAAACAACTGCTTGGGGCAACAGCCTGTATGAAAAGAGGAGGCGTTTTAGGACACGCAGAACAAGTTTAGTGACTTTTTGGCAAAATTATGGTGAAACTTTTGCATGCTTTGGATGAAAGTAACACTAGATGCTTTAAAATTGGGCCTTTAGTGTCAGCAACAGTGCCGTTACACCGTAACCCCTCTGTGGTATTGTGGAAGAGTGCAGGGTTGGCCTCTGCTGTCAAATATTAAAATGATATGAATCTGGTACAGGCGTCAGTGCACCCAAATTTTTTGTCTTTGGTGGCAGCAAGTGCCTTCACACCGTAACCCCTCTGAGGTATTGTGGAAGAGTGCAGGGGTGGAATCTGCTTTCAAATATAAAAATTATTGGATTCTGGTACACGCGTCAGTGCACCCAAATATTGGGCCTTTGGTGCCAGCTAGTGCCTTCACACCGTAACCCCTCTGAGGTATTGTGGAAGAGTGCAGGGTTGGACCCTGCCGTCAAATATTAAAATGATATGAATCTGGTACATGAGTCAGTGGCAGTGCACCCAAATATTGGGCCTTGGTGCCAGCTGGTGCATTCACAACGTAACCCCTCTGAGGTATTGTGGAAGAGTGCAGTGGTGGAGGTTTTGGGAATGCAGAAGAGATCCCCGATCTATTCAGTTACATCACCATCGGGGGAGTGACAGCTGCTGATCCAGGACTGATTCATTTTTATAAATATCAGCCGGTCTACAGAGTCGGTGGACAGATGCACTCTTTTGTCTGTGACAAAACCTCCAGCGGCACTGAACGTCCTTTCAGAAAGCACGCTGGATGAAGGGCAATCTAGAAGCTCCATAGCATATTGGCTAAGTTCTGGCCAGTGATCCAATCTCAACACCGAGTAAGTGGATCATCTGCTGTAAAGGTATCCAGGTCTGCCCTTGCCCCTAGGTAGTCCTGCACCATACGGTGAAGACGCTGGCAATGGGTGCCTACATTTGACGTCCCTGGGCGTCGTGGACTAAACTTTTTTTAAAAGGCATCAGTCAAGTGGCCCCGGCCTTCACCGCTCTTCCTTTGATCATCTGCATCCTCAGAAGCACCTGTGTCATCACTTGGTAACCTACCAGTGCCTGGAAAGGTGTTACACAAGTGTCCCTTTAGAGCGTCCTCAAGTTGTTTCATCCTGTGCTCCCTCCGTGAGGGCAGGATGAGCTCTGTAACCTTACCCTTGTATCGTGGATCAAGAAGGGTTGCCAACCAGTAATGATCCCTCTCCTTGATAGCACAAATCCTGGGGTCCTTTATCAGGCTTTGCAGGATAAGGGAGCCCATGCAGCATAGGTTGGAGGTGGCATTAGCTTCAGAGTGTTCCTGGTCGCTGAGGATGACCGTATCGTACACGAACTCCTCTCAGCCACGTACTAGTCCTTGGGTTTCTGGGGACACAAAACAATCCCTTGAGGAATCCCCACCTTCAATGCCCCCACTACTTAACTATTCCTCCTCCTCCTTATCCTCCTCCTGTCTGATCTGAGGACCCGCTGGAATGCTGTCTGCGTAAAGACTCGGGTCTTGAGAGCTAGGGAAGTCCTCCTCTTCCTCCCGCTGCTCTGCCTCTAGTGTCATATCTATAATTTCCCGCAGAGTGCGCTCCAGCAGGAAAACTAAAGGAATTGTGTCACTGATGCATGCACAGTCCCTGCTCACCATCCTCGTTGCCTCCTCAAATGGTGACAGTACAGTGCATGCATCCTTGACCATCAGCCACTGCGGGGGAGGGGAACCCAAGTTGACCTGAACCTGTCCTTGTGCCATACTCACACAGGTATTCATTGATGGCCCTCTGCTGCTTGTGCAGATGCTGTAGCATTGCCAATGTTGAGTTCCACCTGGTGGGCATGTCACAGATCAGGTGGTTTGTGGGAAGGTGGAATTCTCTTTGAATTTCTGCCAGGCGAACACTTGCTGGGAATTACCGTTTGAAGTGGCTGCAGACTTTTCTGGCCTGGATGAGAAGCTCTGCCAGCCCTGGGTACCTGGTTAGGAAACGCTGTACCACCAGATTTAGGACGTGTACAAGGCATGGTACATGCGTCAACTTACCCTGGCGTAGGGCGGAGAGAAGGTTGCTGTCATTATCACAGACGACCATTCCCAGCTCAAGCTGGCGTGGTGTTAACCATCTCTGCGCCTGCCCCTGCAGAGCTGACAGAATTTCTGGCCCGGTGTGGCTCCTGTCCCCTAAACAAACCAGCTCAAGCACAGTATGGCATCTTTTTGCTTGAGCCATTGCGTAGCCCCTGCCACGCTTCGGTTTAACTGCCACTTCGTCAGAGACATTGAAGGAGGAGGAGGAAGAGGTGGTGGAGCAGACAGACCTCATATAAGCAGCTTTCTGGAGGCGTGGTGGATGAGCAAGCTCCAGCACAGAGCCCCGTCCTGGATCTCTCTCAGCTGCAAGCAGAGTTACCCAGTGTGCTGTGAAGGAATTGTAATGGCCCTGTCCATGCTTGCTAGACCACGTGTCTAAAGTAATGTGCACCTTGCTGCTGACTGCCTTTCTAAATGACTCCATAACATTGTCTTTCACGTGCTGGTATAGTGCTGGAATGGCCTTCCGTGAAAAGAACAGGCATTTTGGAACCTGCCACTGTGGTACAGCACATTTGGCAAATTCACAGAAGGAAGCAGAGTCCACCAGCTGGAAAGGCAGCAGCTGTAATGTGACTAATTTTGCCAAGCTGGCATTTAGACGTTGTGCATGTGGATGGTTGGGACAATATTTTTTCATCCGCTGCAGCAGCTGGGGCAACAAAATCTGACTGCATAAATCTGCAGCTGATGGGATGCTGGCAGATTCAGAGGAAGGACGTGGTACACCCATTACTGTAGCATCATCCCTGTCAGTGGAGGTTGTAGGCAATGACATGGCAGGACATATAGTGGGGGTACAGACAGATGAGGAGGAGGACCTATGCAAAGTGTTGTGCCAACGGGATGCATGGCAGGTGGTCATATGTCGCCTCAAGCACGTGGTACCCAAGTGTCTGATGTCTTTCCCACGCTTGATCCTCTTCCGACATAGCTTACAAATAGCAACGCTGCAGTCTGCTGCACATGTTGTGAAAAACTCCCAGACAGCAGAGATCCTGGACGTGTGCTGCGAGACAACAGTGCTCTGCACCTGAGCAGCTCTGACATCTGATGCCTTGGACTGGCTACGGTTGCTCATAGAGAATGTTCTGCTTCGTTTTTGTTGTGCCTCCTCCTCATCCCTTGACTCCTCTGTTCGATCTGGCACCCAGGTGGAGTCAGTGACCTCATCATCATTGACCTCACCCCCTATCTCTTCATCAATGGAGTCAACCACGCAACATGCTGTAGATGCTGGGGGAACATGATTGCCAGTTCTTTGTGTGCCACTGGCACCCCCTCCCTCTAGGCTGATTATACTCCCTTCCTCAACCTCAGAGTTTGAATCAGAGCACTGGAGTTGCTGCGCATCCTCAAGCAGTATGTCACTGTCATTGTAGTCAAAAAATTCAGCTGACTCCTCCGTGTGTGATAGTGAGGCTACGGCAGGAGTAGCTGTGGACATGGAGGCTGAATTAGATGTTTTGGCAGCTGAGGTGGACTGTAAACCACTACAAGCCTGGCTGACAGGATGGCCTGGTTAACCAATCCACCAAATCCTCTGTATGATGCTGCTGCTTAAGACGGCCAGCACCAGTTAGAAAGCACAAGCGTGCCTCTGCAGAGGATGCACCACATCCACAACGACCAGGGGCACAGCCTTCCGGCACAGAGGCTGCTTGCCCTCTTATCTGTGTCTGTGAGCGTCTGCCTGTCTATTTGGTCTTTCTGACATGGTGAGTGATATATAGATTAAAGATATACAGATTTTCCAGAATAATGCTATAAGTCAGTGATACAGCCTGATAGCCTTTGCAGTGGCAACACACAGATTCAAATTCACACAACTCTGATATAGGTCAGTGATACAGTCTGATAGCCTTTGCAGTGGCAACACACAGATTCAAATTCACATAACTCTGGTATAAGTCAGTGATACAGCCTGATAGCCTGGCAGCAGCTGGCAGTGAGAAGACACAGATTACAATTCCCAGATATCTGCTAGAAGTATGTGGGACCCCTGATAGCTGGCAGTGAGAAGACACATATTACAATTCCAAGATATCTGCTAGAAGTCTGTGAGACCCCAATAGCTGGCAGTGAGAAGACACAGATTACAATTCCCAGATATCTGCTAGAAGTATGTGGGACCCCCTGATAGCTGGCAGTGAGAAGACACAGATTACAATTCCCAGATATCTTCTAGAAGTATGTGGGACCCCTGATAGCTGGCAGTGAGAAGACACAGATTACAATTCCCAGATATCTGATAGAAGTATGTGAGACCCCCTGATAGCTGGCAGTGAGAAGACACAGAATACAATTCCCAGATATCTGCTAGAGGTATGTGGGACCCCCTGATAGCTGGCAGTGAGAAGACACAGATTACAATTCCCAGATATCTGTTAGAAGTATGGGGGACCCCCTGAAAGCTGGCAGTGAGAAGACACAGATTACAATTCCCAGATATCTGCTAGAAGTATGCGGGACCCCCTGTTAGCTGGCAGTGTGAAGACACAGATTATAGTTCCCAGATATCTGCTAGAAGTATGTGGGACCCCCTGATAGCTGGCAGTGAGAAGACACAGATTACAATTCACAGATATCTGCTAGAAGTATGTGGGACCCCCTGATAGCTGGCAGTGAGAAGACACAGATTACAATTCCCAGATATCTGCTAGAAGAAAGTGAGACCCTAATAGCTGGCAGTGAGAAGACACAGATTACAATTCACAGAAATCTGCTAGACGTCTGTGAGACACACATAAAAGAACAATCTCATCTCACTCCTGCAAAAAAAACACCTGCTGGAGCTGCGGGAAACCCTTATATAGTGTGCTGCGAGACTTAGCTCTGTGAGCCCATGATTGGGCAAAATTTGCCCAATCAGGACTCTGAACCCTGATTGGGCAAAATTTGCCCAATCAGGACTCTGAACCCTGATTGGCATAGTCTTGCACCTGTCTTGCACCTGACCACAGGTCAGGTGCAAGGCTGTAGCCAATTACAAGCTTCAGGCCAGTGGAAAAGTGCATTGTGGTCCATTGTGGTGCATTGTGGGTGAACACGTGGCGAACACGCGGGAATGTTCGATGTTCGCCGAACAGGCAATGTTCGAATCGAACTCATGTTCGGATCAAACCGCCAGCCCATCCCTAGTTAGCACCCGCTTTGTTGTACTTATATTTTTGATGTGCAATATAACATCTTTTTTCTTGTATCCTAATTTCCTTTAGTCATCCCTCTTCCAGTCCTATCCCTTTTGTCTTTGTTTCAGTGTTCTTTATATGCTCAGCCCCATTCCTGTCATGCCCAGCCACCCTGTGCGTTGTGCTTAGTTAGTAAGCCCCATTCCAGTTGTACCCAGCCTCCCTGTGTGTTGTGCATAGGCAGCCCAATTCCTGTCACGACCCGCCACCTCCTGTTATACCTTATTCAGTGGTCCCTGATTTATCCCTGCTGCTTGGTCCTGTTTTATAATAAAACTTTGTCTGTTATAGCCTTATCTTTTGCCTCGCTTAACTTTTGTCACAGCACCTGGGCTCGACCCTGCTAACCCGTCAACATGAGTCCTGACATTAGGATACTGGAATTTTAATAACTTAATGCAGTACAATTAAAAAGTTTTAGTAAAACGTTTGACTCAGTTTTATTTAAACTTAAACTCCCACTATATTTTAGATACCTGAAATAATGTATAATAAATCTAATACATTTCTTTATCCTTGGTCTGCAAAACAAATTTGTTTGAAAGATGCTCTTAAGCAGATGTTACTTCTCAATGGCTTCAATAGTGAAAATATTTTTATTACAACACAGGTGAATGCTAAGTGATCACTTTAAATTAGTTTTAGTTATAAATAGGGATGAGTCGAACACCCCCGTGTTCGGTTCGCATTCGAACTCGAACAATTTCAAAAGTTCGAGTTCGAACGCGAACACGAACCGAACTCAATGCAAGTCAATGGGAGTCAAAAGTTCGGTTTTTAGAGTGCCCTGCAAGAGGGCATATATGCAAGATATTTGCCATAAAAGGTGTATGGGGGTCCGGGTAGTGCCCTGGGGGACAGGAAACAAGTACAAAAAGTTTTAAAAAAAATGTTTTAAAGGGACAGTGAGTTTTCCATGAAATAAGGGTTAAAAATACAAAACGAAAAATTCCTTCAAATATCGTGCCTAGGAGGTCCCCATAACCTGCCCGTGAAGTGGCGGATTTGTAGGATGTATAGAAACATTTAAAAACAAAAAATGACATTTCAAATGACGGTAAACGGTTTTCCTTTAATCTATTCATAAACAACTGCTTGGGGCGGCAGTCTGTATTAAAAGAGGAGACCTTTTAGGACACGCAGAACAAGTTTAGTGTTTTTTTGGCTAAATTATGATGAAACTTATGCAGGTTTTGGATGAAAGTAACAAAAGGTGCTTTAAAATTTGGCCTTTAGTGTCGGCAACAGTGCCGTCACACCGTAACCCCTCTGTGGTATTGTGGAAGAGGGCAGGGTTGGACCCTGCGTTCCAAAAAATTCAAATGATATAAATCTGGTACAGGCGTCAGTGCAGCCAAATATTGTGCCTTTGGTGGCAGCAAGTGCCTTCACACCGTAACCCTGTTGTGGTATTGTGGGAGAGTGCAGGGTTGGACCCTGCAGTCCAAAAAATTAAAATGATATAAATCTGGTAATATAGGCATCAGTGTCAGTGCAGCAAATATTGTGCCTTTGGTGGCAGCAAGTGCCTTCACACCGTAACCCCTTTGTGGTATTGTGGAAGAGTTCAGTGGTGGAGGCTTTGTGAATGCAGAAGACATCCCCAATCTATTCCATTACGTCACCATCAGGGGATTGATAGCTGCTGATCCAGGACTGATTCATTTTTATAAATGTAAACCGGTCTACAGAGTCGGTGGACAGATGCACTCTTTTGTCTGTGACAAAATATCAAGCGGTGCTGAACGTCCTTTCAGAAAGCACGCTGGATGAAGGGCAACCTAGTAGCTGCATAGCATATTGGCTAAGTTCTGGCCAGTGATCCAATCTCAACACCCAGTAAGCAAGTGGATCATATGCTGGAAAGGTATCCAGGTATGCCCTTGCCCCTAGGTAATCCTGCACCATACGGTGAAGACGCTGGCAATGGGTGCCCACATTTGACGTCCCTGGGCGTCGTGGACTAAAAAAATTTAAAAAGGCATCTGACAAGCGGCCCCGGCCTTCACGACTATTCCTCTGATCATCCGCAGCCTCAGAAGCTCCTGTGTCATCACTTGGTAACCTACCAGTGCCTGGAAAAGTGTTACACAAGTGTCGCTTTAGAGCGTCCTCGAGTTTTTTCCTCCTGTGCTCCCTCTGTGCTGGCAGGATGAGCTCTGCAACTTTACCATTGTATCGTGGATCAAGAAGGGTTGCCAACCAGTAATGATCCCTTTCATTGATAGCACGAATCCTGGGGTCCTTTACCAAGCTTTTCGGGATAAGGGAGCCCATGCAGCATAGGTTGGAGGTGGCATTAGCATTCCTGGTCAATGAGGATGACCCCATCGTGCACTTCCTCCTCCCAGCCATGTACTAGTTCTTGGGGTTTCTGGGCACACAAAACCCTCCCTTGAGGAATCCCCACCTTCAATACCCCCACTACTTAAATAGTCCTCCTCCTCCTCCTCCTCCTCATTCTTCTCCTGTCTGATCTGAGGAGGACCTGCTGGAATGCTGTCTGCGGAAAGTCTGGTGCCTTGAGAGCTAGGGAAGGCCCCCTCTTCCTCCCGCTGCTCTGCCTCTAGAGCCACATCTATAATCCCCGCAGAGGGTGCTCCAGCAGGAACACTAAAGGAATTGTGTCACTGATGCATGCACAGTCCCTGCGCACCATCCTTGTTGCCTCCTCAAATGGTGACAGTACAGTGCATGCATCCTTGATCATCAGCCACTGCGGGGGGGGGGGGAAACAAGTTGACCTTAATCTGTCCTTGTGCCATACTCGCACAGGTAATCGTTGATGGCCCTCTGCTGCTTGTGCAGATGCTGCAGCATTGCTAATGTCGAGTTCCACCTGGTGGGCATGTCACAGATCAGACAGTTTGTGGGAAGGTGGAATTCTCTTTGAATTTCTGCAAGGCAAACACTTGCTGGGAATGACTGTCTGAATTGGCTGCAGACTTTTCTGGCCTGGCTGAGAAGCTCTGCCAGCCCTGGGTACCTGGTTAGGAAACGCTGTACCACCAGATTTAGGATGTGTGCTAGGCATGGTACATGTGTAAACTTACCCAGGCGTAGGGCGGAGAGAAGGTTGCTGCCATTATCACAGACGACCATTCCCAGCTCAAGCTGGCGTGGTGTTAACAATCTCTGCACCTGCCCCTGCTGAGCTGACAGAATTTCTGGCCCGGTGTGGCTCCTGTCCCCTAAACAAACAAGCTCAAGCACATTATGGCATCTTTTTGCTTGAGCCATTGCGTAGCCCCTGTCAGGCGTCGTTTTAACTGCCACTTCACCAGAGACAGAGAAGGAGGAGGAAGAGGGAGAGGTGATGGTGGAGCAGACAGACCTCATTCAAGCAGCTTTCTGGAGGTGTGGTGGATGAACAAGCTCCAGCACAGAGCCCCGTCTTGGATCCCTCCCAGCTGCAATCAGAGTTACCCAGTGTGCCGTGAAAGAAATGTAACAGCCCTGTCCATGCTTGCTGGACCACATGTCTAACGTCACATGCACCTTGCTGCTTGCTGCCTTTCCCAATGACTTGATAACATTGTTTTCCACGTGCTGGTATAGTGCTGGAATGGCCTTCCGTGAAAAGTAATGGTGTTTTGGAACCTGCCACTGTGGTACAGCACATTCAGCAAATTCACGGAAGGAAGCAGAGTCCACCAGCTGGAAAGGCAGCAACTGTAAAGCGAGTAATTTTGCTAAGCTGGCATTTAGACGCTGTGCTTGGGGATGGTTGGGACTATATTTTTTCTTACGCTGCAGCAGCTGGGACAACGTAATCTGACTGCGTAAATCTTCAACTGATGGGATGCTGTCACATTGTGAGGAAGGACCTGGTACATCCATTACTGTAGCATCATCCCTATCAGTGGAGGTTAGAGTCAATGACATGGCAGGACATTTAGTGGGGGTAGAGACAGATGAGGAGGACCTACGCAAAGTTTTGCGCCAACGGGATGCGTGGTAGGTGGTCATATGTCACCTCAAGCACGTGGTACCCAAGCCTCCGGTGTCTTTCCCACGCTTGAGCCTCATCTGACACAGATTACAAATAGCAACGGTGCGGTCGGCTGCACATTTCTTAAAGAACTCCCAGACAGCAGAGTTCCTGAATGTGTGCTTTGAGACAACAGCGCTCTGCACCTGAGCAGCTCTGACATCTGATGCCTTGGACTGGCTAGTGCTACGGTTGGTTATAGAGGACATTGTGCCTCGTGTTTGTTGTGCCTCCTCCTCACTTGACTCCTCTGTTCGATCAGGCACCCAGGTGGAGTCAGTGACCTCATCATCATTGTCATCACCCCCTATCTCCTCATCACTGGAGCCAACTTGGCAGTATGCTGCAGCTGCTGGGGCAACATGAGGGCCAGTTATTTGTGTGTCACTGGCACCCCTTTCCTTCAGGTTGAATATACTCCCTTCCTCAACCTCAGAGATTGAATCAGAGCACTGTAATTGCTACGCATCCTCAAGCAGCATGTCACTGTCATTGCAGTCAAACAATTCAGCTGACTCCTCCGTGTGTGATAGTGAGGCTACGGCAGATGTAGCTGTGGACATGGAGGCTGCATTAGATGCTTTGGCAGCTGAGGTGGTTGTAAAGCACTACAAGCCTGGCTGGCAGAGGACTGTGAGGATGAGGATGGCCTGGTTAACCAATCCACCAAATCCTCTGTATGATGCTGCTGCTTAAGACGGCCAGCACCAGTTAGAAAGGACAAGCGTGCCTCTGCAGAGGATGCACCACGTCCACGATGACCAGAGGCACAGCCTCCCGACACAGAGGCTGCTTGCCCACTTATCTGTGTCTGGGAGCATCTGCCTGTCCTTTTTGGTCTTTCTGACATGATGAGTGATATATAGATTAAAGATATACAGAACTCTGATTCAACTCTGTTTTAAAAATTGGAGATATGCTGCAGAACTCTGATTCAACTCTGGTATAAAGATTAAAGATTTCCAGAACTCTGGTATAACTCAGTGAGACACCCTGATAGCTGGCAGCCAGTGACAAGACACAGATTACATTTTGCAGAAATCTGCTATAAATCAGTGAGACCCCATGATGGGTGGCAGTGAGAACACACAGATTAGAACAATTCCCAGATATTTTGTAGAAATGACTGACCCCCAAAATTGTTGGTGGCAGTGAGAACACAAAGATTAGAACAATTCCCAGATATTTTGTATAAATGACTGACCCCCACAATTGCTGGTGGCAGTGAGAACACAAAGATTAGAACAATTCCAGACATTTTGTATAAATGACTGACCCCCACAATTGCTGGTGGCAGTGAGAACACAAAGATTAGAACAATTCCCAGATATTTTGTAGAAATGACTGACCCCCAAAACTGCTGGTGGCAGTGAGAACACAAAGATTACAACAATTCCCAGATATTTTGTATAAATGACTGACCCCCAAAATTGCTGGTGGCATTGAGAACACAAAGATTAGAACAATTCCCAGATATTTTGTAGAAATGAGACCCCCCCAATATCTGGTGGCAGACTGGTAGTGAGAACACACACTAACACAACAATCTCCTCTCAAAAAACACGTGCTGAAGGCTGTGTGAAGCCTTATATAGTGTTCTGTGGGACTTAGCTCTGTGAGCCCATGATTGGGCAAAATTTGCCCAATCAGGACTCTGAGCCCTGATTGGCATAGTCTTTAACCTGTCTTGCACCTGACCTGTGGTCAGGTGCAAGGCTGTAGCCAATTATAAGCTTCAGGCCAGTGGAAAAGTGCATTGTGGTCCATTGTGGTGCATTGTGGGTGAACATGCGGCGAACACGCGGAAATGTTTGTAGTTCACGAACATGCGAACAGGCGATGTTCGAATCGAACTCCGAACCGATCGAACCGAACAGCTCATCCCTAGTTATAAATAACAATATGTTCCTCAGCTACTATCACATTGTCCAAACTAATGCTTTTACACTGCCATGCTTTTGTTTACGTTGGTGCATTGATAATCTAAACTAATAGGTAATAGGACACTTTTAGTCCTAAACTAATAGGTAATAGGGTGCAATATGTGGGTAAGACCAAAAGAGAGATTAAGGTGCGAGTGCTTGAACACCTAGGAAATATAAGAAGAAAAAAAAACAGACCATAGTGTACCGGTGCACTATAACAACTGTTCTGAATTCACTGTAGACAAGCTTAAATAGATGGCTATTGACCTAGTTAGGAATGTTTGGAGAGGCGGTGATTATTCTAGATCTTTAGCTAGAAAAGAAATAGAGTGGATATACAAGTTGGTTACTTGGAGAAACGGTGGTCCAAATGTGGAATTGGATATCAAGAATTGTCTGTAATATTCTGCCACTTTATATATTCTTTATATTTTTTATAGATTTTATATATATGTCTTATGTATAGCCAGCATGTTATTTTATTCCCCTCATTGTTATTATTTTGTGTATTTGAGGTGACGTGATTAATAATTCCACGAAGAACCATCTGTATATGGACTAGGAACACACTATATTGAAGATTGCTGAGTTCCACCAATACTCGACACGTCACGTCCAAGCGCATCATTTTCCGAATTACCACAAGGAGAAGGGAAAGAGGCGATACGAAATTTCCGGTGACGCAGCAAGAAGAAAAGGGGGCGATACGTCACTTCCAATGTGTCTCAAAGATGGAACGCACTCCAGGAGGCGCCACCGGAAGAGAAAGAACTGGCGGTTTGTTGGAAACTATAAAAGAGAACTTTAAGGACTCATTTAATTATGCTTTTATTTTGTTTCGTATCCCTGAGGAAGTGCAATTATTGCACGAAACGCATTGGATCTTATGCAATTATTTTATTTATCCCCAATAATTTTTTTTTACTGCTATTACTTTGGAAGGTGGTTCCTGTGGCGGCAAGGATTTCCAGATCCGAACACCGGTAACAGCAGACGTGGGGTAAAATCATCGTAGACATGATATGTTTTAAAGATTTACCATCTTGTGAGTGCAATCCAAGAAAGGGGCATCCCTATTTAAATTGTGTATCTGTATGCACTATGAGTATTTGTTTTTTACCTCTATAGATTCCCTATATACCTTTCATTTTACACTATCAAGACGTCCAAGGGAGAGTCGTCTAGGATATCTTGAGGTTGTACTATTTTCATTACAATCTGTTTGTCACACTCCAATTCACTGTTATTAGGTAATAGGACACGGCCAGAGCCATAACCATTTGCTTTCTGCAGGAACATGTTACATGTAGTGGTGTAGTGTGGGGGGGGCCTTGGGGGCAGTCACCCTTGGGCGCAGTTTTCTTAGGGGTGCAAAATTTCAAAAGAGATTTGAACCAAGGAGCTGAATTCCTCTCCTCTGGGTGGGGTAGGCGTATTGTGGTTGGAGCCCCATGGAAAGTGCCTTGTTGGCTTAGGCCAAGATACAGCACTGGCCCTAGGCATATAACATTCAAGGACAGAATTATATCAGTGATATGTATATCATCTCTAGGTCATAAAGTGCATACAGCTTAAATGTGCAAAAGTACGCTTAGATGTAGGTGCTAAAAAAATCAGAAATTGAAAGGTTCCTATAGCATACAATACTGGACCAAATGTCAATTAAGGGCAATCGGCAGTGCTGTTGCTATAATAAAATTGTTGCGTAACAGTATTAGGTCACCTATGCAATGTGTAGGGAGCAAAACAAATTAGTGCTTTTATATAAAATACACACGGCTGGTAATTGAATGTCAGCCGGAATTGCAATTTGCAAATTGCAAATTGCAATTACGTCTGACATTCAATTACCAGCCGTGTGTATTTTATATAAAAGCACTAATTTGTTTTGCTCCCTATTCATACCATAGGCGACCTAATGCTGTTACGCACCAATTTTATTATAGCAACAGCACTGCCGATTGCCCTTAACTGGCATTTGGTCCAGTATTGTATGCTATTAGGAACTTTTCAATTTCTTCTTTCTTAGCACCTATATCTGAGTGTACTTTTGCACATTTAAGCTGTATGCACTTTATGACCTAGAGATGATATACATATCACTGATATAATTCTGTCCTTGAATGTTATATGCTTAGGACAATTCGTACCACCATCTCTGTTGTACAACCTATCTCTGTACCAACTTGTATTGTGCTCTACACTTCATATACCACTCTACCCATTGTACATATCATTTCTGGTTACACTTATAATAATTTTCCATTATTTTGCACCACTAGGAGACCCCTTTTTACCTTTTGTAGCATTTTAGCACAATTTGTGTTGAGGTTTTTGTGCTTAACCCTGTAGGCAGCATACTAGAACACCATATTTATATATACGCACTAGCGCCTCCGTAGAACTTCCTTTTCTATAAATAAATAATTGGACTGTCTATTTTTTGGTTCCAAGAAAAAAAGAATAAAAATGTCATACATGCTCAACCCTGTATGTGGGCTTGTGCTTGGAATGGACATTGTAAGTAAAGAAAAAATCTCATTTTCTTGTAGACATTTTACAGGTTGTAGCACATATGACATATTTTGCTTCGTACAAGTTCCAGGGTTGGCTTTTGGAGTTGCCCAGTTCCTCTTGATGGGAGTTGAGCACGCTACATTTTTTCTTGTTGCATAGTATTTTATTTTTTTGAGTCTTGCTCTTGATATAGTAGTTACGTTTTGAATCCTTGTTTACTTTATCAATGTTTTTACTGCATACCAGGTTAGATTGACAAAAAGAAAGCCTGGGAAGGGGACTTGGCCAGTGATAAGAAGGAGTGAGCTAAAGTCAAGGTTTGGGCTAGGTATAGGAAGTTTAGGGTGCTGTTTTGAGCGAGCAAGAGCAGAGTTTGGGCTATGATGGGCATGGGCTATGAGTATGGCACTTTGTCAAGGTACCAAGCTCTCAGTCATCAAGGTGCAACAGGAATTTGCCAGCTGGAAGCATGGTATGACCTGTGGGTAATGACTTTACTGGTCAAACATAAATGTTTGATAGACTATCACAGGAAGATTTCCATGAAGAATTTTTGTATGACTTGTTGAACAGTCATTGATAACTTTGACAGATGTTAAAAAGAGTGTGAGATATGTGGTATATTGAGCTATTACAGAACGTTTGATATGGTATCAAGATTATAGTATTACCAAGAAATTGTTTGTTTTACTAAATAAATTGTTCTGAAATTATCCAAATTAAAATATTTCATCCAAATAACCAAAATAAGGCATTAATCTAACTACAACATATTTCCAAATTTACTATTTTTCCTTGAAATTGTCCACCAACTGTAGTGATAGAATTATAATTAAAGGAAAACTATAAGAAAACAAAAAAGGAGTAAATGTCAACCTTTTGAATGTCACTAGTTGCCTATTCTAGATAAACTGTCAGGGTTATTTAAAGAGATCCGAATTGAGGACGAAAGGTAGCCGAACAATGAAATTCAGCGTACGGTTACCTTTCCTGGCCATTCAGCTATCCAGAGAGCAGGCAGTTTGCAAATGTTGGCGAATTGCCTGCACATACTGTGCCTGTTCGTTGCCTGTTCGAGGGCAGTGAAATCCCCATAGAGAAGCAATGCTTTGTCTATTCAGAGAACAAAAACCAGCAGTGAAAAGTTGCTGAATTTCCCTGCTGTTCGGTGATTTCATTCGACAGGTTTATTCAGGCGAATCCCACAGGCTTCAATGTTAAAACATTTCCCGTTTTAATCCAATATCTAATAAACCGTTGATTATAATATTCTGCAGTAAAAAGTCTCTTTATGTATAGATTTTTTAGGATCTTATAGGTATTTTTCAGGATTTTTTTACAAATTAAATTTTCCGGTTTATTTTTTAAATCGTTTTTTCTTTTTTCTGTAACAGCCCTTTATATTATCATTCATTGGACATTTTCGTTCTGTAGTTTCTTTGCAAACAGCGTTTCACTTTTCAAACATCAAGCGTACTGTTTTTTTTTATTTTCACGCCATTCGTCTGCAGTGTCGGCTTTTTCCAGCGGCTGCTCTGCGCTGTGATTGGCGGCTGCTCGGGTTTCTCCGCGTGTTCGGCAGGGTTAATCCAGATGTTTTTGCGGGTTTTGGTGTGCTTTTTCGCGGGGTTTTGCGGTGAGTGTTCGGCAGGTTTGCGGCGTCTTTTCCCTGCACTATGACGGCCCTGTAGTGCTTGCTGAATACACCGCAGGGTCGCCGAAATGGGATTGCCAAATCGCACGAAATTGAAGAGAACGGAAAGTCACCGAAAGTGCGGTGACTTTTCGATTCTCTTTGAATAACCCTGTGTATTTTTCCCCCCAGTTTATGCATGCTTTTATGAGATTCTGTACAATTACTGATAAGCGAAGGACTTATGTGAAGGACAGGAATGCGTTTTCCAATAAGATCCTAGATAACTAAATTATACATTTAATTAATCGATTCACTCTAGCTAGATAAAGTTTAAGATGAGCAGACAACGCATACTTTGGCCTTAATTCCCATCACTGTTTTACAATATCTGAGGAAAACTGCTTTACGTTTGCTATAATTTGCTTCTTCCAATGCTACTGTCAAGTCAATAATGTTGAAAATAAGTGAAGGTGTTATCTGTACAAGTGGAATAACATCTCAATCTAAATTGTAATGTGCTCATTTTATAGCTCAGTAAACCTCAGTTGTCACCTCTCATTTGGTTTTCTATAAATATAAACCTATCATGCTTCGTAAGCCTTGTAAATTTCGATTCATAACTTCTAATAAATAAGTCTACTAAGCATTATCTATAACAACATTTTTAATATATTTTTATGTATTTCACATTGACTTAAGACATTTTGGAAGGCTTCAGGGAGCTGTAAAATTCAACATTCAACAACACGGGGGGAAGGATCACTGTTGTGCAGAGCATTCTCTGTCCAGCAAATCCCTTATTAATTAAGCACATTGGAATATAGAAAACAATTGGAGAACTGCTGTAATGTAATTGATAACACCTGATTGTGCAAAAGCAATAACAAACAGCTGTAATTTTACGGTCTGAATACATTCTCTCTAAAGCTGACGTGTATAGCTCTTTTGGCATAAGAGTGGCTCTCAAGAACCGTTTCTGGGGTATCTTTATATATCAAACCTTGTCAATGGAAATAACCAAAGCAGAGGAAGCTAATTGTATTGCTGAGCTGACATAAACCATGATTTAGCTAATTAGAACTAAGGTAATAAGGGATAAATTACACTAATCGCGCTAAAACGGGGGTGCAAAGGAGAAAAACCTGCGCCTGCAGGTTTCTCCTTTCTGCCCACATTTTTAGCATGATATTACAATGCAGGCACTTAAAAAGCTGCCTGCATTGTTACCAGGTGCTAAGCCCAGAGATGCGCTCGGGCAGCACTAAGCGCCGCAACAAGGATCCACTCGATGGAGTCCACAGGACTCCATTGAAGCAGACAGCGCCGGTCACATGACCTGACGGATCTCACCTCGCGAGATCCGGCAGGCCGGCGTAGTGATCCGTAGGGGGAGACTGGGGGAGTTTTTCCACCAGTCTCTCCCTGCTCCCGCTGAACGGAGGAGGTGGATGTTGCTGTGGTCCTCGCCACGGGATAGGAGGTAAGTATCTGGATTTTTTGGGGGTTTTGGCTGGTGCTAATGGATTCTGCACCAGCGGAATCCGTTAACCACAGCCAGGACTTGGTGCTAATGTTTTGCTAACCGCAGCCGGATGTTAATCAGCGTTAGGACTTTGTAATCCTAACGCTGATTAACACTTTGTGCTCCCCATGCTAGGTATAGAGAGCGCAAAAGTACAGTAACTTCGCGCTGAAAAGCGCAAGATACCAAAAGCTAACAGGTTTATTAACTCACAAGTTAAAGATATAAGCAAGTGTATCACAAATTTAGCATCTACATCATAACTTTTATGTGAGAAGAATAAATATGTAAATTGGAAATGTATCTAGAAAACAAAAAATAGATACATAGTGCAGTTCAATTAAACTTTTAGAATATAAGCACTATATGGCGCAAACAATTGTGGAAGATATATGTGTATATGTGTTATATATTTTATCAATCAAAACTCACTGTGACTGTGCAGGTGTTATACATGCTACAAAATCATACATAAACTCAATGTATAATGATAAATATATTCGTTTTAGTATCCAAGTTCCAGATTGTGGCAGTTTTACCAGAAAACCTCAAAATTAAGGATAAACAAATAGATAATAGTGCAAGTCCGCAATAGTAGTCAATGAAGTCTGACCACCGTGGGACCCTGGCCAGAGAGGTAAGTACATGGAGGGAGAGCGGTAGAGGACCATGTAATACAGGGTACATCCTTGGTGCTTAAGGTACATTTTTCTCAGGATGAACCCTGTACGTCATTGTTTTTTTTGTAGGACCCAGACAAAATATATATCCTTATTTTCAACACACTCAGCAGTTTAAAAAAATATCATTATTACATGTACAGTTGTGTTCAAAATTATTCAACCCCCACTGAAATTGAGTGTTTTGGCCAGTTTGACATTGATTTTGATCATTCAGTCATCTTGCTTACAATTAAATCAAAGAGGCATGTGTAGGTCAGACAAATATAACATAACATTTATAATGAAATAACCACAATTGTCTTTTCTGTGCTCACATCATTATCAGTTTTATTCAACCCCAAGTGACACTCAATCTTAGTACTTAGTACAACATCCTTTTACAGTTATAACAGCTTTTAAACGTGAAGCATAGCTTGACACAAGTGTCTTGCAGCGATCTACGGGTATCTTCGCCCATTCGTCATGGGCAAAAGCCTCCAGTTCAGTCACATTCTTAGGCTTGCGCACTGCAACTGCTTTCTTTAAGTCCCACCAGAGGTTCTCAATCGGATTTAAGTCAGGTGACTGCGATGGCCACTCCAAAATGTTCCAGCCTTTAATCTGCAACCATGCTCTAGTGGACTTGGAGGTATGCTTGGGATCATTGTCCTGTTGAAAGGTCCAACGTCTCCCAAGCCTCAGGTTTGTGACGGACTGCATCACATTGTCATCCAATATCTCCTGGTACTGAAGAGAATTCATGGTACCTTGCACACGCTGAAGCTTCCCTGTACCTGCAGAAGCAAAACAGCCCCAAAGCATGATTGACCCCCCGCCATGCTTCACAGTAGGCAAGGTGTTCTTTTCTTCATAGGCCTTGTTCTTCCTTCTCCAAACATAGCGTTGATCCATGGGCCCAAACAGTTCTAATTTTGTTTCATCAGTCCACAGAACACTATCCCAAAACTTCTGTGGTTTGTCCACATGACATTTTTGGCATACTGCAGTCGACTCTTCTTATTCTTTGGAGACAGCAAGGGGGTGCGCCTGGGAGTTATGGCATGGAGGTCTTCATTACGCAGTGTGCGCCGTATTGTCTGAGCTGAAACTTCAGTACCCACATCTGACAAATCTTTTCTCAGTTCCTCAGCAGTCACACGGGGACTTTTCTCCACTCTACGCTTCAGGTAGCGCACAGCAGTCGAAGTCAGCATCTTCTTTCTGCCACGACCAGGTAGCGTTTCAACAGTGCCCTTTGCCTTGAATTTGCGAATGATGCTTTCTATGGTCTCTCTTGGTATGTTTAGCATCTTTGCAATCTTCTTATAGCCATTGCCCTTCCTGTGAAGAGTAATCACCTCTTCTCTTGTCTTCCTGGACCATTCTCTTGACTTCACCATGTTTGTAACCACACCAGTAAATGTCTAGAAGGAGCTGAGTATCACAGTAATTTTAAAGCTGCCTAATTGGTGCTTATTATGCTTTATTGCTGCTCCGTGACATCCACAGGTGTTTTCAATACCTGATTGAAAACACTTGAATGAACCTCTGTTCTTCAGACTGGTAGTCTTTAAGGCAGGGATCTCAAACTCACGGCCCCCCAGATGTTTTTGCCTACAAGTCCCAGAATGCTTTGAATGCAATAGATGGCCGTGGAATCATGGGAGTTGTAGTTCAGAAACATCAGGGGGGCCAGAGTTTGAGAACCCTGCTTTAAGGGGTTGAATAATTGTGTCAATGAAGAATTCACAAAAGAAACATTTATTACTGTATTACAAAACCAATTGATGTCATTTTAGTTGCATATGGTTCTTTAAAAAGTCCTTGTAGGATTTCATTCTGAATACAATTACAAATGTACACTAAATTCCCTAAAACCCTTTACAGCATTGGGGGTTGAATAATTTTGAACACAACTGTATATGTCATGTCCTGTTAGAATGCTATAACAAAATTGTGTAAAAAAATAAAAATTTAAATTCAGATTTCAATCATTTACAGCTTTTTTTTTTCATTTACAGCTAAAAAAATTTTTCACATTTTATCATCCAAACCTTTTTGGTTATATATTCTATGGGCACTCTTCTTAAAAAAAATTAGAAATGGGTACCTGTTACTGAATTTTAAGAAAACACACAATTTTAACTAAAACTGAAAAAAAATGACCATTATAAAACAATGACCTTACTTGCGGTATGGGAAATGAGAAGGTGAGTAATGGCAGTGGTATTGCTCATTTTATACGTGACAAATGGACAATGTCATCGCTTTGGGAAAAAAATATAATCTTTTGGGCAGTATACAAAGTTGGTGCTAACTTAGCCAGAGCTGTTGTAAACTTAACAACTCCATAGACTATGAGCCATATTACAATCTTCACGCATACGTTAGCGCCCACGCAAAAACGCATTAATCTGAGGGGCAAAACCCTTTGCGCTGAACGTTGTATTACAATGTCAGTGCAACAAACGCGCATATACGTCTACCGCGGGTGAACCTGCGTGAACGCTGCGTGAGCTTACTTTACTACGCGCGTCCTATACTTAACATTGTGAGTGCAAATGCGTTTGTGTGCTGGTATGCGGATGGTATTACAATCTATGCGCAGCTTGTAACGCACAGCCTTTGCGCGCATAATTTTAGCAACTCCTAAAAGCTGGTGTTAATGGCAAATTCTATCAAGCTGGCCGAAACCAAATACACCAGCCCAAAAAAAATGCAGCAAAGTATAGTTACACATTCTACACATACCAAACCAATAAATTTTAGAAGTTGTGTGTGCTTTTTTTTATTGATGCTGCATATATGCGCAGATTGACTTTGACAGGCGCAAAAACTTAACGTGAGACAATTAAGGTTCTTAATTCTGATTGGCTGAATCGAGTGAAAATAACAGTCCGCTAACTGATTTCTGCGCGCAACGTTGCTGCGCGCGCGTTCTTGCGCATCTGTTTTACGCGCGTTATTGCTCAACGGATGAAAAAATGTGCAAGGATTGTAATTCCAGCGTTGATTTACGCACGTTAACGTTTAATGCTGGGCGCAAAAATTCACACGTTGTGCGTGCGTTTTTGCGTGAAGAATGTAATAGGGCCCTATAATATCTCTGGTAACTTTACAACAGCATTGGCTAAGTTAGCATAGCACGAGCTTTGTAATTTGGCCCTTTATGTTTGTTTGTGTGTTTTTTTTTTTACATGAAACTTCACATGGTCATGTATGGTATCATTAGAAAAGCCAGACTCTGACCTGTCTAATAACAACTAACATGACTCTGTGGGGTGGGGGTGTAAAGAATGGAAATACAGGGGTCCAAAGTACACCACTCTCCTCTCAGCGGTAATGCAGCTTGTGTTTTAGAGGGAGTAATGTGTACTAACGCTTTGTGCCATCACCTCCACATTTGGTCCTAGCATGGGAAATGAGAAGGTGAGTTAGGCTGTGGCATTGTTTGATTTAGAAGTAAAATCAGATAACGCCATCGCCTTAGAACAGAGGGGGAAAAAAAGTAAAATTTATTTTTTTTATGTTAAACATTACATACAGGGTTATTCAAAGAGATCCGAATGGCTGGAGAAAGGTAACCGAACGCTGAAAATCAGCCATTCGGCTATCCAGAGAGCAGGCAATACGACAAATCCTGGCAAATTGCCTGCACATTCGGTGCCTGTTCGAGGGCAGTGAAATCCCCATAAAAAAGCACTGCTTCGGCTATTCAGAGAACACAAACCAGCAGTGAAAGGTTGCCGAATTGCCCTGCCATTCGGTGGTTTCATTTGACAGGTTTATTCAGAAGAATCCCATAGGCTTCAATGTTTAAAATATTACCATATTAATTCAATATCTAATAAACCATTCATTATTCTGCAGTAAAGAGTCTCTTTATTTATAGATTTTTTTATGAAATTTTAAGCATTTTTCAGGATTATTTCTTTTTAAAAAAAAGGCAGATTTATCTTTATTTTTTTTAAGTTTACTTCTTTTTTCTGTAACAGCCCTTTTTATTACCATTCCCTGGACCTCATTTGTAAATTTCAGACATTTTCGCTCAGTAGTTTCTTTGCGAACAGCGTTTCACTTTTCAATCATTCATGCAAACTGTTATCCTAATTTATTCACTGCCTTCTTCTGTCTGCGGTGTCGGCTTTTTCCGGAAGCTTCGCTGCATGTGATCGGCTCCTGCTCGGGTTTTTCCGGCGTCTTTGACGGGTTAATCCAGATGTTTTTGCGGGTTTTCGACGTGCATTCGCCAGGTTTTCGGCGGGTTTTCGGCGGGTTTTTGGCAGCTTTTCCCTGCACTTCGACAGCCCTATGGTGCTTGCTGAATACACCGCAGGGTAGCCGAAATGGGAAAGCCGAATTGCACCGAATTGAAGAGAACGAAAAGTCACCGAACGTGCGGGGACTTTTCAAATCTCTTTGAATAACCATGATAGGCATATTTGGTATCATTGGAAAGTCCAGACACCTTTCCAAAGACACCTCACTTAACCTTGTGTGTTGTAAAAATCAGAGCGGCAGGGTTCCAAAGTGCCCTCTGCGACCCTCGCAGCAGTACAGCGGTATGCGGTTTTTGATAAACCAATGCTTAATAATGCATTGTGCCATCGCCAGGGGCGGACTGACAACTCAATGGGCCCCCGGGCAATATGAAATCATGGGGCCCCTTGTGATACACCCACCCACAAACCACACCCATATTAAGCTCCACCCACATATTTGTGTTATGGAATTTATTTCTCTACACCACAGCAATAAAACTCACAGTAATGTGTGGTGTATATGAGCATATCACAGAGCTCCACAGCAATAAAACTCACAGTAATGTGCAGTGTGTATGAGCGTATCAGAGATTCACAGCAAGGTGCAGTATATATGAGCGTATCACTGAATCCACACCAATAAAACTCACAGTAACGTACCGATTTATTCAACCCCACCCAGCAAATAAATTATCTTATTCACCCCTCCCCAGCATATAATTTATCTTATTCACCCCTCCCCAACATATAATTTATTTTATTCACCCCTACCCAGCATATAATTTAATTTATTCACCCCCTCCCCAGCATATAATCTTTTTTATTCACCCCCTACCCAGCATATAATTTATCTTATTCACCCCTTGCCAGCATATAATTTATATTATTCACCTCCTCCCCAGTATATCATTTATTTTATTGACCCCCTCCGCAGCACATTATTTATTTTATTCACCCCCTTCACCGGCATATAATTGATCTTATTCACCCCCTCCCCAGCATATAATTTATTTTATTCACCCCCTCCCCAGCATATAATTTATCTTATTCACCCCCTCCCCATCATATAATTTATCTTATTCACCCCTTCCAGCATATAATTTATCTTATTCACAACCCCCTGGTCGCTCACCATACCCTATTGAAGAATCTTCTGTGGAAGCAGACAGGCTGGGCAGGACCTGGACTGCATGCTTCTTTCTTTGTCCTCTTCTTCTGACGCTGCCTGCCCTGCTGCATCACGTGAGGGGGTGGCGTCAATGCAGCGTGCCGTGGTGCTGCTCGTGTGGTGTAGTGACTCGTGCGTCTGGGTTGGTTGACTTTCAATTAATCCCCCCTTGTGGGCCCCACCCCACCTACCAGCATCACATGGATGCACGTGGGCCCGCACGTCGGCAGTCACGTGACGGTGACGAGATGCTGTCACGTGTGTGTGATGCTGCCGGGGCCGGTAACTCTGCGCTCTGAAGATGGAGTTCAGAGCAGACGGAGGAGTTAGGTGGGTGGCGGTCTAGTATTTCCTACTCCATCCCAGGCACTGGATGATCCCTTGCAAATCGCGAAGGCCGTCCGGACCGGTCATCGCGATTTGCATTTTTTTGACTGGTCAGGTCGACTTTCACAAGCCTGGGCCCCCCGGGCCCTTGGCCCAGGTCCGATACGGCCGAGTGGTCAGTCCACCCCTGGCCATTATTGAAAAGTGAATAATAGTGCTGCATTAGAAAAGAAAAAGGAAATTTTTATTTTTATTTTACTTTTACAAATAACCTGGACATGGATGGTGTGGCAGATTAGACCTGTATTTCTATCTATATAAGGGTCTGCCTGTAATATATGTGTCTATCTGCCGGTTCATACATATCTCCTCTCCTCCATATAGAGTTATATTCATATTTGTGTCTGGCCATTTGGTAAGTGTATCCCTGTGTCCACAGCTGAAATGTAATCAAAATGTTTAGCTTTCTCACTTGGGGAGGATATAACACGTAGCTGTAAAAAGGGAATTTCTTTGTACACTAACATAGAAAATCACACCTTGGCAGCCAGGTCAGCCCCAACAGATGGGGACCCAATCTTCAAAGACAGGAAGCACATCCTTGATCTCTAAGGGGGGTCTGGAGGGAAGAGGGACGCCTTTAGGCAATTAAAGATTAATTGACAAGCTTACTGAGCATGAGCGAGAATTGCACTCTGGGAAATGGAGTCCAGGACACTGGGCCATTGGTGGGTGGGGGCTGGAAAGATCAGGAAGTGTATAAATTCAGAACACTGGCCATGTGCTTTTGCTGATCACTTGGGGTACCTTCTAAAGAGGACTGATCTGTCCATGTTCCTACCTCCAGGCCCCAGGAGGCACCGATGCTAGCTACTGATTATTCCGTCGTAAGTAAGGCTCTGTGATTAACACCTTTTTCTTTATATTTTGCTGTGTAGTGTGTAAGTAATTGATTTATTCTAGTTATAAGTTTTTATGTAACCAAGCACTGTGATTCTTTTTATATCGTAAATAAACAAAAAGTATTTAAGTTTTGACTCTGGCTGATGAAATCCACGCTAACTAAGAGATTGGGAGTATTGCTATTTGCTTTAAGCTCGGTTATATATAAGAAATTGCGTGTTGCGGTCGTCAGGAAACAGCAGGGAATTGTGGGATCCGTAGTCACTGTCCGAGTCTAGGATAGTGCGGCTGCTAAGCCCTGTGTCTCCTGTTGCGACGCGCGTAGTGTCCGTGAGGACTGGTGGCAGCGTTACTAATAGAATAAGAAAGTGAGCTCTGGGGTTGTGAGAGAAGTAGTTAGTACGCGCTTCAGGAGAAGACTTGTACTGCGTTGCAATCCTGGGATCAGTATATCGCGCTCTACGTGCCTGTTGTGAGAGAAAGTGTGGCCGGGGCGGGTAGAGAAGTGTGCGTAATTATCTGGGTCTAGGATAGATAGATAGTGCGTGGCTTAACCCGGCGTCTTTGCGCAGCAGCGCGCGTAGTGGGTCGTGACAGATGGTATTATTGGGAAGGCCATGCTCTGGCTGGTGGGGAAGTCCTTTCCTGACGTCATTGCGCCCATGAACAATGATGTCAGTGGGCAGGGGGGGGGAGACCCTGGAGCCAGGCTGATATCCAAGAGGTCAACCCACACTGGTAGATCACCATGATTATCCGAAATATCGGCCAATCCCGGCTGCGAAGAGAGGACGCACTCAGCACATCATCCTTATGCTGGAAGCGATCGCGACGACACGCTGAGTGTGTCCTCCGCAGCAAAGTGGTTAAAGTCATATATAAAACAGACTGTACTTATTGTATCTGAGTTTTTTCTTTATATTGCAAGGAGTGTTCCCCAATCTTTTTCCTCAATTCGCATTATCGTGGAATTCAAATATTCCGCTTTATATCCTTTTTCTTTAAAACCTTCCTTTAACCTCCTAGCCTGTACCCTAAGTTAAAAACTTCCTTGCACAGTTCCTACGTATATGGGATGCTCCTTAACCAGGTCTGAGAATGAAAATAAAGAACTTATAAAATCTATTAAACTGTTTACATCCACTTGTTTGAAAAAAGTAAGGGAATTCAGTTTTACCTCCTCTATGTATAAAGTTAAGTCCAGAAAACTAATTTCTTTATTGCTAAACTAAGAGCTGAGCGTGAAACTTGATCCCCAATCATTATTCTCCAAATTTATTACAAATTCTTGTAAACTGCCCTCATTACCCTTCCAAATAATAAAACATATAGGGCCCTATTACATTCTTCGTGCATTTGTTATGCGCGTGCGCAAATGCGCATTTGCGCGCTTGCAAAACCATTTGCGCGTTACCGTCCAACGCGAGTGACCCTGCGCGAACCCAGCGCGAGCGCAAGTTCATGCGCGCATCCCATACTTAACATTGTGAGCGCCAATGCGTTCGTGCGTTGGTACGCGGATGGTATTACAGTCTTCGCGCAACGAAAGTTTGCTCGCATTTTTGTAACGTCTTTGAAAAGCAGGTGGTAACTGTAAATGTGATCTTTCTGGGCGAAACGAAATACACCAGCACGAAAAAAAAAATACAGCACAGTACAGTTACACATTCTACACATACCCAAACATTAAAATTTATAAATTGTGTCATTGTAAATTTTTTCTTTTTTCGGCTGGTGGTTGTTAATTTTTTTTTTATTTTTTTTAGTCTGTAAATAATTTTATTGGAAATGGGTGATTGATGTTGGCTGAATCCCGTGACAAAACAGTCTGCCCACCGATTCCTGCACGCAACGTTCATTTGCGAACGGCTTTGCGTGTCGTATTTGCGCACGAAAATTTTGGACGGACGAAAAAATGCTCTCGGATCGAAATACCACGTTAATTTTCGCGCGATCGCATTTTTTTTCGTGCGCAAAAAATTTAATAGGGCCCATAGTCAATATATTGTTTATAAAAATCAGGTTTACCTCCCGACAACGTGGTCCCTGTAGAAACAGGGACTCCCACTGTGCCATAAAAAAGTTAACGTAGCTGGGCAGGAAACGAGAGCTCATGGATGGGCCTGTCTCTTGCAGATAAATTTGACCTTCAAAGTAAAAATAATTATTCCTTAATATGAAATCAATGCCTTCAACATGAACTGTATCTGTTCTGTAGTATATAGGTCATACAGCTCCAGGAAAAATGTTGTGACCTGGGCTGGCATCCCTTTCCATGAGGTATGGCAGAATATACAAAATGCACATTGTACGTGACCATTAAATAATCAGGTTCCCATTCAAAATCTCCAAGGACTTGTAACAAATTCATGGTATCTTCTAGATAAGATGGTGTTCTCGATCTACCGCGTTATACCCCTCATCATGTCGTAAAAATACTTTCGCTATACAGCCCACAAGCTCTGATTCTGCAAACTCTTTCTTCAACAGCCTTACCACAAGCTCACATCACCCTCTGCCACAGCGCTTGCTTCTGGACTCTGCTGTCCCACCCAGTGCTGGTCTGAAATTTGTAGCTTACTTCCCAGCTGCTTCCACTTTGCAAATCACCCTAATTAACCCAAGGTTCTAGCCCTTCCCATGATATGTTAATCTGTATATTTGTGTTTTGTTTTTAATAGTTTGCATTTTATTACTTTGTATTTCTGTAACAACTGTAACCACTCAATGTTCTTGAACCCAGGACATACTTGAAAACGAGAGAAATCTCAATGTATCCTTCCTGGTAAAATCCTTTGCAAATAAAAATAAATAAATAAAATACTCGAGAGGCGCTATACTCCTGGAAAAGGAATTGTCTGTTGTGAGAAAATGTTTGTAATGTCATTTATTTTAACTAATTTCTGCCCTGAGATGAAATCACTAGAAGAGTTTTAGAGATCATCTGAATTACAACAACAAAATATCCTCATATACCAATAGTTTGATAACCGATTCCCAACAGTTTATGTATGTCAGACCATGGGCTTTGGATTTTACATCTTTTTCTGAAAGAAAATACTCTAATGATAGAGTGCCCTTTGCAAGTAAAAGGTGATCAGTATTGATCACTATTATTTTTTCTTTTAAAATACTGATAAAATTGACTACAGACATTCACATAAATTCTAATTAAACATGAAAATATGTGTGCAAGAGAAGGGAAAACATCTGAGATAACTCTACTTCTACAATGGCCATCTCAGGATTTAATAGATGGATCATAACATAAAGAAATAGAAGAGTGATGACATGTAATTTATAAGGAAAGTGTCCACACATTCGTGGAAAACCTGTAAAATGGTCAGTGTACACTAGGCTACCTGCAAACGTTCACAGAATTTCCCGTATGGGCCATACATTTTTCTTTTTCTTGTACAACATTTTGGCCAAGTACCGCGATGGGACTATTTTGACTAATACCTGCAGGCTACGCTCAATGAATTCTGAGATTTTTTTCTTACCAGTTTGTAAGGTTACCTGCTATATAACGTGTCTGCCTTGTGTTACTTTTAGTTGGGGAATAAAAGCAATCTCTATTGCTCTATATTGTCGCTGAGATTGTGTCTAATATTACTTCTTTCACTCCAGTTCTGAAATAAAGCTAGGCTTTTATGATCTGTGATAGATTGAGTTTGAAGAAAATAACTTCCCAGCTGCTGTTTTGTGTCTTGTGTTTTTTTTAATATATCTTTAGATAAAGAAAATGGATTCTTAAGCATTTATTTCCGATATACATAATCTAGTATTCCTATCCCATTATAGCTTTTCCCTTAATTGCCTGCTGGTTTTATTTAATACAGATAATTGAGAACCATTTTTATGTTATAATTGATGATATTCTGGTGTATTTTAAATAGTTTATGGAAGGCCTGAAATCTGTATATTTGTTTTGTAAAGGTTATGCAAAAGCTAAGAGAAAGTCTTTTTATTTTGATATTTACTATTACAGTTGAGTTTTAGATGACGGCTAAGTGTTTAACTTAAATCTAGGTAACCAACCATTTTTTGGTTTATTTTTTTTTTATGTTTGATATTCCCTTTTTGGGCTCTATCACCTCCTTCAAGATAGCACTAGTGCCAGCGTTAGCGATAGCTTAAAGGAGGTCATAGCAGTGCAGCCAGATCGCCTTTGAATCACTACCGAGTTAAAAAAACCTGTTAGCGCTTGTTAATTTGCGGTTCGTAGAGCGAGTTTACTGTACTTTGCACTCTCTATACCTAACAAGGGGGAGAGCAAAGTGAAAGCACAGATTACCTAGCGTTAGGATCACTTGGTCCTAATGCTAGTTACTAAGAGGTGGCGCTAACGAAAAGTAACCACCAGCTCAGATGCGTAGGTAACGGATTGCGCTGCTGCAGAATCCGTTACCTGCAGCTAAAAACTTCCCCAAAAATCACAAACTCACCTCTCATCTCGTGGAGAGAAAGGCGGCGCTATCCGCTGCTTCTGGACACCAGGAGCAGACGTAGTCTCCCTCCACGAATACTCCACCGACCAACAGGATCCCATGAGAGGTGAGATGCTGCCGGTCATGTGACCTGGCAGCACAATCCTCCATAGCGTCCTATGGACGCCATGGAGGAGATGCTGGGGAAGCGCTGTAGCTCTGCCCCCAGCATCCGGGAGCCTGGTGATCGCTAAGGGACAGGCTGCCGGACTATCTGGTCATTGATGTTTAGTGTGAGTGACTTCAAATGATGACATTATGCTGTCTGTCCTGTCAAGCTCACAGGAAACAAAATGTGAATGTCACTATATTTGCTAATGATATGCTTAACTAACTCTCCAGTTTCCTCAGTAGACCCATGAAATGCAATGGTTCATTATGATAAAGTCACCCCTTATGGCTGCGAGAGAAAAAAAAAAGTTTAAAACAAGGTACAGCCATAACAGTAAGAGATAAAAAAACAAAGCAAAAAAGAAACTGTAGGGTATTTAGACCAGTGTTTCTCAAACCTCTCCTCGGGACCCCCAACAGGCCAGATTTTACAGATCACCTTGAGGAAATGCAGACTTAGGCTAGGGTCAGATGAGCGCATTTTGTACGGACACGGACTGTGCGTCCGTGCAGTACGGACGTACTTACTGACTGACGACAAGGTAGTGGCCACACAGTCCGTTTTTTTCACTGACGTATTTTTTGACTGATGTAGCAGGGAAAATAAATTACAATGAAAAAACATTCTGTCCGTCAAAAATGCTGGACGTATAAATGCAGTCCGTCTGACCACGTTCCATCACTCACACAGAAAGCTATGTGGACGTTGTGGACATGGCGCACTCCGCACGTCCGTTCTAGCAGTATTACGTTCTTGCCTAACCTGCGTCCGTTTGCAGCGTCCGTCAGCCTCCGCACTTCTGTGCGGACGTACTTCGTGTGTGGGGCTCAATTTAACACAATTGTATGCTATCACAGACGTACTTATGTGCGGGCAACACGGACGTTAACACTGTGCTCGTCTGACCCCAGCCTAAATCCTGCAATCACTGAGCAGCAAATCATATCACCTGTGCTGTGCTTCAGATATCTGGAAAACCTGGCCTAGTTGGGGGTCCCGGGGAGAGGTTTGAGAAACACTGATTTAGACAATGGCACCACCATTGTTTAACCCCTTCAATACCAAGTGCTTTTCCAAAAAAAACTGTCAGAAACCAGTGTTTTTTTGTAAAATCATTTTTTTAATTATACAGTAAGAAATATTTAAGCATATTAATTTTGTATTTCTTACTGTAAATAATAATGGCGCCATCTACTGCAAAATTATTAAAATAATTAGTTTCTCTTTTTTCTTCCCTAACACAGCACTATTATTCAGTTTACAATTATAACGTGCACAGTGATGCTGCGCTAACTCACCTTCTCATTTTCCACACTACCAGCAACTGTGTATCTGGTGATGGAAAGCTTTGTTTCATTCACAATCTAGACCGTGGCACTGCAGTGAGCAGACACAGGGGGACTTTGCAACCATGCATGTCTGAATTGTAAAAAAAAAAAATTTTTTTAACCTTTTCACTGCTGAGTGCTGAGCCATTTCACCGCTGTGCACTGAGCTCATTTTTACCACGTTTGCTCATGTTTAAACCCGATTTGAAGCCATTGGAAATCAACAAGGAGTGGTAAATATTTGACCAACGAGGGGCAGTATTACAAGGTTGGTGCTAACTTAACCAAAGCCATTGTAAACTTAAAACCTCCATAGGCTATAATGGCTCTGGGAAGTTTACAACAGCTCTGGTTAAGTTAGCACCAACTATATAATATGGCCCAAGGAGTGGGAAATGTTTGACCAACAATGAGTGGGAAATGTTTGACCAACAAGGAGTGGGAAATGTTTGACCAACAAGGAGTGGGAAATGTTTGACCAACAAGGAGTGGGAAATGTTTGACCAACAAGGAGTGGGATATGTTTGACAAACAATGAGTGGGAAATGTTTGACCAACAAAGACTGGGAAATTGTAGTACCAGCGCCACCTGATGGTAAAAAAATAATAAAATATATATATATATTTGTCACTAGCACTTGGAGAAACTACACACCATCATGTAGTACAAGTCTTAAATACAGGGACTAACCATTAAATATGAAACAGTAGTGCAGCGCCCAATGGGTATAGGATACCTTATATGTTCAATTTCTATCTTATTTTCATTCCCATTCAATATTGAAAATTTCTGAAGAAACACAATAAAAAGTCTTTTTAGTGTAACACCGTTTTAACAGGTAAAAGGTCCAATTAGGCAGACGTATCAAACTCACTGACGTGGAGCCTCCCTAGCTCTTTTCTGACAGAAGATGGACTCTTAACGGCCCTCCTCAGCCCTCTGATTCAATCGGGATACTTTGGATGTTTTCTCTAAGAAAAAAACCAACATGGTGCAGACAAGCTCACGTGATGCTGAGACTAGATGGGGCTCTCCTTATACAGCATGTAGTTGTTTGTAGGTACAACCAAAACCTCGATTACAGATTCCAGTAGGCAGGTGTTCTTGTTAAAAGATTTATTAACCACTTGAATGCTAAGGACGCGCTCAGCGCGTCCTCAGCATTCCCCCTGGTATGCGGAGGACGCGCTGAGCGCGTCCTCGCATTGGGGTCAGCGTTCGGCCGGGTACCGGCCGATCGCTGGCCCCTCCGGTGCGGGCTGACATCCTGGATGTCAGCCCGGCATCCGGAGCAGTGGCCGCCATTATTATGTGTCATCGCGCCCCCGCGATGACACATAATTCAGGCGCCCCCCCCGCATGTGCGGAGGAGGCGCCTGAAAGGAGGGGGGGGAGGTCCTTCGGACCTCTCTCCCTCCCGATCGGCGGCTCACAGGGGCTTAACCCAGGCATCATTTGGAAGGGCACAGCCTGCCCTTCCAAATGATGCCTGGCATTAACCCCTGGGGAGCTGGATCGCAAATCGCCGCTGAAAAGCGCCGATTTGCGATCCTTCCCGGGAGCTGGCCGACATCTTGGATGTCGGCCAAGCTTCCGGAACTCCCCCAGAGGACTGGCGTCATCGTGCGCAGCACGATGACGCCAGTCCTAGCATTAACCCCTAACTGCCACGAAGTGTGGAGATAGGGAGTTCCAATGAACTCCCTATCTCCCGATCCGTGGCAGTTAGGGGTTAAATTTTGATATCGTTGGATCGGCCAGAGCATGGCCGTTCCAACGATACCAAACATGAAAGTAAAAAAAATTGTAAAAAAAAAAAAAAAAGAAAAATAAAAATAAAAAAAAAATTAAAAAAAAAAAATAATAAAAAAAAAATAAACACTTTTTTTTTTTTTTTTTGTTTTGCTAATGCAGCAATATTGTTCCCATTTCAATTATAATGTGAACAATGATGCTGCATTAACGATTTTTGTATGCGGTGCGTTTGTTAAAAATGGTGTCATTTTCCCCAAAAAAAAATGTAACGAGACCCCATCTCTAATTTTTTTAACAAGCGCACCCCATACAAAATATATCCGCAATTGCTCGCATGTTAAAATGTGGAAAAAAAACACTTTACACGCTGTAAATTATTGAAAATACATATTTTATTGCATTTTTGTTATAATATACAAACATGACATAACGTATACATATAATAATGACATATTATGAATCTACCGAGTCTGACGGAAAGAACGATATATAATATGTCGATGTCATATACTAAAATAAGCCTTCAAAACACGTTTAAACATGATGCGCAAAACAGGTAAAAAATGACCTCAGCACAGGGGCGGGAAAAGCCTCAGCAGCGAAAGGGTTAAAATCACCGAGACGTGTTTCGGTAGCACACAGGGCCACCTTTCTCAATCGGTATAAACTCATTCAAATGTTCCTCTCCTTTTATTTAAATCCTCCACCTGCCATAAGCAATCCTATTTCTTCATTCTACCCATGTGACTTCAAGGGCTCTTGAGGAAGTCACATGTTCTTTGATGACAAAACGCGTTGAGCGTGTTGTATCCAGTGACATATTTCCTTGAGCGCCTTTCCCTGCATGGTCACCACCCTGGAGAGCCTGAGGTCTGAATTTCGGATGCTACAGAGGATATCCAGAGGATATGGTGACAGCTGTGATTTACTTCTGTTATGCTTGATTGCACTCATATTTGTTTATGTAGTGCCACTTATTTTGTGAGTGGATTCATTCACTTTTTTACTAAAATAAATGTTGTGGTTTTATGCTATGGTCTCTCCCGGCTTGTTCTGATTGCAGTACTGCACAACGCCGACCACCAGATGGTATATGAGAGCGACATCTGTGCTGCCTTTTAATCTAAATATATTTTTGTTTATTATTTCATTGTTGGCACATTGTGTGGGGGGGGGTGCCTTCAGCTTGGTGGCTACAAATTGTGTTGGGGATTTACACTTATTTTGTGTTTTTAAAAGACACCCAAATCTGCCTTTCTTTACTCGATCTTTCTCCTCCAATCAGCTGTCTCTGACTGCATGACTTCCTGTTTCCTAAAGCTCAACCTCTCTAAAACGGAACTTCTCGTCTTCCCTCCCTCTAAAACAGTGTTTCCCAAACCTGTCCTTGGGACCCCCAACCAGGCCAGATTTTTCAGATCACCTTGGGGAAAAGCAGACTGAATACTGCAATCACTGAGCAGCAAATCATATCACCTGTGCTGAGCTTCAGATATCCTGCAAACCTGGCGAGGCGGAGGGTCCTGAGGACAGATTTGGGAAACACTGCTCTAAAACCTCCATTCCTGCACCCACTTCCCTTCAGGTGAATGGCGCCACCATTACTTCTACCTCTCAGGCTCGTTGCCTAGGGGTACTTTTGGACTCTGATCTATCATTTACTCTTCACATTCAGTCGCTAACCAAATCTCGCTACTTCCACCAAAAAAACATTGCACGTGTCCATCCCGGTCTTAATCAGGACTCTGCTAAAATGCTCATCCAAGCTCTTATTATCTCCCTCCTTGACTATTGTAACCTTCTCTCCGACCTTAAAAGGTCCCAGATTCTGCCTCTGCCGTCTGTAATGAATGCCTATGCCAGGCTCATACACCTCACCTCCCGCACCTCACCCCTTTGTCAATCTCTACACTGGCTTCCTGTTTCCTTTAGAATCCAATTAATTATATTGGTGCTCACGTACAAAACTCTCCATAACCGTGCCGCTACCTACATCTCCTCCCTTATTAGCAGGTACATCCCGTCCCGCCCACTTCGGTCGGCCAATGATCTGATGCTATGAGTTCCTCGTCCCCCAACTCTCGCCTTCAGGACTTCTCTCGAGCTGCCCCGTTTCTATGGAACTCCCTCCCCCGCAACAATAGACTCTACCCGTCTCTCCAGTTCTTCAAGAAGTCTGAAAAGGCATTACTTTAGAGAAATAATCGGCTCACTCCATGATCCCCCATTGTTCATTTCTTGCTCCATCCTCCCACACACCTAATGTGTCACCCCTCTACTCTTAGATTGTAAGCTCTTGTGCAGGGTCCTCCCTCCTTCTGTTCTGTGTGTGTAACGTGTATGTATATGTGTTATTCTGTTTCTCCCATTGTACAGCTCTATGGAACCTGCTGGTGCTTTATAAATACTTGCAACTGTAACTAACTCAACTAAGGCAACAGATTCTGCCTTGTCTTTTGATCTGACTGCAGAGAAAAACAGTTTTTCAGTTTTTTAAAATGTATTTTTTTTGTTTTTTGCCTCAAAACTAAAATTTAAATAGTCATTTTGGCATGCTTATTTTTTGTTTGGGGGGTAGGGGCGCTCCACATTTCTGTGCCTACAGGCTCCTGAGATGCAAATCTGGCCCTGGTTACAGCCGTTACAGCTGCAGCTGGATTTTTTTTTAAAACCCTGTATTGGTTTGCTGAATGCCCGATGTCAGGGCGTCGTCAGCCGATTTTGCACAGGTTTAGCTCTTTGGGCCTTATGCCCAGAGGGCTAAAACTTTGGGATACCATGTAAAGCCCAAAACCTAATGATATTTGTTTGCAGCAATTGAATCGCATTTGCTTTTGGGCTACAGATCTGCAGATCGAGATATCTCGATATCGGGGCACTGGATGGTGCCTTTGAAGCCCAAGATATCTTGATCTCGGTAGTGAAGAGGTAAAATTAAACAGCTGCAAAGCTCAGAACCCAGACAAATTTATCTATTTATAAAGTATTTTACCAGGAAGTATACATTGAGATTTCTCTAGTTTTCCACAAATTATAAAACATAACAAGAAAAAAAGGTGTCATCTGCACTTATTCCTGTAACACCGTGTGAAACAAAACAGAGTTAGAGGCTTTGGTTTACTGCAATGGCCATTGAAGTGTAAGCTCGCCTGCCAACGTCAAGGCACCTCTAGTGAAGGCGAGTCCTAACCAATGAAACCACAGGCTGCTGTGTAGCGAACCATATATGCTCATGCCGCTTTTCAGTCTTGAGAATGGCTGGTGGGCTATCATGTATGCCCTTCCAGAAATTAATCCACCATGGGATCAAAGAACAAAGCCACGGAATGGAATATGCTGCAAAGATGACCTGGCTGGAGGTACATTCAAATATACATAGTACAGGAAGAGCAGGGTTGCGCCTATTCCCCTCTGGGGTGGCTGCAACCACCAAATGTATCCAGCCCAACAACATGCATAAAACCACAGGCTGCTGTGTAGCGAACCATATTTACGCTCATGCTGCTTTTCAGTCATGAGACAAATTGAAAACGGTGAGGAATCAGCCCAAAACTACACAGGAGGATCTTGTCGATGATCTCAAGGCAGCCGGGACCATAGTCACCAAGAAAACATTTGGTAACACACTATACCGTGAAGGACTGAAATCCTGCAGCGCCCGCAAGGTCCCTCTGCTCAAGAAAGCACATGTTCAGGCCCATCTGAAGATTGCCAATTAGACTTGTGCACCGATTTTTTTTTCGGTTCGGTTCGTTCGGATTTTGTAAATTTTCGTTTCGGCTCGTTTCGGCCGATTTCCGGTTCGGTTCGGTTCGTTTTCGGTTTGACTTTTTTTTCGTGATTTCGGAAATTTTCGTGTTTTTCGGATTGTCTGTTCTCCTCGTTTCAAAGTGTCTATTCGTTTTGATGTAAACTAATGGTTTTTCGGATCTGATATTTCTGTCGATACGATAATTCTGTCGATACGATAATTCTGTCGATATGATAATTCTGTCGGTACGATAATTCTGTCGATACGATAATTCTGCCATTGAGATTTCTCATGTTTTACAAGAAGGATACATTGAGATTTCTCTGGTTTCCCGGGAAGGATACATTGAGATTTCTCTGGTTTCCCGGGAAGGATACATTGAGATTTCTCTGGTTTCCTGGGAAGGATACATTGAGATTTCTCTGGTTTTACAAGAAGGATACATTGAGATTTCTTATGTTTTACAAGAAGGATACATTGAGATCTCTCTGGTTTCCCGGGAAGGATACATTGAGATTTCTCTGGTTTCCCGGGAAGGATACATTGAGATTTCTCTTGTTTTCCAGGAAGGAAACATTGAGATTTCTCTGGTTTCCGGGAAAGGATACATTGAGATTTCTATGGTTTTCCAGGAAGGATACATTGAGATTTCTCTGGGTTTACAAGAAGGATACATTGAGATTTTTCATGTTTTACAAGAAGGATACATTGAGATTTCTCTGGTTTTCCAGGAAGGATACATTGAGATGGGAATGATACAAAATTACAGAATCAGCGATATAACCGAAAAATACATTGTCCGAAATTACTGAAATGGAACCGAAATCAGGAATGGAGCCGAAATCACGAATGGAACGAAAATGATTTTTGATTTTACACAATTCTAGTACATTCGAAAATTCCGAAAAGTTTTCGTTTCGGTTCGGAAATTTGTTCGGATCTGCCGTTTTCGGATCTGAAAATTTTCAGAAAATCGGCCGAATCCGAATGCACGAATCGGGAAATTTCGTGAAAATTCCGAAATTCCAAAGCCCGAAACGCACATCCCTTTTGCCAATGAACATCTGAATGATTCAAAGGAGAACTGGGTGAAAGTGTTGTGGTCAGATGAGACCAAAATCAAGCTCTTTGCCATCAACTTAACTCACTGTGTTTGGTGGAGGAGGAATGCTGCGTGTGATCCCATGGACACATCCCCACCGACAAACATGGAGGAGGTGGAAACATTATGCTTTGGGGGTGTTTTGCTGCTAATCTGGACAAAACAACTTCAACATATCAAAAGGACGACAGACGGTGACATGTACTCTTCGGTGAGAAGAACCTCCTTCCCTCAGCAAGGGCATTGAAAATGGGTTATGGATGAGTATTCCAACATGACAATGACCCAAAACACACAGCCAAGGCAACAAAGGAGTGGCTCAAGAAGAAGCACATTAAGGTCCTGGAGTGGCCTAGCCAGTCTCCAGACCTTAACCCCATAGAAAATCTGTGGAGGGAGCTGAAGGATCGAGTTGCCAAACGTCAGCCTCGAAACCTTAATGGCTTGGAGAGGAACTGCAAAGAGGAGTGGGACAATATCCCTCCTGAGATGTGTGCAAATCTGGTGGCCAACTACAAGAAAAATCGGACCTTTGTGATTGCCAACAATGGGTTTTGCCTCCAAGTACTATGCCACTTTGCCAAGGGGTCAAATACTTATTTCACTCAATAAAATGCAAATCAATTTATAATTTTTTGAAATGCATTTTTCTGGATGTTTTGTTGTTACTCTGTTTCTCACTGTTATAATAAACCTTCCAGTAAAATTATAGACTGATCATTTCTTTGTCAGTGGGCAACCGTACAAAATCAGCAGGGGATCAAATAATTTTTTCCCTCACTCTAACTAGCTTATCTTGTAAAGTTTATATAAGAGCGATATTCACCAATTACAGTTCAGATGTTAATTAATATCACCCATGGGGCACTATTACAATCATGGTGTTAAAACAGGGCGCAAGGGAGGAAAAACTGCGCCTGCAGTTTTCCCACTTGCGCATGCTTTTTTAAACCAGATTACAATGCAGGGGCAAAAAATACTGCCTGCATTGTTTTCGCCCGTTAAAAATCTGGATGCACGCAGCTCCACTCACTGGAGTCCATAGGATTCCATTGAGTTCCTCTCGGCCGGTCGGCGTAGTGATACACAGGGAGAGACAGGGGGACTTTTTCCCCCTGTCTTTCCCTACTCCTGCCGGCCAGAGGAGGCAGACAGAGGGTCCTGGCCGCAGACAGAGGGTGAGTATGTGCTGCTTTTTATTATTTTTAAAGCTGGTGTTAATGAATTCCGCTTCTGCAGAATCCGCTAACACCAGGTTCTGGCTCTGGTTAACTTTTCGTTAACCAGAGCCCGGCGTTAATCAGCACTGGGACATTGTAATACCAGCACTGATTAACACTTTGCGCTCCCCATGTTAAGTATAGGGAGCACAAAGTGCAGAGAAGCGCAAGGTGCCAAACGCAATGGGTTTTTAACCCGTTTGCATTTGGATTGTAATATGCCGTGAATACCACAGCTAGTGGTAGTGCTCACGCAACTGAGCGCTACCGTTAGCGTGAAGAGCCTACATGTCTCTCTATACATGAGAAGAGTTTCTATTGAAGAAAGACAAAGGGCCCAGGAGAGAAGGCCAATATCCAAATCTAATGTATCCTCCTCTGTTAGAGTACCAGAAGATGTATAGCAACATCTTTATTTTGGTTGCTCATTTTTAATCACTTCACTACCATTGGTGAGTATACTTGATGTTTTATAGCTGCAAGAGCCCAACATCGAGGAAGTTCGATATGGTCTTAATCTTGACCAATACAGGGATTGTGTTTACTGCAAATGAAATTCACTTGAAAAAGACTCCAGAATGTGCTACCAAATTTTCAGCACCTTGGACATGTCCTCGAAGGTGCTGAAGCTGTTTAATCAGCTTCAAGATCTGTTTTATTTTTTTTAAATATTAAAACTATGGTCTGGAAATGGTGTAACATTAAAATCATCAACTGCTGCACAATCTAGTTTGACAAAAAAGACAATTCTCAAATTTCACCAAAGTGCAGATGGCTGATAGAAAATGAGAAAGTTAAGGGAGAACCAAATTGACGGAAAAGAAGAAGAAGCATTCATTTAAACAGTAAACAAATACAGATATAAGAATAATGCAATATTTACAGTAACATATAATTATAAAAAAATGAATTCAAATGGAAATAAACTTTCTAATGATTATATCTGAGGGAGTAGGAAAAGACAGGGAAAGATGATAGGCTTTAGCTTTCTTATACAATGTGAATAACTCAGATACAGTCAGTCCAATAGAAGCTCCAATAACTGATAAGCCATATTTATTCCTGTTGTTACTATGCAGTTTCAAATGTTTTCAATTATATTTGTCAAAATGTATTTTATCACTGAGGGATAAGAAAATTAAGAATTATTCGAGTTTCCAGTCCTGTAATAAAATTCAAATTCCCTTCTATTTTTATAACACCAATTAACAACTTAAAATTGTAACTCTAAAATTCCATCTCTATATTCATCTCAGTTGACCAATTAGAATGACAATAAGTTTATAGTTTGGATTTTCATGTGTAGTCAATTGCTACAATTCCGATTGGAACTCACTTTGCTTTTCAATAGGAGGTAATGCAAATAAAGTAAGATTACCATTATTTGGATCCTATCCTAGCTGTCAACCAAATTGCCTTTCCTGAATAGTCAAATTGGAGTTTTTCATGTAATTCTGCTATTGTGCATAGGTTTTTATGGTGATCGACACATTACAGGCTTTGCGCTTAAAACCCTGGAGATAGTTTTTTCACATTATAGGTTTATATATTTTTTAAATACCTTATTATTCTCTATAGGGTCTATTGACAAAGCACCGAAATTGAGTGCAATTTCAGTGCTGTGCTTTTCGTCACTTTTGGCGTTTCCATTTTGCCGAAAAAGCTGTGAATTCACTATTAATAAATAATAAAATATAAATTATTATTTAATTATTAAATAAACTAATAAAAAAAGTCTAGTTTAAATCAATAAAAATGTGCCTAAATAATAACAAAAGGTCCTTTAAAAAAAAGAAAAGGTCTATTACAAAATAGAAAAAATATTTAATTAAAAAATGTTGTCTAAAATATACAAAAAATACAAGGTCTTGTAAAAAGTAAAATATAAAAAGGGTTTTCTGTACAAAATAAAAAGAATAAGCTGTCTTTAAATTTTTTTAAAAAGATATTACTCTTTTACATTGAAACCTATTGGATTTTCCAGTTTAACTGCTTCACTCCAGAGGTCGAGATAACTCGGGTCTTCACCATTAGGTGTCTGATATCAAGTTATCTCGATCTGCACCTGTGTAGGACAAACGCAAATGCAATTTGTTTGTTGCATCATGCCCAAAGTGCTAAAACAGTTTAATCTCTTCACACCCAAAGTCGAGTTATCTCGATTTTGCATTGTACTCCATTGAAAAGCAATCATTAGCATAGTAATTTTCACTCTTTTTCTAATGCCAGATTAGTGACTGTGGAAGAGAGAGGTGAGTATCAGAGGGAGCTCTAGATGCGTGCGCAGCCGAGGGGGCGAGCGCATCCAGGGACAGCGACGGACAGAAAACATTTTATTTATACAGATTGGTATTTTTTTGGAAGCTGCATTGCTAATACTCTCATTATGATCAATACAAACCCCCAGAAGCAGGAGATCTCGCCATTTATATTATTTAGGCTAGGGTCAGACGAAAGCATTTTTCCCGCGAACGTGAAAAAGTGCGTCCGAACGCATTGACGGATTTTTTCACGGAATGCGCAAAAACGGTCAGACGACGCGCATTTTCGGGCGTGATTTTGTACGGATCGTCAATAAAACTCTTTTTGCGTCTGGACGTTATGTAGGCTGGACATTAGCAGCGTCTGACATCTCCTAATCACGCAAACACACCGCTATGCCGCAGCTGCGCACTCAGTACGTCAGTACTAGCGGTTCAGCGTTCTCAGAAAAATGCGTTCAAATTCCACTTGCGTTGCACGGCCGGACTTTTGTGCGGCCGTACATCGTATATTGGCCGTCATTGCCCGTCATCTGCTGCTAGTGCGGCCGTAATTATGTGCGCCAGAACGCACGTTAAAAGTGCGCTGGTCTGACCCCAGCCTTAGCTTTATCAGTTACATTATTTGACACAAAGTCAATTTTTACCTGTATGCTGATAATGCAGACCCTGTGTGACATTATGTAAGATAAGGGACACCATCTTGAGTTCAGAATCTTTTGTTCCAACAATATTTCTGAAATCGATAATCGAATACATGACAAATAAAAAAACTTGGCAAATTTATATTATTTTAATTGTGAAATCTCAGAACAACGATCTCTGTACAAAATTTATATTTTACTCTATATTTTTAATTGTTATCTTTGCATCCTGTGTTTCAAATAAATGTTATGATAATTTTTTTTAGCAAAAATAGCTTGGTAGTGACGGGGTTAAAATCAGCTAATTGAATGTCCTTATTGGACTTTCAGCAGCCAATGCAGGGAACCACAAGCTACATTTCTATATGCAGTAACTCCATTTGGCCAGTAGATGTAGATTAATGGCGACATCTGTCTGCCATATAGTTTATTACAGTAAGAAATACATTGAGAATATTCCCAAATATTTCTTACTGTTTAATTAAAATGATTTTTCAAAAAAACCAATAGTTCCTAACAATGTTTTTTTTTGAAAATCCCTTTGTCATGAAGGGCTAAAACTTGCCGAATTGAAACACTGAAAATCAGGGCATTTATATGGAATTTTGTGCAATTTAGCATTCTGTGAATAGAAGACACAGTTGTCTTCTATGGGACAATTTTGGCGCTGCTGAATTGTGGAAAATTGCACTGTGTTTTGCTGTCAATATGCCTGTATTTGCAAATTGACAGCTTAGTGAATAGATAAATGGCCCCAAAATTGCACCAAATGGTGAAATTCACTATTAGGTACCCTTTGAGCTCAATTCGGAGGTTACTGAATAACCCCTTATATGTTATTTTCATTCTTGTTCACTTTTACAATGTTAAAATGAAATTTTTTAATATTGATGTTCTGTCCTCAAATTAACCTTCAAATATTTCCCAATATATCTCCAATTTATTTTGACACACATATCATCATGTATACAAGCAAGGAAAATGTATTTTAAGGCTGTGCATTTCTAATATTAACTATTTTATTCAAAGAAAATTGCCATGTAGATATAATGTTCCAGGCTATGCTTTAAATTGAACGTATGTCTTATTCTGTAGATATAATTTCCTTTACTGCAGCTATACCCTTTAAAAGTGTCTTTATTCATTATTTGTGGGATGTTTTTTGACAGTTCATGGCTATTTTGTGAATGATTGAAAGTTTACCTCCAGGAAACATTTTAAGGGTATGTAGATTAAATTCATGGTAAAAGCTGAATTTAAAAGATGAATAGCTGTCATAATTAAGTTAACGACTTTCATTTGTAGGGACATTTTGACCAAAGTTTGTACATAATGTCAGGGACTGAAGAATTGATAGGAAGTAATTATGTGTTATTGAGAAGTCATTTTATATCTTTAATGGGTGCTCTGTAATTCCCTTCGGCAACCTCAAGATGACCTATCATTAGAGAATAATTTGAATTGAATTTAAATCTATTACTTGGGCTGTCTAAAGAAGTAGATTACAATAAGATGAAATAAAATAGCACCCTTTATTCAATCTTTGGGAAATGTAGAGTTTATTTGAGTTGTAAACATGAAATGCGTGCCCATATTCTTTATACAGATGTTCTTTATAAATTACTAATGTTTTTTTTTAGCTAGTACTCTAATAGAACCATTCGTTTTCATTTTAGTAGTATATGTTTTGTGTTGTATATCATATGAGAACACCATGGGCTCTATTACATTCTTCATGCAAAAATGCACGGTAAACGCGTGAATTTTTGCGCGAAACGTTAACGCGCGTAAATTAACGCTGATATTACAATCCTCGACATTATTTCATCCGTCAAAAAATAATGATAACGCGCGTAAAAAAGACGCGCAAAAACGAGCACACATTAACATTGCGCAGAGATCGGTGTGCGGACTGTTTTTTCACGCGATTCAGCCAATCAGAATTAAGAACTTTAATTGTCTCAAGTTAAGTTTTTGCACCTGTCAAAGTCAATCTGCGCATATATGCTGCATCAATAGTAAAAACACGCACAACTTCTCAATTTTATTGTTTAGTATGTGTAGAATGTGTAACTATACTTTGCTGTATTTTTGTTTTCGGGCTGGTGTATTTAGTTTCGGCCAGGACGTTCAGATTTGCCGTTACCACCAGCTTTTCAAAGACGTTAAAATTATGCGCGCAAACGCTGTGCGTTAAATTTTGCGCATAGATTGTAATACCATCCGCGTACCAGCGCACAAACGCAGTACATTACGTTTGCGCAGGTTCACGTTAAAGCACATTTTTTGCGCGGACATTGCAATACGACGTTCAGCGCAGAGGGTTTTGCCCCTCGCGTTAATGCGTTTTTGCGCACGCGTTAACGTTTGCACGAAGAATGTAATACAGCCCCATTAGTTTTCATTATAAAGAAATTGAACAGGGGTTTATCTTCTTTCTCTAGACACAGGTTTGATTGGAGAATCCTCCTATAACTGCAGGAGAATTTTATTTCACCTGGAGCACAATAGCAAACTTCTTTTACTGGCAGGGACTTCTCTGCACTGCTACCTCAGACGCTATCTCTTGTGGTCTAACACAGATCCTGACACTAATGCAATAAGACCTGACTATGAGAGGGGTATCCTGGGGTAGAAGGGAATCATCATCATTTCAGTCTTCATTTCCATTTGATACAGTCTGTAAAGACCATATAGAGCGAGAGAGACCAAAGGCTGCTATGTGCCACCTCCTCAACATAATACTGAAATACAAGAATATCTAAAAAGCCAGTATTTGTCACAGTTTGTGCAAATAATATTGAGCTTTCATAATAGCAACAGTTACTACCAATATGAAACCGTCATTTACACCCAAGAATGGCTCAAGCTTTCCAAGCAACAGCTCTGATCAAAATTGTAATTTGTGTAAGGTTGGCATTGCTAGATTATTGCACAGCATGTGTCATGCTCACAAACCTTACACACAGGCAGCAATGGGTGTATGCTGGGAGAAAAGGAATGCTGCTTTATATCAAACAAGGTGGAAAGCCTGCCCAGAGGGCAGTCTATTGTGGATATACTGCCCCAGCTCGTGGATATTGCCCCAGCATGTGGATACTGCCCCAGCACGTGGATACTGCCCCAGCTCGTGGATACTGCCCCAGCACGTGGATACTGCCCCAGCTCGTGGAAACTGCCCCAGCACGTGGATACTGCCCCAGCTTGTGGATATTGCCCCAGCACGTGGATACTGCCCCTGCACGTGGATACTGCCCCAGCACGTGGATACTGCCCCAGCATGTGGATACTGCCCCAGCTCGTGGATACTGCCCCCAGCACGTGTATACTGCCCCAGCACGTGGATACTGTCCCTGCACGTGGATACTGCCCCAGCACGTGGATACTGCCCCTGCACGTGGATAGTGCCCCAGCACGTGGATACTGCCCCAGCACGTGGATACTGCCCCAGCACGTGGATATTACCCCAGCACGTGGATATTGCTCCCCAGCACGTGGATACTGCCCCAGCACGTGGATATTGCCCCAGCACGTGGATATTGCTCCCCAGCTCTGACCCCAGACCAGACATGGGGCGGCTGTTCGAATGCTCTATCGGCATTCGGACAGCCGCCCCATGAGCTCCGGCATACTTACCTTCCCAAGCGGCGAAGTGAAAGTTTCCCCGCTTCCGCTCGTTGAAGGACCCAAGCCGCGGTCACGTGGGACTCCCACGTGACCGCAGCTTGGGTCCTTCAAAGAGCGGAAGCGGGGAAACTTTCACTTCGCCGCTCAGGGGTTGGATGCACACGGCAGCCGGGTAGAGGATGCGAGCGCAGCCTCTACCCGGCTGCTGTGTGCATCTTGTAACTGCCGCGGCGAGAGCACAGCCGGCTCGTGCCGCGGCGGTTGCATGCGCGCGCAGCCAACCGCCGTTGGTTGCGCGCGCATGCGCAGAGTAAGGCTTGGCGACGGACACGCCAAGCCAGTGGCGTAACTAGAAACCTGAGGGCCCCGGTGCAAGAATCCATGAAGGGCCCCCCCAACCCCCCAAAAAAGATCCATATTTTTACCTTTTTTTTTTCCTGCAATATAAAAAAGATAGTATTGCCCCCAGCTCACATGGATATATATATTGCCCCCAGACCACACATGGATATATTGCCCCCAGGCCACACATGGATATTTTTGCCCCCAGCTCATGGATATACTGCCCCAACACATGGATATACTGCCCCAACACATGGATATGCCCCAGCTCATGGATACTGCCCCAGCTCATGGATATGCCCCAGCTCATGGATATACTGCCCCAGCTCTGCCCCAGCACATGGATATACTGCCCCAGCTCTGCCCCAGCTCATGGATATACTGCCCCAGCTCTGCCCCAGCTCATGGATATACTGCCCCAGCTCTGCCCCAGCTCATGGATATGCCCCAGCTCATGGATATACTGCCCCAGCTCTGCCCCAGCTCATGGATATACTGCCCCAGCTCATGGATATGCCCCAGCTCATGGATATACTGCCCCAGCTCTGCCCCAGCACATGGATATACTGCCCCAGCTCTGCCCCAGCTCATGGATATACTGCCCCAGCTCTGCCCCAGCTCATGGATATACTGCCCCAGCTCTGCCCCAGCTCATGGATATACTGCCCCAGCTCTGCCCCAGCACATGGATATACTGCCCCAGCTCTGCCCCAGCACATGGATATACTGCCCCAGCTCTGCCCCAGCACATGGATATACTGCCCCAGCTCTGCCCCAGCTCATGGATATACTGCCCCAGCTCTGCCCCAGCACATGGATATACTGCCCCAGCTCTGCCCCAGCTCATGGATATACTGCCCCAGCTCTGCCCCAGCTCATGGATATACTGCCCCCAGCTCTTACCTCTGCTGGCCCCAGGCCCAGGGCAGGCTCCGCCGGCGTTCCGTTCCTCCGAGGCGAGCGGCCGCTGGAAACATGCGTCTTGGCCGCTCGCCGGAAACCACCTGATCAGCACGAGGTCTCGCGAGAGGATCTCGTGCGCTGGTCAGGTGGTTTCTCTCCCACGTGAGCGGCCAAGCTGCATGTCAGCGGCCGCTCGCAGGGAGAGGGACGGCCAGCGAACGGCTCCCAGATTCCGGCGCTGATTGCCGGAATCTGGCAGGCGGCGCCAGGCCCCCCCTCCAGTGGCGGAATGCCAGGGCCCGGTCACAACTGCGACCGCTGCGACCCTGGTACTTCCGCCACTGCGCCAAGCCTTACTCTATTATAGTATAGGATGTACTATTCTAATATCATAAAATGAATTGACTAATGTACATACATACCATGATTTCTCTGCTGGAAAAATGTGTCTTCTTTACAATACAGCTATTAAATTAACAATCCTGAACAATAGAGAAAATATGAATTAAAATTAGTGAATAGATGCCTTTTTAACAAACATTTTTTTTCGATGACATGTATCACCATACTTGTACGTTTTATGAATAAGTATTTTTTCAAGATCAGTAGCTTAAACCAATTACATTCAGTATTAAGGCATGGCTCTAAAATAAAAGTATCGGTATGCAAGTTAAGTTGTTAGTGTAGTTTTCTATCTGGTGATCTAGAGAAGGTTTGCTTAATTATTTTGTTTCATTAGATATATCTACTAAAAAATTTGAAGCCTTATCTACTGTTATCAAGCTATTTGTATCATATTAGTATAACATTCTAATCGCTCCAATATTTCATGCTTACTTTAATGTTTGATTGACAAGCCATATATTGAAATGCATCCTGCCATATATGCACACAGCATTATGTATGCTTTATTATTCAACAAGGATTTTTACTGTGCACTTTAAAGTTAATGAATGTCTTTGTTTTTCATTATTGTTTTGGTATAAGTAGGCTTTTCACTCAATAATACTGTGTGCGTATCTTTCAATTTTCCAGTTAGTTATATCAGCTCTGTTAAACATAGAAACATAGAAAAATGAACCTTTCGGCCCATCTAGTCTGCCCAGTTACATGGATACTTTACCTGGATTTATCTTTTGTTTAGGATAGCCTTATGCCTATCCCATGCTTGCTTAAATTCAATTACTGATAGAAACATCTGTTGATTCTGTTCCACACAGATGTCATGAGTATCTGTATTTTTGTGTTTGCAAATCCATGTCCTAGTGCAGGGATGGCGAACCTTTTTGAGCACAAGTGCCCAAACTGGATCACTAAACCAACTTTTGTGTCTCAAAGTGCCAACCCCTGCAATTAGTTCAATTAGGCTAGGGTCAGATGAACGCAGTCTGAGTGCACTCTGCGTGCGTGCATAACGGACAGACGTACTGACGGAAGATACTGTAGACCCCACACAATCCGTTTTTTTTAACAAACGTAGAACAAAAAGGGAATTATGGGAAACAAAATTAATGTGAAAAATTATAAGAATTGGTACATGATATGAAAAGCCATTTTGTGCGTCAAGGTGCTGGACGTCGCAAATGCGGTCCGTCTGACTTTGTGTCATCATTCACACAGAACGCTACGTGGTCGTGGCGCACTCTGCGCGTCCAACCTAGCGGTTTTACTTTCTTGCCTAACTTGCGTCCGTTTGCCATGTGCGTTGTGCGTGTGCAGTTCAGTGCGCATGTACTTCGTGTGTGGGTCTCCACTGATCATGATTCTATGCTACGACGGACGTTAAACTGTGCGGCAACACGGACGTGATCACTGCATTCGTCTGACTCCAGCCTTAGATTCAAACCACTGTACATATGCCTACACACAGGGCAGCGATTAGAAATCTTGGGGCCCCTTAATGAACCTCAGGATGGGGCCCCTCTGTGCCCTACCCCCACCTTTAAGGGCTCCCTTCTATTTGTCTCTGCCTCCTCCCCAATGATAAAATGGTAAGACATAAGTGGAAGAAAAAAATTTCGGTATGAGACTATTGTCCTTCTCATCTCCTTTCTCGTCCTTATTCTAGGGTAGCCGCTTATTTAGTGCCTAGTCTCAGAATGGCGCAGAGTTGCAATGGAAGGAGTGGAATAGAGCGTATCACAAAGTTCCACATCAATAAAACTCACAGTAATGTGCGGTGTGTATCACAGAATCCACAGCAATTAAGCACCGTACTCACACAGCACCTCTGTCTCACACACTGCATCTCTCACACACACTGCACCTTTCACACACACTGCAACCCGGTCACACAATGCACCTCTGTCACACACTGCACCTCTCACACACAGCACCTCTGTCACACACTCCACCTCTCACACACAGAACCTGTCACACACAGCACCTCTGTCACACACAGCACCTCTGTCACACAGCTATATTTACCCAACATCCTTTCTGATTTTTGTGCTGGGGATCTCACTCTTGGGGTCTGGCATTGGTCCCAGGTGGTCCTTGCTCAGACTTGAGGAAGGAGGGCTTGAAGGGGGTTGGAGTTCCCCTCCTGTGCTGCACTACGTCCACAGTGAAGCATTGGGTATGTGGGCCAGGCAGAATGTCAGGGGCGGGGCCAGGTGGAGCATTGGGGGTGGGGCCAGATGGAGCATGACAGCTGGGCCTCTCTCTTCCTGGCTGGCTAATACTAAATGTGAGTGACGGCTGGGAGGCACCAGGGTCACTGTATGCAGGAGCGCCTGGCACATTGGAGCTTCTGGAACCGTGGGCCCACAGCATTCAGAGGAGCTGGGCTAAAGTCCAATTGACCCAGCCCTCGGCAGGCCCCCCCATCCATCATGGTCTCTAATTCCCAGATGGCGGCCCTGCCCACACAGCACTATTATACCAGCGGGAAAAAAAGCCCAGGCGAACTTATAGCTTGCGTGCCAGCAAAGTGGGCCCCATGTGCCAGCTGTGGCACGCGTGCCATAGGTTTGCCATCGCTGTCCTAGTGCTTAACATTGAACACAGTGTAACTTTAATTCAGTTGCAATTAATGATGTTGATTGAATGGTGAATTTCCATTTACTATTAAAATGTATTGTTTTTATTCAAAATAACTTAATTTTTTTATGCTTTAACCCCTTAGGCTAGGGACAGATGAGCGCATTTTCTGCAGCCACCGTCAAAATGTACGTCGATGCGTGCGCACGCATTTTTTCACGGAATACGCTTAAGTGGTCAGACGATGCGCAATTCTGGACGTATTTCATGACGGTGGGGTAAAAAGAAGTCTAGGGAAATCCGGCTGTTTGAACGTTATGTTGGCCGCACACTAGCAGCGTCTGACATCTCCTAATCACGCACACACGCTGCTATGCGGCCGCAGCGCACTTTGTACGTCAGTAGCAGCGGTTTCACGTTCTGATAAAAATGCGTTCATTTGCTGGTTGCGTGGTGTCGGCGCACTTTCGTACGCACGTACTGCGTATATTGGCCGTCATTGGCCGTTATGTGCTGCTACTGCCGCCGTGATTTAGTGCGCCTGCACGCGCGTTCCGACTGCCCCACTCTGACCCTAGCCTAAAGGACGCAGGGGTGGCGCCCTTAAGGGGTCAATTTCACCGGCGAGGCGTACAGGTACGGCTTGCCGACAGGTGCCGTCGCGCGGCACTGATTTGGAGCCCTCCCCGCAGCCTGCGCGTCATTGGCTGCAGGGGACGGCTTGATTTCTGCCCGTCCCTGTGAAGCCAATGACGCGCGCCATGAGTCAGCGCGTGCAGGCTGCGGGGAGGGGCCGAGGTGGCCCCATTGAAGACAGCGGGGTTCACCTGTACGCCCCGCGTCTTCAAAGCCCTCCCGCCGCCAGGACGTCATGGAACGTCCTGCGGCGTTAAAGGGTTAAAGTTTTGCTAATATTTTTTAGCAGATTCAATTCCGAAATACAAAATTATAGGTCACACCTGAATAACGGTGCCCACAGAGCCAGAACTGGTCTCTCAGCTCTGGTCTCTCAGCTTCAGCCTATGTGGTTTGAGGCAGGCACACCCACCAGCCTATTGACTGATCTGTATCAGGATCACCTCTTCCACAACACTGGAGATGTCACAATTCCAAGGCCAACAGTGTTATTCAGAGAGAGGTGAAAACCAGGAGAATTGCCAGGAGAAGAGAACAATCTAGACCAAATAGCGGATTTGGAAAGTGAGATAAATGGGAGAATGTTTCTGGTTTGGCTATTTTGACCTAGAATTTTCACTTCTCCAGTTATTCTCCTGGTTTTCACCGCTCTCTGAATAACCCTGTATGTGAATAATGAACACACACATTAACGCATACTGTATGACATTAGTTAAGGGTAAATATAATATAAAGAACAACTTTCATGACTTAGAGACAATTGTGGAAATCTCCCTTTGAAGTGCACAAAGGTTGTTTCATCCAAGGTACAACATTAAAAAAGTTACCACCACTATAAAAGTATCCTTGAACAGGTATGTACGTACTGTTTAAAAACAAATTACTTTAATATAAGAATTAAAATAACAATAACAAGTCAATATTTATAAAAATGTGTTCACCTGTAACAATGGGGCTTCTTCAGTTGGTGATGTACAAATAGCAATCACATATTTTGCATAACAGATATACCTGAGTCCAATCCTATTTAATATGATTAAAATCAAATAGTTTTCTGGGGGGGGGGGAGCTAGACACGGATGTGAGAGATCCCACTTCACTGAGCTCTGTTGCTGAGATTCTTAATTTGAGACTTTTATTGTCCTCTCATCTGGGCATCATTTTCCACCTGACCCTAGACCCTCTGTGGAACCCGGCCACTTATTGGCAAGGCTTGCCTTGTGCTTGGATTTGCTTCTGCAGGGTCGAGGAGTTCTGTGCTCGTGAATGAGGCCTAGTGTGGTCGGCCATCTTGAAAGCCTGTGTAGTTTCCTACTCGTCCTAGGATACCTCAACCCTACGGATTTCTCCTCCTCCACCCATCCTTGTGGTCCGATGGGTAAGAAGTCGGTGAGGAGACAAGGCCAGCTGGAGGACCCCTGCCAGTGGGATATTCGTGACTATATGGGCAGTGGGTACCTTTCTCAGGGTGCACTTCTCTCGCCTGTTCTGCCTCTGGGCTACGGCTCCTCGGATGAGGATGACCTTTACTGGCATTGGGAGATTGAGGATGATCGGGACTTACCTGATCTGCTGCCTCTCAAACAGGGGCTGAAGAACTCTAAAGCTTCCGTGAAGACTCCCGCTAGAAGTTAGGAATAGACGGCTGCGACTTCTGATGCCTCGGTGGCCTTGGCTGATACCCCCTGACCCCCTGGCAGAGAATCAAGATGATGACATGCTGCTTCCTACTAAGGGGGACATGCGTACTCTCTGGAATACTGATGTTGCCAGGGTCCGAAAAGAAGTGTCACTTTTACAGGAGCAGATGACCACAATCCAGAAGCGTACGAATGCTGCCGAGGCTGCATAGTCTCACCTTTCTGCTACCGTCAACTCCCTTCGAACGCAGGTAGAGAGTCTGTCTCGGATCGTAGAGATGCTTGAGGCCAGACATTGCCACCGCAATGTTCATTTCTGGGGTGTAACAGAGAAGAACTCTTCCGAGGCGATTCTGGCATTTGTCAATCATTTCAGGGTCACCTGCTGCGACTCCCACCGGAGTTGTGTTCCGCAACTGAAAGTCTGTGGTGGCGCCGCTTACGGCGACATGACATGTCATTGCGGTGACCAGGTGGTATCTGTGAAAAGAAAGTTGATGGCTTTGTCTGCTGCCCGGGATATTAATGCCTTTGAAGGAGTCTCTGTGACATTGTTTAACGACTGGCCTTTTCTGTCCCTGATGATGTGCCGGTGCTTACGGGAGGTGGCAGCTTGTTTGCATGTCAGAGGTGTCAGATATAGATGGGGATGGCTGGCACTTTGCTTTTTACTTTTGATAGTGTGCAATATACATTGTCCTGGATGCAGCATGGCCTCTTCTCGCCTCATTGGGGCTCTCCCCGGGTCCACAACCCATTGATTGCTGTGTGGCAGTTCTTCCCGGTACAGAACCTGGTAGATCGTTTGGATGTCTGGCTTTTTTCTATGGGGTTGTTCAGTTTCATTCTTCACCTCAACTGCATGATGCATGCAGGACAATTGCAGATACTTTACAGATGCTGTCTATAGTCAGAGCAGGGTCAGCGGATGCTGAGGCGCATAGCGGGAAGAGGTCGCCAACTTTCTGCAGAGTCAATCGCTACAGACCTCCAAACTTCATGTGGCCTTCAGATTAGCTCTAGAACAGTGCGCAGAGAGCTTCATGGAATGGGTTTCCATGGCCAAGCAGCTGCATCCAAGCCATACATCGCCAAGTGCAATGCAAAGCGTTGGATGCAGTGGTGTAAAGCACGCTGCCAATGGACTTTAGAGCAGTGGAGACGCGTTCTCTGGAGTGACGAATCGTGCTTCTCCATCTGGCAATCTGATGGACGAGTCTGGGTTTGGCGGTTGCCAGGAGAACGGTACTTGTCTGACTGCTTTGTACCAAGTGTAAAGATTGGTGGAGGGAGATTATGATGTGGGGTTGTTTTTCAGGAGCTGGGCTTGGCCCCTTAGTTCCACTGAAAGGAACTCTGAATGCTTCAGCATACCAAGACATTTTGCACAATTCCATGCTCCCAACTTTGTGGGAACAGTTTGGAGCTGGCCCCTTCCTCTTCCAATATGACTGTGCACCAGTGCACAAAGCAAGGTCCATAAAGACATGGATGACAGAGTCTAGTGTGGATGAACTTGACTGGCCTGCACAGAGTCCTGACATCAACCGATAGAACACCTTTGGGACGAATTAGAGCGGAGACTGACAGCCAAGCCTTCTTGTCCAACATCAGTGTGTGACCTCACAAATGCGCTTCTGGAAGAATGGTCAAAAATTCCCATAAACACACTCCTAAATCTTGTGGACAGCCTTCCCAGAAGAGTTGAAGCTGTTATAGTTGCAAAGGGTGGACCGTTGTCATATTGAACCCTGTGGATTAGGAATGGGATGTCACTTAAGTTCATATGCGAGTCAAGGCAGGTGAGCGAATACTTTTGGCAATATAGTATATATATATATATATGAGGGATTTATTAGTACACACTGACCCTGTTAATTCATACGCACCAGTAACATTGTCATTGAAGAAAGGCTGTTTTAAATGCCTAAATTGTGTCACGTGCAGTCATATGAATGCTGGTGCTACTTTTGTACATCCATATGAATGCTGGTGCTACTTTTGTACATCCATGGACTGGACAGAGATTTGATATCAAGTATCGGATAACGTGTCAAACAGAATACATCATTTATTTAATAACTTGCCCATGTGGCTTATGTTATGTGGGAAAAACCGATCTAACGCTCCGCGATCGGATCAGAGGACACCATTCAGCGATTAATACCGCTTATCGTGACGGTCAAACCGATAAGCCTGTTGCAAAACATTTTTTACAATACCAGCATAGTTTACCTTCCTTGAGATTTATTGGGATTGACCATGTTCCACCGTTAAGGAGGGGAGGGAATAGATCACAGTTACTGCTTCAACGTGAAGCATTTTGGATTAAAAAACTTGACACCCTAGTACCTAGGGGTCTTGATGAGTACAATGCTCTCTCGTGTTTTTTACAAGAGCGATAGACTCTAGACTATTTTTTTTTATATATCTATAACAATGGACCATATTCTGTTGGTAAACTGCATTGCTCTCTTCACAGTAGAGCATTGTTAAAACTCGATGTGGACAATTTAGTTATTCCACACAATATTGCAACATAGTTTGCTCTGTCAAATCCTTGATAAATCTCACAATGGTCGGTTTTCAGCAATGCATTGTGTCCCCCTGTGTACACTGTATACCGTTTTTTATTCTGTTATTTCCATGTTTTCTTTGCGTATCTTTCTTACCTTTTCCTCCATGATTGTTTTTAGATTGTTTGTTTTTGGCTAGTTGCCGTGGTTTCCATGGACACCAGACACGTCATGCGTAGGAGTACATATGCAAATACAATGCCCTGGTGGAAAATCAAATGTATGCACTCTAGGTGTGTGAACAATTAGGGTGCACCAATCGGAATGGCGAGTACCTGTCTACCTTCACTATATATATGTTGGTGTAAAGTGTATATGTTAACCTTGAGAATGGCTCGTGTCTGAGCCGAAACGTCGGTTTTATTTTATGTTATCAATAAAATTTATTGTTTTAAAGCAAGGACACGTGTGCGGCTCCATCTACGCTGATACTACAAATTTTCGATTGGAAGCAGGCACCGTGGCACTTTAAGTCGGTCTCCTTGAGAGAATGGAAAGGAGTTGCTGGGACTACGTTTGGTATATATATATATATATATTAGAAAGCCGCAGTGTGACATAGCATTGATTTTAGGGTTCTGTGTAATAACAGACCCAGGATGCAAAAAAGTGAGACAGGTGTAATTTGCATATCCTACCCAGAATTCTTTGCTGCATATGGGGAATGTGGCACAGGAGCTCTGGGATGCAATTCATTGAATTGCTGTGATGTGCAAGTGGCTTCTGCAATAATATATATATATATATATATATATATACACTATATTGCCAAAAGTATTCGCTCACCCATCCATATGCGAGTCAAGCCAGGTGAGTGAATACTTTTGGCAATATACACAGTATCTCACAGAAGTGAGTACACCCCTCTCATTTTTGTAAATGTTTTATTATATTTTTTCGTGACAACACTGAAGAAATAACACTTTGCTACAATGTGAAGTAGTGAGTGTACAGCTTGCATAACAGTGTAAATTGGAGATGGAGCTTGAGCAAAGAGCATAAGAACCTGTGTCCTCATGGAGTTATGATGGCAGCAGGATCTAATGAATGGAGGAAGAAGCTGTCACAGTAACCTACATTAAATTGATCAGGACAGTTTTACCCAGGAAGGAGAATGGCCAGGGTTCATGTCTTACAACCTGAGGTTATCTGAGGACATTGAACTGTGGAGGAGCCGTATTCTGGAACCTTGTCCTTCCAAGGAGGAAGAAGCATTATTTATTGAGTATATTAAAGAGTTGCTCGGCCTGGAGGGAAGGAAGCCTTTCAAAACCGGGGAATGCTATGACCAGTTTGACTATTCTCCTGAATAAAATACAGTTTTACCGAGTCCTGTTGCTGTGGCTTCTGTGATACTCTCATACACACTGACACCACATTTTTTTTTTGGGGGGGGCAGCAATTCATCCTTGGCTCCAGGCAGCACAATGGCTTGGGCTGGCTCTGGTTTTAATGCATTATGCCATCTCCTCCACACTTGCTGTTGGCATGGGAAATGGGAAAGTGAATTATTTCAGCATTATTGCTCAATTTATAATTGAAAAGTGAACAATAGTATGATAACTTTGCATCTGTGTTAGAAAAATTTATTAAATTAAAAATATATATATTTTTATTTATTTATTATTTCATTTTTACATACAACCCGGTCATGTTTGGTATAACTGGAAAGGCCATACTCTTTCTAACAATACCTCAAATGACCCTCTATCTGCTATGATTCCAGAGATACAGGGGTCCAAAGTGCCCCTGCATCTCATAAATAGGGAATTCCTTGCCAGGTGGGTGAATTCCCATTTCTGACGTCATCAAGTCCACTAACATAAACTGCAAAGAGCACCTTCAAACCTCACTGTAATAAAAAAGTTCAAAAACTTTACTGCTGCATCACAACAGCCATGGAGAGAGTAGAATACAGGGAGAGCTCTGAGGTCACTCACTACTGTACAGGGATAAGATTCAGGGGGTTATAATTTGTGAAAATCCATGTATAGTACTGTAATTTACATTACATTATGCCACATAGATATATTCTTTACATTGTATTGGTGTTTTTTGGAACCTGCATTGCTAAAAATCTCATTATGATCAGTGATGAGCCAAACACCCTTGTGTTCGGGTCGTATTCGAACAGCGGTACGGCCAAAATGTTCGAATACGAACTCGAACACAATGTTAATCAATGGGGGCCGAACACGCAAAATGTGTTCACAGTTCTCCCAAATGTACCGGCGGCTGTCGGTACATTTAGGAGACCTGTGGCTGTGGCCCCCGGGCCCCCATAACTCACCTGTCCTGCAGCTGTCCCGGCCTCCTGTTCCCCAGTCCGTCAGCTCCTCCGGTCCGTCTGGCCGCGGCTCCTCTGCCCCATATCTTATGCTCAATGATCTGATTGGGCAAAGTCCTTCGCCTGACCTGGAATTTGCCCGAATAGGGCTCTAATTCAATATTGAGCCCTGTTTGGGCAAAGTCCAGGTCAAGTGCAGGACTTTGCCCAATCAGAGCTCAGCATGAAGATGAGGCGTGGGGCAGAGCTTTAACCAAGCTCTGATTGGTTAAAGTCGGTGCAAGACTTTAACCAATCAGAGCTTGGTTAAAGCTCATCTTCATGCTGAGCTCTGATTGGGCAAAGTCCTGCACCTGACCTGGACTTTGCCCAATCAGGGCTCAATATTGAATTAGAGCCCTGATTGGGCAAAGTCCAGGTCAGGCGCAGGACTTTGCCCAATCAGATCATTCAGCATGAAGACATGGGGCAGAGGAGCCGCGGCCAGATAGACCGGAGGAGCTGATGGACCGGGGAACAGGAGGCCGGGACAGCTGCAGGACAGGTGAGTTATGGGGGCCGGGGGCGGCAGCCGCCGGTACATTTAGGAGACCTGTGGACGCATTTTTTATTATGGAATGTCCGCGGTCGAACAAACCGCGAACATCCCATAATGTTCAGTGTTCGCCGAACACCCGATGTTCGAATCGAACTCACGTTCGAATCGAACCAAACGCCCATCCCTAATTATGATCACTACAAATCCCCAATATCTGCCAATTTTTATTATCTATTTTTATCATATTTACTGTATCTGGCACAAAGGCCATTTCTGCTGGCCTATGGATGGATTTCGTTTCTCCACAGGGGGGCAAATGTGTGCTTTTTTTGGATGTGCAAATGTGCGATTCGGTATGAAAGTCATGTGATGTGTTTTTATTGAGAGTTCCCTACCTTTAATTGATTTGCCCATGAGCCATAGGTCGTTTGTCTTTATTCCGGGCACTTGTATTTTTTACATACTGTCGTCCCACTTCAAGGAGATCGGGGTCCTGACTGAGGGTATTGGGGTGTCTGCAGTTTAGACACTATGCTCTTTTGTTTCCGGTCTGCACCAATAATGCACTTGGCCTTGTTACTTTATACGAAGGATTCTTTTGTGAGCAGATCTATAATCTTCCTACTATGCTAGTATGGACACATAGCTTTATTTTTGTGTGTTTTCTATAAGGTGCCCTTGTCATTTTGGTAGAATATCACTTACGCACGATAGGTGGCACTGTTGGATGCGCAAGCTTGCACCTTTAATGTTGTGACCCTCTAAAAATATGTTATATGTTAATAGTCAAATATCGTTTTTATGAAATATCATTTCTTATATATACTTTACCCGTCTGTGAACAGTCACCTGGTATCTCCTAAGGGGTTCATGGGTTTTCCATGATCCTTATTGGGGGTTACTATCTATATTTAATACTGTATTTAGGGTTTACCGTCTGTTGATTGCAGGTGACATTTGATCTTTCCCCTCCCTATCTACTAATTTTTTTTTGCTAGTTTGTTCCATGGGGGGCACACTAATCTTGTTTTAAAAAGGTATGTAATTTGGGTTCTGATATGCTAATGATTTATTTTCAATATATTACAATGCAAATCAATTTAATTAGATTTTAGGAGTGATGGGGTTAAAATAACTTCATAAAGGGATTGATTTTTAACCCCTCAGATGTGGGAAATATCTGCATATGGCACCAAAATATGCGGAGGACGTTCCCCACACATCCTTAACCCCTTCACTACCGATATAGAGATATCTCGGGGTCCAAAGGCACCACCCGGTGCCCCGATATCGAGATATCTCTTTCTGCTGATCTGCAGCCCAAAAGCAAATGAAATTAATTTGCTGCAAATTAATTTTATTTGCTTTTGGGCTGCAGAAGGTGCCCCAAAGTTTTAGTCTAGTGGACATAATGCCCAAAGATCTAAAACTGAAAAAATAAGCTGACGAATTCCCTGAAATATCGGGCATTCAGCAGCCGATGCAGGGGGGAAAAAAATCTAGCTGCAGCTGTATTGGCTGTAACTCAATTTGACAGTAGATGGTGCCATCTACTTGCCAAATTGGTTATTTACAGTTAGAATTATTCCTTTATAATTAATTATACAGGTGAAACTCAAAAAATTTGAATATCGTCCAATAGTTCATTTATTTCAGTAATGCAACTTAATAGGTGAAACTAATATATGAGATAGTTCAAGCCGTCATTTGTCATAATTGTGATGATTATGGCTTACAGCTCATGAAAACCCCAAATCCCCAATCTCCGAAAATTTGAATATTACATGCAATCAATAAAACAAGGATTGTACATAGAACAATATCGGACCTCGGAAAAGTATAAGCATGCATATGTACGCAGTACTTGTTTCGGGCCCCTTTTGCAGCAAGTACTGCCTGAATGCGGCGTGGCATGGAAGCTATCAGCCTGTGGCACTGTTGAGGTGTTATGGAAGACCAGCATGTTTCAATAGCGGCCTTCAGCTCTTCTGCATTGTTCGGTCTCATGTCTCTCATCTTTCTCTAGGCAATGCCCCATAGATTCTCTATGGGGTTCAGGTCAGGCGAGTTTGCTGGCCAATCAAGCACAGTAATCCCATGGTCATTGAACCAGGTTTTGGTGCTTTTGGCAGTGTGGGCAGGTGCCAAGTCCTGCTGGAAAATGAAGTCAGCATCCCCATAAAGCTCGTCTGCGGAAGGGAGCATGAAGTGTTCCAAAATCTTGTGGTAGACGGCTGCGTTGAACCTGGACTTTATGAAGCACAGTGGACCAACACCAGCAGATGACATGGCTCCCCAAATCAACACAGACTGTGGAAACTTCACACTGGACTTCAAGCATCTTGCAGTGTGTGCCTCTCCATTCTTCCTCCATATTCTGGGTCCTTGGCTTCTAAATGAGATGCAAAAGTTGCTCTCATCAGAAAAGAGGACTTTGGACCACCTAGCAGCAGACCAGGTCTGTTTTTCTTTAGCCCAGGTAAGATGCTTCTGATGTTGCTTGTTGTTCAGGAGCGGCTTGACAAGAGGAATACGACATTTGAAGCCCATGTCCAGGATCCATCTGTGTGTGGTGGCTCTTGATGCACTCACACCAGCCTCAGTCCACTCCTTGTGAAAGTCCAACACTTTTGAATGGCATTTTCCTGGCAATCCTCTCCAGACTGCGGTCATCCCTGCTGCTTGTGCACCTTTTTCTTCCACACGTTTCCCTTCCACATAACTTTCTATTAATGTGCTTTGATACAGGACTTTGGGAACATCCAACTTCTTTTTCAATTACCTTTTGAGGCTTTCCCTCCTTATGGATGGTGTCAATGATGGTTTTCTGCACAACTGTCAGGTCAGCAGTCTTTCGCATGATTGGGATTCCTACTGAACCAGAATGAGAGACCATTTAAAGGCTCAGGAACCATTTGCAGGTGTTATGGCTGAATTAGCTGATTAGAGTGGGACACTTTGAGCCTAGAATATTGCACCTTTTCACAATATTCTAATTTTCTAAGATTGTGGATTTGGGATTTTCATGAGCTGTAAGCCATAATCATCACAATTATGACAAATCACGGCTTGAATTATCTCATATATTAGTTTCACCTTTTAAGTTGAATTACTGAAATAAAAGAACTTTTGCACAATAGTCTAATTTTTTGAGTTTCACCTGTAAATGATTTTACAAAAAACTGGTTTCTGACAATATTATTTTGGAAAATAACTTGGTAGTGAATGGGGTTAAACTCACATTACTGGCAATACAGTGATGATTGCTGACTTAACGCAGCATGGAAAGATCAAATCTACGGATGGGCATATCATGACATCAGTATGTCATGACCTCTGTTACTCCCCCTTTACTAGTAGCAGATTTAATAGTGGAGTAGGGGTTATCTGTACCCAAGTATCTCCAGCTCTGTGCATCCTATAAAGTCTAGTGTCTGGCCTTTCCAATGATAGCAAACATGACCACCTTATATTCACCAATGAAAAGAATAAAAAAAACTATTTTTGTTCTAAAACAGCAACATTATCAACTTTTCAATTAGAGTAAGCAATGCTGCCGCAATAGCTCACCTTATTATTTCCCACATCAGAAGCAAGTGTGGAGGTGATGACACAATGCGTAATTACACACTGCTCATCAAAGGCAGGCGTCAGACGAACGCAGTGATCACGTCCATGTGGCTGCACAGTTTAACATCCGTCATAGCATAGAATCATGAGCAATAGAGTCCCACACATGAAGTACGTGCACAACGAAATGCGCACGCACAACGCACGTGGCAAACGAACGCAAGTTAGGCAAGAATGTAAATCCGCTAGATGGACGCACAGAGTGCGCCACGTCCGCGTAGCGTTCTGTGTGAGTGATGAGATGTCAGACGCAGTGCATTTGCGATGTCCAGCACCTTGATGCACAAAATGGCTTTTCATATCCTTTTCAAATTGTTATCATTTTTCATATTCATTTTGTTTTCCCATAATTCCTTTTTTTTTCTACGTCCGTCAACAAAATCGGACCGTGTGGTGTCTACAGTATCTTTTGTCAGTATGTCCGACCATTGTGCACACACGCAGAGTGCGCTCTGACTGTGTTCGTCTGACATTAGCCTAAAATATAAGTTGGGGTGCCAGTGGAGGGAGAGGCATGTGCTTTGGACCCCTGTATCTCCATTCTCTACTCCGCACAAGTTCATGTGAGGTGTCATTGGAAATGCCAGAGTCTGGCCTTTCTAATAATATCAAACTTGACCATGTAAAATGTAAAAATAAAGAATAGAGGTAAAAAAATTATATTTGTTTTTTATTCCTTTGCACTGGCATCCTCTATTTTTCAACAATGCAGCTGTCATTGCTCACCTTCTCACTTACCATTTTGGGAGCAAGTTCTGTGGTTTATATATAATCTTATTTATAAAACGCAATCCATCAAAATACAAGAGAAAATGTTTGTTTGAATTTTGGCTGAAATTGAATATTTCCTTAAAAATGCAGTAAGAGGTTCTCCATTTCAGATTTTTTTTAAGAGTACCCCATTAAATATATAATCGCAAAGGTATGAATGATAAAAAAATCAAATTTTTCAAATTAAAAAAAATTATCATAGCATTCTGACATGACAAACACATAGTAATGACATAATTTGAATATGCCAAGTTCATTGAAAAACATTATATATAATTTTTCTGGGTCACATAAGATATGACTTCAAATCGTGTTTAAATATTATGAGCAAAAAATTTAGAAAATTAGCTCAGCACTAGCAAATTAAATGGATCAGCAGTAAAGGGGTTTAAGAGTGCCAATGATTTGAGAAATGATGTTTGGCAATATAAAATAGTGAACAACTGACAGCTCAGCAGTGTAAGCACAATGGGAATTGTCATCTAGATATTTTGCATGTTAAGGGTTAAATAACTCACTCATACAGAATACTAATTATTTTGGTCTGGAATTTGGTTGCTTAGAGAGATAAAAACAAGCTTGTGCCATTCCCGTAACAAGCTTAAAGAGAGCTAAGTAATATTAATGTTGAAAATCCTTAGGTGCATCATTAATCATGGAGACATTGTGTAGCCTATAAATAGTGAACAAAGAGTTGTTGTAGTTATTTTCAATCTTGCTAGCAAATACACACAAAGGTGAATCTTACGGGAACACATTTCCTAATTGAATCATGTAAATAACTTTTCTTAATACATGTCTTAATTGAATCATGCAAATAACAAATTATATAGAGTACACAGCCACAATGCAGGATAAACAGAATAAAAGAACTTTGCAAAAATGGTAGTATTAATGTCACTTATTGATGAAAAACATCAAAATTTTAAATATTAACCCCTTAGTGACCAGGCGGTTTTACGAAAGTGCCCACTGCTGTTTTTACGTTTGTGAACTGTTTGTGTTTAGGTCAATTTTTCCTCTTACTCGTTTATGCAACCCACACATAGTATACCATTTTTCTCACTATTAAATGGATTTTCTAAAGATTCTATTATTTCCATCATATCCTATAATTTACTATAAAAAAACATATGAAATATGATGAAAAAATAGAAAAAAACACACAAAATTGAATCCCCAAAATCTACAACCGCCAAACAAAGACCCCGACTAAATAGTTTAAAAATGTTGTCTTGAGATTAGAAATACCCAATTTTTACATGTTTTTGCTTTTTAACCCCTTCACTGCTGAGTCATTTTACCTCTGTGCGCTGAGCTGATTTTGACCGTTTTATGCTCATCATGTTTAAATGCCAGCTTAAGTCGTATTTTATTAAACCCCCAGATATTTTTTATTTTTTTATTTGTATGAGATTTAACGAAAACATGAGTGAGCAGGAAAACCACATTTATTTTATATCTTAAGACTGCAGGTCAAAACAAAATGGCATAATCATAAAACAAAACAAGGCAACAAATAAAAAATTATATGACCCCTGTTCAAATAAACTGCATAACTTTAGTTTTTAATATTGTGCACCTAAACAATAGACATACAGGGTTATTCAGAGAGCGTGAAAAGCAGGAGAATGACTGGAGAATGAAAAATTCTAGGTCAAAATAGCCGATTTGGAAAGTGAGATGAAAGGGAGAATTTTTCTGGTTTGGCTATTTTGACCTAGAATTTTTCATTCTCCAATCATTCTCCAGTCATTCTCCTGCTTTTCACGCTCTCTGAATAACCCTGATAGATTGCTGTTACAAAAAATTGCACGCTGTCATTCATGCTTAAGGGAGTCTGTAACCACTGGAGGGTCAACATGACCTTGTGGTTAGAGTCATTGTTGCGCTGGAAAGTCCAAGAGTGCATTCGTGCAGAAGAATGGAAATTGTCTGCCAATATTTTCTGTTAACCTGTTGCATTCATCTTGCCATCAATTTTCACAAGATTTCCCCTTGCCTTTAGAGCTCACACGTCCCCAAAAAATCATTGAGCCACCACCATGCTTCCCAGTGGGGATGGTATTCTTGTCGTTATAGGCCTTGTTGACCCCTCTCCAGACATAGAGCTTATGGTTGAAACCATAAAGCTCTATTTTGTTCTTGTCGCTCCCAATTACAGTGTGCCAGAAGCTGGGAGGCTTGTCTAGTTGTCAGACATATTGTAACCGGGCTCTATTGTGGCATTGGCATAGTAAAGGCTTCTTTCTGGCAATTTGACAATGCAGTTCATTTTTGTTCAAGTATTGTTCAAATATTGTGCTCCTTGAAACTCAAACTGTCTTTTTGCCAGAGCAGCCAGTATTTCTCCTTAGGTTACCTGAGAGGTTTTTTTTTTGTAACCCCAACAATTCTTCTGGCTGTTGTGGCTGCAATCTTTCTTTGTCTACCTGACCTTGGCGTGGTATCAAGAGATCCCCGAATCTTCCACTTAAGTCATTGAACAGTACTGCCTGGCATTTTCAAGGCATTGATTTTTTTTTATTCTTTTTCATCTTTATAAGTTCTGTCAGGTATATTATACTGTTAGAGATTATTGACTTCTTTAATAGGTCAGGGATATATTAATTATGACGTATATTTTTCTTATTGTAGATATATATAGATATATATATATTATTGACAGTGCCTCCAATACCAGTGGTATAAATTGGTATTTAACCCCTAAGGTAGGGATTAATAACCAATCAATGAATATACGTCTTAACAAATATATGGCGCGTTATCCCGAGTTCTTTTGCTGCTATCTAGATATTTTTAAACACAATAAAATCAATAAAGATGATATGAGACTGCGTAACGGTAAAATAATTCAAACCAAAATTTATTCACACGTCAAGTTTCATACAATCATATGTTATCGACGGATTAGCAAGATACAATTTACAAGTGATTATAGATCGTGATTAGTAGCGATACTGCGACACGCAATAATCTAATGGACAGATATTTTAGGTTTATAGACCGCACCACAGATATACATGCCTCAATTCTTAAACACCAAGCTCTACTCTATTCACTTAAACCTTTCCCATTATAAACCAATCCTCCACCTGGCTAAGATAAACACTCAGTTACTGGGCATCACCTGCAGCACAATTTATTATTGTGGGGGCCTATTCACTAAATGCAGCTTCCTTCAGGGAGATACATAACACACTCGATAGGGAGACTATCTCTTCCACAGATCAATCACAGCACTTCATTCGATATACGTTTACCCAACGCTTCTTATTGACTTACGGTACATGCATTCAATCGAAAGGGCTGCAAGATGGATATGGAAGGAGTTATGCTAGGTTATGAGTGGGGCGGACGGCACTTGACATCTAAAAGCTATTCACGGTCCCAGCGTATCCCACTATAGGTATATAATTGATATTTTTAGATGTCCACAACAGTATTCTCGGAATATAAATAATTTCACTAGAGTATGGCTCAAGTATGCAGCCGGTAATAGTTTCTCCCTTAGCAGTCCTCTGCAGGGGACTGGAAGGTGGAATTTACTATTCTGATTATTAGGCTCAAACAGCAAAATAATTCATTTATATTCCTTTAGTTTGTGATGGACATCTAAAATCAGGACTATGCAATTAGAAAATAGATATCATATTATTCAGGCATACTTTACCATCTGGTTAGTGAAGATAGAGTGGTGGAAGATTAGGGTGTGGTCGGTCTTAAAGGGGCGGCCGATGATAATTGCCTTTATTCCCTCCAAGCGTCCCTCAGGTCTCTCCCCAAGCTTTTCTCAGTGTGTGTTTTTCTTCTGCTCTGGAGTGTCCCCTCTATATAGTGGTCTTCCGCCCAGTTTTAGATCTAGCCCATCACTATGTGGCCTCATTTGATTGGAGGATATATATATTCATCAACTCCAGGGGTCTGTCCAGGTGTTATATTACCTGGCCAGCAGATGGCGCTCTCAGATCATCCATCAACCTTCTGCAGGAATTAATTTATGTGCTTGGTCAATCTTTTACTGGTTTGGGGTCTTTTATTCCTATATCCCGGGACTCCATAGATTTTATTAACAAATCAAAATTTATTCTATTGTGGCATCGCCAGCATACTTCGCCACGGCGTGTGTGCATCTCACCCTTTACTTATATCCACAGGGATGTGTATGTGAGGGGACATACAATCATTCATTCGTGGTATCGTTTTTAACATTCACACGTTACCCGACTTAATCGGCTTCATGCGGGTTAGTACACCAGACATTTGTAATAATCAACTGAATGTGGTAGGGCCTCTGTTTTTATAAGATGCCAACATTATCAGTTCTAACTAACCACATAAATGAAATATTCAAATACCATATAGTGTTAGATCATATCGACGACTAGCATAGCATTACAAGCTGGTTTACCCAAGCCATTTAACCTTCTTTGGGTTTTTTTCTTTATTGGGCAACCATTGTTCCATGTTTACGTGGCTCTCAGAGTTTCGATCTGACGAAATAAACACAATACTGAGATTTCTATCTTAGTTGTCCTTGTGTTCCCTTACTTTAAACCATTTGATCTAACATCTGTTTGTTTCTCACAACCAGAATTATTGAGGACAATGGATGTTTGCTGATAGATAACGAGTCTTGCTTGTTACATTGTCTTTAGAACGCATATTCTTGTTATATATTAACGACGCAGACAAGTTGTTTGCGTGACGCAATTCCTGGCCCCAAATTTAAACATTCCTGCGTTATAGAAATTTCATATCTAAAAAGGTCTGACAATACAGAAAGGAGAATTTTAAAATGGATGCTTGTAGCCATTTTGTTTTGAAAGACAGTTTTTCTCCAAAATTTCTTCTAGGTTTAGAAATGAACGAGATTTTTTTTTACAGAGTTCATTCCTGGGTGAAGTCTTTTATATTTTTTTAAGAAGTGCCAGACATGAAGGAACCTAGAATGTTGTGTGTGATAAGGTTAGAGTTAAGTGCTAAGACGTGTCATAATTAAATTTATTGGCCTGTCTTAAGTTTTTAAAACAAAAGATATTTTGTCTTTTGGGTATAGGAATAAGAGTTAATATTCTGTAATATAGATTTATATTCACAAAATATATGTTTATAATCAAGGTATATTTTATTATATTTACAGTAGGAAATATATACTCCAATAAATATTGTAGAAAGTATATAATTGGTAAATAAAAAATTACTAAAGAATAGATTCTGTTGAGTTAACCAGAAAAGAATTTAGCTGATAGGACTCTGAGTAAGTAATTTCAAAAGGGAGTAGGGATATAAATCAAAGATGACAGATGGAGACATTGTGTCTAATGACTGAGAAGAGAAGGTCTTTGTGTAGATTGACCTTTTGACCCGAGATAAGATATTAAAAAGAAATGGTGGAATTAATTAAGAACTGCAATACTGCCCTCTAGAGGATAGTAAATATAATAATTGATATTTAAAAATATTGCCAGTGACGTCAAATTGGCTATAATAAGCGGCAATGTTATTTGCAAGTCAGTCGGAGATTCCAGGATTCAGACTCACACCGCAATGCATTCAGATGTCCAGTACACATAGCAGATCCCAAGACATGAGGCAATCAAGATTCTCACCAAAATTTCTGACTCTCACCAACTCTCTAACTCACATGCATTGATTATCTGATATCGATAATTTTCACATATTCCAAAACAAAGCATCACATAGAAAATTCCAAGACTTATCAACATCCAAATTGGACAGGTAATGTATGAAAAAAAGAAGAAGGAATTAATGTAATTATATATATTTGTAGATATTCTTGCAACGTAGACTGAGACTTCTCGGATATGGTTAGATCCAAATTCTAAGTATTTTCTATTCTGCAGATAGAAATATGAAGAAGTGGATATAAGGATTTATTCCTAAAAGAAATGTTGTAAGATTGATACCAATATATATATATTGAATTTGGAAATTACTGTGATTAAAATTAATAAGCAAGGAATTATATAACTACAAAATAAAAAGCCCAAAGATTAGTTTAATTCTCGAGATTAGGGGAGGATTCACTAAATAAGTTTTTATTACTTATCATTAAATTAGCTCATCTTTTGTTGATCCATGTAGTATAGATATATATATATATATATCTATAAGAGCTGGCTGGTTAAACATTGTTTGCTGGGAAATGCATGTTGTATTAAACAGAAATGTTTATTAACCATTTGTGTATTAGTTACTAACTGATAAGGTAAATGATATTAATCATATATGCAGTTACTAACCGGAGATACATATATTGTGAAGCTAGTTTTTATATGCTGATGGATTGTGGTTTATAAATTTTTGTTTATGATATGAGATTTGAAACTTTTTTGTATACGTAATAAATATATATATATTTTTATCCGATTATTGATTATTGTATTTTTTAAAGCAAAACACAGACAATTAAAAGAATTCAGGATAATTTCTAAGAAATATAAACGATTGATATTTGTGTCTCGTATAAGTTTCTTATGAAATAATAATCCCTGATATATTGGAGGCAACTGCCGAGGTAGGTCCAGTAAGTCCAATATAGACATATTGGAGGCTTGGCTGATAAATCCAATATATACCGTGTTGTATTCACATGCAGAGATTATATCCGACAGTTCCATTCCCTTATTATGTTGACAGTTCTTTTCTGCTCCCCATGGCTCACTATCTAGTCTGCTTAGTGCACCCACGTGGGAGCTAACAAACTCGTTGACTATTTATACACACACACTAATTGCACTAAAAAGCCACAAATGTGGGAGATTAACCTTTAATTGCATTTTAACCCTTTCGCTGCTGAGGCTTTTCCCGCCTCTGTGCTGAGGTCATTTTTACCGGTTTTGCTCATCATGTTTAAACGTGTTTTGAAGGCTTATTTTAGTATATGACCCAGACATATTATATATCGTTCTTTCCTTCAGACTCGGCAGATTCATAATATGTCATTATTATATGTATACGTGATGACCTGTCTATATATTATAACAAACAAAACAATAAAATACAAATTGTCAATAATTTACAACGTGTAAAGTGTTTTTTTTTCACATTTTAACATGCGAGAAATTGCGGTTCTATTTTGTATGGGGTGCGCTTGTTAAAAAAATTAGAGATGGGGTCTCGTTACATTTTTTTTTGGGGAAAGTTACACGATTTTTATCAAACGCACCGCATACAAAAATCGTTAGTGCAGCATCATTGTTCACATTATAATTGAAATGGGAACAATATTGCTGCATTAACAAACCAAAAAAAAGAAAAAAAAACTGTTTGTTTTTTTTTTTATAATTTTTTTTATTTTTCATTTGTTTTTATTTTTACAAACTTTTTTCACAGTCGTCTTTGGTATCGTTGGAACGGCCATGCTCTGGCCGATCCAATAGTACCAAACTTTAACCCCTAGCTGCCGGATCGGGAGATAGGCAGTTCCAATGAACCCCCTATCTCCACCATTGGTGGCAGCTAGGGGTTAACTCCAGGACTGGCGTCATCGTGCTATGGGGGAGTTCCCGGAGGCTTGGCCGACATCCAAGATGTCGGCCAGCTCCGGGAAAGGATCACTTTTCGGCGCCGATTCGTGATCCGGCTCCCCAGGTGTTAATGCCAGGTACCATTTGGAAGGGCAGGCTGTGCCCTTCCAAATGGTGCCTGGGTTAACCCCCTGCACGCCGCCAATCGGGAGGGAGAGAGGTCCGAAGGACCTCCCCCCCTCCCTTTCAGACGCCTCCTCCACACATGCGGGGGGGGCGCCTGAATTAGGTGTCATCGCGCCGCTGCAATGTCACCTAATTACCCCGGCGGCGGTTCCGGATGCTGGGCTGACATCGAGGATGTCAGCCCGCACCGGGGGGGCCAGCGATCGGCCGGAACCTGGCCGAACGCTGACCCCAAAGACCTCAGCGCGTCCACCGCATGGAACGTGACATGCGGTTGGACGCGCTGAGCACGTCCTTAGCATGGAAGTGGTTAACCTGTATGTGTCACCTTGTGTATTTGTAACAAGGCCAAATATTACAGGGTATGTAAACTTTTGATCAGGGACATTTGGTTAATTTCTGCTCTTATGATTTAAAAAGGAGCCAAACAACTATGTGATAATAAATGACTTCAAATGATCACTATCCTTAAATAAAAGACAGTTTTTTGGCATGATCACTCATATTTTCGATATCAATTCTAAAATTTCAAGATTTCCACTAGCCAGCACCAATGCTGCAAGCTTATTGCAAAATTCACTAAGCGGTAAGCCTGCCCAATGGATTTGCAACAATGTGCTCATAATGGAACTTGCAATCTTTCTTTGTCTACCTGACCTTGGCGTGGTATCAAGAGATCCCAGAATCTTCCACTTAAGTTATTGAACAGTACTGCCTGGCATTTTCAAGGCATTCATTTTTTTTAAATTCTTTTTCATCTTTATAAGTTCCATTCCCTTATTATGTTGACACTTGACAGTTCTTTTCTGCTCCCCATGGCTCACTAGCTAGTCTTCTTCTAACTGAACCGTAAGCGGAGACCTCTCCCCTTGGTTTTACAACAGGGCATTCTGACACTGGTTACTAAAGTAGCTAAAGTAGCAGTCTATGACTTCTCTGATCCCTGGAACATCCCAGCATATTACAAACAAGGTGGATTACAATTATTCTGGGCCCCGCCTACGTGCACCACCTACCTATGGTACCATTAGGGAAAAGACTAGGGTGGGCCGCAGTATTGTTTGTGGGTGGGTAAACTCATACTGACTCTTGCGTTCTTTACATATTCCACTGCATTATGTTTATTATTTACAATGTTACATTTATTTTTGCATAGAGTTCTATAAAAGACAGCTCTGTGTTGATTTTATTGCAGGTTTAAATATGTTCCCAACTGGATCTCACATCCAAAGCCTGGATGTCCAGTTGGGTGGAGGCACTGCCGCAGTCATGTACCCCAACTCCCAGGTAGCGGAGGCTCAGGATCGGCTTGCAGAGCGCTTGAAAGTAAAGGACCACAGGGGTATTTGTGGGACTACGCAAAAACCCGTTACATATGTTTATGGTAATTTGATTTCCAATTCTGCTTCAAATACAGAGAAAACCCTATCTCTGTTTGCATCTAATTGCTATTGGTTGAATCAGGAAGACACCAAGCATGTTCCTTGTTGTGTGGGTTGGGTGGATAAATGTTATGCTGTGACTTGTTTTTAGATTAATTTTTATAGATTTTCTTTTATTTACATGAGCAAAAGAAAAAAATTTAGCTGGTTTGACCAGAATTGTAATAGACATGTCTGTCATGTTTCAACTTTGCCTCAGTACAAAATGGTTTGAACTAAAAATGGGTATTACAGTAAGTTAATATTTCATCTATATCAAACTAACAACCTGTAAGCAAAAATAAAATGTTATGTCTTTGTCGAAGACCATCATCCTCTGTAGGCTCCAGTGCATGAACAAATAATCAGTGACCTGATATTGATCTCAAATATTTGAATGTAATGTGATCATATTATCTTATACATTAAATAAAAGCAATTTGCAGATATTCATCATAACTAAAAACATCTGTTTCCTTCATTGAATTTTGTAGGTTATTTGTCATAATTTTTATGCATTTAGGTATATTTAAAGATCTGGTATTTTTCTGTTTCCTGTCGTATGGAAATGTACATATTAATCAAAACTATTACATTTTAAGATCCGATACATGGGAGGAGATTGTATTCAAATAGATCAAAGGTTATAATGGAATATTGGTTAGATAAGTTCTACATAGAATTCTAATTGTGCCAGAAAACCAGTGTATTAATAAAATAAAATAAATTTTGAGTTCATTAATAAAAGTTAATTGTATGTAATGTTATTAATTATTTTATTTCCATAGAACCTTGTATGAAGATATGATTTAGCCCTATGAATTGTGAAGTTACCTCTCTTATAAACTAAAACTTTAACACCATGAGTAACATGGCTTCTGTATTGCAAAGGTTTTGCTTTCAAAGTGAAACAAGTAGAACTGTGCAGTCTATGATTCTATAATACCTTCCAGGTCAATAGGGATGAGCCGAACGCCCCCGTGTTCGGTTCGACTTCGAACTCGAACAATTTCAAAAGTTCGAGTTCGAACTCGAACACGATCCGAACTCAATGTAAGTCAATGGGACCCAAACGGTCGATTTTTAGAGTGCCCTCCAAGAGGGCATATATGCTAGATATTTGCCATAAAAGGTGTATGGGGGACCGGGTAGTGCCCTGGGGGACAGGAAACAAGGACAAAAAGTTTTTAAAAATATGTTTTTAAAGGAACAGTGAGTTTTCCATGAAATAAAGGTTAAGAATAAAAACGAAAGATTCCTTCAAATATCGTGCCTAGGAGGTCCCCATAACCTGCCCGTGAAGTGGCGGATTTGAAGGATGTATAGAAACATTTCAAAAAAATAAAATGACATTTCAAATGACGGTAAATGGTTTTCCTTTAATCTATTCATAAACAACTGCTTGGGGCGGCAGCCTGTATGAAAAGAGAAGACGTTTTAGGACACGCAGAACAAGTTTAGTGATTTTTTTGGCTAAATTATGGTGAAGCTTATGCAGGTTTTGGATGAAAGTAACAATAGGTGCTTTAAAATTGGGCCTTTAGTGTCAGCAACAGTGCTGTCACACCGTAACCCCTCTGTGGTATTGTGGAAGAGTGCAGTGGTGGACCCTGCGGTCCAATATTAAAATGATATGAATCTGGTACAGGCGTCAGTGGCAGTGCACCCAAATATTTTACCTTTGGTGGCAGCAAGTGCCTTCACACCGTAACCCCTCTGTGGTATTGTGGAAGAGTGAAGTGGTGGACCCTGTGGTCCATTATTAAAATGATATGAATCTGGTATAGGCGTCAGTGGCAGTGAACCCAAATATTTTACCTTTGGTGGCAGCAAATGCCTTCACACCGTAAGTAACCCCTCTGTGGTATTGTGGAAGAGTGCAGGGTTGGACCCTGCGGTCAAATATTAAAATGATATGAATCTGGTATAGGCATCAGTGGCAGTGCACCCAAATATTTTACCTTTGGTGGCAGCAAGTGCCTTCACACTGTAACCCCTCTGTGGTATTGTGGAAGAGTGCAGTGGTGGACCCTGCGGTCCAATATTAAAATGATATGAATCTGGTATAGGCGTCAGTGACAGTGCACTCTAATATTGTGCCAAGACAGATTCTAATTTGCTGAACTGTGGTATAACTCACTGATACACACTGTCCCTGATAGCCTGGCAGTGCCAACACAGATTCAAATTCCCAGAAATGTCCTACAACGTCACTGATAAACCCTGACAGAGTGGACCATTGTGGTGCATTGTGGGCGAACATGCGGGGAACACGCAGAAATGTTCGGAGTTCGGCGAACAGCCGAACGGGCGCTGTTCGAATCGAACTCAGAACAGATCCGAACCAAACACTCATCCCTAAATGTGAGCAAAAGAAAAAATTTTAAACCAGTTAAACCAGTGTTTCTCAACTCCAGTCCTCAGGACCCAATACAGGCCATGTTTGCTAGATATCTGAAGCACAGCACAGGTGATTGCAGGATTCAGTCTGCATTTTCCTAAGGTGATCCTTAAAATTTGGCCTGATAGTTGGTCCTGAGGACTGGAGTGGAGAAACACTGCTTTAAACATGTTATTCTAAGGACAGGATGTACTAAAGTCCAAGATCTTGCCTAAAATGGTTTTTTGAGAACATACAGGTCTCACACTTTGCGAGTTCTCGGTTATTCACTGAACTTTAAGCCGGCCACTTATGGTGCGAGAAACTCACCATTATAAGTATAGGTGGTCGCAAATCCATGGATCTCTATTGACTTGCGAGCTTGCAAGATGGTGCCAGAGTGGAATCATCCCCTCCGCAAAAATGCTGATTATATTTAAAATAAATGTTTACAAATTGCACGAAAATACACCAGGGGCACACAAACCTCTTTGTCAACACACACAGTATAGTGATATAACAGAACGAGCAGTTGTTTCCGAGATACAGATGCTGCTCGCAGGCATTAAGCTTGCGAGCACTAACTGCGAAAAAAAAAAATTTCCAGCAAATTTTTGTGGCTTTCCGAGTTCTCACGTCACTGTCGAGGCATTCCCCCAAGAACGTCTCCGGGTAAGCCCATCGCCGTTTCAATCAGCATCAAGCATGATGTCGACATACTTGAAAACGAGAGAAATCTCAATGTATCCTTCCTGGTAAAATCCTTTTATAAATAAATGTCCTTGACTGAAATCCTGTTAAGAAGAAAAAAAACAACAGCAGCCACATATAATAATAAACTGCACATAAGTGCCACCTCTTTAAATTGAAAATGCAGTTTTTACATTTGGAATATCAAGTGGAGGACTGAGCAGGCATTGCCCAATTTGTAAAACTTGGGTGATAATTACTGGTAAATTGAGAGCAAGCTGCGAAATCATAGACAACTTTATACAGCACACAAAGAATAAAGTTTCCAAAAGTGCAGCTCGAGAAATGAAACTGTTAATCAATATTAAATGTGATTTATGTGCTTATAATCGTCATGCCAGAGAAAAGCAGTGACCTAAGAAATTAAAGTATACTTATAAAGTATACTATATTCCAGTAAATTCAGAAGGCCAACATGGTCCTGGTATATACAGATTTCAAAAAAGAAAGAAAAAGGACAGATAATAGTGCCTCCGTTTATAAAAAGATGAGGTGAAACTTTTGTAAAATCGAGAGACTTCTCACTCACATCTTCCAGAGCCTGTAAAACTGGCTCTGTATCTTTAGCAGTGTGCCATCTTCTAGGGTTAGCACAACCCAACACTGATGCATATTTGCTATTCCTCAAATAAAGATGGCATAGAAAAGGCTTTCATAGAGCCACATGCAACGTTACAACATATGACTTCTTATCAAGAAAAAGGGATGTACTCACCTGGGCTAGAGCCCTGTGATTTGGCTCAGAAGTGCGTGCTTGACAGCACTTATAGGGGGTGTCTGGCCTCTTCAGATGATATTGTGATGGCCCAGTGGGTGCTGGGGATGGAACTGTATTCCTCCTCATCAGCATAGGCTTAGGGGGACATTTTTTGCCTACACGGAAAAAGTGTTGCCAACACGGATGAGTTTTCAGTTATGTCAATCAATTTAATCATAATACTATGATTTTACCTTTATAACAATGCTGTATCCATTAACATTATACGTGGAGTTTTTTTATACTATTTTGTTACCTTTTTTTTGTTCTATTGGCATGGTCTTTTGATCACGATGCATACTGGCTCACTAATAGCGTTCACCAGTTTAATTTGCTTGTTTTTAAATAAAAGCATCCATTTGTTTTGACTTTTGGGACTGAAAGAGGATGTTTATATATATATATATATGTATTTTTTTAGTTTTTTAGATCATTTTATAAACCAATTACCTTTTATAATTCTATGCAACCGAACCCGGAAGTGGGTGGGCCGCCTAGTTTAGCAGGAGCGTTCATTCACTAAAAATTTAAGTATATAAAAGACTGCTTTATTTGTACATCTCTGTTTGCTTGTTTTACCACTGATGAAGTGCTGTATAGTGCGAAAAGGGATGTTCTCACCTGGGCTAGAGCCCTGTGATTTGGTTCAGAAGTGCGCGCTTGACAGCACTTATAGGAGGTGACTGGCCTCTTCAGATGATATTGTAATGGCCCAGTGGGTGCTGGGGATGGAACTGTATTCCTCCTCGTCAGCATAGGCTTAGGGGGACACTTTTCCCAAGTCTGGTGTGCAGTTGTTGCTGTAAATGTATTAAGGGGACTTCTGAGAAGATTAATTTTGATTTCTTATTAGGCTTCCTCAACCCACATTATAATGATGAATGTGCAATGATGTTTAAGTTCAATTGTAACATAAAAAATTAACATAGATATAAATTTCATTCTATAACTTCCAGTATATTCGAAGGAGGGTCAAGTTTCTGTTTTCTACCATCTGTTAGCAGGATCTGTTCTATATATTAAATTACAGTCATGTCAAGATTTCAAATTTACTAAAATGTATAGAATATTGTTAATATTAAGCAATTTAAATATTTGAAGACTATCAGGGTTATTCAGAGAGCGTGAAAAGCAGGAGAATGACTGGAGAATGAAAAATTCTAGGTCAAAATAGCCAAACCAGAAAAATTCTCCCTTTCATCTCACTTTCCAAATCGACTATTTTGACCTAGAATTTTTCATTCTCCAGTCATTCTCCTGCTTTTCACGCTCTCTGAATAACCCTGTATATCTAAAAGAAGAAAACAAGTTTTGAATCTTGAAATGGAACAGAAAGACAAAGCTCTCGTGAGTTTCAGAATTGTGTTCAAACTTGCAAAGTTGAAGATTTTTTTCCAGTTATTCATTGTTTAGATATTTGTTATTAACATTATTATAAGTATGCAAAGTTTTCTGTCTGTCTATTCACTTTTGTCAATTTAATGAGGATGCTGTTTCAGAGCAGAAATCAAACCATTACACTTAAAGAGCCACTACCAGCAAAAAATGTATTGGATAATTTCGGTGGTTCTGCGTCTTTTTCTTTTCTTTCAGCGTCTTTTCCCCGCACTCCGGGGACCCTGCGAGGAATGCAGAATTCACCGGAGAGTGAAGTTGCTTTCTGGAAGGATGGAGGCTTTAGCGTGATGAGCCAGGTGAACTCAAGGAGAGGTGGTTGCTTGTGTTTGCTTGGGGCTTAGGGTGGAAATGTGTATGAATTTGCTTGCTGAGTGAAGTTGCTTGCTAGAAGGATGGAGGTCTTAGCTTGATGAGCCAGGTGAAATCAGGGAGAGGTGGATGCTTGTCAATCGATTTTTAATACTACAGATGAGAGACTGGAATTGCAGTGCTTAGTTCAAGTTGATTCTTAAAGGGATACTACCAACAAAAAATGAAATGCCCTTATTTTATGTCGCTGATATCTTACATGTACTTTGTTTTTCTCTTGTATGTTTAGTTAAGAAAATACTTTACTGTATGTGTCACTGGGTGCATCCATTTTGTGAAATTTTGTATTGTAAACTGCCCCTCATTGTGTGATTTTGGCCATAGAATGGAGTCTATGGGTCGATCACTGACTCAAATCATTGTTTTGTGTGGGATGTATTCAAACGGATTTCACCAGGGGGTACAGTAGAAGCCTTTTATGCTCCCGTTCTTTTCTCATTCAGCTGTCCTCTCTTATCTTGAGTAGTCTGGAGAACAATACACCCTATGGAGCCTTATCTAAAAATTTTGTGTAGTGTCTACTCTTTTATATAAGCTCCTTTGACAACTGTGTACGGTATGACAAGTGTACAGATGTCACAGGAGCCTATATAAAAAGTAGACAATACACAAAATTTCAGGGTTTCTCAAGGGTGAATATCAGTATTATACTATGTATTTCAAAACCTTTGCCTGAAGTGTGTTGATATGTGAGAGTGCGTCTCCATTCATATATGGTATATTTTTGTTCTATATGGGCTCTTGTTTATCCCTTCTCAAGTCCATTTCTATGACTTTTTTGCTGCCTATATGTGATTATGTTAATAATACACATACAACTATGGGTTATATATCTATATAAAAGGTACACCTGCCCTTTATACCGAGCGTCCAGTCCTCTAGGGGGTTGGTAGTGGTACTAGTCCTATAGGGCTGTATATATACCCTTAAGGTTCTGCTATTTCCAGGCTAGCCCTGCCATTTCAGGTGTTGTATAGATTCATTTCTTTATCTATTATACATGTTTCTAGCCACTTTTAAATATATACACAGGTTTTTGATACTGTATGCTGACTAATAAAATTGATTTTGTCTATATAGAATACATTGTGTCTTGAGTAACCGTCTATTCTGAGGAGAGTTCATTGATTTTGATCTCTATCCCAGTTCTTTTCACTTTCTATGCAAAATGAGGGCTTAATCCCATTTTTTTGACGGCTGCTTGTTCTCCCTCTTTTCTTTTTGACGTCAATGTCATAAGGCATTGACATCTCGTCGTCTTTTTGGTAAATAAAACATTTGCACAGATTTTGGTAAATGTTGCATCATGGGAAGAATAAAAAAAGGAAACTAGAGATAAAAATAAACAATACATTTTTGCATGCAATTACTTCAAACAAAGAAAAATATAACCCAGGACCATGTGTTTTATAAAGTGTTTTTGTTTATAATGCACAAGTTATCTACTCCCAGCTTATGCAAGTGGTAGTAGCACTTTAAAATGTTATTGTTAGTACTCTGCAAAAGTTATTCTGTACCTCGTGATAACTTTACAGTAACATCAGGCCTAGCAGTTGTTTAGACTAGAAAGTGAATGCGTGTCCATTGAGTGGTTTTAAAGAGAAATGATAATTCTTGCATTTTGGTCTGAGCATGAGACCACCCACTTATCCTGTAACAGTTTTCAAAAAAAAAATTCTATTATTATATTATATATACTGTACGTATCTAGAAGCAAACGGGATGTACATTTTTCACACTGCTTCTGGTATAGCATGAAATTACCAATATCTAATTTGTGTCTTTTCTACTTCTCTGTCTTTCCCCTTAAATATAATTTTTCTAAAGTTAAAGCAATTTCACCAGGTTCTATTCTAGTTTTCATGCTGTGCAAATTGAATTCTAAGCTTCAGAGGGCACATTTACAGACAGCCTAGAGCTCTGCTAAGTTAAATGTTTTGCAGAGATTCAATGCCCTTGGGAAGAATAATAATCATTTTAATCTGACATAAGCACCTTGATAGAAGCATCCGAGCTATAAACAAAGACAAGGTTTCAGAGGAAAAGCCATAACATTGTAAATACAATAAAATTAAAAAAGTATAGACGACTGTCACACCACTACTTTCTGGTTACATCACGGCCTATAAATAATGTATTGTTTAGATCTTTCTGATTCCTTGTTCTATGCTGACAGCTTCCATATTAGACATGTAATGAATGTGAAAGGGCTAATAGCATGTGGTCATAAATAAGATTTATAGATGTAAATAAGATCTAAGCAGCAACTATGGTAAATAAATAGAAAAGTTACTTTGTAAAAGCAGCTAAAAAGCGAATCGGTTTGTAACAAAACAGATAATAACCCCAACTACAATCAACTATATTGAAGACCTGTCTAGCAGTCCCCTCTTAACTACATTAGAGCCCCATTGGCAATTTTGAAAATGTACTTGCTTACATACAAAACAGAAAAGTTGTACTCATCTGAACGTTCATACATGTGTATAAGGTCCTGCATTGGCCTGTGAATCTGACAAAATGCAGCAATTATACACCAAAAAGTCCACACCCAGCAGGTTCACGTGATATTGATGTGATGGAGGCAGGGAAATTGTTATTACCATATTATTATAAAATCAGAGGACATCATGTAGGGTTGTCTCCAACTTAACACTCTGTTAATTTGCAGGTTAATAAACAGTTAAGGCTAGGGTCAGACTGAGGCAGTGCGAACGCGCGTGCAGGCGCACTTAATCACGGCCGTGCTAGCAGCAGATGCCGGGCAATGACGGCCAATATACGAAGTACGGTCGCACAAAAGTCCGGCTGCGCAACGCAAGTGGAAAATGAACGCATTTTTTCGAGAACGTTAAACCACTAGTACTGACGTACAGAGTGCGCTGCGTCCGCTAGCGGCGTGTGTGCGTGAATTGGAGGCATCAGACGCTGCTAATGTCCGGCCAACATAACGTCCAGATGCAAGAAGTGTTTTATTGATGATCCGTACAAAATCACGGATGAAACTGCGCATAGTATGACCGCTATTGCGTATTCCGTGAAAAAATACGTCCATTCTTCGAACGCACATTTTCACGGACAACGTGAAAAATGCGTTAGTCTGACCCTAGCCTAACATGCCATGGTTTAGCATCACCTGAAATTAAACACTCACCACCATCAGGTCTATTCACTAATGGTGAAACTCAGGAGAATTGACGACTGGAGAAGTGAAAATTCTAGGTCAAAATGGCTAAACCAGAGAAAAAATCTCCTATTTATCTCACTTTCCAAATTGGCTATTTTGTCTAGATTGTTCTCTCTTCTCCTGCCAATTCTCCAAAGTTCACCCTTCAGTGAATAGACCTGTATATCTTTATGGTGCATTCTACAAGTTCTTTGATTTATACTTACAACATATTAACCTAACATGGTCTAAAAATTTAATAACATAGCAAGGGCACCATCACTAGCTACTCTCCCCTAGACAAACTACTTGAAACCCTAACCTATATATAATTCTATCAGGTCTATTCACTAAAGGTGAAACTCCGGAGAATTGGCAGGAAAAGTGAAAAATCCAGGTCAAAATAGCCAAACCAGAAAAATTCTCCCATTTACAGTATTTCACTTTCCAAATCGGTTATTTGGTCTAGATTGTTCTCTTCTCCTGTCAATTCTCCTGATTTTCACCTTTTAGTGAATAGACCTGTAGATTACCTATACCCCCTGGCCTGTTCATAACCTATACTACCAGTTACTTATTTATCGTAACCTTTATATACCGTATTTTTCGCTCCATAAGACGCACCTGACCATAAGACGCACCTAGTTTTTAGAGGAAGAAAACCGGAAAATAAATATTCTGAATGAAATAGTGTAAAAATGGATATTGCCCCAGCTCGTGGATATGCCTTAGCTCACACATGGATTTGCCCCAGCCAGTTCACACATGGATTTGCCCCATCAGCTCACACATGGATTTGCCCCAGCCAGCTCTCACATGGATTTGCCCCAGCCAGCTCACACATGGATTTGCCCCATCAGCTCTCACATGGATTTGCCCCATCAGCTCACACATGGATTTGCCCCAGCCAGCTCACACATGGATTTGCCCCATCAGCTCTCACATGGATTTGCCCCAGCCAGCTCACACATGGATTTGCCCCAGCCAGCTCACACATGGATTTGCCCCATCAGCTCACACATGGATTTGCCCCAGCCAGCTCACACATGGATTTGCCCCATCAGCTCTCACATGGATTTGCCCCAGCCAGCTCACACATGGATTTGCCCCATCAGCTCACACATGGATTTGCCCCATCAGCTCTCACATGGATTTGCCCCAGCCAGCTCACACATGGATTTGCCCCATCAGCTCTCACATGGATTTGCCCCATCAGCTCACACATGGATTTGCCCCAGCCAGCTCACACATGGATTTGCCCCAGCCAGCTCACACATGGATTTGCCCCAGCCAGCTCACACATGGATTTGCCCCAGCCAGCTCTCACATGGATTTGCCCCAGCCAGCTCACACATGGATTTGCCCCAGCCAGCTCACACATGGATTTGCCCCAGCCAGCTCACACATTGATAATGCCCCAGCTCACATATGGATATGGCCCAGCAGCTCGTGGATGTGCCTCCGCTCACCTGCCGCCGCCGCGTTCGTCTCCCTCTGAGCATGCGTCCGGCGGCAGGAAGCTTGGGCACTCGCCTGGGGGAGCCACGTGACCGCGATCTCGGGAGATCGCGGTCACGTGGCTCCCCCAGGCGAGTGCCCAAGCTTCCTGCCGCCGGACGCATGCTCAGAGGGAGACGAACGCGGCGGCGGCAGGTGAGCGGAGGCACATCCACGAGCTGCTGGGCCATATTCGCTCCATAAGACGCACCCACTTTTCCCCCCACTTTTTGGGGGAAAAAAGTGCGTCTTATGGAGCGAAAAATACGGTAACTCTCTACAATCTATACTTCCCTACTTATACCACCAACCCTATACGTAACCCTATGCTACCGACGAACCTAGTAATTAACCTTAATCACCTAAATATTTGGAAGATGTAATTACTGCAGTGTGAGTGGTTAGCCATGCAGCTAGGCCGCAGATGTGGGAGGATTCAGGAATTCACACTACAAGGTTATTTAAAGTGGACCACCTTCGGGTACAAGGTTAGCTATTCTTTGCTATTATACGCTATTATACCAATATTATAGAAATTGGCAGGGGGCGAGTGAAAATTGGTGTGTAATCCCTTTCAGGTGCTAGTGTCGGCTCCATGCTGACACCAGCACTAATCACGGCTTTTTTTCCTGCCAGCCAGTCATTGTCTGCTTGAGGAGGGATTCATATCCCTTCCTTTCAGGCTTTGAAAATAAATACTGTCTGCCCTCTGCCTCGCGTGGGGCCTCCATGATGGTGTCACGACAGTGACATCTCATCTCTTCCTGTACTCACTGGCAGTTGTACAGCGTGTCAGGCAGAAACCGGTCACACCCTCACAGAGTGGGATCTGGATGGAAGGCAAGAACGACTGGCAATGGTGCCTCCTCAAGGTAGCTTGTTGGAAAGTGCCAGTGCAAGAAACAATCTCCACCTGAGGTATGATTACCTGACCCCCCCCCCCCGAAGAAGGGGAAAATTACTTCATTTGCCAAAAAAAAAGAAGGATTTTCTTTAAACCCCAGAAAAAAAAATACTTTACTTGTCCTTTTATTTTGTGTGATGTGTGCCCTGTTTAAATTGGCAGTGGGAGCCAGGAAGGAGTTAAATGACAAAATTTGTGCATCTGATTGTTTGCAATGTAGTGCTCCCTCACCTCAGCTGTGATCAGGTGATTCCACTTAAACAGAAACTAGGCAGCAACTCACAGAGCTGTCTGGTCCACTGGCCCCTCTGTCCCTGCTCCAAAAGAAGACGACTTTCTGCCACTATCTGTAGTTCCACAAACTCATGTCACATTCCCTGATCACAGCTGAGGTGAGCTGACACTGCAGAAGGGGAGGGGGGGGGCTCAGGGAGGAATGCATGGGAAGTAATCAGCTCCTTTAAGTTTTGCAGTTAACTCCTTCCTGGCTCTCCTTGCCATTTTAAACAGTTCACAAATGCATCCACACACTGACTCTACAGTGGGGACACAGCCTCCATAACACAATTTGTATAGGCCCCACATGAACCATACCCTCACAGCACCCACAAATTCATATAGTCCTCCTATATCGCAGCCCCCATATGTAACCGCAGCCCTCATGTCACATATTATTACACAGTATTACTGTGAGTTTTATTGGTGTGGAGCGCTCTGTGATACACTCTTACACACTGCACGTTACTGTGTTTTATTACTGTGGAGCTCTGTGATAAGCATGGGTGTGTATTGTGGGAATAGTTGGGGGGGCAGCATCATTTTATCTTTGGACCCAGGCAACACAATGTCATGGTCTGGCCCTGGCTGTATACATTGGCTGCACACTGGCGTGCAAACTCAATTTATTAGTTCTGCCATAGAAAATAATGTAACACCGGCATCGCTAGCCTGTATCACACGGTCAGTGCAAGGGCTTATGGGACATAGAATGGTCTCATTCCAAACCTCCTCACACACAGGCAGGTGCAGGAGCCCTTGCACTGCTGTATGTCCAGGGCTGAGTGATGCAGAGAACCCTGGACCATGTGAAAAGCCCTGCAAGCTTCACAAACATGAAGCATACAGGGCTATCTGTAATGATTAAATGATCACCATCATTTAGGTTAACTGATGGCGAGTAACTTAGAAGACCTGGCTAGTAGTTTAGGACCTGCAATTTTGAGCCCTGTACTAATTAAACTAATACAGGGGTATCACAGATTAGCAATCTCATTTATTTATGCAGTGTATAAGTGCTGTTTGGTTTTGTCTCCCAGTTTAAAGTGGAACTCATCTGTTTTGTGTGTATCTAAAATTTCTAACTCTTCTATCACGCAGAACCTTGTAGGGCTGTTTCCATGTCAGGGACGAGATATAAATTGTAATCGTGTGTTCCAACTTATGCAGTTGTTATAATTTATTATTAAAAGAGCTCAGTGATGTAATAGCAAAACCGTTAACAGATTTATTTAACCAATCTTTGCTAACGGGAGTCGTCCCAGAAGACTGGAAATTAGCAAATGTTGTACCCATTCACAAGAAGGGTAGTAGGGAGGAATCTGGGAACTATAGGCCAGTTAGTCTTACGTCAGTAGTGGGGAAATTAATGGAAACCATGTTAAAGGAAAGGATTGTTGAACATCTAAAAACACATAGATTACAGGATCAGAAACAACATGGGTTTACCTCAGGGAGATCATGCCAAACTAATCTTATTGATTTTTTTGATTGGGTAACAAAAATAATAGACACAGGTGGTGCAGTAGACATTGCTTATTTAGATTTCAGTAAGGCTTTTGATACTGTTCCGCATAGAAGGCTTATCAATAAATTGCAATCTTTGAGCTTGGATTCCAATATTGTTGAATGGATTAGGCAGTGGCTGAGTGACAGGCAACAGAGGGTTGTGGTAAATGGAGTTTATTCGGCGCAAGGTCTTGTTACCAGTGGGTTACCTCAGGGGTCAGTACTTGGACCCATTCTAGTTAATATTTTTATTAGTGATATTGCAGAAGGTATTAATGGAAAAGTATGTCTTTTTTGCTGATGACACAAAGATTTGCAACAGGGTTGACGTTCCTGGAGGGATCAGCCAAATGACAAATGATTTAGGTAAACAAAAAAAATGGTCGGAGTTGTGGCAATTGAGTTTTAACGTGGATAAGTGCAAGATAATGCACCTGGGACGTAAAAACCCAAGGGCTGAATATAGAATATTTGATACAGTCCTAACCTCAACATCTGAGGAAAGGGATTTAGGGGTTATTATTTCAGAGGATCTAAGGGTAAGTAGTCAATGTAATAGAGCAGCAGGAAATGCTAGCAGAATGCTTGGTTGTGTAGGGAGAGGTATTAGCAGTAGGAAAAGGGAAGTGCTCATGCCACTGTACAGAGCACTGGTGAGACCTCACTTGGAGTACTGTGTGCAGTACTGGAGACCGTATCTCCAGAAGGATATAGACATTTTAGAGAGAGTTCAGAGAAGGGCTACTAAAATGGTGTACGGCTTGAAGGAGGAAAGTTACCAGGAAAGGCTTAATGATCTTAACATGTACAGCTTGGAAAAAAGACGAGACAGAGGAGATATGATAGAAACATTTAAATACGTAAAGGGAATCCACAAGGTAGAGGAAGGGAGTATATTTAAAAGGAAACAAAGTAGCAAAACAAGAGGACATAGTCTTAGATTAGAGGGGCAAAGGTTTAAAAGTAACATCAGAAAGCATTATTTTACTGAGAGGGTGGTGGATACATGGAACAGTCTTCCAGTTGAAGTGGTAGAGGCCAAAACAGTAATTGAATTTAAGCAAGCATGGGATAGGCATAAGGCTATTCTAAACAAAAGATAAATCCAGGTAAAGTATCCATGTAATTGGGCAGACTAGATGGGCCGAAAGGTTCTTATCTGCCGACATTTTTCTATGTTCTATGTTATAGCAGGCCACTGGTCTATGTTCTGTATATGACAGGGATTGCTAAACAATTCAAGGTGACCGACGTCTGTGCTAAGTTTCTGAGTGAGCCAGGCTACCCTCCTTAACATATATATCGAATATACACGGAGGCTTTAGCACCTAGTAGTTGCACGGATATACATGAGTACCAAATCGAACTGGAGCCTTGCTCTTTCTCTCCACAGTCAGGATCTTTTATTGTAAATACAATCTAATAAAACAATGGTAAAAGCCCGATGCGTTTCGGCTATTGCTAACGCGTCTGGCTTTTACCATTATTTTATTCGATTTTATTTACAATAAAAGATCCCATTATTTTAATTGGATTGATTTTTCATTCCTGATTGTGGAGAGATAGAGCAAGGCTCCACATCGATTTGGTTCTCATGTACATCCGCACAACTACTAGGTGCTGAAGCCTCCATGTATATTCAATATTTGGAGCAGCCGACCATCTCCTGGGAGTCGACTTCAGTACCACAAATAAGTTGAGAATAAGGCTAGGGTCAGACGAACGCATTTTCACGTTGTCTGTGAAAAAGTGCGTTCGAACGAATGGACGTATTTTTTCACGGAGTACGCGATAGCGGTCATACGATGCGCATTTTTCGTCCCTGATTTTGTACGGATCATCAATAAAACACTTTGTGCATCTGGACGTTATGTTGGCCGGACATTAGCAGCGTCTGACATCTCCAATTCACGCAAACACGCCGCTAGCGGACGCAGCGCACTCTGTACGTCTGTACTAGCGGTTTTACGTTCTCGAAAAAATGCGTTCATTTTCCACTTGCGTTGCGCAGCCGGACTTTCGTGCGACCGTACTTCGTATATTGGCCGTCATTGCCCGTCATCTGCTGCTAGTGCGGCCGTGATTAAGTGCGCCTGCACGCGCGTTCGCACTGCGCTCGTCTGACCCTAGCCTTAATGTATCCTCCTTTGTCACTTTTGTTGCTATTGCCCTCCTTAACATGTCTTTCATTTTATTTTTATCTCCTCTTTCTTGATTTCCTCAACATAATAGCTTGGTTTGCTTTTTAACTTGTTTACTAAAAGCTAGATTTTACTATTTTCATGTCACACCTGGGATATCTCTGTTTTTCTCTTGTACAGTCTGAGATTTTTTGACACATGGTGCTTAGAGAAGAATTCCTAGTTTCTAAAGCAACTTCTTTCCTATCGGAGAAGATTTCCATCTTCAAATGAGATGAGATCGGGATTTTTGTAGGACTACCAAAGATGTATGCTCACACTGTACCTCCCATCCCAAATGTTAAAGAATCAAAGTATAAAATAATTTGTTTCATGATAACTGTTTAAATTCCACACAGATTGATTTTTTAAATACAGATTTATATTGAAACATAATTTCGTCTTGGTTTGATTCAATTTACAATCTGCGGATATGCAGGACAATTATGGTGATTAAGTTTTCTGACAGATATGCAAAATGAATATGCAGGTGGGCCTTTTTTCTTCATGTGGGGATACCCATCATCCTCTGGAATCATCTTCATCATATTGAAAGAAAGCCCTAAATCCATTTAACTTTTGCTCCTGAACGGCAATTAATAATACTTGTGTTTTACTTCAAAAATACATGAAAAGTTTTGATTTCCTGACGCTATATGCAATATACAGTTATGCTCAAAAGTGTCCATACCCTTGGAGAACTGATAATAAATGTACAATTTTTAAAGAAAACATGAGTGAGCAGCAACACACATTTCATTTATTTCTTTTTTTTTTAATTTCAAATTTTTTATTTTACGATAAACATAAGGTCACAGACCGACCAGCCAAACGGCCTCCCAGGGCCTAATAAGATACTCTCAAAGAAAGCACAGAAAACAAAAGGAAATCTCAGGAAACTACAGAAGAACAACAATTGGGTTAAGGGGGATACAAAAACAGGGGAGGGTGCAGAAACTCGTCAAAAGGGTCGATCCAGCAAAAACAAGAGAGAGCAATGGAGTTCGCTGAGGGGGCACCAGGGAAAAAAAAAAAAAAAAAAGGGTAATGAGGGACTGCCAAACATATTGTGGCATTCCTGGCTCGCCTCAGCAACCTAAAGGGGAACCGAGGGCCATGGAAGGGGCCACGTGGCCGGGAGACCTGGGGCCAAAAGGGTGGACAGAGCCTAGGTAGCCACCCTAACGGCTCGCCCAGGCTACTTCCCAATGTCCCACACAAAAACAAAAAGGGGGGAGGGGGGATAAAAAGTCCCAGTGCTCCAACAGATGAATAACATTAAACTCACAGAATCAGCAAGCAGGACCATAAAATCGTTCAGGAGTACATAAAAAGGAGGGGAAACAAAAAATTAAAAGGGTGGGAACACAGATCAGACATGTACGAGAATCACATCTAGTCACAAACATCAAAACACGTCCTCAAGTTGCATCAAAATAAAGCAAAAGTCCTCAGATAATAACGGTATCCCAGAATGATGGGGGGGGGAGAATCTCACACAAAAAGTTGCAGAAAAAATTGAGAGTCCACAGCACAGGAAAAAAAAAAAATGGGGGGTCTCATCGAAAAAAGGAAAAACTCTGCATGTTAGGGGGTGAATAACAGTGGGGGTGAAAAACCACAGCAACGGTGACAGAAAGGGTCTCATCAAATAGCAGGGGGGATGTCATCATGGAGGGGGTCATTTCTCAGAGAATAAAGCACAACGCAGTGGGACATCATTAGGGGTGCAGGGAATGTCAACAGGGGTAAACACTTTTCGGTGAGAATGGGAAAGCGGTCTCGCGGGGAAGACGTCGTCGGCCTGGAATCCAAAAGAAGGGTCATCCAGTTCAGCCAGTGTCCAGGAACCCCACAGGGCACATGGCCCCTCCAAGACCAGCAACCAGCAGCAAGATCGGAGCGAGCAGAGGCCAGGAATCAAAGTGAAAAGTAGGACTCACACCCTCAACAAGGGCATCCGTGGGGATAAATACTCGCCATCCACATAGCCCCCGGTGAACCCCGGCCTCTCCAGATCCAGGATCACGAGACAACTTCAGGCCCTTCCACATCCCGAGTAGAAGCCAGGCCAACGCCGGTACCAGGCAGGGTAAGTTATCCAACGCCTCGATCGTGACAGCATCCTCCAGAGGCCCGCGTTCCGCCCGGTTGTCTCCAGGTGGGGGTCGACAGACAGGTAGGCAGGACACCATCGGCACCTTAATTTCCTGCAGGGGTAGAGAAGCCGCCCCGAGCATCCCAGCCAGATCACTGCGGCCGGTCCTCCATAGTGCAGCTTCAGGGACGCCATTACCTGGTCTCCGTACCCCTTCCTCCCGCTCAGCCAAGTAAGCAGGTGTATCACACTCCCGCTGGGGGCCCGCATCGCTGCAAGGCCGCTGCACTTCCGTCATCTCTGCAGACCGTCCGGCATCAATTCCACTCCTCCATCCTGCCTGCCGCACCAAAGAACGCCACTCCTTTCGCATCTCTTCCAATAACTCCGCAAGCATCCCACGGGTAAGTGGAAGCGAATCATCCGCAGGCGTCAGCATAGATGAAGCAGGCGTCTCAGGCGCGTGGAGGCCAGGAACCGCCGCCGCAGTCAAGCCTGCTAAGCGCTCAGTCTCGGCCACTAGGTGGCTATCATACCGGGTCAGGAAGTCCGGGCCCTCCGTCCTCCGAGCTTGCCCATCTCTCCGGGTAGCGACCCCGCCGGGGAACATAGTAGCAGAGGTGAGTAAAGCAGCAAGGCACCAAAAAGCTAGGCCGTCTCAAGGCCCTAAAATGGCCGCCGACTCCCTGGTCTCGACAGAGAACTGCGGCGTCCCGGCTAGGGATCGGGTCTGGGTCCCAGGGAAGCACCCCCACCAATGCAGGCCACCACAGAAATGCCCCCGAGCCGAGATGAGAGAGGATAAAGGCTTAAAAAGGGGAGAAAATACCCCCTTTAGTTACAGTCAGGACGGAGCTCCTGCTCTCAGCTGCCTCTCGCCTCGGCGTCCACTTCATTTATTTCTTAACGGATTCATATTCAACTGTAGGTCATAATACAATGGCTCAATCAATCATAAAACAGAACAAAATAACATAAAACAATATCTGGTGAAAATATAATATCAGAACATATGAAGGGTGTATCAATAAATCTATGTACAGTTTATGCTGTGCTGTAAATGACTAAGATGTGCCTGAAATTAACATGTAATAAAGTGTTACAATGAAAATATATATATATAAGCGTAGGTTTTAAAAGGTGTATTGTGCAAAGTGGCACACAGTAAAAACAAACGGAAACCTAAAAACCCTGGATGATCTGCTTATAATACATGTAATATAAAAGCAGAACTACATAATAGTGCAATAATGTCTTATGTGACAACACTGTGAAAAAGGATAAAACCATAGAACTCGCAATAGACAGAGCTTGTATAATACTTTCTTGGTATATGGGCAGCGTTCCGAACTTCAAGGGGGTGGCACTACCCCTCTTATGGATCCAGGTATCACTCAAATAGAAAAACAGAGAATCCTTCATAGGGCAGTATGTATTGGATCCAAAATCATGGATATGAATGGAACCACTCACCTTCTCTGGAGCCCAAATACATCCAGATTTGGGGTAAATTGCCTGTGACACCTTTTTGGTTGTGTCCTAATGTCTTCTTGTCTCTCTGTCGGAGACTGTTGCAGCCCAATGTGAAAGGGGCAAAACCATTGCTCTACATGGGACTGTCTACTGCCCCCCTGGCAGACCATAGGTCAGACTTTCCAATTCAGATATTTAGGTGAATAAATATCTGAATTGGAGAATCTGGCCTGTGGTTTGCTGAAATTATATTTATATCAGGACAAGCAGATTGACATGAGGGACAAGTAGATTGGGTTACCACTTTAGACCATTGGACAAGTATTTTTTTTTATAATTTCCACACCCCCCTGGGTGCATATGTCCAGGGCTGCCATCAGGGGGTGACAACTCGGGATAGTTACAGCAGGGCTCAAAATTTCAGGTCCTGAGCTACTAGCCAGGTCTTCTAAGTTACTCGCCATCAGTTAACCTACCTAACCCAGTCCCATACAGCCCTTTTTCCTTGCGGTGATAGAGCGGTGACTATGTAAAGTATATATGGCACTGAAGGGGTGTTTGTTTCAGTAAATACCATCATCCACTGAATCCAGTGGATGACAAGTATTATACAGAGGGGGGGTCTGTATTAGAGACCCTCTCTGATTCTAATTAACCCCTCATTTAATCATTACAGATAGCCCTGTATGCTTCATGTTTGTGAAGCCTGCAGGGCTTTTCACATGGTCCAGGGTTCTCTGCATCACTCAGCCCTGGACATACAGCAGTGCAAGGCCTCCGGCGCCTGCCTGTGTGTGAGGAGGTTTGGAATGAGACCATTCTATGTCCCATAAGCCCTTGCACTGAACGTGTGATACAGGCTAGCGATGCCGGTGTTACATTATTTTCTATGGCAGAACTAATAAAATGGAGGGCGCACGCCAGCGTGCAGCCAATGTATACAGCCAGGGCCAGACCATGACATTGTGTTGCCTGGGTCCAAAGATAAAATGCTGCTGCCCCCCCAACTATTCCCACAATACACACCCATGCTTATCACAGAGCTTCACAGCAATAAAACACAGTAACGTGCAGTGTGTAAGAACACTCCACACCAATAAAACTCACAGTAATACTGTGTAATAATGTGTGACATGAGGGCTGCGGTTACATATGGGGGCTGCGATATAGGAGGACTATATGAATTTTGGGTGCTGTGAGGGTATGGTTCATGTGGGGCCTATACAAATTGTGTTATGGAGGCTGTGTCCCCACTGTAGAGTCAGTGTGTGGATGCATTTGTGAACTGTTTAAAATGGCAAGGAGAGCCAGGAAGGAGTTAACTGCAAAACTTAAAGGAGCTGATTACTTCCCATGCATTCCTCCCTGAGCCCCCCCCCCTCCCCTCCTGCAGTGTCAGCTCACCTCAGCTGTGATCAGGGAATGTGACATGAGTTTGTGGATCTACAGATAGTGGCAGAAAGTCGTCTTCTTTTGGAGCAGGGACAGAGGGGCCAGTGGACCAGACAGCTCTGTGATTTCCTGCCTAGTTTCTGTTTAAGTGAAATCACCTGATCACAGCTGAGGTGAGGGAGCACTACATTGCAAACAATCAGATGCACAAATTTTGACATTTAACTCCTTCCTGGCTCCCACTGCCAATTTAAACAGGGCACACATCACACAAAATAAAAGGACAAATAAAGTATTTTTTTTTCTGGGGTTTAAAGAAAATCCTTTTTTTTTTCCGGGCAAATGAAGTAATTTTCCCCTTCTTCGGGGGGGTCAGGTAATCATACCTCAGGTGGAGATTGTTTCTTGCACTGGCATTTTCCAACAAGCTACCTTGAGGAGGCACCATTGCCAGTCGTTCTTGCCTTCTATCCAGATCCCACTCTGTGAGGGTGTGACCGGTCTCTGCCTGACACGCTGTACAACTGCCAGTGAGTACAGGAAGAGATGAGATGAGATGTCACTGTCGTGACACCATCATGGAGGACCCACGCGAGGCAGAGGGCAGACAGTATTTATTTTCAAAGCCTGAAAGGAAGGGATATGAATCCCTCCTCCAGCAGACAATGACTGGCTGGCAGGAAAAAAGCCCTGATTAGTGCTGGTGTCGGCATTGAGCCGACACTAGCACCTGAAAGGGATTACACACCAATTTTCACTCGCCCCCTGCCATTTTCTGCTCGCAAATTGCGAGAGGGCGAGTGGAAATTTTAACCCCTGAGTTACAGTATACATTTCCTTTGTCTTTTTTTGAGTGTATTTTCATAGAGTTATTTTATCAGATCTCTAGCTCTATCAGAATTTTACATGGATTAGGTTATATTATTGGAAATCCCTACATAGTTCAGATTCGTGGTGCTTCTCTGCATTTTTATTTAGGAACTATGCCCAAAGAGACAGATGTTTTGAAGGCATTTTGTGTTTTTTGTGGACATTCCACTGTTAATAGTATCATCATTGTCACTACAAATAACCATAAGCATGGAATCAGACTCATTTTATTAATCTGTTTTTATCACATTGACTGTATATGGAAGGCAGGGCATTTCTGTCTTTCTACTGTCTAGAATGTGTCATCCCAAAACTAATTCTATAATGGATGAACAAACAAACAAAAATTGCAAAAGTGCGCATAGTTTTAAATTAAATGGAAACATTAATATTGTATGATTTTACATGTAGTAGCTACATAAAATAAGGCTTTATGTGTGTTTAAGTGATACCTATATCTCCCATGTTTCATATACTTTTTGTGCATAGGAGTTTTGCTTTACATAACAAACAGTTCTTGGCAGTGAAGGGGTTAAAGCTTAGTGCTGATTACTTTAAAACAATACTATAATGATATTTAAATACTTATGCAGCTATTTTGTTGGGAAGAATGCATTTTATAGCAATAGTAATATCATGGGACAAGTTATTGCTGAATAATACATGCATATATATATCCAATTTAATCCTGCAATTATAGACAACAAGTGCTTTGTATACAGCTGGTTTCCTGTTTGATAAGATATTAAACAAGCAAATAAGTTCAGAATTGCCTATAAATATTAATATTGTTAACAGAAAGAACATTCAAAAATAAGCACCATAAAACAAGAAGGCTTAATGCTAACAAAAAATATTCTGTACTTGAAAACACGTTTTTTAAAAGAAAACATTTAGACAAATTAATATAGAGACTTATTTTGCTTTGTTACCACAGCAACTATCACCCCCCCCCACGCACACACACACACACACATACACACAAAAAAGCCACCTGTCATCTTACTACAGTCAAAACTGAATGAATTGGACAAAATCCAACATGAACCAGATGTCGTTTTGGTATGATTGGTTTGCTTTGTGTATGTATGACAACTTATATAAATATGTTTGAACATGAAACAATTTATTACGTGGCGTTAACATTTTAAGTCCCTTGCCTATAAATTGTAAGCAGCTTAGCTATACAAACCTTGATCACCATAATAAAATTGTCACCTTGGACGACTTTATTAACAGCAACTAAAAAGTATTTTTTACTAAAACTGTGGCAAACCTCTATTCAAACAGTGCTAATTGCTGGCAATGCCATTGTTTGAAGTGTGCTGTGACAACATCCCCTTTCATCTCTTAGTGCTTCCTCCTTTTGAGCTGAAGAAGGCTCATAGAGAGGTAAAGGGGTGTGGCCACAGCAGGAAGCAGGAGGTACAGAGGGAGAAAAGAGGGTGTGGTAGAAAAGAGCTATATGTCCTGATTGTGCGAAAGACATAGGTAGATTATGGGTACAATGTATATATTTATGTTGTGCCAAAGAGAGTAACACACAGTTTACTTAATTTGGTTGGGGAAGTTTGTAGTTGCACTATCAAACTGGGAATGCTCCCCATTTCATTTCCTATATCGAGGTTTTGCCATTTTGTTTTACTGGTGCATGTGTTTAATTGGGAACAGTTTTAACAGTTCACGGATTAAAAAATCCACACAGATCTCTTTCATTGCTTATGGTCCTGCCCTTTCATATCAATATATTGGGACTCCATATGGAGATTTGGCTCACAGATTTTGAAATTGGCAGCGCCCTCCACTCCAGACTGGGCTTTGATTAATCTCTTCTCTGAAGGCGAGGCTCGTGGCATGACTAAGAATCAGAGAACTCTGTTGGCCGTCCTGTCTGCGGCAGCCAAAAAAGCCATATTGGGACAATGGTTTGCCACCTCTCCCCCCACGTTCACAACGTTCTACTCTCGTTTTTATGCTATTTTTCAGTATGATTGGGTAGAAGCCACCCTCCAAAAGGAAGATAACGTTCAAGGGTTCTTTAATAAGTGATAATTTATGTCTTGCTTGCCAGAGACTGTGATTTCAAAATTGAATCGGGGTTTTGGTTCTACGTGTTGGTAGCTGACTCGATCCCTGTCAACCCCACCCTTACTACTCATCCCTCGCCCTCAAATAAACGGGGAATGTTTTGATGTGATCTCTACATATTAATGTTTCCCTTTATTGATGTTCCCCTTGTTTGATAGGTAATTGCCTGAACGAGATCGTTTGATATGGAACTATGAGTGATTTTGCATGTTTTCTCGGTTATCTTATGTACTGTAACCTGAATCTGTCAATAAAAAAAATCCGCACAGAACTATGCATTTTAAAAAAAACAAGCCAATAACTTTGTTTATTTCCTGAAGTATTTTGATCCATTTTATCACCGCTTTCTGTCTGATTTTACATTGAAGTTATTGTCTTGCATCTGGTGCACCTGAGGTATGTTTGTGCAGGTAAATACACAGATTTCTGGTCACCTATGAACAAACAAATGTATGGTTATGTGACATAGATTAGAATTAGAGGTGTGTTTTGGTGAGATTAAGTTTTTAGGAGACCTTAGTTTAGGGATAGTAGCGGTTAATAACTGTAAAATATGGAGGCAGAGCTGACTGTGGACGAGCATGTCACATATTGCTGAGCTCCCTACTGACCTAGCCTTTTTAGTGACTTATACTGTGACCCGCCGCTTGTTTTGTTTCCTGCCTGGGTCCCTCAGAGTTGCTGGCAATCTGGGGCAGTACCTGTGACCCTCGGCACCCCTTCTTTTCAAGCCCATTGTGTCTGAGGTTCCCAACTGTTTTTTGTGGCCTACCTGTGGTGGCCATTTTGGAAGCTTTTTTCCAGAGTCACTGGCATCCTCCCTGGGGCCTCCGGCTTGAGCCTCTCTGGTGGTGCAGTGTGATGGGGAAAAGGTATGGCAAGAGGCCTGGTTCGGTAGAGGGTTCCCACCAGTGGGACATTCGCTTCTCTTTAGGCGGCAGGTGGCGATCTCAGTGGGAAGGGTTCAAGGCCTCGTCGTCCTTGCTGGTTTCTCACTTCCTGGATGAGGAGCTGCAGGAGCGCTCTTTGGACTATGTTGGTGTTCCAGATCTCCAACCCCGGCCTGCTGTGAGTCATGGTGAGACTGTGATGGATGTGTCTGCTCTGGGGGAGCCGTCGCCTCTGGTGGTCCTTCAGTGTCGGTGCCGCTATCTGCTGCTGCGTCCCCATGGCTCGTTCCCATTGCTGAGAGTTTGGATGATTCTCGCTCATTCCATAAGGAACTTTGGGCTGTATGGAAGGCAGCTCTTCGGGACATATGAGGAGAGATAGCTGAGACACGGGGTTTAGTGGAGACACTGGAGGTGCAAGCTGACGGTGCAAAGGGGGCACATAATCACCTAGTGTACAGAGTGGACTTTCTCCAAGCATGTGTAGATCTTCGTTCTAGGGCTCTGGAGACTTCGAGGCCTGCCACCAGACACGTAATGTGCGATTTAGGGGGGTCCCAGAGTCAGTATCCCCCGATTCTATACTGGATTACATCAACTGAGCTGCTCTTCAGTTGCTGCCCCTACCACTGGGCAGCCCCCCAGTGTTCTGAGTTTCAGGTCCATAAGGCGGCAACGGCCCCGACAGAAGCCCCGAGGGATATCATCGCCGCCGCCCACGATGTTTCGATGAAGATGCAATTGAAGTCCTTACCTGCAGCCTGTTCTCCTTTTCTTTTTTAGTCTGTGCAACTCTGTTTAATGATATAACTTTCCTGGCGTTTTTGGTCTGATGTCGTTTCTGTGATGTTACAGCTCACCTGTGAGCTGGAGCGGTTTGTTACCATTGGGATGGTCGCTGGCTCCCTCTTGGTCAATCATGGTAATGTTTCTTTTTTTATTTTGCCTCGGGGGTGCCACAGGATTAAACAAATATGTAATGCAACCAAGAGATTGGTCAGAACAGAGCCATAGTCAATATACACATAAACAGGAGCAGCAAGGGTTAATAGCCAGAAGGGTAGTCAAAACAGAACCAGGGTCAATACACGTGTACAGAATAATGGAGAACAAAAATGCACTATCTGGTAGGAACCACGACAAGGCAATGAGGCAAATGAACAACCCATGTTTTAAATCCAGGAGGTGAAATGTCCTCAAGCCACGCCCCCGCCTGACACCATATCATAGACTGGCGTCTGTGAGAGCTGGCATTATTATTAGGTGGCCGGGCAACGAGGATGTCACTGCCTGCCGCCAGGTACCCGAGGGAATCTCCGGACGTGACTGCACCACCATCTACTGGAGGCCACCGGATGACTACCAGGACCAAGGGGATGTGCCAGTTGAAAGGCATGAACAAGACGTGGTGCATAGACCTCAGAATCAAGGTGCCAGGACCTGTCCTCCGGGCCATATCCCTTCCAGTAATCACAGTACTGAAGACGCCCTATTGACAACCTGAATTCAAGGATAGCACACACCTCATACTCCATTTCACCTGCAATCATGTCAGGAGGAGGCGGCGTAGTGTGTCTAGTATATGTATTTCAAAGCAATGGCTTCAACAGACTGACATGGAATACATATGGTATGCACTTTTTGCTGTGCAATGAAAGTGCATAGGACACTGCGTTAACACAACGCAGGACTTTGTATGGGCCAATGTAATGGGTGCCATTTTAATTGTGGGAACGTGAAAGCAGATGTTCCAGGTGGACAGCAATACCCTACCCCGCCACATTGTACGTAGATGCACAGAATCTGTGCCTAACGGCTTTCCTTTTAGGCACATCAAATGTTCTTTTTCATGGCAGACTTCATGTTTCTAAAGTCCTGCAATGACTGAAAGTGGTCATTCAAGGCAGGCAGACCATGTGCTGGGAACTGGGACGGAAGGGCTGGAGGGTCAAACCCATACACAGTATGAAATGGAGAGTGACTTGTGGTTTTGTTGATGGCGTGTGTATTCCACCCATGGCAACAACTCTGACCAATTGTCTTGTTGAAAAGAGAAACAATGCACATACTGCTCGAGACATTGATTTGCTCTCTCAGCCTCCCCATAGATTGAGGGTGATATGTTGAGGAGAACAGACGATCCGAAAGGCAGAAAGTTTCCGATATCACGAAATGGAAGTCGATGCGAAAAAAAGAGCCGAAACGAAAATCGGCTGAAACGATCCGAAATGAAAATTTTAACCCTTTCGCTGCTGAGGCTTTTCCCGCCTCTGTGCTGAGCTCATTTTTACCGATTTTGCTCATCATGTTTAAATGCGTTTTGAAGGCTTATTTTAGTATATGACCCAGACATATTATATATCTTTCTTTCCGTCAGACTCGGCAGATTCATAATATGTCATTATTATATGTATACGTCATGACCTGTCTGTATATTATAACAAAAAATGCAATAAAATATGAATTTTCAATAATTTACAACGTGTAAAGTGTTTTTTTTCACATTTTAAGATTCGAGCAATTGCGGTTATATTTTGTATGGGGTGCGCTTGTTAAAAAAATTAGAGATGGGGTCTCGTTACAATTTTTTTTTGGGGAAAATTACGCGATTTTTAACAAACGCACCGCATACAAAAATCGTTAGTGCAGCATCATTGTATACATTATAATTGAAATGGGAACAATATTGCTGCATTAACAAACCAAAAAAAACTTGTTTATTTTTTTTTTAAATATTTTTTTATTTTTATTTTTAAAACTTTTTTTATACTCATGTTTGGTATTGTTGGAACGGCCATGCTCTGGCCGATCCAACAATACCAAACATTAACCCCTAACTGCCACGGATCGGGAGATAGGGGGTTCATTGGAACCCCCTATCTCCACCATTGGTGGCAGTTAGGGGTTAACTCCAGGACTGGCGTCATCGTGCTATGCACGATGACGCCAGGCCTCAGGGGGCATTCCTGGAAGCTTGGCCAACATCCAAGATGTCGGCCAGCTCCGGGAAAGGATCACGAACCGGTGCTTTTCGGCATCGATTCGTGATCCGGCCCCCATGGGGTTAATGCCAGGTAACCCCCTGGGTTAACCCCCTGCCTGCCGCCGATCGGGAGGGAGAGGGGTCCGAAGGACCTCCCCCCTCCCTTTCAGGCGCCTCCTCCGCACATGCGGGGGGGCGCCTGAATTAGGTGTCATCGCGTCCCCGCGATGACACCTAATTACTCTGGCGGCGGTTCTGGGTGCTGGGCTGACATCGAGGATGTCAGCCCGCACCGGGGGGTCAGCCCGCACCGGGGGGGCCAGCGATCGGCCGGAACCCGGCCGAACGCTGGCCCCAAAGAGAGGACGCGTTCAGCGTGTCCACCGCATGGAACGCTACCTGCGGCTGGACGCGCTGAGCGCGTCCACCGCAGCGAAGTGGTTAAAAAAAAATGAACGAACCGAAATGAGACGGAAAAAAATATATATATATATATATATATATATATATATACGGTGCACATCCCTAATGTATAGGGAGAACAAAGTACAGTAACCTCTGTTGCTCCTGCCCGGGAGCTGGCACGCTGCCCCCAGCTGGCCTCTCGCTGCCGTGCACTTGACATCATGGCGTCTGACGTCATCATGCTGGCGCTTCTCGGTGACACTGACCAAGCACAGCAAAGGGCAGGCTATTTAATTTCCTTAAACAGATTTTATGATGTCCTTTCGCGGTTTTAGTATATTCAGTTTCTGGCTCTTAAGTGCTACATATATACTTCTGACCGTCCTATTGTGTATCTACCCGGATTTGGCTTTCGACTCGTGCACCTCCTTTTGACTCGGCTTGTTTAAATGGATATCCATACTCACTTTAGTGGCTCCATTCCCTTTTACAGGGTTGTTGCTTGGTTCTGTACCTTTGCTCTCATTATTATTTTCCTCATTCTTTCCTGTCTTTGACTGCCAGCTATCTAAAGACTGGTGTTTCCCTTCCTTATCTGCTATCCCTGCCTTTTAGGTCTACTACCATATCCATCATTGCCAAGCCCAGCCACTTTAAGGACTGGTACAGGACCTTGGTAAAGGGCTTCCTAGTCTTATGAATCGGACTTACCCAAAACACACTTCAAAGATCCCCTCAGCCAGCATTAAACATCGGACACAAGTGTCTTAAATTCAATAGCATAATCGGATACGGTTCTAGTTCCTTGTTTGATTCTGGATAAGGCTTTTCCAGCTGCTTTAGTCCTTCTGACTGGATCAAAGGTTCTTCTTAACTCCTGAATAAAAGCCTTATACGTATCTATATATGATAGGCTATATAGATTCCCACAATGGATTAGCCGAAAGAAAATCCCTGTCTGATAGATGGTATATGACAAAACCTACATTGGCTCTGTCTGTTCGACACATGGGGATTTAACTCAAAATGTAGATCAACCTGTGTCAGAAATCCCAGACAAACAGCTGGGGTACCATCAAACTGTAGTGTAGCAGTCATGTGCACATGAATGGACTGCATATCGGATGTAGCAGACAATGGATAGACGGGTGCACAAACTGACTGTGATGGCTGCAAATGGGCTGTTCGTGCCAGTATAGTCTGAGGTGCCTGAGCAAATTTATCCATTCTATGGTCTTGATCATCCTGTCTAGATGAAAAAGCAGCCAGTTGTTTGACAGGTTCCATTACCTTGTAGTAATGTAAAGTAAATCCCCAATCCCTTCACACTGCAAAACATATACTGCCAGTCTTTGGAATAGCCTGAAATCTAGCTACAGGACAGACATACAGAAAAGACAGGGTCAAGTACTAGCTGCAGCCAGAAACCAGAGAAGGTAGTTATACAGACCTAGATTCGGTACATAAGCTTAAACAAATATATGATGCAAGAGACTGGTCAGAACAGAGCCAGGTCCAATACTTAGAGAAACAGGACAAGCAAGGGTCAATAGCTAGGAGGGTAGTCAAAACAGAGCTAGGGTCAATACAGAGGTAAACAGGATTATGGAGAACACGAACGCGCTATGTAGGAACCATGACAGGGCAGTGTGGCAAATGAACAACCCAGTTTTTGAATCCGGCAGGTGTCGCAACATCAAGCCCCTCCCCCGCCAGGTCATTGACCGCATCCACAAGAGCCATCATTATTACTCAGCGGCTGGGCACCAAGCAACGAGGATGGCGCTGCCAGCCCCTGGGTACCCGAGGGAACCCAAATTTGACAATAACATACATATAAAATACAGGCTGTTGGAGTGCTAGGGTAAAAGGAAATGAAAGGAAAGATGGATATAAGGGAAAATATGTACAGATAGGGTTAATGTTTAAGGGGTAGAGTGTGAACTTGGGTGAAGACTAGAGTAGGGATAGGGTTGGCTTTAATGAGGAGAGTAGGGTTAATGTTAGCTACTACTACTCACTAAGTGCTGGTATTACAATCATTTTGGCTCTTTGATGACAGTGCAGCATTGGAAGGGGTTGGCTTTACTTAGGCACAGTGCAGGGGGGACGCTCACACCTCTGTTGGTGCCTTCCATACAGGATTTTAAATGTGGTTGCACAATTGCTATTTGAACTACCCAGTGAGTGTTGGCCTCTGATACTGACTTTTTTCTAAAGATTGAGGAGCAAGCATCATGTTAATTGGTTACAGAGAGGATGCCCATATTGTTGTGTTGCTATGGGCTCATTCCCTGCTACTGCTGACATATGGAGCCAGGCTTTAAACACTGGCAGTCAGATGGTGGCTTGGGAAATCTTTTTTATTTTTTTTAAGCGGGTGCAGTACCTGTACTTTGAGGGGAATCATGGCACAAGTACGTGCTCAGTGATGTGAGGGATGGTCCTCTTAGACCAGTGTTTCTCATCTCCTATCCTCAGGACCCACTAACAGGCCTGGTTTGTGGGATATCCGAAGCACAGCACAGGTGATCTAATTAGCTGCTCAGTGATTGCAGCATTCAGACTGCATTTCCCCAAGGTGATCTGCAAAATTTGGCCTGTAGTGGGTCCCGAGGACTGGAGTTGAGAAACCCTGTCTTAGACTATCCTACCCCTGATCAGGTCCATGTGAGCACTGGAATTTTGTTAATGCTCAGCCTTGATGCCCATTGAATGGATTGGCACTACTACCCAGGCGGAGTTAATTGGTCATGGTGACTTGAGTACCCACCCTTAGGAAGATTGTCATAGCCAACGGGATACCCAAGTGGACTGATCTTTTCTGGTTGGAAGATTGTAACTCATCATACATGTGGACAGTATTATGGGGTTGCAATTAGCAAGTGTGGGAGGGTGTTCTTAGAGGCTTAATAATTAACCTCACAGGACCAGAATGGTGTTTTTAAGCTATGTGACTGCTGCCGCTGGCTGAATATCCTTTTAAATGTATGAGAGCACATTAGTAGTTGCAGCCCAAGTCTACACCTGGTTGATGCTGCATTAACTCCTTGTTTAACTGGTTAAAAGTTGCACCAGCAAGTAATTTAGTGTATAATATAATATAATATATAAAGACATCTATTGTAAAAAAGATTTTACTATTCAGAAAATGTGGTTTAAAAATGAATGACAGTTACTGCTATATTTAACAACTCGGATACCCATTTTTTGCATGCAAGATAAGCTCATGTGATCCCGAGTGAATACTTTTATGAAATGAAACTGTACAACCTTTGCCTTGAATCTGTTCCATTAATTAACTACACTTTCTGTAATGTCATACTTCGCTGCGTTCCCAGTAATGCTGCCACTTTACAGATTCAGGGCATGATCCCTTTTTCTTACACTTTTGTCCTGAAAATGTGTTTCCATCAAGTATTTTCTTGAGTCCCTTAATGCTCTTTTAGTCTCCGATATCATCTTACTTTTCTGTCCTCTAAAATAGGTTGAACAGCTTAAAGACTTGTATCCAAAATACAGTTGCTGTCTTATATCACAAATGTAACATAAAAATTGCTTTAATAATTATATTTTATCTTTATCACATTACATAGGAATAAAATTGCTATTTATCATTCCCGTTATTCATACATTAGTTAAGCATAAAATATGTGTTTAAATAAAAATTCAAATCCACATGTACATTCACTTAAAGAAACGAAGGTAAGCTGGAAACTACAACATTTAGAATGGAGAATAAAATATCATTCAGACAATTAGCTGTCAGTCAAATTCAAGCAGTCAGTCACTTTGGTTTGTAATTCAAGAGCTCGGTGGCAAAGATTTTAATGCTTATAGTGTAAAAAATATCTGGGTAGGCAATATGAATTTACGCGAATCTTGTTTCATTTCATATGCATTTTATGGCTACGTTCTTTTTATATAATATTTAGCTTATTCTGGTGGAGTTTTTTTCCCATTTGTGATTAACCGTGCATGATGAGGTATAGGTGAGAGTCGTCTAAGTAGCGCTCTGGGAATATGCAAACCCTTATCCTATATCCAATGAATGTCTTACCGAGCCATTTGTGTTTTCATCCAAAACCATCTGCGCTATCCTTTTTTTCATTACATTATAAGTTGCACTTATCCTCTATTTTTCAATATAGGCCATCTGAGTGTCTCCATTTGACAAATTCTGGAAACAGACGCATGTCCACCTAAGTGACAAATGTTAATATGTGCCCAAATACAGGAGTGTGCGTGTTGTTTGGCTTCACAGGGTCCCGTCAGCTCATCAGGGAAAGACACCTTTGATCCCCCTGCAAACATGTATAGTTGAGTACCTTGACGCCAAAGGATATGGAGCATACTCATTCTTTTTGTTTATTATGCCAATTCCAAAAATGTTACCTAAGTGGGAAAGAGTCTTTACGACTGGTATTTGAATGGTTTCATTCCAATTAAAAACGTGACGTATAAATCCCAATATACTTTATAAAAAAATAATAAACAAAAGACTTTGATGCTTACAAATGTCCAGCATAATCAAATGAAGCCCTCAGGATCTGCAGCCTTTTTTTTTTTCTCTTTACAAAGCACATTAGAGGGGTGGCCTGGAAAATGTTTTTTTATGCACAGTTTAATGTGATTAACCTAGACAGGTCAAATATAGCCGTTTTCATATCTACTGCACTTCCTGCTTCCTCTCATTAACAAAATCCTCTAGCCTTAATTAAATTTGGCATCAGGCCCTGACATTTCCTGACTGTTATCCAAATATGTGATAAGCTGCAAAAAACAAACTCTTAATACATAAATATTAGCATGAGAAAAAGCCAAAACAAAAAAAAAACTGATTTGAACTTTACTGCCATTGAGGCTGTGGAATTACATTATTATGAACATTTTAATATGAAGAAATAAATATTGTTTTTAGCATTTCTAACAGAAATGACACCTAAATAAGTATAGTATTACATGCTAGCCCACAGAAATACCAAGCCAATAATAGAGAACTAGTGATGAGCCGAACACCGTGTTCGGTTCGCATTCGAACAATTTCAAAAGTTCGAGTTCGAACACGATTCGAACTCAATGGGACTCGAAAGTTCGATTTTTAGAGTGCCCTCCAAGAGGGCATATATGCAAGATATTTTACATAAAAAGGTGTTTGGGGGTCCGGGTAGTGCCCTGGGGGACAGGAAACAAGGACAAAAAGTAAAAAAAAGTTTTTAAAGGAACAGTGAGTTTTCCATGAAATAAGGGTTAAAAATAAAAACGAAAAATTCCTTCAAATATCGTGCCTAGGAGGTCCCCATAACCTAAAATGAAATTATAGATAGAACCTTTGTAGCGCATCAAAAATAGATTTAAAAAGGTAGACTTCAATAAAGAGGTATATCAAACATAAAGTGCTTCAATCTTAAGGTGACAAATATTCAATCAATGTACACATATAAAAGTGCAATGTGCCATAGAACACAGTAAAGTGCAACAATATATAAAATTCCAGCAGTGCGATGGGTATAAGAGTCTATAAAGTGCAACAGTGTCCAAATCCAATGAAATCCAATACAACAGTATGAATACCAGTGGGAAAAAAAATCCTTGAAATTTACTTCTCTTTATGTTCAAGCGATGCACAAATATAGTCCTCCTTTCTTGGTCTGTGTATCTCTTGCCGTCTCTCAATAAATGGAGAGGATAGCCAGAAAGGAGAAAAAAAAAGAGAAAAAAAAAAAGAGTCGAGGGGAGAGAAAAAATTAAGAAATAATCGTGCAGAAAATCCCAATTAAATATGGCAAATAAATCTCTCGTAGGAATATGGAAACTCACATTTATAAGAGCCCAAAAAATCCCTGGCTCTAGGTTTAGGGGCTTCCAGCCATATAGAGGGTGGCGTATCCCTTCTTAAATCTTCAACTCTGGTTGCGATGGCTACAATAAAATAATAGACAGCGCTCCCATAGTATATTACCGTATTATGATAAAAAGAGGTAATAATGTATTGAACTCACCAGATATGGAGCCTCGTCCACACAATACAGCATCAGGTACACTATGGTGGATACCCAGAACCTCTTCCCAACCGTCTGAGGGCCAGATATCAGGAGCTTTCAAGCGGTGGTAAGTATATATCCAAGGAGAGTAGTCTGTAGAATATAAACCATATAAAATTTATTACGTATTAAAAAAAAGCAATTGCATATTAAAGAATGGACAGATGCGTTACCGAGACGCGTTTCGGCATTAACAGCCTTCCTCAGTCAGTATATTTAGGTGCACTATTGTCCAAAAAATCTCCAAACAGGAGCACAAATAAAAAAGTCCTCTTTTATAGTCCTTTCATGGGATTATGTGAACCACATAAGACTTCCTGCATCCTGTTGTGTGACCTCTGATTTCATATCCGGTTCATTACCCAGAGGTGCTTTGCAGTAATCACCCGGCGGAGTAAACCAAAAAAAAAAAAAGTCTCACTGACGAGTGACGACCAGGAAAAGGAAGTACGAAAAAAAATTAAAAAAATTCTGCTCAAACAAGCAACAAACAAAATAAATGGAGCCTGGGGATAAATGTCCCTCTGTGTATGCATCACAAGTCCACAAAGGGGCACACTGTAGCAGAATAACATAGTGACTCTATGCTCAATGTCCAAACCATATATGAAAAAACGGGACCATATGCAGAACCCATTATATTAAAAACACGTATTGACATTAGCATCAATTATTATTATTATTCTTTATTTATAAAGCGCCAGCATATTCCGCAGCGCTGTACAATAAGCACAGTATAGACAGGGTTACAATACATTGAACAACATTTGACAAACAGTACAGGAGGAGATGAGGGCCCTATTCCCGTAGGAACTCACAATCTAGGAGGGTTGGGGTTGGAAACAGGAGGAGAGGACTGCAAGGTGAGAGTGATTGATGGTTGCGTCAGTGAGTTGAGTGGTAGGCTTCCCTAAATAGGAACGTTTTAAGGGAGCGTTTGAAGGAGGAGAAGTTAGGGGAAAGTCTGACAGTACGAGGGAGAATGTTCCAGAGAGTGGGGGCTGCGCGTGAGAAATCCTGCAGTCTATCATGGGAAGAGGTGATACGGGGAGAAGCTAGGCGCAGGTCACTGTTTGACCTTAGGGAGCGGGCTGGGGTGTATTTGGTGATTAGTGAGGACAGGTAGTGGGGAGCTGAGTTAGTGAGGGTTTTGTAGGTAAGGATAAGGATTTTGAACTTAATTCTGCAGTGGATGGGGAGCCAGTGAAGGGACTCGCAGAGGGGAGCGGCAGAGAGGTGAATTAGCGTGGCGGAGGCGTTCAGGATGGATTGTAGGGGGAGAGGCGGGACAGAGGGAGGCCAGATAAGAGATTATTGTGTAGCGCTCACTCTCGGAGGAGCCGCTGAAAATGAACCACGGGTCAGTCTCCCCGCACTAGGGAATAAATATACTCCAACACAGTTGTGAGTTTTTATCATTTAAATAGTTTACTAAAATATTTGAGCAGATGTCGAGACACGGTATTCACAAGTATTATTACAGTATTTTCGTATCACGGTAAAACGCGTAGCGGAAAAGAAACGAAACACGAGGCTTCGTATTTCGGAAAATAAAATATTCGCAACCGAACATAAAAGCAATGCAATTTCCCGATGGTTCAGAAAAGGAGACACGTAGCAAAACCCCAAACATACAATCCCTTCGTATTACGGCAAACGCGCAGCAGAAAAAGAGGAAAAATATATTCGGAACGTATCTTTATCTTTAACCCCTGTTCCGATTCGTAACAAATTGAGTCCTGCACAGGTTAAGTCCCAGAATGTAAAGAAGGTGTATATGTATGTGTGGTACCCGGGTACTGTTCAACTGGCCAGTGAATTTACATGAAGGAAAGTCTTCGACTAGTCAGTTGGGGCCCTGTGGACTTTAAAGAGAAAACAGCAGCTTGACCTTTAATCACAAACAGCCTTGGAGGCCTCTCACCCATCCGACGCAGGCTTTAGGCTCCGCTGACCCAGGACGTCTCTCCTCCGGATTTTGACTGGGGATACTAGCGGCCGGATCCGTTGTCTGACTTCATGCAGCTTGTCCAGCTCACCACCTGCTCTCCGTTCGATTCCGCCGGTCTGCAGCAATGTCTGGGCTCTGACAAGTCTCCTTCTCCTCAGGTTGAGTGACCCAAACAGGAATAACAGGTCTCCCTCGGGCTTTGGCCTAGGTTCTCCCGCGATCTCCTCAGTGCGTCTGCTTTCTCCTGTTCCCTGGCGCGCTCTGGAACTTTCTCCACGAGGCAGAGGATGTAAGTCTCCAGTCCCCACCCACTTCCTGTCTTCTTGCAAAGCATGCGGGCATTGTAGTCCCAATGTCCAGTATCTCTGATCGCGATAGTCTCCATCTTGTGGCCAAAAATAGGTACTGCCACAGCAAGATTTTTAACACAGCGCTACACTCTCCCCCTCCTAGAACTCTTGGGTCTCTCCAAGGAGGTACAACAGTTACATTACATTTCCACAATACAGTTTACATAACATGTACAGGTTCAGCAGCATACATATAGTGAGTTAATAACACTTCCTCAAGTTGACTCATATTTTGGGCTACCTCAGCCAGCATAGCAGACACTTCGGGCAACCTCCGCACCGTGGTGATGGCCTCTTCAGTGCTATGTCCTGGTGAGTCGTAAGTGAGTCGTTGGGGCGGTCGAACAGAGCGTTTTGGTTCTGGCTCAATCAGTTCCTCTTCAGGTGGAAGTACTATAGGCGTTGGCTCAATTCTTCTCTCTATCACTGGAGCAGACGTTTCTTCAGAGTATGATCCCTCCAGTGAAGGCATAGAACTATAATCACCTGAATAAGCCTCCGGAGCTACCGGGATCCCCACAGCCTCAGGGACTTCCAACTGAAATTCAAGAGGCTCAGGGATATCAACAGTCTCAGGGACTTCCAACAAGAATTCAGGAGCTTCAGGCCTCAAATTACTCTCCCACCGTTCAGGGACAACGACAACCTCTTCAGGCTCCGGCGAGCGCATCCAATCTAGACAATAACTCTCTTCTTCACTGTCTCTTTCGCTTTCTTCGGCAACCCGGGTCTGTTGAGACCGAGTAACAGGAGGCAAACATGGAACAGGCGGATTTGGCCGAGGCAATTCGTCCCCAACTGGCATCCTTACAGCCTCTCTCAAAGGTAACAAATGATTTCGGTGCCAGTTCTTAAGAGGCCCAGCCTTTCCATCCGGGCGAATCTGATACACTGGTAAACCCGGCAGTTGTTTGCAGACAATGTAAACCTGGGAACTCCACCTATCCGCCAACTTGTGTCTCGCAGCAGCACCCAAGTTCTTCAATAGCACCCTATCACTGGGTTGTAGATCTTGTATCCGAACTTTCAGGTCATAGTTCCTTTTGTTTCTTTGCTCCCTGTTTCCCGAGGTCAAACGGGCCTGTTCAAACGCAGAAGCCAGATTCTTTCGAAGTCTATCCACGTAGTTTCTATGGGAAGCTACTGATGTCTGGTCTAGGGATAACCCAAATGCCAAATCAACCGGCAGTCGAGCCTCCCTTCCGAACATAAGACGGTACGGTGAATATCCCGTTGCATCGCTCTCCGTACTGTTATATGCATGCACCAGAGTAGCTATGTGACGACTCCAACTCTGCTTCTCCACATTCGACAAGGTCCCCAGCATGTTTAGCAGTGTGCGATTAAACCTTTCAGGCTGAGCATCACCTTGAGGGTGATATGGTGTGGTTCGGGTCTTTTGGATTCCCAACAGCTCTAACAACTGCCCCACCAGTCTGCTTTCAAAGTCTCTACCCTGATCAGAGTGTATCCTCCTTGGTAGTCCGTAGTGAACAAAGAACTTTTCCATCAACACCTTGGCTACAGTCGGAGCGCGTTGATCTTTCGTGGAAAAAGCTTGGGCGTAACGAGTGAAATGATCAGTCACTATTAGAATGTTCCCTTGCCCACTAGCATCCGGCTCTAAGCACAAGAAGTCAATGCACACCAAATCCATGGGTCCCTGGCTCTGCAGATGGCTCATTGGAGCAGTTCGGGTCGGTAGAGTCTTTCTCTGAATACACCTCAGACAGGAATGACAATAACTTTCTACTTCAGTCCTCATACAAGGCCAATAGAACCTATCTCGCACCAGCTTAAAAGTTCTCTCTGCACCCAAATGTCCATGCTCATCATGTAGTGATCGCAGCACACTCTCCCTATGTTTAGTAGGGAGGAATAACTGTTGAATCTCTTCAGAGTTGGTTGAGGGGCCCCATCGGTAGACCACCCCATCCAACATCTTTAACCGCTCCCACTCTTTGTAGACAAACCGGGCTCCACTCGGGGAGTTGGTTAACAAAATCTCTCGCTGGTTTGCAGACAGGGCCTTTATAGTCAAGGCAATTAAAGGGTCTCTGGCCTGATCCGCTTTCAGGTCCTGTCTCGAAAAGGTAGGTAAACTTTCATCCCTTAACTGCGTAGGGTTACAGTAGAACTCAGGAACAGCCGCAGCCATAACTCCTATGGCCTCTGCTTCAATCCTTCCTTTGACCCGGCGCTCTGTTCCCTGACACAAAGCCTGCACCCCGTCTGGAGTCAACCGAGTCCATTCTGTAGTGTAGGGTCTTCTCGATAACGCATCAGCATCTCGATTATTCACCCCAGGGCGATACTTCAGGCTGAACCGAAACCCTGACAGAGCGGCCAACCACCGATGTCCCGTTGCGTCCAGTTTTGCGGTAGTAAGGATGTAGGTAAGAGGATTGTTATCCGTCTTGATCACGAACTCAGCTCCATACAGATAGTCTTTCAACTTGTCCGCCACTGCCCACTTCAAGGCTAGGAACTCCAGCTTGTGAGTAGGATAGTTCTTCTCTGAAGGCGTAAGGCTCCGGCTCACGTACGCCACAGGCCTCAGCAATCCACCATACTCCTGATATAGGACTCCTCCCAGACCTTCTCGGCTGGCATCCACATGTAGTTCATACGGCTTGTGATGGTCCGCATAGGCCAAAACAGGAGCTCGGGTTAGACTCTCTTTCAGCTTTACGAAAGCTCCTTCACATTGACTAGTCCATTCACCTTGTATAGACTCTCGAGCTTTCCTTGGCCCCGGAGCTGACGGGTTTTTGTCAGAGACCTTGCAGCCTTCTTCTGTGGTTTCCTTCTGCAGGAGTTTGTTCAGTGGTTGAGCTATTTTCGCGAATCCTCCCACAAATCTTCGATAGTATGAACAGAATCCCAGGAAAGATCTAAGCTCAGTGACGTTTCGGGGTCTAGGCCAAGAAGCTACGGCCTCCAACTTCCGAGGGTCTGTCGAAACACCTTCTGCTGAGACCACATGTCCCAAATACGTAACAGACGGTAGACAGAATTGGCATTTCTCTAGAGACAGTTTCAGCCCCTCTTCATGGAGCCTCTTCAAGACCTTCTCCAAACGTTGCTCATGTTCTTCCAGAGTCTTCCCAAACACAATTATGTCATCCAGGTACACTAATACTTCGATTAGATTCATATCCCCGACTGTCTTCTCCATCAACCGTTGGAACGTGGCTGGAGCCCCCGTAAGGCCTTGAGGCATCCTGTTGAATTCAAAGAACCCCAGTGGACAGATGAACGCAGTTTTCTCCTTGTCTTCAGGATGCATTGGTATCTGGTGATACCCGCTTCGCAGGTCTAGTACACTAAACCACTTTGCTCCAGACAAACACTGTAGGGCATCTTCTATCCGAGGAGTGGCATATTGATCGGGGATGGTTCTCCGGTTGAATGTGCGGTAGTCTATACATAGGCAGACAGAACCATTTTTCTTCCGGACCAACACTATGGGAGATGCATACGGACTCCTGGATTCTTGAATCACCTTGGTTCTTTGCAATTCATTCAGTTGCACTCGCAGATCATCCAAGTCTCCCAGCGGAACTCACCTTGATCTTTCACGAAACGGCTTGTCTTCTTGTAACCGAATGCGGTGCTCAGTACTCTTAGCTAGGCCCACATCGAACTCATCTTTCGAGAACAATTCCTTCCACTTTAGGACTTGAGACTGAAGACGTTTCTTCCACTCAGGTGAAATGGGAGCGTCTTTGGGGTAGAATCTTTCATCTGGAATCTCTTTACCCACTCCCCCTCCTGAATCGGTAGAGAGGGGTGTAGCAGACTCTACTTGCCCGATAGGCATTCGTGCTTTAAGGACTACTGGAGAATCCGTCACATTGCATACGCTGACCGAGACTCTTCCTCGTGTTCTCTTCAGAGCTTTGGTGGAGATTATCTCAGGAATTACTTTGACTCCGGTTTCACTCCCATGATCAAAATCGGTTCCCAGCACCACATAGGGGCCTGGTTGCGATCCATTCAACTTGACTGAAGCCCGGAAACTCGCTACTTCTCCTGCTTGCAGAACCTTCTCTGTTCCACCCAGTCTCCACAGTCTTCCCACCTCGGCAGGTGCCTTTCGTTCTTCGACCATCCTCTGATAGACCGGACGTAACATTGGGTGTACTCCTTGAGTCGAACCTTCTTCCAACACGATAGGCGTCAGGAGACGCCGCACTAGGTCAGTATTCGTCCCCACTATCAGGGAGCTTCTGTTCGCACCCGAGGGTCGAGGACACACAATAGCCAATGCATCACAACCCCCAGACTGCCCGATGACTTCAGATCCGATCTCCAACTTCACCTGCAGGTACCCGTCATAAGGGAGTTTCTCAGTGCCGATACCCCATATTTCCAAATCCTTCAATTCTTGCAAAGGAATGTGCTTTAAGTGTTTCTCATAGAAGTCTCTGTAGATCAATGTCACTTGAGCCCCTGAATCCAACAGGGCTTTGGTGTAGACTCCTTCCACTTGGATTGGCACAACAGGAGAAGGACCTATCAGTTGGTCGGGAAATTTTGTGGCGGTATCCGGACGCTTAGACCCAGTTTGCTGTACCCTGGCCTTTTTCTTGGCCCGTGCAGGTTTTTGGCGTGCATTGCTTCCCCATGACGTAGACCCGGTTGCTAAGGGAGTGACTCTTTCAGTCCTGGCAGGCTCAGCAGTTGGCTCGGCTTTGGGCCTTCTCGCCCTCTTAGTCTTGACTTGGTTTCTGGAGCGGGGTTCAACCCTCGGGCACTCAGGTTGCTCCTTTACTGGTGCCCACTGGCGTTTCCCGCCGGTGAGGTAGATAACAGTCCTTCCAGGGCTTCCAACAGTCCCTTGACTCTATCCTTCTCAGGCTTTCGGCCTTTGCACTGTGCGTGGAAATGGCCCATTTCTCCACACCCGAAACATCTCTTCTTAGAGAGCGGAGACGTAGTTGCTTGTTGAGATTTGGTTAAAGGATTTGGACCAGACGCCACAGCAACTCCCGTCGTCTGCATACCTGTGAGGAATTTCTGCATTTCTGCCTGCATCTCTGTCACTTTCATCAATACCCGGCACAGTTCCGCATGCGCTTGTTGCAATTCAACTTGAGCTTCCTGAACTTTCTTGACGGTTTTGGACAATTCACCCCGTTCAGGGAGGTTCGATTCTTTAGCAGCCCTCTCTGTAGATTTAACAACAACTAGGTGTTCTTGTTCGTCCTCATCAGATCCATAGGTATCTAGAGAGTCGCTTTCAGGCTGCAGACCGTCGTTATGTCTCACAGGTTGTGCATAAGCCCTTTCCCCCCGCCTGAAAGATTTCTCTTCTAGTAAAGCCTCTTCCTCTCGTACAACTCGGATCAGTTCCAGGTACTTTAACTCTTGGTTACCTGCTCTGCTCCTCAGCTGCATCATCACTGGATCTAGAGGTTGAGAGCCCCTCAGGATCTGTTTTATTCGGATCTTATCTACTTCGGCCGGTTCGGCCCCTTTCTTCAGGAGTATCTGGTGTAGAATCTTATCCAGGCGCCTCATGTACTCGGTCATCCTTTCACCTCTTCTCTGATAGGTGTGTTCGTACTGATATACCAGTTCGGCCACCTTTTCAGTTCGCCCAAAAACTTCTTCAAGAACGTTTAAGTAATCTAAAGCAGTACAATCTTTTCTACTCAGTTTTAGGTTTCTCGCCGCTTCTGACGCAGGTCCCTTTAAGCTCTCGGTGATCCTTTGCTTTTTCTGGGCCTCAGGGACATCCCACTCATCCAGAGCCTGCATCGCCTGTTCCACCCATTCTTCAAAGGTTTCTTCTCCCGCCGGAGTTGGTACGTTTCCTGTAAAATTTCTTAACCGTCGATAACCGAAGTTAGTGTGAGGAGGGCTTGTTTTCTGACATTTAGCCAGTACATCTCCAATAGCCACGATAAATTCAGGCCCGATCATGGCCAACGGACTAGGCGCGGAAACACTTGCGGATTCGCCACGTGGCGTACTTGGCTTAATTAGTTGGACTTCCACCTCTTCGGCCAGTTTCACGCTCGTGCCCTGAAAACATGGCGGAACACCCTTTTTCCATTCGAGAAGAACATACATGTGAGAAGTATCTGGGGTTTTTTCAATGTCCAGTATTAACCCCCGATGATCTGGTGCTAGCGTGGCCACGGCCTGGCGAATCTGATCTTCAGCCCAAGTGTCTGCTGGAATATCCATAACTATACAACATTCTGACTGGCTATTGTGCTCCCCACACCACTCGGCAACAGTGTCTGGATCCATATTTAACCCTTTAGATGCGGTTTTTCCAGAGACTGGATCCCGGAAACGAGCCCCCACGTGTAGCGCTCACTCCCGGAGGAGCCGCTGAAAATGAACCACGGGTCAGTCTCCCCGCAGTAGGGAATAAATATACTCCAACACAGTTGTGAGTTTTTATCATTTAAATAGTTTACTAAAATATTTGAGCAGATGTCGAAACACGGTATTCACAAGTATTATTACAGTATTTTCGTATCACGGTAAAACGCGTAGCGGAAAAGAAACGAAACACGAGGCTTCGTATTTCGGAAAATAAAATATTCGCAACCGAACATAAAAGCAATGCAATTTCCCGATGGTTCAGAAAAGGAGACACGTAGCAAAACCCCAAACATACAATCCCTTCGTATTACGGCAAACGCGCAGCGGAAAAAGAGGAAAAATATATTCGGAACGTATCTTTATCTTTAACCCCTGTTCCGATTCGTAACAAATTGAGTCCTGCACAGGTTAAGTCTCAGAATGTAAAGAAGGTGTATATGTATGTGTGTGGTACCCGGGTACTGTACAACTGGCCAGTGAATTTACATGAAGGAAAGTCTTCGACTAGTCAGTTGGGGCCCTGTGGACTTTAAAGAGAAAACAGCAGCTTGACCTTTAATCACAAACAGCCTTGGAGGCCTCTCACCCATCCGACGCAGGCTTTAGGCTCTGCTGACCCAGGACGTCTCTCCTCCGGATTTTGACTGGGGATACTAGCGGCCGGATCCGTTGTCTGACTTCATGCAGCTTGTCCAGCTCACCGCCTGCTCTCCGTTCGATTCCGCCGGTCTGCAGCAATGTCTGGGCTCTGACAAGTCTCCTTCTCCTCAGGTTGAGTGACCCAAACAGGAATAACAGGTCTCCCTCGGGCTTTGGCCTAGGTTCTCCCGCGATCTCCTCAGTGCGTCGGCTTTCTCCTGTTCCCTGGCGCGCTCTGGAACTTTCTCCACGAGGCAGAGGATGTAAGTCTCCAGTCCCCACCCACTTCCTGTCTTCTTGCAAAGCATGCCGGGCATTGTAGTCCCAATGTCCAGTATCTCTGATCGCGATAGTCTCCATCTTGTGGCCAAAAATAGGTACTGCCACAGCAAGATTTTTAACACAGCGCTACACTTGCAATAGTCGAGTTGGGAGATTACCAGGGCGTGTATGAGTTGTTTTGTGGTGACAGCGGTAAGAAATGGCCGAATTCTGGAAATATTACGCAGTTGGTATCGGCAGGAGGAGGAAAGAGACTTGATGTGGGGGATGAAGGAAAGAGCAGAGTCAAGTGTAACTCCAAGACAGCGAACTTGGTTTGATGGGGAGATGGTGATACCCTCCACCGTGATAGAGAAGTCAGGAGGTGGGGAGGCATTGGAGGGAGGAATAAGTAGGAGCTCAGTCTTTGACGTGTTGATCTTTAGGTGGTGGGAGGCCATCCAGGAGGAGATTCCAGATAAACAGTCACTGACTTTTGAAAGGACAGGGGGAGAGAGATCAGGGGTAGAGAGGTAGATCTGAGTGTCATCAGCGTAGAGGTGGTAATTAAAGCCAAATCTGTTGATGATTTTGCCCAGGGAGGAGGTGTAGATGGAAAAGAGCAGATGACCAAGGACAGAGCCTTGAGGTACACCAACAGATAGAGGCAATGAAGAGGAGGAGTTACCAGCAAAGGACACACAGAAGGACCGGTTGGATAAATAGGAGTCAACCCAAGCGAGTGCAGTGTCACCGAGACCCAGAGAGTTGAGGGTCTGTAGAAGGAGGGGGTGGTCAACAGTGTCAAGAGGGGAGCTGAGTTAGTGAGGGTTTTGTAGGTAAGAACATATGTACCGCATGCCAGTTAAGAGAATACACATGCCCATAAAGAATAAAAAATAAAAAATATATATTTAAAAGAAAAAGATCTATATATAAAAAAAATAAAAAATAAAAATTTAAAAATAATGAACCTTGTATGAAGATATGATTTAGTCCTATGAATTGTGAAGTTACCTCTCTTATAAACTAAAACTTTAACACCATGAGTAACATGGCTTCTGTGTTGCAAAGGTTTTGCTTTCAAAGTGAAACAAGTAGAACTGTGCAGTCTATGATTCTATAATACCTTCCAGGTCAATAGGGATGAGCCGAACACCCCCGTGTTCGGTTTGACTTTGAACAATTTCAAAAGTTCGAGTTCGAACTCGAACACGATCCGAACTCAATGTAAGTCAATGGGTGTCATGTGGACTCTGCATGGATTGCATGTGTGTGCCCAGATTGCAGTGAGCGGTAACGAATTATGCACGTTGAGGGGTCAAACAAGATATTTATTACTAATAAACATAAAACTGCAGAAATAAATGAATAGGCTCGCTGAGAAGGAAGAGCGAGGCAATAAGCAGAACGAAAAGAAAAAAAGGTATACACAGGATGCTAACTAGGAGACACAGGTGGAAACTGAAAATACGTACAACTAAATAGAATCAAAACTAGACAGGATAAACAATAATGTCCACGGCAAGGTATCCAGATATAGGATAAGGCAATCTCGTAGTCGGGGTTTTTAGCAGAAGTCGAGGAATACAGATAACAGAATGATCAAAAGTCCATAGCCAGGGGTCGTACACGTTAAATCCAATAAGGGGGAACTCGTAGCAATTGATTGGGGGTTACCGGTAGTATAGCAGAGGTAGGAAAAGTTCACAGGAGGGTTCCAGATGGGTACTCGAGAGGGGAATCAGATGGGTGGTCCAGAGGGTATAACCGGTATCAAATCCAGAGGGTATTCAGAAGGTAAGTCCAGCACAAGGGGTTTCCAAAAGCAGGTCAGCTAGGTACAAAGTCCTGACTTCAATGAGGAAGTCCAGATCAAAGGGAGTGACCTCCTTTTGTACACGGATCAGGCTGGATAAGATGCAGGAGATAGGTTCTGAATGCTATTCAAATCAGACTTTTGGAATAGATCACTATTCTCAAGCTGCTTACAAACATTTACTTGCTATACAAAGCATAAGAATTAAGCATAAGAATTAAGTAAACTGGCAAGGGAAGTTTGCAATTTGGCTGTAAAAGGACAAGAGTTGTTATGATTAATGATTGGAGCTGGTGTCTCTCCCCTTTGAGCACTTGTTAACGCGTCGCTCACTAGAATTTTCAATTCACTAGCTTAAACGGTTATTCACAGAGGCTGAACTTGTCACTGAATTGAAACGAACGGTGAATTTCGTGGCAGTTTGTCTATTCACTAAGCTGTCAATTGACAGTGAAATACTTGCAGTTCAAGGCACTCTGTACGTCAGTAGTAACGGTTTTGCGTTCTCGAAAAAATGTGTTCGTTTGCCGCTTGCGTTGCGTTACTTCGTATATTGGCCGTCATTGCCCGTCATTTGCTGCTGCTGCGGCCGTAATTAAGTGCGCCCAAAAGCAAGTTAAAAATGCGTTAGTCTGACCCCAGCCTAAAAGGCACAATATTTTTTACACTTTCTTAAAAAATATTATCATTCTTAATATTTTTTATTCAACCGTTAATTCTTTTCATTTTCAGCAAACCGTCTTTTTATTTATTAAATTTTTTTGGTATTTTTTTACTTTGTAGGCAAAATGTTTGATTCACAAGTTTTTTTTAAAAGGTGTTTTTTCTAAATTCTGTAACAGACCGTTTTATTATTTTTTTATAGGACCTTTTCTATTATTTCCACACATTTTCATGCATTTTTATTGTTTTAATCACCTTTTAACCCCTTGTGACCCTAGTGACCGGGCAGTTTTACACATATCCGTCCTTTAGTGACCGCTGCTGTTTTTACGTTTCTGCGCTGTTAGTGTTTAGGTCCCAGACAAAATTTTTTTTTTAAATAAAATTTTTTAAATTTTATTTATTTATTTATTTTTTTAAAAAATTTACATTTTTTTTTATACCAAACCTGGTCATGGCCATGATCAGGCCTCTCCAATGATGTCAAATATAACCATCTAGCTGCCACAGATCGGGAGATAAGGGGATCCTTTGGATCCCCCTATCTCCACATTGCAGCTAGAGGGTTAACTGGCCCACTGACATCCTCAAACATATGGTGAGGTTGTCAGTGGGTGGGGGGGACCTGGAGGCTTGGCTGACATCCAAAATGTCAGCCCCCTCCAGGTTTGACCCCTTTCCAGCGGTGCAAAAAGCATCACTGTACGTTGCATGGTTGGGGAGATAGAGAGCTACAAAGGAGCCACCACTCCCCTTCCTGAATTTCCACTGCCGGCGCCTGCCGATGACGTCATCACGCAGCGTGACGACATCATCGGATCCGCCGGCCCTCAGGAAATGCGAGGCAAGCTTCCAGCTTGCCATAAACACAGAGGGAACGAGCAGGGAGGTGAGTTTTGGCGGGAGGGAGGTTAGAAGCCCGCTGACGTACTATGTACGTCTGCGGGTCTAAGGGAGACCCTTGGGCAGGACGTACATAGTACGTCAGCAGTCATTAAGGGATTAAAGAATAGCAGAGGTCTGATTTTAATTCTGCAGTTTGGCAGCGTTCGGCAATCAGTCCGGCGCTCTTTGGCAGCGTTCGGCAGGCTGATCGGCGGCATTCGGCAGTCAGTTCAGCGGTCTTCAGCAGCTCGACGTTCGGTGCACTTCAGGAACTCTGAATAGGGAGTTCACCGCAGGGTCGGTGAACTGGAATCGAAGGAGAAAGCACCGAAATCTCACTGAAATTTCGGTGCTTCCCGAATAACTCCTTCAGATGGTTCCACATTTTGTGAAGTTCCAAAATGAAAATAACAATTTCATTTACACAAAATAAGTAACAATTTTGACCCGGTACATTTTTTCACTATCATGTCTATTCACTAAAACTGAAACTCAGGAGAATGGGCAGAAGTGAAAATTCTGGTTCAAAATAGCCAAACCAGAAATATTCTCCTATTTATCTCACTTTTCAAATCTGCTATTTGGTTTAGATTGTTGTCTTATCCTGTCAATTCTCCTGAGTTTCACCTTTTAATGAATATATGCCTGAAAGACTCATTTTGACTCAAGCCCTCAAAATGAATACCAGTACTTTAGCCACCAAAGTATACAACAATTTCACCAGGGTGATATAAGAAAACTAATGAAAGCTCACTTGCTACATTTGTAGTACCACTGTAGATAAAATAAAAACAGATATTATTGCAACCCTATAAATCACAATTAATATTTGTATATTACTACTGCTTATATTACAAAACATTGGAAATGGAAAACAAAATGGAAACAAGAGATATAAAACCTAAATAAACACAGCAGCATGTGTTTTATAAGGTGGTTTTGTCTGTAATGCACAAATAATCTAGTTACAGTTTATATAATGGTAGTGTACCTTTAACCCCTTCACTGCCAATATCGCGATATCTGGACCTTCAAAAGGTACCATCTGGTGACCCAATATCCAGATATCTTGGTATGCTGAGCTGCAGTCCAAAAGCAAATGAAATTCATTTGGTGATGCCCAAAGAGCTAAAACTGGAAAATCAGCTGCTCAAAGCTCTGAAATATCGGGCTTTTGGTAGCTTTCAGCAGCTGGTGCAGAAGAAATAGACGAAAATAGACCAGCCACTAAAACCTCTAACTCAATTTGGCAGTAGATGGCGCCATCTACTGGCAAAAAATAGGTATAAACTCAAATATTTCTTATTTTAAAATTAATTAAAAAAGATTTTTTTAAAAAACACTTTTTTCTGACAATGTTTTTTTGGAAAATCACTTGGTATTGAAGGGGTTAGGGGAAGGGATGACCATAATTCAAATGACCTCTGAATGGGAGAGGGGCAGTTTGATATTATTATTCCCATTTAATACCGTTGCATGGCATTGTATTTACTCAATGCTAGTTAGGTAAGCAACATTGTAGATAAAAAATCATGCATTTTTCAGAAACAAATACTAATGATAAATTTACCAGACATTTGTAACATTTATAAATCCTAATAGGTGCACATAAAATTTAGGACGCACACTTGACTTTTGTATTTGTGGTTGATCTGAATTCAGTTAAATTAGCATTTCACTATATCATTTTAGCATCAATGACTTTATCAGTCCCAACTCTATTCATACTATTTAAGGTTTTGTTAAAAAATAAATAAGTAGCATTAGCTACATAATTTATTGCATTATTGCCTGATTATGGTAATCGATTGTACATTTTGGGAGCGCCAATACAATTTTCTAATGACAGAAAAAAACAAAATTATTAATTAAAGAAGAAATTATATGATGTTTACATCAGAAATTCAAATGGGATTAAAAAAAAATATGACTGTTTTGATTACATATTTCAGACAATTTTAGCTTAAAGATTTGCACCACTGGAGCAAAGAGAGTTCTGCAATTTATATTGTTTTAAAAGATAATTTTCGAAATTGAGATACTTGATTCATATTGCTGTGGGGCTGGCATTTGCTCAAAAATAGTAAGTGCTAAATTCGTTTATAAAGTAAAGTTTCTCTATTGCACAGGCAACTGCTAAGCTAACATTTAGTAAATGCCAAATTCAAGGACATGTTTGTACTATGGAGTATTACCAGATTTCAAGAAATCAAAACATAAACCTTGAACTAAAAAATAATGAAGTTGGTATATTTAATTTTTTATGAGGTTATTACTTGCCACAACTCTTAATAATTTTATAACATGAAACCTTATCACAACGGTTAAAATCCAGTTATCTCAATTTTGCATTGTAATGCAATGAAAAGCACTATAATTAGCATATCAAAAGACAATTTTCACATCTTTTTAAAGCAGGATTAGTGTGTCCCCTGTGAAGAATCGACATCCTTTGTTTTATAGCTCTCCAAGCACCCTGGAGACACATAAAACCATCTGCAAATAGAGACCCAGTCCTCACTGTAACAAAAAGTTCAAATAGATTACTGCTGCATTACAGCAGCCAGGGATTTGGCAGAATACAGGGAGAGCTCTGTGGTCACTCACTGCTGTACCTGGATAGGATTCAAGGGGTTATAATGACTAAAAATCCCAGTACAGTACATTAGAGATGTGCTTTCGTTTCGTTCCTAATCAAAGTTTGGACGAAATTAACCGATTTTGTATTTCGGAAGCACTGATTCTGGTTTTACATTATTTCGTGGTGCATTCTGAATCTGTTTAGAAGCTCTGCGGGGCTTCGGAGCCCCACGGTGCTGCTGTTCTTGGTGCTAACTAGGTTTCAGCACCAAGGTGAGCAGCTCTACAGGGCTCCGGAGCCCTGCAGTGCAGTCCTATCCCTAATTTCAAACCCTAGTTTCTAACCCTAACTTCTAAATGAGAAATTAGAGTTAGAAATTAGGATTAGAAACTAGGGTTAGAAATTAGGGATAAAACAGCACCACGGGGCTCCGCAGCCCTGCAGAGCTGCTCTCCTTGGTGCTGAAATCTATTTAGCACTAAGAACAGCAGATTCTAACCCTGATTTCTAAACCAGAAGGGTTTAGGAGTTAGGGTTAGAATAGGGTTAGAAATTAGGATAAGAAGCTAGGGTTAGAAATTAGGGTTAACTCAAAGACCAGTCACTTCCCAGTTTCTGTTACAGCAAGAATAAAATCTGAACTGTATATAAGTAAATATTTCTAAGTAAAACTAAAATAAAATAGATTAACAGAGGTTTGATGGAACCAAAAGCAAAATATTAAATAATTACAGTAGACTAACTAGTTCTTATTCTACCCAATGAACCTTTCATATATTCATATGTATTTCAATGCGAACATTACATATCAGTTATTTTAGCAAACCTCACAAATAAAAAGGTTACAGAGGACGTGTCAATGATTTTTATAGTTTTCTACATAAAGTATATTAAGAGCTAACTTCAACAGATATCCAAAAAGAATCCAAATCCAATTTACGCTTGTTCAACAGTACAGATTTCATGAGATAAAAATCCTTTATATTATATAACACAATTCCTTTTTGTGGCGGGGTCATTTCAATGACAGTCATGTTATTCTTCTTATAATAGGTATATGAGATAATATATTTTTAAAAGGAGATTCCTGGAACAGATGCTTCGTGTGTAGAGAAGTATCCCTCAAAGGGCCAATCGCATTTTTCCAGTGCAATGACCCACAACATAAAGCATCTGCTGCATTTAGGGAATTTCATATGATGCATGTCTTTTAAGATAGCAACAAAGCAACATAGATACTGCAAAATTATTGTTATTTAATCAAAGATTACATATTGTACTGCTCTACAAATGTTTTTTTAATAACACCTATAGTAATCGTGTTTTTGGGGTATTATTATTATTATTATTATTCTTTATTTATAAAGCGCCAGCATATTCCACAGCGCTGTACAATAGGCACAGTATAGACAGGGTTACAATACATTGAACAACATTTGACAAACAGTACAGGAGGAGATGAGGGCCCTATTCCCGTAGGAACTCACAATCTAGGAGGGTTGGGGTTGGAAACAGGAGGAGAGGACTGCAAGGTGAGAGTGATTGATGGTTGCGTCAGTGAGTTGGGTGGTAGGCTTCCCTAAATAGGAACGTTTTAAGGGAGCGTTTGAAGGAGGAGAAGTTAGGGGAAAGTCTGACAGTACGAGGGAGAGTGTTCCAGAGAGTGGGGGCTGCGCGTGAGAAATCCTGCAGTCTATCATGGGAAGAGGTGATACGGGGAGAAGCTAGGCGCAGGTCACTGTTTGACCTTAGGGAGCGGGCTGGGGTGTATTTGGTGATTAGTGAGGACAGGTAGTGGGGAGCTGAGTTAGTGAGGGTTTTGTAGGTAAGGATAAGGATTTTGAACTTAATTCTGCAGTGGATGGGGAGCCAGTGAAGGGACTCGCAGAGGGGAGCGGCAGAGAGGTGAATTAGCCTGGCGGAGGCGTTCAGGATGGATTGTAGGGGGAGAGGCGGGACAGAGGGAGGCCAGATAAGAGATTATTCCAATAGTCGAGTCGGGAGATTACCAGGGCGTGTATGAGTTGTTTTGTGGTGACAGCGGTAAGAAATGGCCGAATTCTGGAAATATTACGCAGTTGGTATCGGCAGGAGGAGGAAAAAGACTTGATGTGGGGGATGAAGGAAAGAGCAGAGTCAAGTGTAACTCCAAGACAGCGAACTTGGTTTGATGGGGAGATGGTGATACCCTCCACCGTGATAGAGAAGTCAGGAGGTGGGGAGGCATTGGAGGGAGGAATAAGTAGGAGCTCAGTCTTTGACGTGTTGATCTTTAGGTGGTGGGAGGCCATCCAGGAGGAGATGCCAGATAAACAGTCACTGACTTTTGAAAGGACAGGGGGAGAGAGATGAGGGGTAGAGAGGTAGATCTGAGTGTCATCAGCGTAGAGGTGGTAATTAAAGCCAAATCTGTTGATGATTTTGCCCAGGGAGGAGGTGTAGATGGAAAAGAGCAGAGGACCAAGGACAGAGCCTTGAGGTACACCAACAGATAGAGGCAACGAAGAGGAGGAGTTACCAGCAAAGGACACACAGAAGGACCTGTTGGATAAGTAGGAGTCAACCCAAGCGAGTGCAGTGTCACCGAGACCCAGAGAGTTGAGGGTCTGTAGAAGGAGGGGGTGGTCAACAGTGTCAAAAGCAGCCGAGAGGTCAAGCAGGATGAGAATAGAATAGTGGCTGTGTTTTTTAGCAGTTAGGAGGTCGTTGGTGACTTTGGTGAGGGCAGTTTCAGTTGAGTGTAGGGGACGGAAGCCAGATTGCAGGGGGTCAAGTAGGGATTTGGAGGACAGGAAGAGGGAGAGGCAGTTGAAGACTAGTTTTTCTAAGAGCTTAGAGGTAAAGGGAAGCAGGGATACAGGGCGGTAGTTGGATGGAGAGTTGGGATCGAGGGATGGTTTCTTTAGTAAAGGGGTAACTAGCGCGTGTTTGAAGGCGGATGGAAAGGAGCCAGTGGAGAGAGATAGGTTGAAGATGTGTGTGAGAGCAGGGGTGAGGGAGGAGGAGAGGGGAGGAATTAGATGTGAGGGAATGGGGTCGAGCGGGCATATGGTGAGATGTGAGGAGGACAATAAGGAATTGACTTCCTCCTCAGTGGCTGGGAGGAAGCGGCAGAGGGTGACAGAGGGGACCTCTGGGAGTGGAGGTGGCAGATAAATATCTTGTGTTGGGATGTTGCTTCTGATAGTTAGAGTTTTACTGAGGAAGTAGTCTGCCAGGTCTTGAGCGCTGAAGGCAGCTGAGGGGGGAGGTGCAGGTGGGTAGAGGAGAGTGTTGAAGGTGGACCAGAGCCGTTTAGGGTTGGAGGACAGCGTAGATATAAGAGATGAGAAGAAGGATTGTTTGGCCAAGTGGAGGGCAGAGGTGTATGACCGGAGAATAAACTTGAAGTGAACAAAATCAGCTTCAGAGCGGGATTTCCTCCAGGCACGCTCTGCAGTGTGGGAGCATCTTTGCAGGTAGCGAGTCTGGAGGGTGTGCCAGGGCTGAAGCTGGCGGCGTGGGGCCTTACAGAGTCGAAGAGCAGCAAGAGTGTCTAGAGCAGAGATAAGAGTAGTGTTGTAGTGATTTGTGGTAGCATCAGGGCAGGTGAAGGATGAGGTGTGAGGGAGGTGGTGAAGTAGATTGGAGAATCGATGGGGATCCACAGCATGTAGATTTCTGCGAGTGTGTGTGTGCAGGGTGGGGGAGCAGGGTGTTTAGGAAGTCCAGATAGGTTGAAAGAGAGAAGGTGGTGGTCAGAGATGGGGAAAGGGCGACAGTTGAATGGAGCAGAGGTTGGAAAAGACAAGGTCAATAGCGTGACCATCGCGGTGGGTAGGGAGGAGGGAGGATTGTGTGAGTCCAAGGGAGGACGTGAGTGAAAGAAGTTTGGAGGTAGCAGGGGCAGAAGAATCATCAATGGGAATGTTGAAGTCCCTGAGAATTAGGCATGGAAGATTAGAAGACAGGAAGTGAGAAAGCCAGGTAGCAAAGTGGTCAAAGAACTGGGAGGTTGGTCCCGGTGGGCGGTAGATGACTGCCACCCTGAGGACCAGAGGAGAGAACAGGCGGATGCAGTGTGTCTCGAAGGAGGAGAAGGAGAGGGATGGGGTGGAGGGAGATGCTGGTAGGTGTAGGTGGGAGAGAGCAGGATTCCGACCCCGCCACCATTTCTCTCACCCGGTCTGGGGGTATGGCTCAAGTGTAGACTGCCATGTGAGAGAGCAGCAATGGAGGCCGTGTCAGAGGGAGTTAGCCAGCTTTCAGTTAAAGCTAGGAGGTTGAAGGAGTTCGAAAGGAAGAGGTCATGGATTGCTGTGAGTTTGTTGCACACAGAGCGAGCGTTCCAGAGGGCGCAGGAGAAAGAGGACAGGCGCTGAGGGTTTATGGGAATGAGGTTGCTGGGCTTGCAGGGAGGTGATTTATGTGCGATGGAGATAGGATGAGAGGGAAGTATTGGATGTGTTGTGGGGCCAGGGTTAGGGGATATGTCACCTGCATAGAGTAACAGCAGGAGGGTGAGAAAGAGAAGGTGGGAATGGGATTTGTGGAGTGGGAGTGATTGGCAGCACGAGAGTTAGAGGGAGACCATGTTCTGAGGAAACAAAGGAGCTCATGCGAGGCCATCATGTGGGACGAGAGGAGGGAGGGAGAGATGCAGATAGTGTAGGGGTCGGTGGTAGAGGGGCAGGAGTTCCATTTAAGGAGAAAGGTAGAAGTAAAGAGTAGAAGCGTGAGAGAAAGCATAATATAGATGTGCGTTTACCCAGAGTAAAAAGTGGGCCTTGTAGTTCCTTCCTCCAGTCCCGCAACTCCAGGAAATCAACTCTAAACGTCCACTTAGATGCCACTTGGGGATGTCACAAGAGGGCAAGATAATTTACAGGGCAGGGCAACTGCAATATGTTTGCTAATTAATTCAATGGAGTCGAAGCACATAACAATACACTCACTAGCCACTTTATTAAGTACAACTGTACAATTGCTTGTTAACACAAGTTGCTAATCCGTTAATCGGATGGCAGCAACTCAATGCATTTAGACAACTAGACGTGGGGAAGATGACTTGCTGAAGTTCAAACCGAGCATCAGAATGGGTAAGAAAGGGGATTTAAGTGACTCTGAACATGGCATGGTTGTTGGTGCCAGACGGATTGGTCTGTGTTTTTCAGAAACTGCTAATGTACTGGGATTTTCACACACAACCTTATCTAGGATTTAAAACTGCTAATGTACTGGGATTTTCACACACAACCTTATCTAGGATTTACAGAGGATGGTCCAAAAAGAGAAAATATCCAGTGAGCGGCAGTTGAGTGGACGAAAATGCTTTGTTGATGTCTGAGGTCAGAGGAGAATGGGCAGACTGGTTTGAGAATGAAAGCAACATGTTTACTCTATAGCTACCAAGCTATCTCTCCATCTGCAAACATAACAGTCATCTGCCCGTCTATCTTACATCTGTCCATCTATCTGAAAATTTGCCCATTTATCGCCATATCTGTACATCTGTCTACCTGTTAGATCACCTATTTTGTCAAATTTATTTTAAAAATAATGTTTTTAAATAAACCTGTAGATTAATTTGTATTTATACCTCTGGTGGCATTAACTGTCTCCCCTGTCTTTCTATGTGATGCTGGTTGCAACCCTTCACCCACAGCTGCCGCTTATTTTGGTTCTAAGTTATATATCTCGTGTCTCATATCTCAGTCACATTGACGTAGAATGCTGTATGCCTGCACTGACTTATGGTCTTCTAGATCTGTGGCTGCGCATCATCTTCATATTTTCAAAGTATGTGCAATTTCCACTGTCTCAAAAACCCCAATACTAATTTATAATGTTTTCTGTAAAATTGTTATCATATATTGATAATTCTTAAGAAAACTCCCCTTGTCAGAGATTGCTTAATTAGTAATAATGAATGATATGCCTTTTCAGGAGGCCCTTTAAATTCAAAGAGTGGGAGAGCTAGCACCAAAATATCTGTTCCTGTTGCTATCAGGTAGAAAGGTAGATACATAGCTAGATATACAGAGTTGTTTTTGTGTGTGTATATATATATATATACAGTTGTGTTCAAAATTATTCAACCCCCAATGCTGTAAAGGGTTTTAGGGAATTTAGTGTACATTTGTAATTGTATTCAGAATGAAATCCTACAAGGACTTTTTAAAGAACCATATGCAACTAAAATGACATCAATTGGTTTTGTAATACAGTAGTAAATGTTTCTTTTGTGAATTCTTCATTGACACAATTATTCAACCCCTTAAAGACTACCACTCTGAAGAACAGAGGTTCATTCAAGTGTTTTCAATCAGGTATTGAAAACACCTGTGGATGTCACGGAGCAGCAATAAAGCATAATAAGCACCAATTAGGCAGCTTTAAAATGACTGTGATACTCAGCTCCTTCTAGACATTTACTGGTGTGGTTACAAACATGGTGAAGTCAAGAGAATGGTCCAGGAAGACAAGAGAAGAGGTGATTACTCTTCACAGGAAGGGCAATGGCTATAAGAAGATTGCAAAGATGTTAAACATACCAAGAGAGACCATAGGAAGCATCATTCGCAAATTCAAGGCAAAGGGCACTGTTGAAACGCTACCTGGTCGTGGCAGAAAGAAGATGCTGACTTCGACTGCTGTGCTCTACCTGAAGCGTAGAGTGGAGAAAAGTCCCCATGTGACTGCTGAGGAACTGAGAAAAGATTTGTCAGATGTGGGTACTGAAGTTTCAGCTCAGACAATATGGCGCACACTGCGTAATGAAGGCCTCCATGCCAGAACTCCCAGGCGCACCCCCTTGCTGTCTCCAAAGAATAAGAAGAGTCGACTGCAGTATGCCAAAAGTCATGTGGACAAACCACAGACGTTTTGGGATAGTGTTCTGTGGACTGATGAAACAAAATAAGAACTGTTTGGGCCCATGGATCAACGCTATGTTTGGAGGAGGAAGAACAAGGCCTATGAAGAAAAGAACACCTTGCCTACTGTGAAGCATGGCGGGGGGTCAATCATGCTTTGGGGCTGTTTTGCTTCTGCAGGTACAGGGAAGCTTCAACGTGTGCAAGGTACCATGAATTCTCTTCAGTACCAGGAGATATTGGATGACAATGTGATGCAGTCCGTCACAAACCTGAGGCTTGGGAGACGTTGGACCTTTCAACAGGACAATGATCCCAAGCATACCTCCAAGTCCACTAGAGCATGGTTGCAGATTAAAGGCTGGAACATTTTGGAGTGGCCATCGCAGTCACCTGACTTAAATCCGATTGAGAACCTCTGGTGGGACTTAAAGAAAGCAGTTGCAGTGCGCAAGCCTAAGAATGTGACTGAACTGGAGGCTTTTGCCCATGACGAATGGGCGAAGATACCCGTAGATAGCTGCAAGACACTTGTGTCAAGCTATGCTTCACGTTTAAAAGCTGTTATAACTGTAAAAGGATGTTGTACTAAGTACTAAGATTGAATGTCACTTGGAGGTTGAATAAAACTGATAATGATGTGAGCACAGAAAAGACATTTGTGGTTATTTCATTATAAATGTTATATTTGTCTGACCTACACGTGCCTCTTTGATTTAATTGTAAGCAAGATGACTGAATGATCAAAATCAATGTCAAACTGGCCAAAACACTCAATTTCAGTGGGGGTTGAATAATTTTGAACACAACTGTATATAGTCATGTGCTAGTGGCTTCTGCTATAATAAACACACTTATTATAGTGTGGAGGCCTTTTATCTCACTTTTTGTCCTCCACTACAACCCTTGTGTATAAATATATATGCAACCCCGCACTCAGTGTAGTAAAGTTATATTGAAATCCTTGCTTCGGTACAAATCCGGCTGCATGAAATGGTATAGAAAGGATATCCAGATGCACACGAAGTCTTGCATAAATAGGTCTTTTTATTTTGGTCGACATTTCAGCCCCAGAAGGGACTTTTCTCAATCTCGAGAAAAGTCCCTTCTGGGACTGAAACGTCGATCTATGCAAGTCTTCGTGTGCATCTGGATATCCTTTCTATATATACAGTCACAGCCAAAATTATTGGCACCCCAAACATTTTTCCAGAAAATCAAGTATTTTCAAGTATTTCTCACAGAAAAGTATTGCAGTAACATATGTTTTGCTATGACATTGCTTTTTATATATTGTAGAGGTCGGCAGGGCTGGGTCCTGGATGGACAATATGTTTCACCCCTATTTGGGTTGTGGACCCTTTAAGGGCAACCACAGGGTTAATGTTCCTGTCCAGGAAGAGTTTTAAAGCCAGCAACTCCCAGATAGGATTGTGGGAGCTCAGGAAAGGGAAAGTAATCAGTGGAAGCTGTGTGTTTGTGTTCCAAAAGCAGGAGACGTGCTGTGCCTTGCTGGAGAGGCTTCTACATACTGGGGAAAGGATTCCCTAGGTTTGGGACTGTTTAAAGCATTGGTGAGCCACTATTATTTCTCTATTTGTGCTGAAGATCAGGACTTTGCTTTAATTTCGCTGAACCAAAGCGTGTACTTATTATGTTGCCTTTTTGACTGCCCTGAAAGGGTGAATAAAACTGTTTTGTTTGTGAAAGACATTGTGCACGTGCTCTGTGGGCCCCCAAACGTCACAACTGGTGGAGAACGCGGGCAATTTGCTACCCTTCACACGCCAAGCAAGAGGAATTTTTGTGAAAAGGAAAAAAAAAAAAAACTGACATTTTTAAAGGACAGTGTTCTGATTGCATGTCCTGGGCTAAGGCTGCACTGAAGTCCACAGCTATGGAGGAGCTCGTTAAGCAGATGGTCTTTGTCAGTGTGCAGGCCCAGACTCGCCATGAAGAGGCGATGGCTCAGCAGCAAAAGCCCTGGCACAGGCTGTTGCTGCCCAACAAGAAAGCACCCATTTGCTGGCTGCACAACTTGCAGCACAGCAGGTAGCCACACAGACGCAGATCAATGCCCTGCGGGAGGCCATGCAGCAACTTGCACCTGGACGTGATCAAGCAGTGGTCACTACTGGTAACCATGTCTCCATAAGGGCCAGTCATTTCCTCCAAAAACTGTCTGCCAGTGATGATGTGGAAGCATTTCTTACCACGTTTGAAAGGACTGCTGAGAGAGAGGGGTGGCCCCAAGACCAATGGGCCGGTCTCATTGCCCCGTTTCTGACAGTAGACCCTCAAAAGGCATATTTTTACCTGCCCCAGAAGATGCAAAGAATTATGACCGGCTGAAAGCTGAGGTTCTGGCCCGCCTTGGGGTAACTGTTGCTGTCCGGGCTCAACGTGTTCACTGCTGGAAGTACTGCCCTGACCAGCCACCCCGGTCCCAGATGCATGACTTAGGACAGCTGGTTAAAAAGTGGTTGCAGCCAGAGACCCTGACTAGAGAGCAAATGGTCAAAAGGGTTGTGATGGACCACTACCTGAGATCTCTACCAAAGGATCTACAGCGCTGGGTCAGCCATGGGGACCCCAAGACTGCAGCACTGGTAGTCGAGATGGTGGAGAGATACACCGTGGTGGAGGACCTGCTCAGACCAACCAGTCATCGAGGACCAGTCTTGCCACCGCCTGTGAGGCCTGCTTCAGTTCCTCGGAGGGAAGCGTCACTGGACTCGGGAACCAGCACCCCAAAATCATCTTCCTCGGTTCTGCAGAGGCCTGTCGCTACCCGAACTGCTGGCGATATACAGTGTTGGAGGTGTCGCGCCTGGGGCCATACCCGGGTGCAGTGTCTGCTACAGGAGGAGCCCATGGAGTGTGGATCCGCTCGGAGAGTGTCTTTCTACACCCTCACAACGTGCACTACCCACCTTGACCTAGAGGGGGGTCAGTTTGAATGTACTGTGTGGGTGAATCACCGCCCAGCCAAAGCTCTCCTGGACTCTGGGAGTATGGTCACCCTGGTGCATGCCCGGGTAGTCGGAAGGCTCAGTCCAGTACAAAGAACCCTCCGGGTTGTCTGTATCCATGGGGATACTCGGGAGTATCCGCTGATCCCTGTCACCATTTCCACCAGGAACACTTCGGTCACCCAAGAGGTCGGGGTGGTGAGTACTCTGATACATGATGTGATTGTGGGACGGGACTGCCCCTTGTTTGCTGAACTGTGGTGCTTGGCACAATCTGTACTGCCCATCGAACTGGGGAACAATTCAGGGTCACCCCCACCAAACATGACTGTGGACACTGTTGATGAGGAGTTGCTCAAATGTGTTCAAAATAAGAATGTTGTAACTGATGTGAGTGTCCTAGATTCTCAACCTGAGTTAACACCCAAGGAGGGGGAATCCTCTCCTGTGCCGGTTATGGTAGGAGAGGATAAAGAGGAATTATCCCCTGTAGATATTACACTTGGGGTGGATGAGGGGGAGGGTTCTTATCCAGTACACCCTGACTTAGATGTGTCCAGAGGTGCATTTGGCAGGGCTCAAATGGGTGACCCGATGTTGATAAATGCTCGCGAACAGGTAACTGTTGTCAGTGGGGTACCTCAAGCACCAGATGCAGAGAAAAGATTTCCTCACTTTGCGGTCAATAATGATCTGTTCTACCGGGTATCAGAAATTCGGGGAGAAATTGTGGAACAATTACTAGTACCCCAGCCCTACCAGAGAATGGTGCTGGATCTGGCTCACAATGATGCTCTAGGTGGTCATCTGGGAGCTGAGAAAACCGAGGCCCGGATAACAGACCGGTTTTACTGGCCATGGATCGGTGCCGCAGTTAAGAGGTACTGTTCCTCCTGCCCTGTTTGCCAGTTAACTGCCCCAGCACCCCATTATAGGAACCCCTTGGTGCCTCTGACAATAATTGAGGTGCCCTTTGAGCGCATCGCTATGGATATAGTGGGTCCCTTAGAGAAGTCTGCTCGGGGACACCGATATATCCTGGTGGTTCTTGATTATGCCACAAGGTATCCAGAGGCAGTTCCTTTAAGAAACCCTACATCAAAGGCCATTGCACGGGAGTTGTTTTTTATGTTTTCGAGAACTGGCCTGCCAAGGGAAATTTTGACAGACCAGGGGACCCCATTTATGTCCCGGGTGATGGCAGATGTGTGCAAGTTGTTCCAAATCAAGCAGTTGCGAACATCTGTATATCACCCTCAGACAGATGGTCTGGTAGAAAGATTCAACAAAACTCTGAAAATGATGCTTAAAAGGGTTGTGCAGAGAGATGGAAGAGACTGGGATCATTTGCTTCCCGCACTGCTGTTTGCTATTCGAGAGGTTCCTCAGGCCTCCACGGGGTTTTCACCTTTTGAGCTGGTGTATGGTCGCAGACCCCGGGGATTGCTAGATTTGGTGAAGGAGACATGGGAAAGTGAGTCCTCTCCACACAAATCGCTCATTGAACATATCTTTCAGATGAGAGAGAGAATTTCTAAAGTGATGCCTTTAGTACAGGAACATTTGCAGAAAGCTCAGGAGGCCCAGAAAAGGGTGTACAACCGGTCAGCCAAGCTGTGGCAATTTCAGGTGGGGGACCGGGTAGCAGTACTTATACCCACGGTGGAAAGTCGGTTCCTAGCCAAGTGGCAGGGACCATATGAGGTGGTTGAAAAAGTAGGGGAAGTAAACTACCGAGTGCATCAGCCTGGGAAAAGAAAACCATACCAGATCTACCACATAAATTTGTTAAAACCCTGGAGAGACCGAGAGGTGTCCGCCATGGTTGGGGTGGGTATAGAGTCTGATGGTGTTGACGCAGTACACATTGCTGCCACCCTGTCCAAACCCCAAACCCAAGAAGTTAAGGAGTTTCTGCAAAGAAACAAAGGCATGTTTTCAGGACTACCGGGACACGCGTCCGGGATTAAACATGATATTGTGACGGAACCCCATGTAAAGGTTCGGGTAAAGCCGTACCGCATCCCAGAAGCCCATAGAAAGGCTGTTTCTGAAGAGGTTAAAAAAATGCTTCAGCTTGATGTCATTGAGGAGTCACAGAGTGAATGGTCGAGCCCCATCGTGTTGGTACCGAAGCCCAACGCACTCTGCGATTCTGCAATGACTTCAGGAAACTTAACGAGGTGTCAAAATTTGACGCGTATCCCATGCCAAGGGTGGATGAATTAATAGAGAAATTGGGTACGGCCCGTTATATCACCACCCTGGACCTTACTAAGGGATACTGGCAGATACCCCTGACTAAGGAAGCCAGGGAAAAGACTGCTTTTTCCACTCCAGAGGGTCATTTTCATTATAAGCGGATGCCTTGTGGGTTACACTCAGCCCCGGCCACCTTCCAACGAGCGATGGATAGGGTGCTCCGCCCCTACCTGATATATACCTCGGTCTACCTGGATGACATTGTCATCTTCAGTCCAGATTGGGAGTCCCATCTTCCCCGGGTTCAGACGGTTTTGGACGGTTTGAGGAAAGCGGGCTTTACTGTTAACCCTGAGAAAAGTGCGGTAGGGATGGAGGAAGCTACGTACCTGGGATATGTCGTAGGCAGAGGTCTGGTAAAGCCACAATTTAACAAAGTAGAGGCTATCCAGAACTGGCCACGCCACCTCACGAAAAAGCAGGTTCGTGCTTTTCTGGGTATAGTGGGGTATTACCGGCGGTTTGACCCCAATTTTGCCTCTATTGCTGCACCACTGACTGACCTGACGAAAGGTAGGAAGTCAGTGATGATTCAATGGAATGCCAATGCTGAAGATGCCTTCGAGAAGCTTAAAAATGCGTTGTGTCAGCACCCAGTGCTGGTAGTCCCTGATTTCATGAGGGAGTTCATTGTACAGACGGATGCCTCAAGTGAGGGTTTGGGGGCTGTGCTATCCCAAGAAGTCAATGGGGAAGAGCACCCCGTGGTTTTTCTTAGTAGGAAACTGACGGCAGCGGAGAAAAACTATGCTGTGGTGGAAAGAGAGGGCTTGGCCATAAAGTGGGCCTTGGATACTTTGAGATACTTCCTGTTGGGCAGGAAGTTCCGTTTAGTGTCTGACCATGCCCCATTGACCTGGATGAGGCAGCACCGCCACGCTAATGCCAGGGTTACCAGGTGGTTCCTGTCTCTCCAGGAGTTTAACCAAAATGCTGATGCCCTGTCCCGGATGCATTGTGGACTGTCTACTGTTGCCTCAAACACCTCCGCGTTGAGACAGAGGGGGGGGATATGTAGAGGTCGGCAGGGCTGGGTCCTGGATGGACAATATGTTTCACCCCTATTTGGGTTGTGGACCCTTTAAGGACAACCACAGGGTTAATCTTCCTGTCCAGGAAGAGTTTTAAAGCCAGCAACTCCCAGATAGGATTGTGGGAGTTCAGGAAAAGGAAAGTAATCAGTGGAAGCTGTGTGTTTGTGTTCCAAAAGCAGGAGACGTGCTGTGCCTTGCTGGAGAGGCTTCTACATACTGGGGAAAGGATTCCCTAGGCTTGGGACTGTTTAAAGCGTTGGTGAGCCACTATTATTTCTCTGTTTATTTGTGCTGAAGATCAGGACTTTGCTTTAATTTCGCTGAACCAAAGCGTGTACTTATTATGTTGCCTTTTTGACTGCCCTGAAAGGGTGAATAAAACTGTTTTGCTTGTGAAAGACATTGTGCACGTGCTCTGTGGGCCCCCAAACGTCACAATATATATGGACATTATTGAGTTTTTCATACCGACTGAGGAAGGCTTTTTTAAGCCGAAACGCGTCTCGGTAGACCTTTTGTCCCATTTTTATTATTGCTTGCTTTTTAAATAAATAGATTGGTTTTATAACTCCTTATTCGCCACCTTTCTCCGATTTTTCATTTTTTTGCATACACGGATTATTCGCTGTCGAGATAAAGGGGTCTGGGTCTTCACCTTTAAGAGTGCCCAAGGCTATAGCCATTGAGCCTAAATATTGTGAGGCTCCAGAATTGGTGAGTGCAATCCATTCTTGCTATCTCTATTATCCTATATATACAGTTTTATGCTATGGGAGTGCCGTCTCCCGACTCTTTCTGTTTTATCTAGTACCCATTACGGATGAAAGAAGGGGAGTGCCACCCTGTATTTGGCCATAGGCTTTCTTTCCTTGAGCCGGGACCTTGTGGGCTACTATAAATGTGAGTGGTCTATACTCTGGTTAAAACATTCTGACCAACTCTGTGATGACTACCTGCACTATTATCGTTCTTCTATGATGTGTTTTTTTTGAGGAACATTGATGAACAAATGAATCCGATACCAGCACTTTAGAGAAGATCAACACATCCCTTCCTCCGATTTTCTTGAGTAGTAAAAAAAATAATCCAGAAAATTGCTTAAAATATCCTAAAAAATCTATAAATAGACTCTTTACTGCAGAATCTTATAATGAATAGTTTATTAGATATTGAATTAAAACGGGAATATTTTTAACATTGAAGCCTATGGGATTCGCCTGAATAAATCTGCCGCATGAAATCACCGAATGGCAGGACATTTCGGGAACCTTTCACTGCTGGTTTGTGCTCTCTGAATAGCCAAAGCAGTGCTTTTTTATGGGGATTTCACTGCCCTCGAACAGGCACCGACCAGGCACCGTATGTGCAGGCAATTCACCAGGATTTGGCAAATTGCCTGCTCTCTGGATAGCCGAATGGCAAAGAAAGGTAACCGAACGCTGATTTTCAGCATTCGGTTACCTTTCTCCAGCCATTCGGATCTCTTTGAATTACGCTGTAAGTGAACTTCTCTCCTTTTAATCTGCTTTCAGGTGTGATTTTTATATTGTCCACACCTGTTACTTGCCCCAGGTGAGTTTACAGGAGCATCACATGCTTGAAACAATCATATTTATCCACAATTTTGAAAGGGTGCTAAGAATTTTGTCCAGCCCATTTTTGGAGTTTTGTGTGACATTGTGTCCAATTTTCTTTTTTTCCTCCCTTTTTTGGTTTTGTTCAAATTAATGATGAGCCGAACACCCCCGTGTTCGGTTTGCATTCGAACTCGAACAATTTCAAAAGTTCGGGTTCAAAAGCGAACACGATTCGAACTCAATGCAAGTCAATGGGACTCGAACGTTCGATTTTTAGAGTGCCCTCCAAGAGGGCATATATGCAAGATATTTGCCATAAAAGGTGTATGGGGGTCCGGGTAGTGCCCTGGGGGACAGGAAACAAGGACAAAATGCTTAAAAAAATGTTTTTAAAGGAACCGTGAAATAAAGGTTAAGAATAAAAACAAAAAATTCCTTCAAATATCGTGCCTAGGAGGTCCCCATAACCTGCCCGTGAAGTGGCGGATTTGTAGGATTTATAGAAACATTTTAAAACAAAAACATGACATTTCAAATTACGGTAAATGGTTTTCCTTTATTCATAAACAACTGCTTGGGGTGGCAGCCTGTATGAAAAGAGGAGACGTTTTAGGACACGCAGAACAAGTTTAGTGATTTTTTGGGCTAAATTATGATGAAGCTTATGCAGGTTTTGGATGAAAGTAACAATAGGTGCTTTAAAATTGGGCCTTTAGTGTCGGCAACAGTGCCGTCACACCGTAACCCCCTCTGTGGTATTGTGGAAGAGTGCAGGGTTGGACCCTGCAGTCAAATATTAAAATTATATGAATCTGGTACAGGCGTCAGTGCACCCAAATACTTTGCCTTTGGTGGCAGCTAGTGCCTTCACACTGAAAGTAACCCCTTTGGGGTATTGTGGAAGAGTGCAGGGTTGGATCCTGCTGTCAAATATTAAAATGATATAAATCTGGTATAGGTGTCAGTGGCAGTGCACCCAAATATTTTACCTTTTGGTGGCAGCAAGTGCCTTCACACCATAACCCCTCTGTGGTATTGTGGAAGAGTGCAGGGGTGGACTCTGCATGCATTCAAATATTAAAATGATTGGAATCTGCTACACTCATCAGTGCACCCAAATATTGGGCCTTTGGTGGCAGCAAGTGTCTTCACACCGTAAGTAACCCCTCTGTGGTATTGTGGAAGAGTGCAGGGTTGGACCCTGCGGTCCAATATTAAAATGATATGAATCTGGTATAGGCGTCAGTGGCAGTGCACCCAAATATTGGGCCTTTGGTGGCAGCAAGTGCCTTCACACCGTAACCCCTCTGTGGTATTGTGGAAGAGTGCAGCGGTGGACCCTGCGGTCCAATATTAAAATGATATGAATCTGGTATAGGCGTCAGTGGCAGTGCACCCAAATATTGTGCCTTTGGTGGCAGCAAGTGCCTTCACACCGTAACCCCTCTGTGGTATTATGGAAGAGTGCAGGGGTGGAGGTTTTGGTAATGCAGAAGAGATCCCTGATCTATTCAGTTACGTCAGCAACAGGGGATTTATAGCTGCTGATCCAGGACTGATTAATTTTTATTAATGTCAGCCGGTCTACAGAGTCGGTGGACAGACGCACTCTTTTGTCTGTGACAAAACATCCAGCGGCACGGAATATCCTTTCAGAAAGCACGCTGGATGAAGGGCAAACTAGTAGCTGCATAGCATATTGGCTAAGTTCTGGCCAGTGATCCAATCTGCACCATATGGTGAAGGCAGTGGCAATGGAGTGCCTACATTTGACATCCCTGGGCGTCGCGGACTAAAAAAATTAAAAAAGGCATCAGTCAAGCGGCCCTGGTCTTCACCGCTCTTCCTCTGATCATCTGCAGCCTCAGAAGCACCTGTGTCATAAATTGGTAACCTACCAGTGCCTGGAAAGGTGTTACACAATTGTCGCTTTAGAGCGTACTCAAGTTGTTTCATCCTGTCCTCCCTCTGTGCAGGCAGGAGGAGCTCTAAAACTTTACCCTTGTATCATGGATCAAGAAGGCTTGCCAACCAGTAATGATCCCTCTCCTTGATAGCATGAATCCTGGAGTCCTTTACCAGGCTTTGCAGGATAAGGGAGCCCATGCAGCGTAGGTTGGAGGTGGCATTAGCTTCCGAGTCTTCCTGGTCATTAAGGATGACCCCATCGTGCACTTCCTCCTCCCAGCCACGTACTAGTCCTTGGGTTTCTGGGCACACGAAACCCTCCCTTGAGGAATCCCCACCTTCAATGCCCCCACTACTGAAATATTCCTCCTCATCCTCCTCCTGTCTGATCTGAGGACCTGCAGAAATGCTGTCTGCGTAAAGACTGGTGCCTTGAGAGCTAGGGAAGGCCTCCTTTTCCTCTCGCTGCTCTGCCTCTAGTGCCACATCTATAATTCCCCCGCAGAGTGGGCTCCAGCAGGAACACTAAAGGAACTGTGTCACTGATGCATGCACTGTCCCTGCTCACCATCCTCGTTGCCTCCTCAAATGGTGACAGTACAGTGCATGCTTCCTTGATCATCAGCCACTGCGAGGGGAAAAAAAAACAAGTTGACCTGAACCTGTCCTTGTGCTATACTCTGACAGGCACTCATTGATGGCCCTTTGCTGCTTGTGCAGACGCTGCAGCATTGCTAATGTCGAGTTCCACCTGGTGGGCATGTCACAGATCAGACGGTTTGTGGGAAGGTGGAATTCTCTTTGAATTTCTGCCAGGTGAACAGTTGCTGTGAATAACCGTCTGAAGTGGCTGCAGACTTTTCTGGCCTGGCTGAGAAGCTGTGCCAGCCCTGGGTACCTGGTTAGGAAACGCTGTACCACCAGATTTAGGACGTGTGCTAGGCATGGTACATGCGTCAACTTACCCTGGCATAGGGCGGACAGAAGGTTGCTGCCATTATCACAGATGACCATTCCCAGCTGAAGCTGGCGTGCCCCTGCCACGCATCGGTTTAACTGCCACTTCACCAGAGACAGAGAAGGAGGAGGAGGAAGAGGTGGTGAAGCAGACAGACCTCATACAAGCAGCTTTCTGGAGGCGTGGTGGATGAACAAGCTCCAGCACAGAGCCCCATCCTGGATCCCTCCCAGCTGCAAGCAGAGTTACCCAGTGTGCCATGAAGGAAATGTAACGGCCCTGTCCATGCTTGCTGGACCACGTGTCTATAGTCATGTGCACCTTGCTGCTGACTGCCTTTCCCAATGACTCCATAACATTGTCTTCCACATGCTGGTATTGTGCTGGAATGGCCTTCCGTGAAAAGAAATGGCGTTTTGGAACCTGCCACTGTGGTACAGCACATTCAGTAAATTCACGGAAGGAAGCAGAGTCCACCAGCTGGAAAGGCAGCAGCTGTAATGCGAGTAATCTTGCTAAACTGGCATTTAGACGCTGTGCTTGGGGATGGTTGGGACTATATTTTTTCTTACGCTGCAGCAGCTGGGGCAACGTAATCTGACTGCGTAAATCTTCAACTGATGGGATGCTGGCAGATTCAGAGGAAGGACGTGGTACACCCATTACTGTAGCATCATCCCTGTCAGTGGAGGTTGTAGGCAATGACATGACAGGACATATAGTGGGGTAGAGACAGATGAGGAGTTGGACCTATGCAAAGTGTTGTGCCAAAGGGATGCATGGCAGGTGGTCATATGTTGCCTCAAGCATGTGGTACCCAAGCATGGGATGTCTTTCCCACGCTTGATCCTCATCTGACATAGATTACAAATAGCAACGGTGTGGTCTGCTGCACATTTCTTAAAGAACTCCCAGGCATCAGACCACCTGTACATGTGCTTTGAGACAACAGCGCTCTGCACCTGAGCAGCTGTGACTTCTGATGCCTTGGACTGGCTACGGTTGCTCATAGTGTCACGTTCCCACGTTCCAAACCTGTCTTCCCGCCCTCTGTATTTGTATTTTGTGTTTTTTCCCTTGTGTTTCTGTTGCTGCCAATTCCTGGGTGGCCTCCCAGGAGTTAATTGGTGTTCTGTGTGCTGCTCACCTGTTGACCCTTGCCTTGATTTCCCCTGCCTATATTAGAGCAATGTACCTATAGTACATTGCTGGGTCATTTTCCTTTGCCTGGTCTCCTTGCGTCCTGTGTCCTGAGCGCTCCTTGCTGTGTTCCTGATATTCTCCGTTTGTTCATCCTTGTTCAGTTTTTGCCTCTAATATTTCTGTTCCAGTTTATGTCAGTTCCTTCTGTGTATTTAGTTCTGTCTATTGCTGTATTTTGTTTTGCTGTTTATGTTCCATTTAGATTCCCCGGTTACTGATTTTGGCTTGGCTGACTTCCCTTCTGGTTCTGATTCCTGTATCCTATATGACGTACTTTCTCTGGTTATGACCTTTGGCTTTCCTCTATGTGACTCCTCTATATTATATTCCTTGTCAGTACCGTTTCCAAGAAACCCTGTCATCTGTATACAACAAAAGACTCTGTACGGCTTCAAGGTAATACTTTCCTTTAGATTAGATCCGGCTATCCTAAAGACCGGCCTTTCAGTGCAGGGAATCTTTGGTATTGAGGTACAGAGGTCTTTTGTTAACCCTGTGTTGCTTTCATCTGTCCTTGCAGTTTACACTGCATCTCTGCATATAGGGGCTTCTCTCAGGAACCAGGGCCTCACCTTGCTGCGAGTTATATTCATAGGGATATATATACAGACCGACCACTTCCAAGGATTGGAGGGCAAGGATAGGGTGGTGCGTGCCTGGTGGTACTGCCACCGTGACACATAGAGGACGTTGTGCCTCATGTTTGTTGTGCCTCCTCCTCCTCCTCACTTGACTCCTCTGTTCGATCAGGCACCCAGGTGGAGTCAGTGACCTCATCATCATTGTCATCACCACCTATCTCCTCGTCACTGGAGCCAACTTGGCAGTATGCTGCAGCTTCTGGGGCATCATGAGTGCCAGTTATTTGTGTGTCACTGGCACCCCCTTCCTCTAGGTTGATTATACTCACTTCCTCAACCTCAGAGATTGAATCAGAGCACTGTACTTGCTGCGCATCCTCAAGCAGCATGTCACTGTCATTGTATTTAAACAATTCAGCCCGGTATCCCGGTAGGCCAGTCCGGCCCTGGAGGTGGTGGTGGAGCAGACAGACCTCATACAAGCAGCTTTCTAGAGGCGTGGTGGATGAACAAGCTCCAGCACAGAGCCCCGTCTTGGATCCCTCCCAGCTGCAATCAGAGTTACCCAGTGTGCCGTGAAGGAAATGTAACGGCCCTGTCCATGCTTGCTGGACCACGTGTCTAAAGTCACATGCACCTTGCTGCTGACTGCCTTTCCCAATGACTCTATAACATTGTCTTCCACGTGCTGGTATAGTGCTGGAATGGCCTTACGGGAAATGTAATGTCATTTTGGAACCTGCCACTGTGGTACAGCACATTCATCAAATTCACGGAAGGAAGCAGAGTCCACCAGCTGGAAAGGCAGCAGCTGTAATGCAAGTAATTTTGCTAAGCTGACATTTCAACGCTGTGCTTGGGGATGGTTGGGACTATATTTTTTCTTATGCTGCAGCAGCTGGGGCAAAGTAATCTGACTGTGTAAATATTTAGCTGATGGGATGCTGTCACATTGTGAGGAAGGACCTGGTACATCCATTACTGTAGCATCATCCCTGTCAGTGGAGGTTGGAGTCATGGCAGGACATATTGTGGGGGTAGAGACAGGTGAGGAGGACCTACGCAAGGTTTTGTGCCAACGGGATGCGTGGCAGGTGGTCATATGTCGCCTCAATCGTGTGGCACCCAAGCGTCCGGTGTCTTTCCCACGCTTGAGCCTCATCTGACACAGATTACAAATAGCAATGGTGCGGTCTGCTGCACATTTCTTAAAGAATTCCCAGAGAGCAGAGTTCCTGGATGTGTGCTTTGAGACAACAGCGCTCTGCACCTGAGCAGCTCTGACATCTGATGCCTTGAACTGGCTAGTGCTACGGTTGGTCATAGAGGATGTTGTGCCTCGTGTTTGTTGTGCCTCCCCTCACTTGACTCCTCTGTTCGATCGGGCACACAGGTGGAGTCAGTGACCTCATCATCATTGTCATCACCCCCTATCTCCTCGTCACTGGAGCCAACTTGGCAGAATGCTGCAGCTGCTGGGGCAACATGAGTGTCAGTTATTTGTGTGTCATCACTGGCACCCCCTTCCTCTAGGTTAATTATACTCCCTTCCTCAACCTCAGAGATTGAATCAGAGCACTGTAGTTGCTGCACATCCTCAAGCAGCATGTCACGGTCATTGTAATCAAACAATTCAGCTGACTCCTCCGTGTGTGATAGTGAGGCTACGGCAGGAGTAGCTGTGGACATGGAGGCTGCATTAGCTGCTTTGGCAGCTGAGGTGGACTGTAAAGCACTACAAGCCTGGCTGGCAGAGGACTGGGAGGATGAGGATGGCCTGGTTAGCCAATCCACCAAATCCTCTGTATGTTGCTGCTGCTTAAGACAGCCAGCACCAGTTAGAAAGGACAAGCGTGCCCCTGCAGAGGATGCACCATGTCCACGATGACCAGAGGCACAGTCTCCCGAAACAGAGGCTGCTTGCCCTCTTATCTGTGCCTGGGAGCATCTGCCTGTCCTATTTGGTCTTTCTGACATGGTGAGTGATATATAGATTAAAGATATACAGAACTCGGATTCAACTCTGTTATAAAAATTGGAGATATGTTGCAGAACTATGATTCAACTCTGGTATAAAGATTAAAGATTTCCAGAACTCTGGTATAACTCAGTGAGACACCCTGATAGCTGGCAGCCAGTGACAAGACACAGATTACAATTCCCAGAAACCACCTACAAGTCAGTGAGACCCCCTGATAGCTGGTAACAGTGACAAGACACAGATTACAATTCGCAATAATCTGCTAGAAGTATGTGGGACCCCCTGATAGCTGTCAGTGAGAAGACACAGATTACAATTCCCAGAAGCTTCCTATAAATCAGCGAGACCCCTTGATGGGTGGCATTGAGAACACAAAGATTAGAACAATTCCCAGATATTTTCTAAAAATGACTGACCCCCAAAATTGCAGGTGGCAGTGAGAACACAAAGATTACAACAATTCCCAGATATTTTGTATAAATGATTGACCCCCAAAATTGCTAGTGGCAGTGAGAACACAATGATTAGAACAATTCCCAGATATTTTGTATAAATGACTGACCCCCAAAATAGTTGGTGGCAGTGAGAACACAATGATTAGAACAATTCCCAGATATTTTGTATAAATGACTGACCCCCAAAATTTCTGGTGGCAGTGAGAACACAAAGATTAGAACAATTTCCAGATATTTTGTATAAATGACGGACCCCCAAAATTGCTGGTGGCAGTGATAACACAAAGATTACAACAATTCCCAGATATTTTGTATAAATGACTGACCCCCAAAATTGCTGGTGGCAGTGAGAACACAAAGATTACAATAATTCCCAGATATTTTGTATAAATGACTGACCCCCAAAATTGCTGGTGGCAGTGAGAACACAAAGATTACAATAATTCCCAGATATTTTGTATAAATGACTGACCCCCAAAATTGCTGGTGGCAGTGAGAACACAAAGATTACAATAATTCCCAGATATTTTGTATAAATGACTGACCCCCAAAATTGCTGGTGGCAGTGAGAACACAAAGATTACAACAATTCCCAGATATTTTGTAGAAATGAGACCCCCACAATAGTTGCTGGCAGTGAGAACACAAAGATTACAACAATTCCAAGATATTTTGTAGAAATGAGACCCACAAAATAGTTGGTGGCAGTGAGAACACAAAGATTAGAACATTTCCCAGATATTTTGTAGAAATGAGACCCCCCCAATAGCTGCTAGCAGACTGGCAGTGAGAACACACACTAACACAACAATCTCCTCTCAAAACACATGCTGAAGGCTGTGTGAAGCCTTATATAGTGTGCTGCGGGACTTAGCTCTGTGAGCCCATGATTGGGCAAAATTTGCCCAATCAGGACTCCTGAGCCGTGATTGGCATAGTCTTGTACCTGTCTTGCGCCTGATCACAGGTCAGGTGCAAGGCTGTAGCCAATTACAAGCTTCAGGCCAGTGGAAAAGTGCATTGTGGTCCATTGTGGGCGAACATGCGGCGAACACGCGGAAATGTTTGTAGTTTGTGAACATGCGAACAGACGATGTTCAAATCGAACTCCGAACCGAACAGCTCATCCCTATCTGGCTAGAGGCCTATTGTCTATTGCCTCTATGAACAAGGGTGTCTCTCTCAGAGCGAGTGTCAGCCAAGTGTCAAGGGTCGTATTACCAGAGAGCGTCGTCAACAGAATGCCAAGGGTTAAGAGCCAGGAGAGAAGCCAAACAAGCCAGGGTCGATACATAATATCAGATAAAACTCGCAACGAGCACTGAGAGGAGTGAAAACCACATCAGGGCAATGAAAGTCTCTCAAGCCTCTAGTTATAAACCTGGCGGGAGCCACGTCATCACACCACATATCGCCCATGGCCTAACCACATGACCGCGAGTGACCAGCATATCTCTTGGCGCCTGGCCAGCGAGCAGAGAGGTAGATGCCTCTGGGCGCCGTGGGAATGAAGACGACGTGGGACATAACATTAGGACCTTGTGATCCTAATGCTAATTACTGTGCTTGCACTTTACACTCCCCATGTTAAGTATAGGGAGCGCAAAGTACAGTAAGCTTGCACATGGTTTGCTTTTTAACTCGTTTCGAAGATGATCTGTGCAGAGCGCTAGTGCTCATTTATGTAAGCACTAGCGTTAGCTTTAAGGAGATGATAGAGCCCAACATTTTTTGTTAGTGCAGCACCATTGTTCACATTATAATTTAAAAGTGAACAATAGTGCTGCCTGAATAAATTGAACGAAAATATAAATGTTTTTTTTTTTTTTTAATTATTGTTATATATTTATTTTTATTTATTTTTTTAATTTAGTTTTACACTTATCCTGGGCATGTTTGGTACCATTGGAAAGGTAATGCTCCAGCTGCCACATCCAAAATCCCTCTCACGTGCTGTAAAAAGTCACCCCAGAGAAAGTGCCATGTTTGCCACAAGAAAGGAGTTTGAAAGGATTGCAGTTATTATTGCCGTACCTGCCCATCTCTACCTGCCATCTGCACGACAGATTGTTTAAGAGACTACCATACAGAGCTGTACTATTGAATCACTCTGTATGGGAACTTATCAAAGTGAATTTTCTGGATTGTCCTGACTACTCTTTGTTAGCTAGAGTTGGGGTGATTCCTTGTATTAAGCGCCTTCCCGATGGGTCTAGATGTGTATAGACCAGCGTGCTGCAGCCTGGAGGAGGTAGAAGGGCAATGCCTTGCTGTACTGCCTGGATTATTTTGAAAAAATGGGGGTTTACCTCCTATTGGCGCTGCTCGCTGGAATTATTGGGCACCTGACAGTTTTCACATATGCAGATGGTTAGATAAATACAGCATTGGTATATGGAAATGGAGCGGGTAGACAAGACATGTGAATATGTTAGTTTTTCAATTCATTTTTAACTTGGTTTAAAGAAGGGAGTGCTTGTCAGGTCCTTGGGATGCTGGGACTGTGAGTTCAGTAATTATTTATTTTCTTGTCCAGTAAGAGGTCATCTCCTGATGCCGGGATCGCCTTGTCACCTCAAAGATATAAGCGGGACAGAGGCCGGACAAATAGTGCGTTCTGATAGTATTATCAATAAACCAAATAAAACAAGCGTAGTTACACTTACGTGATTCAGAGCTAGAAAATGTCTTAGCCCATCATTTGTGTGTTGTTAGCCCATAAAGGTGGCCAAAACTTCCCTTCTTTTTGCTGTCCTCCTTTTATCTCTGTGGTGGAACTGCGTAGCCTTAGGTCTATCTTAGATGAGATGGACTCGGTCTAAGCGGTGGTCCTTGTTCCGGGAGCGTTTACAAATAAGGGAGGCAGATAGTAAAATAAAAAAAGGGGTTTTATTGGGCATAACACATATAAAATAAAGATGAATATTAGCTAGGGTTTGCAGGACGTGTTTCGTCAGTGCAATACTGGCCTCTTCAGCTGTGAAGAAAACAAAACTCTTTGTTAGCTGCCTGTACCGACTTATTGGCTTGTTATACTGATTACTCGGACTTCTGGATTCCCCTGACCTTGGCCTGTCTCTGTTTATGTTAAGCCCAGCCATTATAAAGTAGCTACACCAAACAACTCAAAATACTACATTTAGAATACTTGTTAAATGGCATAGCATCATTGTAGCAATTCTCTTTCTTGAGGTGCCATGTCCTCTGAAATATGACAAATCCAAAAACTAACTTTGTCAGATTTCAATTTGTAAAAGCTGAAATCAGGAAGCCCTATATTTGACCCTGTAACTTTCCGCCCCCCCAAACCTCTACATTGGTGGTACTGTTATACTCCTGAGATATCGCTGAATGAACACAAATATATGTATCTTATTGCACAAAAAGCTAGGCATGCTATGACATTCACACTTAAAATATAATGCAGAACTTTGAAAATAACAAAATTTGCTATTTTCTCACAGTTTTTAGAATTTTTTTCATATTAAATTAACACCTTAGTGACCGGGCGGTTTTACAAAAGTCCGTCTGAAAGTGCCCGCTGCGGTTTTCACATTTCTGCGCTGTTTGTGTTTAGGTCAAATTTTCCTCTTACTCGCTTATGTAACCTACACATATTATACACTATATTGCCAGAAGTATTCGCTCACCCATCCAAATAATGAGAATCAGGTGTTCCAATCACTTCCATGGCCACAGGTGTATAAAATAAAGCACCTCGGCATGCAGACTGTTTTTACAAACATTTTAGAAAGAATGGGTCGCTCTCAGGAGCTCAGTGAATTCCAGCGTGGAACTGTGATAGGATGCCACCTGTGCAACAAATCCAGTCGTGAAATTTCCTAGCTCCTAAATATTCCACAGTCAACTGTCAGCTGTATTATAAGAACATGGAAGTGTTTGGGAAAGACAGTAACTCAGCCACGAAGTGGTAGGCCACTTAAACTCACGGAGTGGGGTCAGCGGATGCTGAGGCGCATAGTGTGAAGAGGTTGCCAACTTTCTGCAGAGTCAATCGCTACAGACCTCGAAACTTCATGGGGCCTTCAGATTAGCTCAAGAACAGTGCGCAGAGAGCTTCATGGAATGGGTTTCCATGGTCGAGCAGCTGCATCCAAGCCATACTTCACCAAGTGAAATGCACAGTGCCGGATGCAGTGGTGTAAAGCACGCCGCCACTAGACTCTAGAGCAGTGGAGACGCGTTCTCTGGAGTGATGAATCGCACTTCTCCATCTGGCAATCTGATGGACGAGTATGGGTTTGGCGGTTGCCAGGAGAACGGTACTTGTCTGACTGCATTGTGCCAAGCAGTGGTGTATTTAAGTTTTGTGCTGCCCTAGGCCTGACTAAACTCGTGCACCCCCTAATTTAAACTTGAGGCACCCCTTCCTGTCAAGGACACACCTCTTCCTGGTTAATCCCCACCCTTCCTCTTTAAGCTCCGCCTTTTCCTCTCTTTATATTAAAAGTGGATACCAAGTGCCTACTTGTATATTTTGTATACCATTTCAAATGTATCTATTGAGATAAATAAAATTATGAATTGTTTAAATTCAAGCATTTTTACAAAGAACAGCCACGCATGTCAAGTATACTGGATCACAGCCGCTCTAATTGGTTGAACAATAAAATACACAGAAACGTGCACTGCATATGAGCGTATCACAGAACTGCACAGCAATAAAACTCACAGTAATGTGCAGTGTGTATGAGCGTATCCCAGAGCTCCAGGGCAATACAACTCACAGTACTATGGAGTGTGTATCACAGAATCCACAGCAATAAAACTCCCAGCAATGCAATGTTTGGTGTGTGTCAGCGTATCAGAATCCACAGCAATAAAACTCCCAGTAATGCAAAGTGCGGGTCAGCGTATCAGAATCCACAGCAATAAAATTCCCAGCAATGCAATGTGCGGTGTGTATGAGTGCATCAGAATCCACTGCAATAAAACTCCCAGCAATGCAATGTGTGATGCGTATGAGTGCATCAGAATCCACTGCAATAAAACTCCCAGCAAACCGAGTGTATATGAGCACACAGCAATTATTTATTCTACATTTACCGGCCTCCGTCCGCGGTAGGGCTGTGTGCAGAGTCAGCAGGGACTGTGTACAGACTGAGCAGGAGGTCCCTCCAGGCCACGTTAGGATCGCGGCTGTGCCTGTGCGTGGAGCCATCTTGTCAGCAGTGGGGTGCCACTGCCAGAGGGTGCACGTGACTTTGATTCCCTTCCCGGTGGGTGTTCAGTCCAGAATAGAGTGACAGTCAATGTTAACGAAAGGGCGGGCAGCTGCGTGCGTGTCACGTGGTTCAGCCAGTCACCCGGCGGGTCGCCGCCCCCTGGAAAGTGCCGCCCTAGGCCTAGGCCTTGTTGGCCTAGGCCAAAATACACCAGTGGTGCCAAGTGTAAAATTTGGTGGAGGGTGGATTATGGTGTGGGGTTATTTTTCAGGAGCTGGGCTTGGCCCCTTAGTTCCAGTGAAAGGAACTCTGAATGCTTCAGCTTACCAAGACATTTTGGACAATTCCATGCTCCCAACTTTGTGGGAACAGTTTGGAGCTGGCCCCTTCCTCTTCCAACATGACTGTGCACCAGTGCACAAAGCAAGGTCAATAAAGAGTCTGGTGTGGATGAACTTGACTAGCCTGCACAGAGTCCTGACCTCAACCCGATAGAACACCTTTGGGATGAATTAGATCGGAGACTGAGAGCCAGGCCTTCTCGTCCAACATCAGTGTGTGACCTCACAAATGCGCTTCTGGAAAAATGGGCAAAAATTCCCATAAACACACTCCTAAACCTTGTGGACAACCTTCACAGAAGAGTTGAGGCTGTTATAGCTGCAAAGGGTGGACCGATGTCATATTGAACCCTATGGATTAGGAATGGGATGTCACTTAAATTCATATGCGAGTCAAGGTAGGTGAGCGAATACTTTTGGCAATATAGTGTATACCGTTTTTTCCGCCATTAAATGGACTTTCCAAAGATACCATTATTTACATCATATCCTATAATTTACTATAAAAAAATGATATATGATGGAAAAAACACACTTTTCAAAACTTAATCCCCAAAAAACTACAACCGCCAAATAAGACCCCGACTAAGGCTAGGGTCAGACGAACGCATTTTTCACGTCGTCCGTGAAAAAGTTCGGTCGAACGAACGTACGTATTTTTCCCCGGAATACGCGATAGCGGTCATACGATGCGCCTTTTCGTCCGTGATTTTGTACGGATCATCAATAAAACACTTTTTGAGTCTGGACGTTATGTTGGCCGGACATTAGCAGCGTCTGACGTCTCCTAATCACGCACACACGCCGCTATGCGGCCGCAGCGCACTCTGTACGTCAGTAGTAGCGGTTTGACGTTCTCGAAAAAATGCGTTCGTTGGCCACTTGCGTTGCGCGGACGAACTTTCGTGCGGCCGTTCGTCGTATGTTCCCCGGCATTGGACGTCATTTGCTGCTAGTACGGCCGTGATTTCGTGCGGCTAAACGCACGTTAAAACTGCGCTAGTCTGACCCTAGCCTAAGGCTGGGGTCAGACGAACACAGTGTGAACATGCATTTAGCCGCACTTTATTACGGCTGTGGTAGCAGCAAATGACGTCCAATGACGGCCAACATACAAAGTACGGCCGCAGAAAAGTGCGACCGAAGAACCCAAGCGGCAAACGAGCGCATTTTTGCAAGAATGTCGAACCGCTAATACTGACGCACAGAGTGCGCTGCGTCGGCGGCATAGCGGCGTGTGTGCATGATTAAGAGACGCCAGACGCTGCACATGTCCGGCCAACATCACGTCCATTTGTTTTTTATAGCTCTGTCAAAAATCACGGCTGTAATTGCGCACCGTGTAACCACTGTTGCGTCTTCCATCAAAAAGTGCGTCCATGCGTCCGGATGCACTTTTTGACGGAAGACGCCAAAAATGCTTTAGTCTGACCCTAGCCTAAATAGTTTTGAAATTTTGTCTTGAGATTAGAAATACCCAATTTTTACATGTTTTTGCTTTTTAACCCCTTCACTGCTGAGCCATTTCAGCTATATGCGCGGAGCTAATTTTGACCGTTTTATGCTCATCATTTTTAGATGCCAGCTTAAGTCCTATTTTATTAAACTCCCCAGATAATTTTTTTAAACTATTTTTAATTTTTTTTTATTATTATTATTATTATTTTTTTAAATTTCAAATTCAAAAGGATCCCCCTATCTCCACTTGGCAGCTAGGGGGTTAAATGGCCCACTGACGTCCTCACACATATGATGAGGATGTCAGTGGGTGGGGGGGACCCGAAGGCTTGGCTGACATCCAAGATGTCAGCCACTTCCGGGTTTGAATCGCGATCCAGCAATGAATAGGTTAATGATGGATCATGCTGAAAAAAGGAGACTCTCCCCTTTCTGGCAGTACAATTTGTTAGCTTCTAGGTGTAACAGTTGGGGAGATAGATGGCTCCAAAGGAGCCCCCTCCCCTTCCACCTTTTGCACTGCAGGCACCGGGTGGGGCGCCTGGCAATGACATCATCACGCAACGTGATGACGTCACCACGACTGCCGGGCCCCCTCAAAAGGTGGGGCAGACTCCAGGCCTGCCAGAATGCTGAGGGAGCCCAGCGAGGGAGGTGAGTATCGGGAAGGAGGGAGGTTAGAAGACCCTGACGTACTATGTACGTCAGTGGGTCTAAAGGAGACTTCCCGATCGGACGTACACAGTATGTCAGCATTCGGGAAGGGGTTAAGTTTCATAAATAAATCTTTGACGGGAAATGAAAGTCCTATTTCTCCTGAACAAAATGATATATAAGGGAGGGTTCGCTTAATATGAAATAAGTAAATTATGGTTGAACAGTTGTATAGCTCAAATTCTGGGTTTTGTTTCGATCAGAACATGTCAAATTAAAATTATCTCCATCCTTAAGGGGTTAAATTCCTCATTCTAACGGTGAACAAAAACAAAGGGCAGTATTACAAAGCTGGTGCTAATTTAAACAGGGCTGTTGTAAACTTACCAGAGCCATTATAGTCTATGGAGTTGTTAAATTTAGAAATGGTTAAGTTAGCACCAACTTTGTAATATCTGCTCAAAAAGTGGTTTTGCGCACTAATCCTTATCAGGGTGGTTGCGTAAACCAGGAGCCTCCAGCTTACTTCATGTATAAAACATAACAAGAAAAATAGGTTGTCTTTTTGTTTGCCCCTATGACTCCATGCAAAACAAAACAGAGGTTTTAGGCCATTAAAGTGTTAAACCCACCCGCCACGTCGTGGCAACCTGTTAAGGTAGGTCCTAACCTGATGAAACCAAAAATTGCCTACCGGCAACTCCACATTCTCCTGCTGCTTCTCAGCCAACTTTGTAATATTGCCCTACACTACAGGGTAATTCAAAGAGAATCGAAAAGTCACCGCACGTTCGGTGACTTTTCGTTCTCTTCAATTCGGTTCGTTTTGCCAATCCCATTTTGGTGACCCTGCGGTGTAATCAGCAAGCACCACAGGGTCCCTGAATTGCAGGGAAAGGCCGCCGCAAACCTGACGAAAACTCACCGCAAAACCCAGCGAATGCACGCCGAAAACCCGCAAAAACATCTGTATTAACCCGGCGAAAACCACGGAAAAACCCGAGCAGGAGCTGATCACACGCAGCGAAGCCACTGGAAAAAGCCGACACCGCAGACGAGTGAAGTGAATAAATTAGGAAAACAGTTTGCTTGAATGTTTGAAAAGTGAAACGCTGTTTGCAAAGAAACTACAGAGCGAAAATGTCTGAAATTTACATATGAGATCCAGGGAAAGATAATAAAAAAGGGCTGTTACAGAAAAAATAAGTAAACTTAAAAAAAAAATCTGACTTTTTTTTAAAAACAAATAAAAGCCAGAAAAATGCTTAAAATATCCTAATAAATCTATAAATAAAGAGACTCTTTACTGCAGAATTTTATAATGAATGGTTTATTAGATATTGAATTAAAACTGGAATATTTTTAACATTGAAGCCTGTGGGATTTGCCTGAATAAATCTGCCGCATGAAACCACCGAATGGCAGGGCATTTCGGGAACCTTTCACTGCTGTTTTTTGTTCTTTGAATAGCCGAAGCAGTGCTTTTTCATGGGGATTTCACTGCCCTCGAACAGGCACCGAACAGGCACCGTATGTGCAGGCAATTCGCCAGGATGTGGCGAATTGCCTGCTCTCTGGGTAGCCGAATGGCCAAAAAAGGTAACCGAACGCTGATTTTCAGCATTCGGTTACCTTTCTCCAGCCATTCGGATCTCTTTGAATAACCCTGCTAGTGTTTGATAAGGTTTACAGGACTATTCAAAGAAAGGTGAAAATCTGGAGAATAGGCAGCAGAAGAGAACAATCTAGACCAAATAGTCAATTTGGAAAGTGAGATAAATGGGAAAAAATTTCTGGTTTGGTGATTTTGGCCTATAATTTCCACTGCTCCAGTCATTCGCCTGAGTTTCACCTTTCCTTGAATAGAGCTGTTAGTATTGCTGCTTTGAGCTTAATTGAATAATGTCATATGAAAGAGTCTAAACTGAGTTCATTAATAACTAAAGAATATAACCAAAGATGCTCCAAAATAGAAATATAATTATTTCCAAACAGCAAGCCCATATAATTCTGTATTCCCCTACCAGCAATCCCACAGAATTCTGTATTCCCCTCAGCAAGCCCATTTAATTCTGTATTCTCCCCCAGCAGGCCAATATAATTCTGTATCGCCCCCATATAATCCCCCAGCAAGCCCATATAATTATGTATCCCTTTATATTCCCCCCGGCAGGCCCGTATAATTCTGTAACCCCCCATATAATCCCCCCAGCAGGCCCATATAATTCTGTATTTCCCCCCCAGCAAGCCCATATAATTCTGTATTTCCCCCCCAGCAGGCCCAAATAATTCTGTATCCCCATATAATCCCCCCCAGCAAGCCCATATAATTCTGTATCCCCTCATATAACCCCACCAGAAAGCCCATATAATTCTTTACCCCCCAGCAAGCCCACATAATTCTGTATCCCCCCCAGCAGGACCATATAATTATGTATCCCCCATATTAATCATCCCAGCAAGCTCATATAATTCTGTATCCCCTCATATAATCCCCCCCGGGAAAGCCCTTATAATTCTGTATCCCCCCATATAACCCCCCCAACAGGCCCATATAGTTCTGTTTTGCCCCCCCAGCAAGCCCATATAATTCTGTATCCCCACCCATATAATCCCCCCAACTTTATTGCTGCCCCCCAATCTGAATCCAATGTGGTGGTGATCCATCCTGCAACACAATTAATCTGAGTATACTCACCAAGGCACTCAGCTGCCCCCCACAGCTCCTCTCTCCCGGACTCCACTTCACTGTGCACGTCGTCGGCCTCCCTCCTCTTCTGCGCAATGTGGCGTCCACATCATGTGTGAATATGTCATGCTCCATGGCTGCAACCATCCTGAAACCCCCCTGGTGGTGCACTTCCTGTACTGCTCCTGCCCTGCAACCTACAATCAGCATCCAGCAATGTTATAGTCAAAACACCAAAACACGTGACGCACAGAATAAAGGGCTCTGCCCCAGACCGACCATTGCTGGTTCATTACAGCTCATGCTTTCAAAGAGTGAACTAGTACTTTGTATTGCTGATCTGCATTCCCAACCTGTTCCTGCTGATCCTTATTATTCCTGGCTCACGCAACCACACCATCATCCTTCAGAATACTACCTGGTCAATTTATATATATTCATCCTCCACCCATATCCACCTGTTTATCTGTGCAGATCACTGCACGCTGGGCTCATATTCCCCTCACCCCGGTGCCACCCGGTACCAACCCCTGACACAAGATGTGAGTTGTGCTGCGGGGACAGCGCCTATGCAGCGATGTTCCCAGCAACGTGCTATGTGCATGGGAGACATGCTGCAGTGCTGTGGCCACAGATCGCAGTCAGACAACCGACGGCAGCTCACTGAGCAGGATTTCAGCCCTTCGCGGCATAGTGTGTTACCAATTGTTTTTTTGGTGACTATGGTCCCAGCTGCCTTGAGATCACTGACAAGATCCTCCTGTGTAGATCTGAGCTGATTCCTCACTGTTCTCATGATCGTTGAAACTCCACAAGGTGAGCTCTTGCAGACCGAGGGACATTGACAGTTATTTTGTGTTTCTTCCATTTGTGAATAATTGCACCAACTGTTGTCACCTTCTCACCAAGCTGCTTGATGATGGTCTTGCAGTCCATTGCAGCCTTGTGTAGGTCTACAATCTTGTCCCTGTCATCCTTGGACAGCTCTTTGGTCTTGGTCATGGTGGCGACTTTGGAATCTGATTGATTGCTTCTGTGGACAGGTGGTTTGTATACAGATAACAAATTGAGATTAGGAGCACTCCCTTTAAGAGAATGCTCCTAATCTCAGCTCGATACATGTATAAAAGACTAAAAAAAATTATGTGAGTCTCCATAGGAAAACAATAAGGCCCCCATTACACTCTTCGCGCAGCAAATGGAGGAAAAAACCATTAGCGCAAACTATGCGCGTTAACGTCCAACGCGAGTGACCCTGCGCGAACCCAGCGCGAGCGCAAGTTCCTGCGCGCTTCCTATACTTAACATTGTGAGCGCAAATGTGCTAAGCGGATGGTATTACAATCGATGCGCAACTTCCTACGAACGACGTTTGCACGCATAATTTTAACTTTTCTGAAAACCTGGTGGTAAATGCAAATCTGAACGTTCTGCCGGAACAAAATACACCAGCACAAAAAAAAAAATACAGCACAGTACAGTTACACATTCTACACACACCCAGACATTAAAATTTAATAATTTGTCAAAATATTTTTTGCTGCAGCACAGATACGCAGATTGACTTTGACAGGCGCAACAACCGAAACCTAGAAAATAGTGGTTCTTAATTCTGATTTGCTGAATCCCGAGAAAATAACAGTCTGCCCACCGATTCCTGCACGCAACGTTCATTTGCGCCCGGCTTTGCGCGTCGGATTTGCGCACGGGAAAACTTGAAGGCTGAAAAAATGCGCTCGGATCGTAATACCGCGTTAATTTTCGTGCAATAACGCATTAACGCATTTTGCGCTGTGCGAGCACATTTGCGCGAAAATTGTAATAGGGGCCTACGTATCTTAGTTGGCTCCTCGAATCTCTCCTTCCTTCAACATTCAAAATACAAAGCGAACCCTAGAGACAAACAAATCAGGCCACAAAGTTAAAACACGCTCCAAAGCAATACTCACTTCTCAATCAGTAGGTATAGAAACATAGAAAAATGTCGGCAGATAAGAACCTTTCGGCCCATCTAGTCTGCCAAATTACATGGATAATTTACCTGGATTTATCTTTTGTTTAGGATAGCCTTATGCCTATCCCATGCTTGCTTAAATTCAATTACTGTTTTGGCCTCTACCACTTCAACTGGAAGGCTGTTCCATGTATCCACCACCCTCTCAGTAAAATAATGCTTCCTGATGTTACTTTTAAACCTTTGCCCCTCTAATCTAAGACTATGTCCTCTTGTTTTGCTACTTTGTTTCCTTTTAAATATACTCCCTTCCTCTACCTTGTGGATTCCCTTTACGTATTTAAATGTTTCTATCATATCTCCTCTGTCTCGTCTTTTTTCCAAGCTGTACATGTTAAAATCATTAAGCCTTTCCTGGTAACTTTTCTCCTTCAAGCCGTACACCATTTTAGTAGCCCTTCTCTGAACTCTCTCTAAGATGTCTATATCCTTCTGGAGATACGATCTCCAGTACTGCACACAGTACTCCAAGTGAGGTCTCACCAGTGCTCTGTACAGTGGCATGAGCACTTCCCTTTTCCTACTGCTAATACCTCACCCTACACAACCAAGCATTCTGCTGGCATTTCCTGCTGCTCTATTACATTGACTACTTACCCTTAGATCCTCTGAAATAATAACCCCTAAATCCCTTTCCTCAGATGTTGAGGTTAGGACTGTATCAAATATTCTATATTCAGCCCTTGGGTTTTTACGTCCCAGGTGCATTATCTTGCACTTATCCACATTAAAACTCAATTGCCACAGCTCCGACCATTTTTTTAGTTTACCTAAATCATTTGTCATTTAGCTGATCCCTACAGGAACGTCAACCCTGTTGCAAATCTTTGTGTCATCAGCAAAAAAGACATACTTTTCCATTAATACCTTCTGCAATATCACTAATAAAAATATTAAAGAGAATGGGTCCAAGTACTGACCCCTGAGGTACCCCACTGGTAACAAGACCTTGCGCCGAATAAACTCCAATTACCACAACCCTCTGTTGCCTGTCAATCAGCCACTGCCTAATCCATTCAACAATATTGGAATCCAAGCTCAAAGATTGCAATTTATTGATAAGCCTTCTATGCGGAACAGTATCAAAAGCCTAACTGAAATCTAAATAAGCAATGTCTACTGCACCACCTGTGTCTATTATTTTTGTTACCCAATCAAAAAAATCAATAAGATTAGTGTGGCATGATCTCCCTGAGGTAAACCCATGTTGTTTCTGATACTGTAATCTATGTGTTTTTAGATGTTCAACAATCCTTTCTTTTAACATGGTTTCCATTAATTTCCCCACTACTGACGTAAGACTAACCGGCCTATAGTTCCCCGATTCCTCCCTACTACCCTTCTTGTAAATGGGCACAACATTTGCTAATTTCCAGTCTTCTGGGACGACTCCTGTTAGCAAGGATTGGTTAAATAAATCTGTTAACGGTTTTGCTATTACATCACTGAGCTCTTTTAATAATTTAGGGTGGATCCCATCAGGCCCCATTGATTTATTTGTCTTTACTTTAGACAGCTGCTGTAGAACCTCCTCCTCTGTAAACTGATATGTTAGTGTTTCCTCCTAACTGAGGTCCCTTTCCTTCCTTTTCTACTGGAAAGACTGAACAAAAATATTCATTGAGGCAGTCAGCGAGACTTTTATCCTCTTCTACATACCTTCCTTCCTTTGTTTTTAATCTAACTAATCCTTGTTTTACTTTTCTTTTCTTGTTTATGTATCTAAAAAATGTTTTGTCCCCTTTTTTTACTGACTGAGCTATTTTCTCTTCTGCGTGTGCTTTGGAAGCTCTTATAAATTGCTTTAGAGCTTAGTCTTATAATGGCCATTAATAAGAAACCAAACCTCTAATTGTGTTTTAGTTTCACACGGTATAATGGGAATAAGCGCAGATGACATTTTTTTCTTTGTTTCACACATGTTGGGCTGGATGCATTTGGTGGTTGCAGCCGCCCCATCCATAGGCGCGACGCCACCCCTCCTGTACTATGTATGTTTCAATGTACTACCAGCCAGGTCATCCCTGCAGCAAGATCCCGCTCCGTGTCTTTGTTTTTGATCCCAAAGTGGATTTTTGTTTCTGGGGGAGCATAAATAAAGGCCCACCAGTCTACCTCATATCTGACAATCAGCATGAGCAGGTATGGTTTGCTATACAGCAGCCTGTGGTTTCATTTTTGGATAGGACTCGCCCTCACTAGAGGTGCCTTGACGCTGGCGGGCGAGCTTAGTCTTATAATGGCCATTAATAAGAAACCAAACCTCTAATTGTGTTTAGTTTCACACGGTATAATGGGAATAAGCGCAGATGACATTTTTTTCTTTGTTATGTTTCACACATGTTGTTGGGCTGGATGCATTTGGTGGTTGCAGCCGCCCCATCGGGGAATAGGCGCGACCCCACCCCTCCTGTACCTTATAAATTACTTTGCCTCTTTCTGCCTAATCTTATAGGTTTGCCTATCTTCTTCACTCTGAGTTTTTTTATAATTATTGAATGCGGTCTTTTTGTTCTTCACTATTTTGGCCACTTCTGCAGAGTACCACAGTGGTTTCTTCCCTTTTTTGTTTTTGCTAACAAGCCGAATGCAATTGCCTGTGGCCTTCAATAATGCTTCCATTAAATAATCCCATTTCTCCTGGACTCCCTTTAAACTCCTCCAGTCTGATAATGACTCCTTCACACAAAATCTCATTTTAGAAAAATCTGTTTTTTTAAAGTCTAAAACTTTTGTTGTTGTGTGGTGCGGCTCCATCCCTGTTCTTATATTAAACCATACTGACTGGTGATCACTAGATCCCAAATTTTCACCTACAACAACGTCTGAATGATAAATGATAAATGAATCCTTTATTAGTATCAAAAGCTCATTCAACGAAGTTCATGGAAATCAGTCCACTTCATCAGGAATAGTGATGAGCCCAACACCCCCGTGTTCGGTTTGCATTCGAACTCGAACAATTTCAAAAGTTCGAGTTCGAACGTGAACACGAACCAAACTCAATGCAAGTCAATGGGACTCGACAGTTTGATATTTAGAGTGCCCTCCAAGAGGGCATATATGCAAGATATTTGCCATAAAAGGTGTATGGGGGTCTGGGTAGTGCCTTGGGGGACAGGAAACAAGAACAAAAAGTTTTTAAAAAAACATTTTTAAAGGAACAGTGAGTTTTCCATGAAATAAAGGTTAAGAATAAAAACGAAAAATTCCTTCAAATATTGTGCCTAGGAGGTCCCCATAACCTGCCCGTGAAGTGGCGGATTTGTAGGATGTATAGAAACATTTTAAAACAAACAAATGACATTTCAAATGACAGTAAATGGTTTTCCTTTAATATATTCATAAACAACTGCTTGGGGCGGCAGCCTGTATGAAAAGAGGAGACTTTTAGGACACGCAGAACAAGTTTAGTTATTTTTTGGCTAAATTATGGTGAAACTTATGCAGGCTTTGGATGAAAGTAACAATAGGTGCTTTAAAATTGGGCCTTTAGTGTCGGCAACAGTGCCGTCACACCGTAACCCCTCTGTGGTATTGTGGAAGAGTGCAGGGATGGACCCTGCGGTCCAATATTAAAATGATATGAATTTGGTATAGGCGTCAGTGGCAGTGCACCCAAATATTGTGCCTTTGGTGGCAGCAAGTGCCTTCACACCGTAACCCCTATGAGGTATTGTGGAAGAGTGCAGTGGTGGAGGTTTTGGTAATGCAGAAGAGATCCCCGATCTATTCAGTTACATCAGCAACTATAACAAAACCGGGTCAGCAATGTTTAGGCACTTGTACTGCGCTACTGTATATGGTGAGAATCGGCGCACACCAGTAGCAACAGGAAGCAAACAGAACAGGCAAGGAATACACACAGAGAATAGTCAAATGGCAGGCAAAGTCAGCAACAGATCGGGTCCTCAGAACAAGCAGGGTCAGTAACAAGTATACAAACTGATTCGGTAAACTAGCGTTGCGGGAATAAAGGCTGAGACACACTGAGCGTGTAGCGACGCACAGCGTAGCGAAGTGAAGAGAAGCAAACATTTTGCAGGCGTGTCTACACGCCTCGCAGCGTGTCTACACTGTATTACATTTGCTTCTCACCGCACTGGACAGGAATCCACTAACTAAAAATGTACACACAAAACCGTCTTATTTTCACAAAGCACATGTTATATAGGCAAAAAAAAGTTTCTACTGAATAAAATACATCAAAAATTACTGTTAATTTAATAGGAATAGTATAAAAATATAAAAAAGGTAACCCCTGAACATATATATTATAGGGACACGGAGCGCTGTGTATAGAGTAGGGATGCATTGATGCCACACACAGACATATACATATATATCAACACGCAAACCTATATATATCAACATGCAGATATATATATATACACCCACCCACAGACCTCAGACCATATATACACATACGCACATGGGGGGGTGGCATGTGGACAATCTCAGCTAAATGCGCCCCCCCCCATTTGGCTGATCCCTCCAGAAGAAATGTTGAACCCGACAGAGCTGAGAATATATATATTATTCTCTGCTCTACCACTCTACCAGGTTCAACATTTCTTCTGGAGGGATCAGCCAAATGGGGGGGGGCAATTAGTTGCCAAAATGTATGTGTAATACAAGTCTGGATATATTTATAAGAATATACATATATATCATATATATATATATATATATCATACCTGCCCTTACCTTCCCCTATAAGTTTGCTAAAAATATACACACAAAAAAAACAAACCACTGCCTGAGACCCTGTGCAGCCCACATGCCACCCCCCTCTACCTGGCTGAATGTATAATATATATATAATTAAATACATTTAGCCAGGTAGAGAAAGAAAAAAAAAAGTTTTATTTTATGTTCCCGGGGACATTTAAAAAAATGTCCTCGGATTTTATATTTTTTAGAAATGTGTCGCCTTACCTTAGCCTGGTGGTCAGTGGGGGCTCCCTGGATCCTGGTTGTGGGGGGGTCTTCCGTGGCCGCAGGTGCAGTGGCTCCCTCCCTGCGCTGCCTGTCTCAGCCACATGCACCCGGGCGGCTAGCCCGCACAATCGCAGCTCTGTCATCCGGCGGCCGCATGCTCATCAAGGGGATCCTTGGGAGGCCCCAGCAGGCTGCCCTCTACAGTGCCTGATTAGAGGGCCGTGTCTGCCTGATGTTTTAGTAACAAGAATGTTTTATCCCATAGGCTTCAATGTTAAAAATATTCCCGTTTTAATTCAATATCTAATAAACTGTTGCTTATAGTATTCTGCAGTAAAGAGTCTCTTTATTTCTAGATTTTTTTTATAATTTTTTAAGCATTTTTTATACTTTTTTTTTTTAAAAAAAAAAAAATCGACCTTTTGGCGAACGTCCCAAAAAGTTCGTAGTTCGCGAACTGTCAAACGGCCGATGTTCAATGCGAACTCCAAACAGATCGAACCAAACAGCTCATCCCTAATCAGGAATATATTCCAACCCAGCTATTTATCTAAATCATCCCCCCAGTTAATTCCAAACCATCCACTAAGTCTCTTCCGGTATCTCGGCCCCTAGGTCTAAGGGGGGTGTTGCGTTTTTGGTTTTGGTTTTTGATTTTCACGCGTGTGCGAGTCCCTTGGGCACCATCAGTGAGCCAGCTGAGAATTTGTGTCCAGTGGAATCCCATCGTTAAAGGTGTTCTGGAGGAGGGTAACAACTTTCCAGGTTTATATTGATGTGACAGTTATTCTCATATTTCCAGTGAGTGCAAATTTAAGGGGGCCTTTTGTGGACTGATTTGTTACAACTGTATTGCGCTATGATGGATGTATGTTTTTTTTGTGTCTAGGGTTCACTCCATTATATATGTATAAAAGACACTTGGGAGCCAGAAATCTTGCTGATTGATAGGGGATCAAATACTTATTTCAGTCATTAAAATGCAAATCAATTTATAACTTTTTTGAAATGCGTTTTTCTTTTTTTTTGGTTGTTATTCTGTCTCACTGTTAGAATAAACCTACCATTAAAATTATACACACAACAAAAATGTGCTAGCAATGGTGGGATTTTGAGAGGTAGTTTCAGTGTCTGGGGACATGAATGGGAACTCTTTATGCACATCTGCAATCAGCCACATTTTGTAGTAAATGACCCTCAGCAAGATGCTAGCTTTTTCCTATGCAAATGGTGTTTTAAAGGGCAAAGAACTATTTGCCTAGGAAAAAAGCTATTTGCCTGAAATACTACTTGCCTACCACATTTACATACAATTCATTGTATCTATTTTCTGCCATTAAAATTATAGACTGATCATTTATTTGTCAGTAGGCAAACATACAAAATCAGCAGGGGATCAAATATTTTTTTCCCTCACTGTAGATGTCGACTGATTTCCAGGATTGCAGGATAAATAAAAGGAAATTGTGAATTTAAAGTAGGCTTTAAGCATAATATCAATACAGCAATTGATTACACAACATACCCATAATCGTGTAAATCATGTATAATGTAATTCATACAGGTTGAGAGGGATGTGAACATAAAGCAAATATAAACTATGACATTTACAAACAATGTGCGTACACATACATTAATATGTAAGCGCATTTAGCATTCTTCTAAATGTCAATACACACACCTTCCAGTACGTTTTTTAGTATGGAGTGTGCTTTTGTGACGAAGCTGTTAATAGTTTTGTTTTGCTATGTCTGCCTGTCGTCGTAAACAGTAAAAGCAGATGCTTTGAAACAACATGTAAGTATGTATAACCTTACTATATCGTGTAGCTATATTTTGTTCCCACGTTAACATTAATATTATGTCCTGGATTACAAGCACACAAAGCCCGCAGATGGGATGCAAGTTGTGGGAGAGACATAATGAGGACATGTCACGGAAATGTATGTATATGTGGTAGGCAAGTGGTAATTTCAAGCAAATCGCTTTTTTCCTAGGCAAATAGTTCTTTGCCCTTTAAAACACCATTTGTATAGGAAAAACCTACAGGGTTATTCCGAGAGCGTGAAAAGCAGGAGAATGACTGGAGAATGAAAAATTCTAGGTCAAAATAGCCGATTTGGAAAGTGAGATGAAAGGGAGAATTTTTCTGGTTTGGCTATTTTGACCTAGAATTTTTCATTCTCCAGTCATTCTCCGGCTTTTCACGCTCTCTGAATAACCCTGCTAGCATTTTGCTGAGGGTCATTTACTACAAAGTGCGGCTGATTGCAGATGTATACAAAGAGTTCCCATTCATGTCCCCAGACACTGTAACTATCTCTCAAATCCCATCATGTGTCCTCCACCTACAGAGAGAAGTTATTTACTTCGCAAATGCTATTTGACTGAAATTACTATTTGCTATATATATATACGTATATATATATATATATATATATACATACATATACATATATGTTATTCTTTTTCACCCCACTGGTTGGTAGCATGAAGGCTTGGCACCTATTTTTTCACTCTTCTTTACAGAAATATCAGATGTTCCACCTGGAACCTGCTGAAACTACTCTCCTAACTGGGCTGTTACAGCCACATTTCATCACTCTGATGAACTGGGCTGCTTTTTGAAGAGAGCAGTGATTGTACAGAGAGTAAGGGTATGGAACTTAGTGAAAATGGGAAAGGAAATAATATGTTACATTTCCTCATAAAAATCCTCGTCTAACGGAAGAAATTCACTTCAGGGGGAAAAAAATGTGAAATTAGTGGATGAAGCTTCAACGTTTATAAATAGGAAGCAAGTCACTGCAAAAAAGTATAATAAGGAAAATATGAAAAAAAAATGACGTTGCCTCTTCATATTTTTGAGCAGCCCATTTGGCAGCACTAGGAACTGGTATCTGTGATACATAGCTTACGTAGACTTTTTTTAGCAAAACAAGTTTCACTTAATAACGTTGAGACAGAAAGGAGTTGCTACAATGTTATCTGTGTATTTGAATAGGCTGTAATCTATTTGTCAATCAGAATCACCCACTGTGATGTAATGTTATGTAATGTAATGTAACGTAATGTTATGTAATGTTTACTGTACTGTCTACCTAATGTAATTAGATTTCTCATTTCAAGAAGTCAATGTTTGTGCATTAATCTGTATCAGTTGTGATTAGGTCCTCCTGGAAGAGGCTGTGATTCTTTTATATGTAAATGACTTCTGTCTGTCCCCATAAAAAGCTGTGCTTGTCAATTTGATTAAACCAGTCCTATTCTGACCAAGCTTGAAGTCACGGCTCATGATTTGAGGTACCAGGAATCTTCTGCCCGCTGTGCCAAGAAAAGACTCCAGGTCTACAGCTTCGGCTCATTTCTGGAGGTGCTAGCCAGACTATCTACATGCACTGGGCCTTAAACTGTGGCTAAGGTATTAGAGAAAGGTGTGAGAGTCACAAAGAGAAACTGGGTGTCCAGCGAGGAAGCAGCATTTGGCAGATGTGACCCTGTCCGGGCACAGATCTGTTACAAACGTATTTCAGTATTCTATTCTATGCAGATTAAACATGTGCACAACGAAAATTTTTGTTTTGATTCAGATCAATTCGTTCCATTTTTCAATTTGTTTCAGTGCATTTGTTATGTTACCCTGATTCGTATTTCAGATTGATTCGTTAGTTCGGACAATCGGTAATTCATATTTCGGATTGATTCGTTATTTCATTATTATTGGTAATTTTTTTGATCAATTCGTATTTCATTTGTTATTTCCTTTTTTATTAGTTATTTTGGAATGTGAAGTGGATGAATTAATTACTTAGATTAGGCTAAAAATAAATAAAGGATACCTAATCCCCCGTCTTGGTGCTGAAACGTATTCAGTACCAAGGACAGAAGCTATTCTTCATTCTGAAACCTATTCAGCACCATGGATAGCAGCTCTGCGGGTCTCCAGAGCCCCCGGGAGGCTGCTGTCCTTGGTACTGAATAGGTTTCAGCACCTCAAATAGGTGCGCTGTGTGTGGTGAGCGGGGGTAGTCCGGTTTGCAGCAAATGCAGGAGACAATACAGGTTGCAGGGCACGGTTTGGTGAAGATATGACTAGACACAGGAGCAATACAAGAAAGGAGCTGACAGAGGACTAAGAGGGAACTGAATAAACTAGACAAAGGCTGGATACAGAGGGGCATGACATGAACTAGACACAGGCTGGATACAGAGGGGCATGACATGAACTTGACAGGCTAAATACAGAGGGGCATGACATGAACTAGACACAGGCTGGATACAGAGGGGCATGACATGAACTAGACACAGGCTGGATATAGAGGGGCATGACATGAACTAGACAGAGGATGATACAGAGGGACATGACATGAACTAGACACAGGCTGGATATAGAGGGGCATGACATGAACTAGACACAGGCTGGATATAGAGGGGCATGACATGAACTAGACACAGGCTGGATACAGAGGGGCATGACATGAACTAGACACAGGCTGGATATAGAGGGGCATGACATGAACTAGACACAGGCTGGATACAGAGGGGCATGACATGAACTAGACACAGGCTGGATACAGAGGGGCATGACATGAACTATACACAGGCGGAACAGAGGGGCATGACATGAACTAGACAGACAGAGGGGCATGACATGAACTAGACAGAGGATGAATACAGAGGGACATGACAGACTAGACACAGGCTGGATACAGAGGGACATGACATGAACTAGACACAGGCTGGATATAGAGGGGCATGACATGAACTAGACACAGGCTGGATATAGAGGGGCATGACATGAACTAGACACAGGCTGGATACAGAGGGGCATGACATGAACTAGACACAGGCTGGATATAGAGGGGCATGACATGAACTAGACGGGCTGGATACAGAGGCATACATGAACTATACACAGGCTGGATACAGAGGGGCATGACATGAACTATACACAGGCTGGATACAGAGGGGCATGACATGAACTAGACACAGGCTAAATACAGAGGGGCATGACGTGAACTAGACACTGGATTCAACGGGGTACTTACACAGAAACAGGATACAAACAGAGGCAGAGTGCAGGACACATGGGGCAGATATTATTAGTTTATTATTATTGTCATCATTTATATAGCACCAACAGTTTCAGAACTGAACTCAGGAATAATGACTTGCAGGGATAACGTAAAAGTCCAGGTGTATTCTGATATAAAGTCCACAAAAGCAGGATTCCTAGGCGTATAGTCCAAGGGGCAATTCCATAAACATAAGTCCGGATAAACAAAGCAAGGGTCTTGAGAAAACAGGAGTCCGGTAGAGCAAGCAAGGGGGTCTGGAATCGAGGTACAGACAGGCAGGCTCACACAGCGTATGACACAGAGGTCAGACTTCAATGCTGAAGTGGGGAGCATTGGGCGTAGTCTCCCTATATGGAGACCTGGGCAGGTGAGGGGTAATTAACCTCAGGGTTACGCATATGGGAAACACTGGGCTGGAGGATGGGGAACTGGATGAAGGCAAGGGCTAGATGGGAAACCTGGAATGGGACATAACAGGGAAGTTGATGGCTCAGACCCACATCAGGGCCTTTTGCGGCGTCTGCGGCGAGGGACCTGACAGTGGCTGACATCTTGGTACCATACATAATCATGTTTGGTGTAAAATAATTAAATTTAAAAAAGTTTTTTTTTTTTTAAAAAAAAATAATTGTCTGGGTCGTATAATAAAACATGACTTAAAATCACATTTAAACATGATGAGCATAAAATGGTTAAAATTAGCTCAGCACACAGAGGTGAAATGGCTCAGCAGTGACGGGGTTAAAAAGCAAAAACATGTAAAAATTGGGTATTTCTAAACGCAGGACAAAATTTTAAAACTATTTTAGCTGGGGTCTTTTTTGGTGGTTGTAGATTTTGGGGGTCAAAGTTCAAAAAAGTGTGTTTTTTCAATTTTTTTCTTTATATTTCAGAATTTTTTTATAGTAAGTTATACGATATGATGATAATAATGGTATCTTTAGAAAGTCCATGTAATAGCAAGAAAAATGGTATATAATATGTGTGGGTTCCATAAACGAGTAAGGCTAGCGTCAGACGAAAGCATTTTTCACATCTACCGTCAAAAGTGTGTTGATGTGTCCGAACGCATTTTTTCACAGAAGACGCCATAGCGGTCATACGATGCACAATGTCGGCCGTATTCTTTGATGGAGCTATAAAAAAACAAATGAACGTGATGTAGGCCAGACATGTGCAGCGGCTGACGTCTCTTAATCACGCACACACGCCGCTATGCTGACACAGCGCACTCTGTGCGTCAGTACTAGCGGTTCCAAGTTCTCGAAAAAATGCATTAGTTTGCCGCTCGCGTTGCGCAGCCGAACTTTCGTGCGGCCGTACTTCGTATATTGGCCGTCATTGGACTTCATTTGCTGCTACTACGGCCGTAATAAAATGCGGCTCAACGCACGTTCGCACTGTGTTCGTCTGACCCCAACCTAAGAGGAAAATTAGAGCTAAACACAAAAAGCACAGGACTGTAAAAACAGCAGAGGGTACTTTCAGACTGACAATGGTAAAACCGCCTGGTCACTATTGGGTTAAACCAATAAAAATGCATTAAAATGTTTGGAAATAATAAAAAAGCTCCGTTACAAAATAATTAAAAGGTCTGTTACAGAATAAAAAAACACCTTTTAAAAAAATTGGGAAACAAAAATTTAGTCTAAAAAATACAAACGGTGTTATACAGAATTAAAAAAATAAAAAGATTTTCTTCTGAAAATGAAAAGAATAAATGATTTTTTTTAAAAAATTAAAAACTATATTACTTTTTTACATTAAATCCTATAGGATTCACCGGTTTAAATCTGTCCAACTGAAACACCGAAAGTCAGGGCATTTCCCTGGCACTGCGGTGCAGTTTGGCGTTCTGTGAATAGACAAACCTTTACTTCTACAAAGAAAGGAGGGGAAGATTGGTACGAAAGAGTACCGCAGGGTACTATTACCAGAGGGGACGTAACCCTGAGATGAATTTGTTCGTAAAGAAAAAGGATTGTAAAGATTGGCATACCAACCAATCAATCGGTAATAGAGGTACCGTTAAAATATAACTTTTACTAGTTTATCAATAAAATTCTCTCAGACCTCACACACATATAAAGAAGGTAATGTGAAAAGACATATGCAGTGGGTGTGTCAGTAGTTGCTAGCACAAAAAAAGTAGATAATAAATTAGGTACCTCCTTAAGGAAAATATATAACCGGCTAGGATAATAGATTCGTCTAGTTCCAGTGATAGTTACCAAATATACGATTAGTTGATGCAATAGACGAAAATAGGGTGGTCCTTTAGAGCAAGTGTACCTCAATATTTAGAAGGGTAGAAGGTAGGGGAGGTTCACGGTGGATAGGCCAAAAAGTAAGGCACAATTGCTAATGCAAAAATTTCCACGCTGTACTGACCTCTGCAATTGACCATCTACATTACACACCTAGCTTACAATTAGCCAGCCGAAGCTCACGACGGATAGTTCCTTACAGTGAATGTACCTCAATATTGGCAGGGTAAAAGGTAGACGAGGTTAGCAGTGGATATCTGGAGGACATAAAGAAAAGAGAAAATACACGTGCATACAATACCACCCTACGCTAACCTCGGCGGTTCGAGCCACTTACATTGACCAGCTATTTTAGGATTAAACAGCCAACGCTCATGATGGAGACAACACCCAGGCAAACAACAATATTGACAACAGTTAAAAATAACAAGACATAACGCTCAACGCGTTTTGCTGTAAACACAGCTTTTTCTAACCTTTACTTCTCTATGGGAGAAATTCGCTGCTGCCTAAGATCGCCCAACTGCAGTGAATTGCACCGTATTTTGCCATCAAATCGCCTGTATATGGCAAATTGATAGTTAACTGTGTTCTGTCCGAAGACATCGAGCTAAACCGTCTTGTCTCACAAACTTGGATACCATATTTATTTTGATCTCAGATTTATTAAGACAAGCCAGGTGAAACTGTAATACAGTAAAAACAAACTTCATAAACATCACATTGCATGCAGAACAGCATTTTCATTACCAGATGATACAGTAAACTTACTTTTTTAGCTCTCTAGGGGTAGATGGCGATGGATGAGAAACACATGCCTTGCTTCAGTAATAACTTTCAGACACAAAATGGTGAATGCTTCACTTCCTGTCAAGATTCTACCCAGCATTCTCTGATTAATGACAACTTCCTTCCTATACATTCACTAATATATATGAAATGGTTTAACAGCCGTACTACCACAAAAGGACACTAGATGGTGCTACACTCCACTATAACTAATGTACCGTACATTACACTTTACACAAATCTATCACTGATTCTTCTTATTAAAGCATAAACATTATGATAGACAGCACACTCCCCGTCTGACGTCACACGACGTCACTAGCGGAGTCTTCCATAGAAAACAACATAGCAAGTTCGTTCACTGGTCTTAAGAACACTTTAACCTCATTCTGTTGAAAGGTCCTGACCTCGACCTTACGGACACGATTATCTTTGCTTGGGAGTACTTTGGTGATCAGACCTAAAGGCCACATGTTCCTTAGCGTCTGACAGTCTTTCATTAGCACAACGTCTCCAGGTTTAAGATTGGGCTTTCCAGTGTGCCACTTTCTCCTCACTTGTAGAGTAGATATACATTGTTCCTTCCACCGGCTCCAGAAGGTATTGGCAAGAACTTGTACCTGTCTCCATTGTCGCTTGTAAAGATCTTTCTCACAAAACTCTCCAGCTGGAGCACCGGCAAGATTAGTCTTTTGCGTGAGCAACATGGCGGGTGTGAGGATCACCGGGTCCTCAGAGTCACTTGAAATTGGTGTCAAAGGTCTGGCATTAATGATAGCTGTAACCTCTGCCATAAAGGTCACTAAACATTCATGAGTAAGCCTTGCAGTTCCTACTTGCAGGAAGATAGAGTCAAGAATTCTGCGGGCTATGCCTATCATCCTCTCCCAGACACCTCCCATGTGAGAAGAGTGAGGTGGGTTGAAGATCCACGTGCAGTCTTGCTCACTCAAGTATCTTTGTACTGTAAGGACGTCCAAGTTAGAAGGAATTTGAAGTTCTCTTACTGCTCCTACAAAGTTTGAGCCCCTGTCAGAACGAATGAGTCTCACTGGACCCCTGATTGCTATGAAACGTCTCAGAGCATTAATAAAACTTGAAGTGTCCATTGACTCAATAACTTCAATGTGAACCGCTCTGATGGACATGCAAACGAATATAACTGCCCAGCGTTTACTGTTTGAGTGTCCCCTCTTTGTGTACCGGGTGGCGACAGACCAGGGACCGAAAACATCAAGGCCAACATTGGTAAAGGGTGGATCCATGCTAAGTCTGTCAGATGGTAAATTGGCCATTTTTTGTGTCTGTAACCTTCCACGAAGTTTTCTGCAGATGACACACTTGAAGAGGATCCTACTCACACATCTCTTAGCTCCGACTACCCATAGTCCGGCAGCTCTTACAGCTCCTTCAGTAAACAGTCGACCCTGGTGTTTAGTTTGGTCATGGTAGTGCTGAATGAGTAAGTAGGCAATATGATGGTGACCGGGAATCACTAACGGATGTTTCTCTGAGAGTTCTAACTCGCTTTCTCTCAAACGGCCTCCTACTCTCAACATGGCATTTTCATCAAGAATTGGATCAAGTTTCTTTAAACTACTGTCTTTAGGAACAGGTTTCTGGTTGAGAATACAATTAATTTCTTTAGCAAAGACCTCTCTTTGTACAACAGATATTAACCAATTTTTAGATTGTTCTAGGTCAGTCGCTGAGTAGCCGTTTTTGCAGTGGTGCCAACCTCTGCAATTGTCTGGAGTCAGTGGTTTTTGTTTATAGGACTGAGCTATGTGGTTCAGGCAAGTAATAGCTCTAACTAATGACCTCCAGGTGGAAAAACCTATTGAAACGGTGAGTTTTAAACTGGTTAAGAGAAGTTGTTGTAACTGCAGTAGATACCTGAGGGCGAATTTCCTGATCCTTGTCTGCATCTATTAACTCGAATGTGGCGGGGTCTTTTTTTTTTTTTTGTATTTGAAATTTTTATTTATAAAGCATGTCAGCAAGAAACAGAGCGGCCACGCAGGGCCCAGCAAGGAGCAAAACAGGCAGTAATATGGAAACAGCGCACGTGTAACCAAACAAGAAAAGCAACGCAATTTTGGAAAGAGAAGAGAGGAGGGAGAGAGAGAGAAAAAAAAAAAAAAAAAAAACACACAACACCTTCCCCGGTGGGAGAGATAGTAGCCCCTCAAGGGTAAAGTGGTACTCAGCAGCACACCCCTGCAACCTCGGGGCCGGACAGGGGGCCACAGAGGGAACCACAGGGCAAAGGTCACCTCGGGGCCAGAGGAACAGTGAGAGCCTAGGTGACTATTCCATGGCTCGCCCGAGCCGAAACCCTACTTCCGAACCCATCGGTAAATAACATTGAGAGAAAAAAAAAAAAAAAAAAAAAAAATATATAATATAATAATAATCGGGGGGGGAGGGGGAGAGAGTAAAGTGGGGGGGGGGGAATGCGAGGAGAATATACTTCAAGTCTCAATCATTCAAGGGAGGAATAGTGCCAAAAAGCCAAAACAAAAAGGGAACGACTATAGGCGAGTCCATAAGCTAGTCCGGGTCCCGGGGTCTTGGTGTCGATGACAAAGACCGACAGTCCCCCTCCGCGGTCCTCGGCAGACCAAGTGTCAGCAGATGTGTCTGAGATTCCTCAAGTGTCGATGCCGGGAGAATAGACTGGCCATGTTGAATAAGCAGGGTCCCCGACGCTCCCCAGCGGTAGCGGACATCATGGGCCCTGAGCACCGTGGTAGTAGGTCGGAACATGCGACGAGCTGCTAATGCTAGGAATGGCAGATCCCGATACACCACCACGTCGACATCCTCGAAACGGGTCGGAGGGGCTCGCAACGTCACCCCCAGCAGTTGATCACGGACACGGACATCCCTGGCCACCACGATCACGTCTCGGGAGGCCGTGTCGGGGGCCGCAGCGGGCCTCCTAATCCTGGTCGCCGAAATAACCGGGGCCGGGGCTCCACCAGACAAAGACAGGGCAGTCACCGTAAACCGGTTCACAAACGCCAGGAGGTCATGATCAGGGAGGGAATCCGGGATGCTCGGATCTTAAGGTTCTTGCGGCGGTGACGGGACTCCAAAGTCAGGACCGAGGATTGAAGTCTGGTGACCTGGGCCTGCAACGCCACCACGCAGGAGGACGTTGCGGCCTGTACTTCCCCCAGTTCACGGGTAGCAGTCTCCAAGTCCTCAACTCCCGATCTGAGAACCGAGAGGTCCGAACACACGGCAGCCAATTCTTGACTCCAGGAAGAGCGAGCGTCCTCCAAGAGGGCGCGGATATCTCTCCTGGTTGCTGGTAGGTCATCTGGGTCCGATGGCGAGTTAGATCGGGTGGGTGGGAGAATCGTAGCTGGCTCCCGGTCAGTGGAGGCCTCGGTCGCCGACGGGGAGCGGGGTGCGGTACCAGTAGATCTCAGGCCACTTAAGGAGACTCGGATATCCGGGAGACGGGGAGCATCTGCCACCCCAGCCCGCTTATTCGTCTTACCCATATCCGAGGTAAGGCAAGGAACTCCAAGAGGGAAGTTACACGAGGTATAAAAATGGCTGCCGCCTCCACGCTATCCAGGGGCCGGGATCATCAACCAGGACTCCGGCCAGTAGATTTTCTCAACGGCACAGCAAATTAAGCCAGTCCGTTCCAGGGCATGTATCAGGCAGAGAGAAGGTCGTCAGTAGTTATAAAATAAAGATAAATCCGTAAAATCAGAGAAGTTCGCTGGAGCTAAACAGATGCACGTCCTCTCTCTGCAGCGCCCAGCCACGCCCCTCTGTGGCGGGGTCTTTAATGTTACAGTCGGTACTGCGTAGAAAGGTGGGACCTGTGAACCACGAAGTACTCTCATGGCGGCTGGCTGCTACAGATCTGGTCGCTAGGTCTGCAGGATTACAGTCTGTGGGCACGAAATGCCATTGCTCTGGGAGGGTAGACCTCCTTATCCTCAATACTCTGTTATTGACATAGACGTAGAAACGTCTAATTTCATTATGGATGTAACCCAAAACTATTTTGCTGTCTGTATAAAACTCAGCTTTTTGAATTTCTACGTTTATCTCTGTTGCAATTAGTTCAGCTAGCTCTGTAGCTAAGACTGCAGCACAAAGCTCCAGCCTGGGTATAGTGTGCTCGGGAAGTGGTGCAAGTTTGGCTTTCCCCATTACAAACCCTATGTGGCATTGTCCTTTATTGTCTATGGTTTTCAGGTAAGCTACAGCAGCAATTGCCTTAACAGAAGCATCCGAAAACACACAAAGTTTTTGCGTCTGATAGTCCTCAGATGACAGAGGGACATATGGGCGTGGGATGTTAAGGTTAGATAAAACTGTCAGTGAGTCCTTCCACTCTGTCCATAGGTTCTTCTTGTCAGTGGGGAGAGGGTGGTCCCAATCTAACGACTCACAGGTCAAGTCCCTCAGTAGTGCCTTACCCTGGATAGTGATAGGTGTTGCAAAACCTAAAGGATCGTACAGGCTATTTATGGCAGACAGGACGCCTCTACGGGTAAAGGGTTTTTCCTCTGTGTTTACTTGAAAGGTAAAGGTGTCAGATTTTAAGTCCCATAGCAAACCAAGACTGCGTTGCATGGGAAGTGAGTCTGTGCCTAGATCTAAGTCCTTTAACTCGTTAGAACGATCTTCGACAGGAAAGGCCTCCAAGACTTCTCTACTGTTGGAAGCAATCTTGTGAAGTTTTAAGTTGGAACAGGCAAGCATTGCCTGAGTCCTTTTGAGGAGACTGATAGCGGCTTCATTTGTAGGCAGTGATTTCAAGCAGTCGTCTACGTAGAAATCTCTGTCTACAAATTGTCTGACATCTGACCCATACTCTGACTCGCCTACTCTAGCAGAGTGTCTGAGGCCATATATAGCAACAGCAGGGGAAGGACTGTTGCCAAATATGTGTACCCTCATACGGTATTCTGTGATGTCTCCAGAAGGGTTGTTGTCCTTGAACCAGAGAAATCTCAGAAAGTTACGGTGTTCTTCTTTAACAAGAAAGCAATAGAACATTTGTTGTATGTCTGCCATGAACGCAACTGAGTCTTTGCGAAAGCGAAGAAGCACCCCTAACAGTCTGTTGTTAAGATCAGGGCCCGAGAGAAGGACATCATTTAGAGAGACACCCTCATGTTTGGCGCTAGAATCGAACACCACTCTAATCTGCCCTGGCTTCTTAGGGTGGTAAACCCCGAATATGGTAGGTACCAGCATTCTTCTGTGTCTTTGAGGTCTGGGGTTATCTCAGCATGACCGTTCTGGAATATTTTCTCCATGAAGGAAAAGAAATGTTCACTCATCTCTGGTTTCCTTTGGAGATTGTGTCTTAGGGACGAGAGGCGTTTATGTGCTAGTTCTCGGTTGTTAGGCAAACGTCGTCTTTGAGGTCTAAAGGGAAGAGGTGCAACCCAGCTATTAGTCACATCTTTCTCTATACTCTTTTCCATAAGTTCTAAGAAGAGTCTATCCTCTATGGACATTGCTACCTGGTCATCTTCCTTTGTCCTCTTAAACACTGTGCTTCCTAAGTCATTTTGGTCGTCGTCGTAGGTGTTGTTGTGTGGTAGCTCTTTTATGAGGATGTGATTCTGACAGGGTTGGAGAAGAGAAGGACGACCATTCTCGAAGGTACTAGTGAACAGGTTATTAACAGATGCCGGTTTGTGAGCACCCCCTAGGCAAACATCACCTATAATGACCCACCCGAGGTCTAGTTTTTGGGCATATGGGGCGTTTTGGGAACCATTTATCCGTTTTCTAACTTTATGGACTTGCAAGATATCTCTCCCAAGAAGTAAAATTATCTGAGCCTGATCGTCTAGTTCTGGTATGAGATGTGCTATGTGCTTTAAGTGAGTGTGGTGAGCTGCTGCGTCTGGTGTGGGAATCTCTGACCTGTTGTCTGGCATATGGTTGCACTCTATTATGGTCGGTAAGGGTAGGCATGTCTTACCATCCATAGATTCAATTTGTAGCCCGTCAGCTCTTCTCCCCGCCGTTTCCACTGTACCTGCACACGTTCTAAGGGAGTAAGGGCTGATCGGGCTTTTAAGGTTTAGAATGTCAAAAAACACAGATCTCGCTAGTGACCTATTACTCTGATCATCCAAAATGACGTAGAGCTTGACCGCTTTGTCTCTGCGTCCTTTTGGGTAAACTCTCACAGGACAGATTTTGGAGCAGGATCTGCCGCCTGTAATTCCTTTGCAGACTTCAGTACACTGTGAAGTGATTGCCATGGCGTCTGTACTAGAGTCTTTGGCTTCCCTGCCTTGCTCTGTGTCACCATGCACAGGTGGGAGGGTACTTGGAGTAGGCCTTGGGTGTAGAGCTGTGTTGTGCTCTGTGTTGCCACACTCTGTACACTTGACACTGACCTTGCAGTCCTTGGCGAAGTGCGTAGATGAAGAGCAGCACTTGAAACAAATGTTGTTCTCCTTGAGGAAAGCTTTGCGCTCCTGGATAGTCTTTGTCCTGAAGGCTCTGCATTTCTGTAGAGGATGTGGCATCTTATGTAGAGGGCAGAACTTTGTAGGGTCGCTGTCTCGATCCTCTAGTTGAGACTCTGTAAACCTTTGGGAAGAAATGTTAGTTTTGTGCACGACTACTGGAGCTCTGGGTTGTTTGGGGCCAAAGGAAGTGGAATAAGACACTGGAAAAATGAAACTGGGATCATCTTTCATTCTTGCTTGTCTGTCTACAAAGTCTACAAACTCACTAAAGGGTGGAAAAGGCACATTGCGATCTCGTTTGTAGTTACAGCCATGAGTGATCCATCTTTCGTGTAACTCATAAGGAAGCTTTTGTGCTAAGGAGTGAATCCCTCTGGCAGAGTCAAAATAAGAAAGGCCAGGTAAGTCCCCTTCTGCTTTAGCCACTCGTAACTCCATACACAGATCACTGAATTCTCTGAGCCTTTGATAACCTCTGCTGGGCATTTTTGGGAAGTCTTCTATCCTTTTAAACAGTGTATTCTCTATAGCTTCTGGTGAACCATAACACCTATCCAGTCTGTCCCATGTAAGGCCTATCTCAGGGTGATTTATATTAATGTCTCTGATCCTTATGGCCTGTTCAGCAGACTCATTGCCGAGCCACTTTACCAGGAGGTCTATCTGTTCCCTGCAGGATAGATCTAGACCATGAATAGCACTCTGGAAAGAGGATCGCCACGCCCTGTAGTGTTGAGGGCGATCACTAAATTTGACAAGACCTTGGGTAACTAACTCACGTTTCGCAAGGAATTTTGCAAAGTCTATAGTAGCCTGATTGTGATTGGGGTAGGTTGCTGGTGTATTTTGGTGCGGTGTATAGGCATACCTGATAGAAGTCTCCTCTTTAGGTGTGTTGGGCTCACACCTGCTCAAGATTGGCATTTCATACGGACTCGTTGCATACACCTTTGGAGTGAAGACAGGTGTTTGGTAGTTGTATGAAGGCTGGGTACCTTGTGGAATAGAAGGTCTGGTTGGGACGGGAAAGTCTGGCACCCTGTCGGACCTTTCTTGCTTGTCGCACTAGGTTCCGAGGTCGTCTCGTCTTTGCTTTATCTGTTGTGACTCACCGACGTCCTGTTTGGTTTCTTTTTGTGGGATGCTGCTTGGGTTATAGTGCTGGTGGACATATTCTGAGGTTCGTTGCGTTGCATCTTGACTGTCTTCCTCTAAACTCGGCATGCTTCTACATTCCTTTGACTCAATGTAGACAGCTGCTTCTAATGCTTCTGCTTCTGCAATGGCAACGGCAACATCTCGGTCCACTGCCAGCCTCTCCATGTTAGCTTCTAAGATAGCTTGCTGTAATTTCAGGGATGTCTCCTGCTTTTTCATCTGTAGCTCTTGGTCTGCGAATGCGACCCTGGCTCTTGCTGCTTCCGCTTTCGAACGGGCTATGGCTGCTGCATTTGCGACAAATGACTTGGATGAGCTTGCTTGTGATCTTGTTTTGATTGAAGATGTCTCACTGTGAGGCATGGCTGCGGGGAAGAAACTGTCTTGCTGTATAGAGACCGCTCGTGTCGATGCTGCGCGCCTCTGTGTAGCTTAGCTGCTTGCTTCGCCTGCCGCAGGTATGTTTCCTTAAAGCCTCTGACTGTATGGATGCTGTGTAGCCCCGGGCTGTACAGACTTCGCAGTCAGCTTATCTTCTTCTCAGAGGTCAGCTAGAAAATTTCACTGTTCTGTCCGAAGACATCGAGCTAAACCTTCTTGTCTCACAAACTTGGATACCATATTTATTTTGATCTCAGATTTATTAAGACAAGCCAGGTGAAACTGTAATACAGTAAAAACAAACTTCATAAACATCACATTGCATGCATAACAGCATTTTCATTACCAGATGATACAGTAAACTTACTTTTTTAGCTCTCTAGGGGTAGATGGCGATGGATGAGAAACACATGCCTTGCTTCAGTAATAACTTTCAGACACAAAATGGTGAATGCTTCACTTCCTGTCAAGATTCTACCCAGCATTCTCTGATTAATGACAACTTCCTTCCTATACATTCACTAATATATATGAAATGGTTTAGCAGCCGTACTACCACAAAAGGACACTAGATGGTGCTACACTCCACTATAACTAATGTACCGTACATTACACTTTACACAAATCTATCACTGATTCTTCTTATTAAAGCATAAACATTATGATAGACAGCACAAACTGAATAGGCAAATTGGCCCAAAATTGCACCGATAGGTGAAATTTACCATTCGGTGCAATAGCCTCTTAGGTGTGAAATGTGTTAATGAGAATAATTTATGTGAAATATGTAGTGGTTGATTGATGCCTAAACAAATCATACCAGAGAACTTAAAGTTTTTTTTCACCTCAGTGTATATGTTACAGGTAAAGCCCGAAGTGCAGTTAATCCTAGGATTACCCGGGTAATCCTGACATTACCCAAAACCGCTGGGTAAAGCTGCAAAAAAATGAACATTTCGGACTTTACCCGGTTAATTTTAGGACTAACCAACTGCCCTTGGGTAACAGTCTGGAAGAGCTGAAAAATTGGGTAATCTGCAAAGCATCCAACCCCGCTTGGGTTAAAGTGAATTTTGCTATTATCTAAGGATATTGTCAATGAAAATGGCAAAAGACAAACATTAAAATGTATTAAGGATATAATGAATATACAGAGTAACAGGATATGTTTCTTATATGAATCTGAAAGAGTTACATGATCTTTATTATGTGTCATATGTGATTATATATCATTTATAAAACATAATAACCATCAGGTTACTCTTTATATAATATCTTTATCTTCATAAATAAATTTTCAGACAATTAATGACGGTTATTTAGTGTGGTTTGTGACTGTGGATACAATTTAACAAAATTGCGTTTTTTGTTATATTTTATCAGTCAGATAACAGTTTACATCTTTATCTGGATAATCCTCGGAATTCAGTCAACTGTAACCTGCTGAAAACCCAAGAAAAGCCGAGTACCCAGAGGTGTTTGGATATTTTGCAGATTACCCGGATAAAGTCCAATGTTTCATTGCACATCACACTTTATCCAGCAACACTAGGGTAATGTGCGAATTACCCGGTTAAAACACAGCAGAAAACCGTAGTACCCAGAGGCCTCTGGATACTTTGCAGATTACCGGGTAAAGTCCGAAATTTCATTTCACTTCGGACTTTTGCTGATGACAGCTGGGTAATGTCAGGATTACCCGGGTAATCCTAGGATTAACCGCACTTCGGGCTTTAATCATAACATATACACAAAATAAGTCATGCTATAGATAAAATGCTGATGGAAGCACATGGTGGCGAACAAAATGATACACTGATGATAGACAGCGATATGGTTGAATTTCAATGCATGGTTTATACTGTTATCTATTCAGAGCAAACATTTGGCTTTCCTGAACAAACAGAGGCAATTTATTCCAAATCTTTGTTAGCTTTGTTCATTTACAATGTGGGTGCACTTGTACAGAAATGGCATAATTTCGTTATTGAATTGCAGAGTACTTTGCTTTCGTTTTTTTCTACAGATCAGCATGGTGCTACCTCCCATCTGGTCCATTTGCAAAAATTAAGAAATCAGCTTCAAATATATTGGTATAAATTATTGTTGCTTTTTTTGTCTTTGGATCTATTCATACATTTACAGCATTTGGCTGTTGTTTGGCAACTGTTCATAGAAAACTGACACAATTTACATTGAGAACAGATGAGCGTGCATCGTTTTTTCCTGCCACAGGAGTAATTTTACACAGCAGTTGTCTCAGCAGCTGCTGCAGAAAATTAAGCCTTTTATTTCATGCCCTTGGTAATCACCATCATAGCTTTCATTTTCTTCCCCAGTCTTAAAAAAAAATAGAAAATGGTTTAAAAATTACATGACAAATGTACACAAACCAGGTTCAGAAATCATTTTCAGAATGAAACCATTTCTCAATTAAAAATAATGACATTACAGATCACAGTACAACTATGGGCATTAGTAATTATACGAAATTAAGTAAATATATTATTTTTCTCTTTTGTACACAGTAAACTCTTTTCTAAATGTTTCATAGTTGCCACTTGTTGTTTTAAAACATACCTAAGGGGTTATTCGATGAGAGCCGAATCTGCCACCGAATTGCACCAAATCGAAATGCCCAAATATTCGGTGGTTTCGTTCGACAGGTTTAAAACACACAAATTCCATAGGTTTCAATATAAAAAAATCTCGGTTTTTATTAACCCTTTCGCTGCTGAGCCATTTCACGTCTCTGTGCTGAGCTCATTTTTACCGGTTTTGCTAATCATGTTTAAACGCGATTTGAAGTCACATTTTATTATACAACCGAGACATATTATATATCGTTCTTTCCGGTAGACTTGGCAGATTCATAATATATCATAATTATATGTATACGTCATGTCCTGCCTGAATATTATAACAAAGAATGCAATAAAATTGGAATTTTCAATCATCTACAGTGTGTAAAGTGTTTTTTTTTCACATTTTATCAAGCGAGCCTTTGCGGTTATAATTTCTATGGGGTGTGCATGTTAAAAAAATTAGAACTGAGGTGACGGCTAGCGACGGACGGGAGCAGACGCATGTTAGAGGAGCTCCGCTGTTTACCCTATACCGGGTCACAATTACAGTGTCTGAACCGTCCGATTTTGATCTGCTGAGGGCCCCCAGGACGAGTGGACTGTGTGGTGCTCACTGCGCTGCTGATTTCCGAGCGTTTTATCGCCCCCATCTGACTTCCTGGACCTTCGGGCCTGGTGCGGCCTAGTTGCGGCGGCCATCTTGTGGAGCCTGGGGTGTTTCCTGGAGGCCATATCAGACCTGATTCCTGGCTGGAGAGACTTTACTGTCGACTGAGCATGGGGAAGAAGCTGAAAACACTTCCACAGCGCAGGTTGGTGGACACCAGACAGGCGGACATTAGAGATTCACTGAATTATAGACGCTCTGCAACAGTTATACCCCCCTCTTCCCTCCTGCCCATGTGGTATGACTCCTCTGAGGAGGAAGACTGCTCCTGGCACAACGGACGGGGGCCCGATTGGCCCGCCGAGACGTCCCGGGACAAGAATCCAATGACTATGAGTGCCGCTGCACGCAAGAGAGCGCAGAAAAAGAGGAAAAAGGCCTTGGCAGCGGAGTTACCTGAGGCCACAGCTACGGAGCCCTCCGCAGGTGGCTCAGAGGCTGATACGCTAATGTCGGATGCGGAGGACCTGTCACGACGGACGGACGGCCCGCAACAAGAGGGAGACCTACAACCGCAGCGGATATCGGATACCCCAGGGGAGACTGGCTCTCTATTGGGTGCAGCAACGCCTCCAGGCTCTGCCGGGACCCCTGCGGCTGCCCCAGATGACATGCGCCCCACTACGATGCAGGACTATAGAAACTTCATAGCGGAGATCAAATCAATATGGCTGACCGAATTATCTAACGTGCGCTCTGAGGTAAAGGAGGTGCGCTCACAGATGGTGGCGGTTCAGGCTCAGACTGTGGAGTTGGCAGAAGAACAGACGGTATTGTCGGCACAGGTGACTGCTCTCAGGTCTCAGGTGGAGGTTTTGACACGCTCAGTGGAGGCTCTGGAGTCCCGGCACCGTCGGCGTAATGTCCGTGTCCGGGGAGTTCCCGAGTCGGTTACTCCAGCGGACTTACTCTCGTACACTAATAGTCTGGCACGCCAGGTTTTGGAGGATCCGCCTGACACCCCGGAGGTGTTTAGCACAGTCTACCGCATTCGCAAGGCTGCTGAGGCCCCACGGGATGCCCCGAGAGATGTGATCGCGGTCACAGCAGATGTGGCAGCCAAAACACGGATCATGACAGCGCCGGGGGCGCGAGCTGATGTCCTATTCGATGGAGTAACCCTGAAATTATTTCACGACCTGCCCTTCGCAACGCTGATGGTGCGCCGCAGATATCGCGAGGTGACAACTTTCCTCAGGCATAAAGGGGTCCGGTACCGCTGGGGTCCAGCCGGCTCATTAGTGGTTACCCATAACAAAATGTCGTATGTAATCTCGGACCCGGCCGAGGCCTGGCCTGTTTTACTGGGGGCGAGTTTTGCGCCGGATGGTGCGCTCGTCTCCCCGGGCTGAGAACTTAGGTGATGGGAATCTCTGACTTGTTTGCACAACACCTTTACGAGAAGCCGCCTCTTTTTCAATACGTTCTTTTTAGTTCATGGTTTTGCATTTTTGACTCATGTTTCGTTGTTTATCTGATGTCTTTTGCTGCTCGGAATGTTATAGGAAGACCCCCTCTCTTTCTCTGTTGTTTTTAATTTTTATTTTTATATAGTTTGAGGACCTATTTAGATGGATTCGGGGATTGTGATGTGAGCCCCTTTGATAACCCCCCCTCCCTCATTGCCTGTATTGCTATTTGGGATTTTGCAAGTGTCTTATGCTCCCCTTTTCCCTTTTTTCTTTAGGTTTCAGGCCTTTACTCCCCCCCCCCTTATGATGGCATTGCCTTTGGCGCTTGCAGATGTCTCAATACGCCTCTTTATCTATTTTTTATTTCTTATCTATATAATGCTTTACGACAGTTGATATCACAGCCCTGTGTGGCTGCTTTCTTGTTGGTCGACATGTGGCCCTATTTGAAATTTCTAAATAAAGAATTAAAAAAAAAAAAAAAAAAATTAGAACTGGGGACTCATTAAATTTTTTTGTGGTGAAAATACGTGATTTTTAGAAAACATCCCCATAGAAAAAATCGTTACTGCAGCATCATTGTTCACATTATAATTGAAATGGGAACAATATTGCTGCATTAACAAAACAAAAAAACACCTTTTTTTTATCTTTTAAATTTTCTTAATTTTTATTTTTTTACATTTTACATGGTCATGTTTGGTATTATTGGAATGGCCATGCTCTGGCCGTTCCAACGATACCAAACATTAAGCCCTAGCTGCCACAGATGGGGAGATAGGAGTTTCATTGGAACCCCGTATCTCTACCCTAGGTGGCAGCTAGGGGTTAACTCCAGAACTGATGTCATCACGCTATGCGTGATGATGCCAGTCGTCAGGGGGAGATCCCGGAAGCTTGGCCAACATCCAAGATGTCGTCCTGCTCCGGGAGGGGACCGCGATTCGGTTGGCGCCGAATCACGATCCAGCCCCAAGGGGATAAAGGCAGCCACCGCTTGGAAGGGCAGGCTGTGCCCTTCAAAGCAGTGCCTGTCTTTTTCCTGTGCCCCAGATGGGGAGGGAGAGAGGTCCAAAGGACCTCACCCCCTCCCCTTCAGGCACCTTCTACGCACTGGCGGGGGAGTGCCTGGAATAGATGTCGTCGCGCCTGGCACGATGACGCTATTCCTGCCTGCCATGGTCCCGGAGGCTGGACTGACATCCACAATGTCAGCCCGCACCGGGGGGCTGCAGCGATCGGCCGAAATACCGGCCGATCACTGCCCCCTGTGCTAGGACACGCTCAGGGCGTCCATAGCACTGGAGAACCACTTGGCTGGATGTGCTGAGAGCGTCCTTAGCAGCCAAGTGGTTAATTTTTTGTTCAACCGTTTATTTTTTCATTTGCAGCAAAAAGTCTTTTTATTAATTAACTTTTTGGAATTTGTTATGCATTTTTGGTGATTTTTTTTGGGCAAAAACTTTTATTCCGACTTTTTAAAATGGTGCTTTTTTTTATTATTCTGTAACAGACCTTTTTATTGTTATTCATAGGACCTTATATATTATTTCCATGCATTATTTTTTTTTTTAAATGCCTTGTTGCGGTGACTTTTTTTTTTTTTTTACACCTGTTCAGCAGCTGGTTGGGTTTTTTTGGCGGCTGGTCAGCTTTTTTCAGCAGCATTCAGTGGCTGATCAGAGGCGTTTGGCAGTCTGTTCATTTGGCAGTTTTCAATGCTTTATCGGATGCGTACGCTCTTTTTTTGACGGCATTCGGCGGTTTATAGGATGCGTTTGGTGTTTTTTCTGCGGCATTCAGCAGTTTATCGGATACATTCAGTGTGTTTATCGGCGGCGTTTGACGGATCCATTCAGTGCACTTTGGGGACCAGGCGGGGAATGCTGAATTCACCGCAGGATCAACAAATTGACAGCCTGGTTCCTGTCCAGCCTGGTTAATGTCTCGGCCAGCCATTGTGCGTCCAGCATGGTTCATGTCTCACACATTCATTGCATGTCTAGCCTGGTTCCTGACCCGCCTAACCTCTAGTTGTTCAGCCTGGTTCCTGCCTCACCCTACTTCAGTGTCCTACCTGTTTAGTGCGTTGCACAGTGGATCCTTGCCTGGACTTTACACCTGTCCAAGTCCTGCATTATGCCTTCCTGCATTGTCCAGCTACACAGTGGATCCTTGTCTAGACTTGCATCTGTCAAAGTCCTGTGCATTAAACGTTCACCATTGCCATTTCTGTCTGTGTCCTCGCCCAAAGGGTTACCATGTCACGTCCTGGGGGTCCAACAATGGCTCATGCCAGGTGTTACCCTGACAATAATATTTTCAAAAGCATTTTTTTGGGGGGAGCAATCAAACAATTTACAGGACTTGCCAATTGAAAGCAAGTCCTTTTTAAAGTGGGGAATGTGACCCCCCCCCCATGGATTACAGTAGTTTTTGCTGTTACTTACTACCCTGCAGTTCCTGTGAAGTAACCAGCAGAGCTTCTATTTACTCTGGAGATTCAAAACTAACAGGGTTATTCAGAGAAAGGTGAAAACCAGGAGTGTATTGCTACTCAAGATAAGACATGGCAGCTGAATGAGATGAGACAGATTAGAGGTTTTTTAAGCTCCCTAACTCCTGGTGATGTCCTTTGACTACATACCACACAATAAAGTGATCTGAGTAAGTGATCGACCCGTGGACTCCATTCTGTGACCAATGCCACAGAGCGAGGAGCAATTTATGGAAAGATACTGTGGGGGGCAGTTTACAACAAAAAAGATCACAAAATGGATGCACCAGTGACACATATAGAGAAAAAATATTTGATTAACTAAACATACAAGATAAAAACAAAGTGCATGTAAGGTATCAGCAAATGAAAATAAACAAAATAACGATGTTTCCTTTTTTTTGTGTGTCCAATTATTTGTGTCCAGTGGATATAGGTGAGACTTCCATTCCTAATGTCTTGTAATATAAGTAGTAGTATATATACAAATATTAATTGTGATTTATAGGGTTGCAATAATATCTGTTTTTATTTTATCTACAATGGTACTACAAATGTGACAAGTGATCTTCCACTAGTTTTATTATATCACCCTGGTGAAATCATTGTATACTTTTGTATCATGGTGGCTAAAGTATTCCTTTTGAGTGCTTGAGTCAAAATGAGTCTTACAGGTATATATATTTTCACTAAAAAGTGAAACTCAGGAGACTGGGCAGAAGTGAAAATTCTGGGTCAAAATAGCCAAACCAGAAATATTCTCCTATTTACAGTATCTCACTTTCCAAATCGGCCATTTGGTTTAGATTGTTCTCAACTCAGGAGAATTGTCAGGCGAAAAGAACAATCTAGACCACATAGCCAATTTGGAAAGTGAGATAAATGGAAGAACTTTTCTGGTTTGGCTATTTTGACCTAGAATTTTCATTTCTCCAGTCATTCTCCTAGCTTTCACATCTGTCTGAATAACCCTGTAAGTTTTTTTTTTTTTTTGTGAAAGGATTTTACCAGGAAGGATACATTGAGATTGCTCTCATTTTCAAGTATGTCTTGGGTGGCGAGTATGTACTGTTGGGTGTCTTGCCAAGGACACTTACTGGAGAGGTTGGTCACTGGGATCGAACCCATGACTCCACAGGCTCTTACCATGCAGAGAAGTGATGTTACCTCTACTCCACCCAGCTGCCACTCCATTTGGTTTTTTGGTGGGGGCAGGGCTGGAGAGGAGGAAGTGAAGGAGGGCTTTGATGGTGACTGAGGATCATGGCCTCTGTATGCATTGCTGGAGCATCTGGTAAAAAGACTTCCAGCAGATCTCTGTATCCAGATCAAGTCACCAAACTGTTCCTGGCAGTGATTGTTGTGCAGAGTGAAGGAATCCAAGTGGAGCAGCTACTCCCCATCCTGAACAGACCTGATTGCAGACTGTGGAGTGGTACGCTTGAGACCTCTCCCACTGGTTTTATAACAGGGCACTCTGAATCTGGCTATACAAGTGTAGCGCTCATTCCTGGAGGAGCCGCTGAATAAACCTCGGGTTAGTCTCTCCGCACTAAGGAATAAATATACACCAGCACTGTTGTGGATTTTATAAATTATATACTTTACTGATCCCAATAAAGTGACACATATAATACAATGTCGGTATAGGAATGACAGGATTTTCGTAATGCGGGAAACATGCGGCGGGAAAACACGCGGCGGGAAAACACGAGGCGGGAAAAAGGAAAGAATTAACCCTCTCAGTTCTTCAGTGTAAGTCCTGTGAGTGTAAGGTCTCAAAAAGTTGTACGTGTATTGATTCGGGTACCCGGGTACTGTATTCAACTGGCCAGTGAATGTGATAAGCAAATCTTCGACTAGTCAAGTTGGGGCCCTGTAGAATTGAAACAATAATGCAGAGTGCTGGATTTTACTTGGACTTTCGGCCTGCAAGGCCTCTCACCCATCCGTTATACAGTCTGTCTCTCTGTCTGGTCGAAGGATGTCTCTCCGCTGGTCCTCCGGAACTCTGTGCCACCGGATCTGCTCTCTGGCCCATCCGATTTCTGAGTCAAGAACCACAGCCTACCGCCTGCACTCCATATGGATCGTCGCGGTCTCCTTACAGGGGGTCCAACTGGAACGGAAGTTCTTGTGTACACCTCCCGGTGATGACAGGTATGCCTCCGCAAGTTACTGTCCCGATCTCCAGCACCCAACAGGTAGCATCTGCGCTCCGGCCTGGTCTCGATCCCGAGCAGTCTCACTTGCGTCCTCTCTCTTTCGTCGCTCCGCTCACTCTGGCGCTCCTCCGCACGAGGCTGCTTACGTCCTTCCTCCCTGTCCCACCCACTTCCTGTCTCCGCCGCAAAGCCTGATGGATATTGTAGTTCGTTTAAGTCCCGCATTGTCTATATGACTTTTGTCTCCCTCTGGTGGCTAGAACCCAGTAATTACAGCAATACAGTTTTAAACAGTGCTACACTCTCCCCCTCCTAGAACTCTTGGGTCTCTCCAAGGAGGTGTAACATTTATATGACATTTCAACATTTACATTAGGCAATATATACAGGCTCAGCAGCAAACATAGAATGGGTCAGATATACGTCCTCAAGCTGACTCTTGCTCCTGACTACCTCAGCTAACATAGCAGACACTTCGGGCAGCCTTCGCACTGTGGTGACAGCCTCTTCAGTGCTATGTCCCAGTGAGTCGTAAGTGAGTCTCTGAGGGGGTCGGATAGAGCGTTTTGACTCTGGCTCGATCGTCTCCTCTTCCGGTTGAAGTGCCACAGGTACGGGCTTAATTCTCTCGTCCACCACTGGAGCAGATACCTCTTCAGAATATGACCCTTCCAGTGAAGGCATAGAACTGTAATCTATGGACACCTCTTCCGGAACTACAGGAACCTCCAAACTCTCATTGGAACTCAGGAGCCTCAGGTCACTTTCCCACCGTTCAGAAACTGGGATGACCTCTTCAGGCTCAGGCGAGCGCACCCAGTCCAGACAAAAACTTCCTTCCTCACTGTCTCCTTCACTATCTTCAACAACTGGGGTCTGTTGAGACCGAGTAACCGGAATCGAACATGGAACAGGCGGTTTCGACAAAGAAAGTTCGTCTCCAACTGGTACTCTTACAACTTCTCTCAGAGGCAACAAATTTCGGTGCCAGTTTTTTAGAGGCCCAGCTTTTCCATTAGGTCGGATTTGGTAAACTGGCAGACCCGGCAGTTGCTTGCAGACAATGTAGACTTGAGAACTCCATCTATCCGCCAGTTTATGTCTTGCAGCAACACCCAAGTTCTTAAGCAACACTCTATCACCAGGCTGTAGATCTTGTATGCGAACTCTCAAGTCATAGTTTCGTTTGTTCCGCTGCTCTCTGCTTCCTGAAATCTAACAGGCCTGTTCAAACGCAGAGGCCAAATTCTTTCGAAGTCTATCCACATAGTTTCTATGAGAGGCCACAGACGTCTGATCAAGAGATAACCCAGATGCCGAATCAACCGTCAGTCGAGCTTCTCTTCCGAACATATGGGGGCGGTACGGTGGGTATCCAGTAACGTCACTCTCCGTACTGTTGTACACATGCACCAGCGTAGCGATGTGACGACTCCAACCCTGCTTCTCTCTGCTTTACAATGTACCCAACATATTTAATTTAGCAGCGTGCGATTAAACCTTTCCGGCTGAGCATCACCTTGAGGGTGATATGGTGTAGTTCAGGTTTTCTCAATTCCTAGCAGTTCCAGCAATTGCCCAACAAGCCGGCTCTCGAAGTCTCTGCCCTGATCCGAGTGGATTCTCCTTGGTAGGCCATAGTGAACAAAAAACTTTTCCATCAGGACCTTTGCTACTGTAGGAGCACGTTGGTCTTTAGTAGAGAAAGCTTGGGCATAACGCGTGAAATGATCAGTCACTACTAGAATATTTCCCTGCCCACTAGCATCCGGCTCTATGCACAGGAAATCAATGCACACCAAATCCATAGGTCCTTCACTTTGCAGGTGGCTCATTGGAGCAGTTCGAGTGGGTAGGGTCTTCCTCTGGATGCACCTCAGACACGAATGGCAGTAACTTTCAACTTCAGATCTCATACAGGGCCAATAAAATCTGTCTCGCACTAGCTTAAAAGTTCTCTCTGCACCCAAATGCCCATGTTCATCGTGTAATGACCGCAGCACACCGTCTCTGTGTTTGGTGGGAAGGAACAACTGCTGGGTCTCTTCAGCATTGTTTGAGGGGCCCCTTTGGTAGACCACCCCATCCAACATCTTCAACCGTTCCCACTCTTTGTATACTAATCGGGCTTCTTCTGGGGAATTTGTCAGTAGAATTTCCCGTTTGTTTGTGGTTAGGGCCTTCACTGTTAACGCAATCAAAGGATCTCTAGCCTGATCGGTTCTCAGATCCTGCTTTGAAAAGGTAGGCAGACTTTCATCCCTCAGCTGTGTAGGATTACAATAGAACTCTGGAACAGCCGCAGCCATAACTCCTATAGCTTCTGCTTCAACCACTCCCTTGACCCGGCGCTCTGCTCCTTGACACAAGGCTTGCACCCCATCTGGAGTCAGCTGAGTCCATTCCGTAGTGTAGGGCCTTCTCGACAAAGCATCCGCATCTCGATTATTCACTCCAGGCCGATACTTCAGGCTGAACCGAAACCCTGACAGAGCGGCCAACCACCGATGTCCCGTTGCATCCAGCTTCGCAGTAGTAAGAACGTATGTAAGAGGATTGTTGTCAGTCTTGATCACGAATTCAGCTCCATACAGATAATCTTTCAGTTTGTCTACTACCGCCCACTTCAAGGCTAGGAACTCCAACTTGTGGGTAGGATAGTTCTTCTCTGAAGGCGTAAGACTTCGGCTCACATATGCTACAGGCCGCAACAATCCACCATATTCCTGGTAAAGGACACCCCCTAAGCCTTCTCTGCTGGCATCCACATGTAATTCGTACGGCTTATGAGGATCAGCGTAAGCCAAGACGGGAGCTTGATTTAGACTCTCCTTCAACTTCATAAAAGCACCTTCACATCGATCAGTCCATTCTTCTTGAATGGATTCTCGGGCCTTCCTTTGCCCTTTTGCCGATGAACCTTGATCAGAGGCCTTGGAGCCTTCTTCCACATCTTCCTTCTGTAGGAGCTTATTCAAGGGTTGAGCTATCTTGGCAAATCCTCCTACGAATCTTCGGTAATACGAGCAGAACCCCAGGAAAGATCTAAGTTCAGTAACATTTCGGGGTCTAGACCAGGAAGCTACGGCTTCCAACTTTCGAGGATCCATCGAAACACCTTCAGCTAAAACAACATGTCCCAGGTACGTAACAGAAGGTAGGCAAAATTGACACTTCTCCAGAGACAGTTTCAACCCTTCTTCGTGGAGCCGCTTCAAAACCTTCTCCAACCGCTGCTCATGTTCTTCCAGAGTCTTCCCGAACACGATAATATCATCAAGATACACCAACACTTCGATCAGGTTCATGTCTCCGACTGTCTTCTCCATTAACCGTTGGAACGTGGCGGGAGCTCCCGTAAGGCCTTGAGGCATTCTGTTGAACTCAAAGAACCCCAGTGGGATGATAAACGCAGTCTTCTCTTTGTCCTCAGGATGGATTGGTATCTGATGATACCCACTTCGCAGGTCTAGTACACTAAACCATTTTACTCCAGACAAACACTGTAAGGCATCTTCTATCCGAGGAGTGGCATATTGATCCGGCATGGTTCTCTGATTTATTTTTATTTTTTTTCATATAAAGATTTTTATTGGAGTGCACACATGAATGGTACAAACATGCAAATAAAGAAAGCATCAGAAGAAGAAACATAGATTTGCAACATTGGTAATAAACAATACAATTCGAATGAAATTATCGTTGAACTCTGGAAAGGGGTCGATTGTGCAGACTCCGTTTTCCAATAAAAACATAAATTCCTAAACTAAAATAAACATAAAACATACAACATGGCAGCACTACAGCCTTACATATCGAGGAACCTTATATCAAAAGTCCAGAATCGACAAACACCCTCCATCCCTCCCACGTTTCCTCAAGTTGGCATATAGAATTATTTGCTGTGTGGAACATTTCCTCATATTTAAACACACTTTCGAGGGCAACCATAACCTCCCTCATAGAGGGGCAGACGGAAGAACGCCAATGTCTTGCTATAACTATTTTAGCCGTCCCAAGTACCATGGAAATAAACCTCCTATGACGGGTCTGAATGTTAACGGGTAAAAGATGCAAGAGGTACACTTTCGGGCAGATTGGAAGCGTAAGCAAAGTACAATGGGAAATCAATCTACGTAACTTTTCCCAATAACTCCCCAGAATAGGACATAGCCAAAACGTATGTAATAGAGAGCCAGGACCTGTGAGACACCTCCAACATAAGCCCAAAGTCCCTGAGATATGGGCCAATCGATTAGGAGTTAAATACCATCTACACAGCAATTTGATGTGGGCCTCACGTAGGTTGGTGCTTCTAGAGTATTTAAATATCGTGTCCATGGCGTATGACCAATCCTCTATGGAAATAGTTAAAGCCAAATCTTTTTCCCATTTAATCATATAGGGTAATTTCTTAGGTGGGGTTGGGGTTAGGAGGCTATTATAACACAGAGACAGCGGTTTCATTTGACATTTCCTTCCCATACATAGTTTATGAAAGGCTGAAAGATTTGCTTCATTAAAAGAGGTTAGGCCCCTTGGGTCAAAGCATGTTTCACCCGAAGGTACGTAAAGCAATCACTCGGTGAGATGGCAAATTCCTTTACCAAATCAGGGAAGGATTTCAGGGAGTTGGGCGTAAAGAGTTGCCTACATGAGTCAAACTGCGCCAGAACCAAGAGTCCAAGTTTAAATCAGGGATAGAACGACACAATACTCTTAGGGGAGCGAGGCATAGTAGGTCATAAGGTCGTACCAAGGAGCGACCCCACAGGCGCCAAGACATAAGAGAAAGCATTGAAGCGGGCAGCAGACCTGTGGTACCGTTCCTCGGCAGAAATGGAAGCCACATCAAGTCATGGAGTTTATATGGGAAAATCATGGCATTCTCCAGTAGTAACCATAGTGGTGGTTCTCTCAAGTGCATTGATGATAACAGTTGGGCTAGTAAGGCTGCTTTATAATAAGAGTGTAAGTCCAGAAACCCCAACCCTCCATTACGTCGCGGCCTGGTGACTGTGGAAGCTGACACTCAAGGGGGTTTCCCCTTCCAAATATGTGCGTGGAGTAACTTTTGCAATCGGAGCAATAAGTGCGCCGGAATAAAAACAGGGATATTCCTGAAATAGTATAAAATTTGGGGTAAGATGCACATCTTTATGGCCGCCATGCGGCCCAGCCAAGAGGAATCGTTTGTACTCCAATTAGGGAGCTGTGTCTCTATGGAGGTCAATAATGGCGTGAAATTTTCCTCAAGGATGGTACCTTGCGATTTGGATAGGGAGATACCCAAGTATTTTAAAGAAGTAGAGCGCCAATCAAAAGGGTACTTACTACGCATAGAGCTAAGAGAGGAAGCAGCCATATTTATGGAGAGAGCTTGTGTTTTACTCATATTATTTTTGTAATAAGATAACGCGCCAAATTTATCAAGGATGTCAAACAGGGGCGGGAGTGAAGTCTCCGGTGAGGTCAGGAAGAGCAGTATGTCGTCTGCGAATAGTGCCAATTTATGCTCCCCATTCGGGGTCGATAAACCCTTGATTGCCGGGGAGGTTTTAATCTGCATCGCCAGGGGTTCTAGGGCCAGAATGAATATCAACGGGGATAGTGGACAGCCCTGTCGGGTGCCGTTGGTTATGTGAAAGGGGGAGGATAAAAACCCTGAAGCCAAAACTTTCGCCGACGGAGCTGAGTAAAGGGCCATAATTCTATTCACAAAGTGTTCCGGGAAACCAAACCGCAGCAACACCGTCCGCATATACCCCCAGTGCAGGCGGTCAAACGCCTTTTCAGCGTCCAATGCCAGATAGAGTCCAGAGGTATTAGTTCTATGAGCTAAATCAATTATGTCATAAAAACGTCGGGTGTTGTCACATGTCTGGCGTCCGGGGACAAAGCCAGTTTGTTCATTCGCGATCAAGGAGGGAGGTAGAGGGGCCAGTCTGTTAGCTAATAATTTAGCATATAGTTTTGCATCTACATTCAACAGGGATATGGGGCGGAAATTGGCGCAATGCGACGTGGGTTTACCGGTTTTAGGCAGGGTCACTACAGTCGCTTGCAGCATCTCCGGAGGGATAATGCCAGTATTTTTAATGTCATTAAAAACCAGGGTGAGAGTCGGGACTAGAGACGGAGCAAACTTTTGGTAATACAGATTTGTAAAACCGTCAGGGCCCGGAACTTTATTTTTCGGAAGTGCCTTAATGGCCTTATGTACCTCCTCCTCTGTAAACGCAGCAAGCAAGCCCGCGGATTGAGAGGAAGAGATATAGGGGAGATTAACCATCTGGAGAAAGGTATCTATGTCGCCCGGTGTGGGGGACGGCACTGTGTGGTCTATTCCTAGGTTGTACAAGGAGGCGTAGTAGCGTGCGAATTCGTCAGTGATAAGGGCTGGGTTGTAAATTTTTACGTTATTAGCACCCATTAGGTACGGTATGTTGGTTTGCATTCGTTTTGCTTTCAGTTTAGACGCCAGCAATTTCCCTGGTTTATTCCCCTGAGTGTAATGAGCATAATTAAGCCGTCTAATTGAGCGTGCCGTGACCTGGAGCAAACGATGCTCCAACTCATGGCGCTGTAAAATCAATTGAGCTGAAATATTTGGGGCAGGAGAGGATTTATTCTGGGTTTCCAATACAGTGATTCGTTGTATGAGGGCATTTGTCTGGGCGTTAAAACTTCTCTTACGCTGCGCTCCTTTCTGTATAAAGTGTCCCCGCAGAACCGCTTTGTGGGCCAACCAAACCGACGACATTGCAACATCCTCAGTCATGTTTGCCGTAAAGTACTCCCGAAGGAGTTGTATCGTTTTGGTCACGTCATCCCCATTCACAATAAGCGAGTCATTGAGTCTCCAGTTCCCCATACCCTCGGCGGGAAAGCCGCTTCAAAGGTAAGCGTAAGCGGAGCATGGTCAGACCACGTGATAACGCCGATGGACGCCTCCATTAGGCGGGACAAAGCCGAACTATGAATCAAACACAAGTCAATTCTACTGTATGAGGAATGAACATGAGAAAAAAAAAGTGTAATCGCGCGTATCAGGGTGACATATCCTCCAAGAATCATATAATTCAAACGAATGCATAAATTCCCGTAATTGTTTGCTAGAGATGGGGAGGAGCGGGCGTGGGAGCGGGGTTGGCCTGATTGGGTATCAACTTCGGGATCAGGAGTGCAGTTAAAATCCCCACATAGAAACATCGTACCACTAGACATTTTCCTCACTCTACCATAATCTTTCCAAAGATAAGAAACTGGGTTGTCATTAGGAAGATAAAGGTTGGCTATAGTGATAGGTAATTCGTTCAGCGTGCCCACCAGGATTACCAGGCGACCCAACGGATCAACATACTGAGCCGAAACACACAAAGGTCCAGTCTTTATGGAACAGGATCGAGACACCCTTAGATTTTGTCTGGGCAGTGGAGTGATATGCATCAGTATACATGCGTGACTTCAGAAACGGCGGGCGTCTCTTACAGAAATGAGTCTCTTGCAAACATACAATAGCAGGTCGGGACTTATGTAGGTCACGAAATAAAGCATGTCGCTTGTACGGAGTATTCAAGCCCCGAACATTTAAGGAATAAATTTGGAAGTGAGGTTTACTCATCGTTAATTGCGTCCAGCTGTCTAGATCTCGTAGCGAACATGACACACAACCTCCGTGGGAGGACGGGGGGATTCCTCCGCTTACAGTAATACCTGGAATGATATAGCGTAGTGCATACCAAATAAACAAACAATACATACAGTGCATACTTTACACACATAAGTTGAACCAGAAAAAAGTTAATTAAAAGAGAAAAAAGAAAAGAATAAAGAAGGGAAAACCCGTACCAAGTACGAGGGAAAAAAAAAAACTGCACTCCATAAATGCAGCTGAGTGGAGTCAATCAACACAGTAGGATGGTATAATTAGAAGAAACACGTTCAAGAAAAAACTCCCGTAGGGGAAAAACAGCAGTCCCAACTCTCCACGGAGGAGACTGCGCCGATTTACAGGCCATTGGAAGGCCTCGGGGTTAACCAAGCGAAGGAACATTACCCAGAAGCGCCACTCTCAAGGTAGATCAGAAGGGTTAAGTCCTGCAGACGTGAGAGAGATTCAATGTCCCAGTAGATTTAAGACAACCTGGTGGAAAAAGGAAACAATAAAGAAAAGCACGCCCCAAGCAATAAAATGCAGGACCATAGCATCTCATTTAGGTCGGATCCGGTGCCACTCCGGAGAAACTTTCAGCGGCGAAGACGATTCCACACGAGGGGGAGTAAACTCCGACACCACCTTCCATTCCGTCAGCAAACGCATGCCAGCGAGAGGGTCTGGAATGACGTGCAAAGCTCCTTCCCGCCATAGCAGGATCTTCGTGGGAAATCCCCAACGATACGCCATGTTGTGGTCACGTAAGATTTTGGTGAAAGACGAGAATTCCCTCTTTTAGTCATGGTAGCTGTTGACAGGTCTGCATAGAAAGAAACTTCAGCATATGGAGAGGGTAGAGGCATGGATTTCCTCGACGCTCTCATTAACGCTTCTTTAACGTGGAAAAAATGCACCCGGACCAGCACATCCCTGGAAGCTGAGGGTGGTAGATTTTTGGCACGCGGCAGTCTATGTGCCCGATCCATCAAAAAATCTTGCGGCAAGTATGCTGGTACCAGGATCTGGAAAAGCTCCATGATATAAGGCTGGAGGTCAGCAGGAGCCACTGCCTCCGGAATGCCCCGGATCCGTACATTATTGCACCGTGAACGGTCTTCCATATCAGCTAATTTCGATGCCATGGTGTCGTGTGCTGCTTGCAAAGCTATATGACGGTCCACCAGGTCATTGTGAGCTAAACATAAGTCATCTGCTTTAGACTCCAAAGAATCGGTCCGCTCACCCAGGTCCTGTACATCGCGCCTCAGCTCCTGCAGCGCCTCTTTGATATCCGTTTGGATGGTAGAGCGGAGTTCTTGCAGCATGGCATGAAGTCTGCTTTCTGAAGGCGGTGAAGTGTCAGACATGCAAGGTGGGCCCACCACAGCTGCCTCCATTGTAAAAGAGGAAACAGAAGAGGGAGATCCGCCATCTTGGGCCTCACGAACCCGGTCTTTTTTCGCCGATTTTTGCGGTTCCAGCGTCCGCTGCGCTTTAGGAGGTGCCATCTGGGAGCTAGGAGGTGTCACCCAGCTGTGGGTGAGTTTTCAGCCCCGAGGTTGCTGTGTTTTAGCCGCTAGAAATGAAGGTTCAGCGCCGGTCTCAGGAGCTTCCCTTACATGCGACCGCGTGCTGCAACGTCCGGCCACGCCCCCCATGGTTCTCTGATTTAACATGCGATAGTCTATACATAGACGAATAGAACCATTCTTCTTCCGAACCATCACTATTGGAGAGTCGTATGGACTCCGACTCTTGAATCACCTTAGTCCGCTGTAATTCATTCAGCTGTTCTCATAGATCATCCAAATCTCCCAGCGGAACTCGTCTTGACCTTTCTCGAAACGGCTTATCCTCCTGTAGTCGTATGCGATGTTCAGTGCTCTTGGCTAAACCCACGTCGAACTCATTTTTCGAGAACAAGTCTCTCCATTTTAGGATCTGAGACTGAAGACGTTTTTTCCATTCAGGTGAGATGGGAGCGTCCTTAGGATAGACCCTTTCAGCAGGAATCTCTTTATTCACCCCCTTCCTACATCGGTAGGGGAGAGAGGCGTAGCGGACGCTACTTGCCCGATGGGCATTCGTGCTTTCAGGATCACTGGAGAATCAGACGCATTACACACACTAACTGAGACTCTTCCTCATGTCCGTTTCAGTGCTTTTGTGGAGATTATCTCAGGAATTACTTCTACTCCGGCTTCACTCCCATGACTGGGATCAGTTTCCAGCACCACATAGGGACCCGGTTGTGTTCCGTTCAACTTAACTGAAGCTCAAAAACTCACCACTTCTCCTGATTGTAGAACCTTCTCTGTTCCGGCCAATCTCCACAGACGCCCCACTTCGGCAGGTGCCCTCCGTTCTTCGACCATTCGCTGATAGACCGGGCGTAACATCAGGTGCACTCCTCTAGTAGAACTTTCCTCCATCACTATTGGAGTCAGAAGACGTCTCACCAGATCAGTATTCGTCCCCACTATCATCGAACTTCTGTTGGCCCCTGAAGGCCGAGGACACACAATGGCCAATGCATCACAACCTCCAGACTGTCCGATAACTTTGGATCCAATTTCTAACTTCACCTGTAGATATCCATCATAGGGAAGCTTCTCGGTTCCGATACCCCAGATCTCGAGGTCCTTTATCTTCTGCAGAGGTATGTGCTTCAAGTGCTTCTCGTAGAAGTCTCGATAGATCAATGTCACTTGAGCCCCTGAGTCTAACAGAGCTTTAGTGTAGACTCCCTCCACTTGGATTGGAACGATGGGAGAAGGACCTATCAGCTGGTCCGGAAACTTTGTCGTAGCCGCAGGAGGTTTAGACCCAGTTCGCTGTACCCAGGCCTTCTTCTTGACTTGTGGAGGTTTTGGGTGTGCATTGTTTCTCCATGACATAGGACCGAATACTAAGGGAATAACTCTTTCAGTCCTGATAGGCTCAGCAGTTGGCAAGACTCTGGGCCCTCTCGGCTTTTCGGTTCTGGCTTGCATTTTGGAGCGGTTTCCAACCACTGGGCACCTAGTTTGCTCCTTCACTTGGGCCCTCTGGCGTTTTCCGCCTGTGAGGTAGATAGCAGCCCTTCCAGGGCCTTTAGGAACTCTTCCAGTTTATTTCCCTCAGGCCTTTGGTTTTTGCACTGTACTCGGAAATGACCCATTTCCCCACAACTGAAACACCTCTTCTTTGAAGATGGAGGGGCACTTGCTTGTGGTGATTCGGTTGAAGGACCCTGGCCAGACACCACAGCAACCCCAGTTGTCCGCATATCAGTAAGGAACTTCTGCATATCGGTCTGAGTCTCTGCCACCTTCAAAAGTACTCGGCACAGGTCCGTGTGTGCCTGTTTCAGTTCAGCTTGAGCTTCTTGCACCTTCTTAACAGTCTTGTGTTTTTCACTATGGGTAGGAATGATTGACTCTTTTGCAGCACTCTCTGTGGATATAGGAATAATCAGATGCTCTTGCCCGTCCACTTCGGATCCATAGGTGTCCAACGAATCATCTTCAGTTTGCAGATATTCGTTATGCCTCACGGGTTGTGCGTAAGCTCTTTCTCCTCTCCTTAAGGATTTTTCTTCCAGTAGAGCCTCTTCCTCTCTGACAGCTCGAATCAGTTCCAGATATTTCAATTCTCGGTTACCTTCTCTGGTTCTCAGCTGTAACATCACAGGATCCAGAGGTTGAGTGCCCCTCAATATCTGCTGCATTCGGATTTTGTCTATTGTGGCTGGTTCAGCCCCTTTCTTAAGAAGTATCTGGTGCAGAATCTTATCTAGACGCCTCATATATTCATTCATTTTCTCACCTTTTCTCTGGTAGGTATGTTCATACTGGTACATGAGCTCGGCAGCCTTTTCCGTTCGCCCAAAGACTTCATGTAACACATTGAGGTAATCTAAAGCAGTGCGGTCTTGCTTACTCAACTTCAGGTTTCTGATAGCCTCTGACGCAGGTCCCTTTAAGCTCTCAGTAATTCTCTGCTTCTTTTGCGCTTCAAGGACGTCCCACTCATCCAAAGCCTGCATCGCCTGTTCTACCCATTCTTCAAACGTTTCTTCTCCCGCCGAAGTTGGTACGTTTTCTGTGAAATTTCTCAACCGTCGATAACCAAAGTTAGTGTGTGGAGGGCTTGTTCTTTGACATTTAGCCAGCAAATCTCCGATAGCCACTATGAATTCAGGCTCGATCATGGCCAGCGGACTGGGCGCGGGAACACTCGCTGGATCAGCACGTGACGCACTTGGCTGAATAAGTTGAACTTCCACCTCATCGGTCAGCTTCACGCTTGCGCCCTGAAAACATACTGGAACACCCTTTCTCCACTCAAAAAGAACATATGTGTGAGAAGTATCCGGGTTCATTTTAATGTCCAGGATTAACCCCCGATGATCTGGTGTCAGCGCGGCCACGGCCCGACAAATCTGATCTTCGGCCCAAGTGTCTGCAGGACTATGCTTAACTCTGTCTGGCTATTTTGCTCCTCACACCATTTGGCAGCAGTGTCTGGATCCATATTTAACCCTTTAAATGCGGTTTAATCTAGAGACTAAAATCCCGGAAACGAGCCCCCACGTGTAGCGCTCACTCCCGGAGGAGCCGCTGAAATAAACCTCGGGTTAGTCTCTCCGCACTAGGGAATAAATATACACCAACACTGTTGTGGATTTTATAAATTATATACTTTACTGATCCCAATAAAGTGACACATATAATACAATTTAGGTATAGGAACGACAGGATTTTCGTAATGCGGGAAACACGCGGCGGGAAAACGGAAATAATTAACCCTCTCAGTTCTTCAGTGTAAGTCCTGTGAGTGTAAGGTCTCAAAAAGGTGTACGTGTATTGATTCGGGTACCCGGGTACTGTATTCAACTGGCCAGTGAATGTGATAAGCAAATCTTCGACTAGTCAAGTTGGGGCCCTGTACAATTGAAACAATAATGCAGCGTGCTGGATTTTACTTGGACTTTCGGCCTGCAAGGCCTCTCACCCATCCGTTATACAGTCTGTCCCTCTGTCTGGTCGAGTATGTCTCTCCGCTGGTCCTCCGAAACTCTGTGCCACCGGATCTGCTCTCTGGCCTGTCCGATCTCCGAGTCAAGAACCACGGCCTACCGCCTACACTCCCTATGGATCGTCGCGGTCTCCTTACAGGGGGTCCAACTGGAACGTAAGTTCTTGTGTACACCTCCCGGTGATGATGGGTATGCCTCCGCAAGTTACTGTCCCGATCTCCAGCGCCCAACAGGTAGCGTCTGTGCTCCGGCCTGGTCTCGATCCCGAGCAGTCTCACTTGCGTCCTCTCTCTTTCATCGCTCTGCTCACTCTGGCGCTCCTCCGCACGAGGCTGCTTACGTCCTTCCTCCCTGTCCCACCCACTTCCTGTCTCCGCCGCAAAGCCTGATGGATATTGTAGTTCGTTTAAGTCCCGCATTGTCCATATGGCTTTTGTCTCCCTCTGGTGGCTAGAACCCAGTAATTACAGCAATACAGTTTTAAACAGCGCTACACAAGTAAGAGACATTAGTCTATGATTTCTCTGATCCCTGGAACATTAAAGCATATCACAAACAACAAGGTGGATTACAATAATTCTGAACCCCAATTATATGCACCTACCAACAGATCCCAACGACCATTAGGGTGAAGACTAGGGTGGGCCACAGTATATTTTGTAGGTGGGTAAAGTCATACTGACTCTTGCATTCTTTATTTGTTCTTCTGCATTATGTTTATTTAGCAGTTATATTTTTTCGCATAGAGTTTTGCTGTGCAATACAAAGCTCTATAAAAGAGAGCTCAGTGTTGTTTTTATTGCTCATTTAAACATGTTCCCAACTGGATCACACATCAATACCCTGGATGTACAGTTGGGTACATATTTAAATGAGCAATAAACCAACATTGAGCTGTATTTTATAGAAGTTTGTATTGCACAAACTGAAGGCAGGAATATTTGATGTTACACAGATCAGACATGTGACGGCACAGCCATCATTTGGAGCGTTATGTATATTAAAGTGTTAAACTGTGTATCTTGTCTAGCAAAATACTGTGACACCCCACACCTTTCTGCCTGCAAGGCCCCCTATGCATCTTAGAACTCTGGACCGCGACTCTACTGCCGACGCACCTAGCGGAGGCTAAGTCATGGCCTCCTGGAGCTCTTCCTCAGCCAAATGTCATGATTCCAGCCCTGAGCCCTATAGGAGAGCCGATCCACCCGGCTCTTATCCCTGTCTGGTCCACCCTTCTCTACCTTCCACACCAGGATTTTCCTGCAGCCTGCCAGGTCCTTGACCACCTGACCATAAAGCACGGGCCTTCTCCCTTTATAGGCCAGTAACACCCATTCAGCAGGGCTCTGTCATAATTCTGATGCCTGTTATTTTGTTCCTGCTGCTAGTAGTTCTCTCTGTTGTTTGCCCTTTGTTTATTTGGTTGAGTTTAATTTTGATTCCCTGTTTCCCCTGTTCGCTTGTCCCAGTGTTTAGCTTGTCCTTTGTTTATTTTGGTTTTTCCTTTATGCGTTTTCCCTTCCTTGATCATCTGTGGTTTATTTTCTGGTTTATCCTTGCTGTGTGTTATTATTGTGTACTGACTCCAGGCTTTGTATGATTATCAGTTCTGGTTCCTATCTATTGTTGGAATCTTATGTGGGATTGTCCTGGCAGATCCCACTCTCGGAGTCTTACAAAAGGAGCTTCTTGTGTGTCGGTTGACTGGAAAGTTTATATCTTAAACTTGTGCTTTTGGTACAAAATAAGTAGATTTTCATGTAGTACACTTTTCTTTTAATATGTTTCCTTCATTCTTAAAAGAAATTAATTTAAACACTACATTAAAATATCCAGATTTTTTTATGGGCAAGCAGAGTGAAGAGTGGCTTATGGCATTCGTTCTGTATCTCAAAATCTAGAGCTCAGTGAAAAACTAGTGCCATTTTTTTGAATCAGCAATTCAAATATAACCAATGTAGCAGTGTACCGTGTGTAACCGCAGCACTCAAAGAGTTAAACCTAGGTATGCAAATTGAGGATGATAAAGGCCTCACCTGTGAGGGGTGTGGAGAGAGAGACACTGGAAGCCTGCCAGGGAGGCAGAAAGATCTGAACCGTGAGTTTGTTTAGACCATTGTTTGAATAACTGTTATATTTTGAACCGTATATACCACTGGAATCAGGGGAAGCTGATCAGTGGAACAGTGAGGGAGAATAAGTGTGAGTTAGTCTCCTAAATGGAGTAGGTGTTTATTTGTCACTGCTTTTTGTTTTGCTATACCTGCTGTAAGGCCCATATGCAAATAAAGAATATTTTCTTTTGAACTTTCGTGTTGACTGAGGAGAAGCTTGGTCAACCTACCACACCAGAAACAGGTCTAACATTTGAGACACCAAAATGTGTGTTGTCCAGTGTTATCTACCAATATTTGGTAAAATTGTCTAAAAGAAGCATATGAAATGAATATGTATGGAGTGTAGTTTATAATGCATTATTTATGATAATATATACCAAGCTACCATGTGTACAGTATGTCTTTATTTTCTTAACTAAAGATATGTCAGTTCTCAGCTCAAAAGATCAATGTCAATAAATAATAATTTCTTCTTTGACTTTTTCTAAATTCAGCAATAATTACTATATTATACACTGAGTGACAAAGAAAGGCAACGTCAAACTGAATTATAAATACCTATGCTTTTGATAAAGTTTTTTGGGTACACATGCTGCTTGCAGTACACTATATCACAAATCGTAGTGTATCATATACCTGTGTTTTTGTTAGAGGACAAGCATAAAGAAAACAGAAATAACAATGTGTTAGTCTATTAAAATTTACTTGTCCAGCTGTGCTGACATCTATAATTCAGGAACTTTCTCCAGCTAACATTTTATCAGACCTAAATCTGAGAACTGTACTCAATAAAGACAATTCTCCAAATGCATCTTGAGACTTGAATTTTGAATAACAGATTTTTGTATCAGATCACATTGCTAGTGAAGTTAATTAGAAAACATATTGTTACATGGTTAAGGGCTGAAAAAAGATGTGCATCCATCAAGTTCAACCGTGTTGTTTAAAACAAATGTCAACAAATAATGAAATAACAAGAGATCAGACAACATTATGGATTCTCCAACTAGAACTTTACATTTATTACACCTTGCACTTCCCAAATAAATGGCTTGCAAAAAAATTAAAATAGGCATTGTCGGGTATATTACAGAGGAAAAATTAAAATAGATGCCTGTAACCATTTTGTTTTAAATAGAAAGTCTTTCCTTTTTAAATTTTCTCTAGTTTTAGAAATGAACAGAGATTTTTTTTTTAAATAGTTCACGGCTAGGTGACCAGACATGAGGGAACCTTAAAATGTCTTTATTTGATATAATGCCGAGCTAAGTGCTATAGAAAGGAATTTACTCAGTTTGAGAGGAGTGGAGACATAAATCTAATTTGGATAGGACAGACTTAAAGTCTACGGCTGAAAATAGAGGGTCTTTGTAAGTCAGATTGACCTCTTGACCTTAGATAAGAGATATTAAAATTAAATGTGGAAATAATTAGTAGTGCAACACTGCCCTCTTGAGGATAGTAAATGTTATAATTAATATAGAGAATAGATTGCCAGTGACGTCAAATTGACTATAATTGTTCGTTGCATTCATTCAGAGATTTACACGACAATGCATTCAGACTTCCAGGACACAATGCACTCAAGATTTCACACCAAATCTCTAACTCATACCAAATCTCTAACTCACATGCATTGATTATCTGATATTGATAATTTTCACATATTCCAAAAACAATATTACATAAAGAATATTCAAAGGCTATAATTCATTGAATCCTGATTGGAGAGGTAATGTATGAAAGCTATTTTTATTAAGAAAAATTATATATACTTGGAGTATTTCTTGCAACAGATAGACTGAGATTTCTCAGATTACTGTTAGATCTAAAGTCTTCAAAATATTTCTATATCTGCAGATAGAGATATGAAGAAGAATTGGATATAAGGATTTATCCTAAAGAGACGGTTGCAAAGATTGATATACCGATATATACAGTATATATAGAATTTGGAAATTACTGTGATTGAAATTAATAAGCAAGGAATTATATAACTACAATATAAAAAGCAGAAGATTATAAATTTAATTCTCAATATTAGGGGAGGATTCACTAAATAAGTTTTTATTACTTATCAGTCTAAAAATAGAATAAGTGATAGCTCATCTTTTGTTGACCCAAGTAGCATAGAGAGATACATATATCTCTACAAGATCTAGCTTGTTAAACATTGGTTTGCTGGGAAGTACATGTTAACTGTTTTCATTAAGCAGAAATGTTTATTAACCATTTGTGTATTAGTTACTAACTGATAAGGTAAATTATATTAATCATATGTGCAGTTACTAACAGGAGATACATATATTGTGAAGCTAGTTTCTATGTGCTGATGGATTTTGTGGTTTATAAATTCTTGTTTATGATATGAGATTTGAAACTTTTTTGTATACGTAATAAATATATATATTTTTAACCGATTTGATTAGTGTATTCTTCAAAGCAAAACACAGACAATTAAAAGAATTTAGGAGAATTTCTAGGAAATATAAACGATTGATATTTGTATCTCGTATAAGTTTCTTATTGAATATAAATCTCGACATGTTGTAGTCACGTGCAGAGATAGGTCCAACAGCATCCTGGAATTAAAGGATTTAATGGAATTGATTCATCAATATTTATTTGAAATCATTGTTATTCACTACCAAATTATCTTATTATTTACTCATATAGGCATTGTCACATTAGACCATGATATCCACCTAGAAAACAAGACAATATGGAGCTATGAAGTAAAGGAAAGGGCATTTAAAAGTGTCAGGTATTCAGAATATGCAATCACTCATAGATATTATCAGATGTAATGTGCTACCCAAATCAGTGAATGATTGACAAGGGTAGAACAAACAGATGGATTTTGTTGACCTAGATCTATGCCCACTTTCTACAGAAGATGTTTTTCTGGATCCGAATATGGGGTTTTATGAGGCAATTAATAATTTAATTTTGTTAACTTCCTTGCACTCTTTATTTGTCACACTGCTTCTTACTGAGCCTGCTCCATTGTATCCCTTTTGTCCCCTATTTGCCCCTCTCTTTATCTCACTTCTCTTCTGCCCTATTACTGATCTCTACAGGTGGTACTGGTAGGTCTGTAGATGTCTCGATTTTGGATTGACATGAGGTTTATTTCTACTTGTTTTCTTTGAATATTGCTTCAGACGTGAGTAAGAGAGGTTAACTCTCAAGAATTTGTCTTGTCAAAAGAATGTTAGATCAAATATAAAACCTATAGCTGCATCCTGCAATTATGTGGTGATGATTTTTTTTTTTTAAATGTAGTTTTTATTAAGAAATAATTGTCATACATAAATCAAGCAAATATAGGTATAACATTTTAGAAAATCGGGGATAGAGGAGGGGGAAGGAGAGTGGAGGGGTTGCCCAAACCCAGAGAAGAGAGGTGAGAAAGAGGGAGAGATGGAGAAAAGAGAAAGTAGGGATTGTACAGTGAGAGAGATAATTGCAACAGTTTTCATATTAACATCATCGGTCTACAAGGCTAGAAGAGCCAACCAAAACCCCAAAACTGTATAAGAAAAGGGAGGTCCATTTCAAACTGAGCCCATCTGTTCTATCCAAGGTGTCCATGTTTTATAATAGGCTGAGAGCGTGTGGTGTGTAGTGGCTGTGAGTTCATCCATCAGTTGGGCATCCCTGATTTTAGGGTAAATTTTTGAGAATGGAGGGATCGACGGGCAGTTTCAATGTTCCGCGAGAACGTGGCGGGCTGCAAGGGTTATCTTGGCCAACAATTTATTTTCATGTCGCGACAAATCCGGGAAGGGCCTGGACAACAAGTAAGCCCATGGATCCATTGGAGTTTCTCTCGATAATATTGCCTGTAGTAGAGTGTGCGTTTGGTCCCAAAATCGTTGGACCTCAGAACAAAACGACCACATATGGGCGTAAGTACCCCGGAGTCCACATCCTCTCCAGCAAAGATCAGGGGTCTGTGGGGACATGTGCGAAACTTGGACCGGAGTGGTGTACCATCGGAAAATAGTTTTGATCAATTGTTCCTGATGAACCGTGCATACCGAGACATTTCTCATAGCGTCCCAGATATCGCCCCATTCTTCGGCCTCCAGAGTCTCCCCCAAGTCCCTTTCCCAAGCTTGAATGTAGTGGAGTTCTCGCCAGTCGAGAAGGACTGTAAGATGGTGATAAATCGAAGAGATTAACCCCCTAGGGTAAGAGCCTCGAAGGCACAGTCGTTCAAAGGAAGATGGTGTGGTTAGTGCCGCAGTTTTGATGTGAGGGCGAGTTGCGTATGCTCGTATCTGGAGTAAAGGTAAGGGATGTAATACTCCAGAGTGAGGTAGGTCCATAAGTTGTAATAGTTGTCCTTTGGGGTATAGATGGCAGATTCTCGAGATGTTGGAGCCCATCCAGCCCTCTGAGGAAGAGGATACGAGTCCTGGCAGGAAATCACGATTCCGCATGATCGGTGTTAGCGGAGATGGGAAAGATGTAAGGTCGCATTTAGTCGCCAATTTGTCCCATAGTCGGAGAGAATTAATGATGGTCGGACATGTGGTTTTCAGGAAAGGGCGGTGAGCTCTAGGGAGCCATATCGACATCTGGGGACAATCCGGGTGCATGAGACCCCTTTCCAGGTCTACCCATCGACGGGAGGTCTGAGGGGAGTGCCAGGCTACCACCTGGGCAAGTTGTGCAGCGTAATAATAAGACAGCAGGCATGGCAGTCCCAGACCCCCCGCCTCCTTCAGTCTGTACAGGGTGGCTCGAGCAGTTCGATGGCATTTTCCTTGCCAAATAAAGGAGTCAATAGCCCTCTGTATGTCCCGTACATCATCAGAGTCCAGTGCAATAGGTAATGCTTGAAAGAAATACAATAAACGTGGCAAGATATTCATTTTGATGCTATAAATGCGGCCTACCCACGAAATTTGGTACCTATCCCAACATTCCACATCTTTCTTTATTTGCGACCATAACCTCTTATAATTAGCATCATATAGGGTGGTGGGGTCGTTAGTAAGCATAACCCCGAGGTATTTGAAAGAAGAGGGAGAGAAGCGGACAGGAAAGTTAGTGCAGAGATAGTCATATTGAAGGGAGGGAACATGGACCGTAAAGGCTTCCGATTTGTTGATATTGATTTTATCGCCTGACAGCCTTGCATATTCATCTAAAGTTTTAAACAGTTGCGGCAGAGACTCCAAGGGGTGGGACAGGGATAAGAGGATATCGTCCGCATAAGCCGACACCTTAAAGGATTCAGAGCGAACTGTGAGTCCCTGTATCCCTGGGTTCATCCTTATGTGTTGGAGAAGTAATTCCAAATACAAGGCGAATAGGGCAGGGGAGAGGGGGCATCCCTGTCTCGTTCCATTAGATATCATAAAAGGGATTGGTTCCGCTCCAGGCAGTAAGATCTGGGCAGAGGGTGAGGTGTATAAAGCGTTAATAGCGGCTAGAAAGGATTCTGGTAACCTGATATGCTGTAGGAGGGAAAACAGGAAGGGCCACTCAGCCCTGTCAAACGCCTTCTCTGCATCCAAGGAGAGAAACAGAGAAGACTGTTGTGTTTCCATAGCCGTCCACACCAAGTCCACCGCCCTTCTAGTGTTTTCATAAGCCTGTCGAGTGGGTATGAAGCCGACCTGGTCAGGATGGATAAAAAGGGTTAAAAATGGTTCTAATCTAAGGGAGAGGATTTTGGCTAATAATTTCAAATCTGTATTAATTAGTGAAATGGGCCTGTAGTTTTCAGTGAGATGGTGATCTTTATCTGGTTTGGGTATTAAGACAATAGACGCCAGTAAGGATTCTCGGGGTGGGGTGTCACCCTCCATCAGGTGGTTAAACATTCGGAGTAGATAAGGGAACAGAATTTTGGGGAAGGCTTTGTAGTACTGGTATGTGAAGCCGTCAGGGCCAGGTGCTTTGTGGGGTTTCATTAGGCTCAGGGCATTACCAAGTTCTGTTTCGGTAATGGGAGAAGCCAGTGTGGCCGCCTGTTCGTCGTTCAGAGCTGGAAGCGAGGCCCTGGATAGGTAATCCTTGATATCGTCCATCAGAGAGGAATCTGAGGCTGAATGGGTCGGGGTGTGATTATAGATGGATGCGAAGTATTGAGTGAATGCGTCTCTGATGGTATTCGGGGTGGAGAGCTGGGAACCCATGCTGTCTCGTATGGGGGGCATGTTCTGTGAGTGCGGTCTAGGGTTAAGAAGGCGTGCAAGGGGGTGTCCATTTTGTTGGACCTTTCATAGTATCTTCTCCTGGACCAGAGAAGCGATCGTCCTACATCATCTAGGAATAACCTATTTAAGTCCTGTCTGACCTGGGATAAGGCAGCGTAGGTCTCAAGAGAGGGGGACGTCTTATGAGTTATCTCCCTCTCACGTAGTTGGCGTTGAAGGTCCTGTATGTCTGCTAATTTCGTTTTTTTCAGGTGGGAGGCTAAACTTAGTAGTGCACCCGGATCACCGGTTTATGGGCAGCCCATAGTACCTGCATGGATATGTCATCTATGTCATTAAGGCGGAAAGTAGTCCTGTAATGTCTCCCTCACAGAATCACGCACACCCGGCTTGTCCAGCAGGAATGGGTCTAACCGCCAACGGCGACCCGCCGCAGGAGCAAAAGGTCGCAGCTGGAGAGAGACATCCGCGTGGTCAGACCATGTTATGGAGCCAATGGAAGAGGAGATGACTAAGGGGAGACATGAGGCGGAGGTTAATATGCAGTCTATTCTAGAATAGGTGTGATGGACGGGAGAGAAATACATGTAGTCTTTAACTGAGGGGTGTTGGACCCTCCATACGTCAATATAGCCCGCGTGATGTACGAATTTATAAAATTGTTTGTCTTGTAGTGATGGGGCATGTGACGTCTGGTCATTATGTGAGGTAGATCTGTCAATTGGTGGGCACAGAGTCGCATTGAAATCCCCCCCCCCCAGAACTACATGGCCGGTAGCGTGGGATGAGATAAAAGAGTGGGTGGAGGACCAGAAATCCGCGTCCGGTGTATTTGGGCCATAGACCGAGGCGAATGTATACTTTTGACCAGACACAGTACCCAATACCAGGACACATCTACCTATATCATCTGTTTGGGAGTCCGTAACAGTGATGAGACAGGAGGTTCGAATCAATACTGCCACCCCATTACGTTTAGGTGTAGCACACGATAAAAAAACTCTAGAGTAGGCAGGATCTGATAAACAAAAAGCAGCCGTTTTAGGAATCCTAGTTTCCTGTAATAAAGCAATGTCAACTGATTTGCGTTTTAATTCTCGGAATAATAGGCAGCGTTTACGAGGCGAATTAAGGCCTTTGACATTTAGGGATAATATATTTACCGGAGCCATCCCAGTGTGGAGTCACAGTGTGCAATGTAAAACAGTACATATGGAGAAAGAGAGAAGAGGAGGTTGGGGAGAGAAAATAATCATTCAGAAGAAAAAAAAGAAAGAAAAAGAAGGGACAGGAAACCCCATGATGGGCAGTCATGGGGGTAAGGGGTAGGACCAACCGAGCGGGGATACCGGAGGGGAGGTAAAGCGGGGGAGGAGGTGAGAGGAAGTGGGAAGCCGACGACCATCTGGTGCGAAACCAAAAGAGAGCACAGAGGGTACGCCGTCTGCCCGCCGAGTTTGAAAAATTTTAAAATAGAACGGAGCATGCGCTCCAACCATAGAAGCAATATTAACTGTCAAGAGCAAAAACAAAAATAAAACAGTAACATCATCCCGTGATGATATAGGATGATATAGAACATTACCACATGAATCATGGCACCCTGGGCTTGTAATCCAGAGTCCCGGTGCGAGCTCGGGGCTGGGTTGACGACCCCAGCATCCAAGGAGAAGATGCCATTTCTGGGATAATAGCCTTATCCAAGGTTTCAGGGAAAGACCTTTGCAAGTCATTCCCCTATCAATCCGCTGCCGAGGACCAGTCTTGATCCAGGCGAGGAAGTGGTGGCGGGGGCCTCAAGTCCTCCAAAGCCCGCGGGACCGGTAGGTCAAAGAGGCGTAAAACTTCCTTTGCTTGGTAAAGGTGTGAATATGCATGCGTGCGGTTTTGCTTGGTGACCAGAAGTTTAAAAGGAAAGCCCCAGGCGTACTTGATGTCATGCTGATGGAGGATCCCTGTTACTTCCCGCCACTCCCTGCGGCGCGCCAAGGTTGTGGGCGAAAGGTCTTGATAGAAGGAAAGTGGGGAGCCATCATAATCTACTTTCTGATCTCTGGTAGTTTTCAATAGGGCTTCCTTGGTGGAATAGTAATGAAATCGCGCCACCACGTCTCTCGGAGGTGCGTTTTTGTCACGTCTAGGGCCCAGTGTGCGATGTATACGATCAAATAGCAGTTTAACCTGAGGGAGGTCTGGTAAGAGGCGATGTACGATGCCTGTGATCGTGGGAAGTAGTTCGTCGCCCAGAACAGTCTCAGATAGGCCCCGGAGGCGTATATTTTTGAGTCTAGAGCGGTTCGATTGATCTTCAATGGCTTCCTCTAGGTATTGTACCCTGGATTCCATAGCGTCAGCGTGGGCTGCAAGCGCATTATAATGAGTTACAATCTGCTCAGATCTGTCCTCGAGTCTAGCGGTCCGCTCACCTATTTCCTGAATGTCAGCAGAGAGACAGCGTGAGGTTTTCTCCAACTCTGTGGCGATGAAGGATTTTAGACCCAGGATGTCAGCCTTGGTAGCCGGGTAAGCTTCCGAGTCCCCCTCTCTGCAGGCATCCGCACATGCTGAGGCAGACTCGGCGCCATTTTGGGAGGTGTCTTCATGCCGGGTCCGAGGTGAAAATTTTGGCGCCACGGTAATTTCGGCATCTTTTTTCATTTTATTTGCCCTCTTCATGGTCAGGGGCTGTACTGTACCTAATTTAGAGACGTTCTGGCTGGTTTAAGTGCTGGTTGGAGCTGTTTTTCGGCAGGTTAAGACGGGAGCTCCCTCACACAGCGACCATCACTGTTGCCGGCTCGGCTCCGCCCCCCTATGTGGTGATTTTTACCAAATTTTCATTTTATTTCAATTCAATTCTATTTTGATCATTATTTGTTATACATATTTGTACTGTTATAAACTTTAAATATTGTACATGTATACTTTATAAGGGGGTTTTCTTTTAATTCCTGCTGCAGCCCATCCTGTCATGTTTTTTTAATTCTATTTAAATGAGGTTTCCCATGACACCATCCTCTCTGTCTTCTGATGCCAGACTTCCAGCTGCAGAAAGTAGCTTGATGCTCCATCAAGAATGATTGGTGAATGTACAACTAGTGCCCACACAGCTCACCACACATCTCTAAGCGCATTTTCAACAGTCTGACTACTCCTTAAACTACATCATTGCATGATCATGCACTAAAGTGGTTTTGAACTTTCCTGATCAAAAACTCTGTAAGGTATCCCAATTGAAGATGATTGCCATTGACAAAAACACATACACATTAGTATCCGATCTAAAATATGTATGCTATTTTTGTTGAATACTTATTTAAATATTCAAATTGGAGGAAGGGTTTAGGAATTACAGCTATTAAGAGTAGCCATCCCCCCTTTTTCAAGGGACCAAAAGTAACTGGACAATTGAAGTGTGGTATTTGGATTTGGGATCTATTGCTGTGAAGCTACATCATGTGTTATGAGCTGTCAAACAGTCAGGGAAGACATGGGAGGGGGGTATGTAGACAAGCTCCAGTCACAACGACCATTTAAATAATCTTAAATTGTCACGGAGACTATGGAATGTCCCCTTCTATTTTCAAAGTAAAAATATATACATCTGCAACATACTTAATAAGAGCAGTCAAAATAATCATTTAACACTGGACTGGCGGCGCTAACTGCCGAGGAGAGAGGACGCATCTTGCCGGGCTCCACTGCTGCAACATAGATTAAGGAGATTTTTAGTGCCTTCTTTGCCCAGCATTCGCGTTCTAAGCAGTCCCGAATGGACATCTGACCGGGTGGTCCATCTTTTTGAGGTCATTTGGATCCTGGCGGCGTGTACCTGAGGCAGATTGCCCAGAGATCGGGAGTGCGGCCTAGTGACGTCGGCCATTTTGGATCCACGGAATCTCTGGCTGCCTGCTGCGGGGCCGCTCGCCCAGGCTGAAGATAGGGAAAAAGACAGCGACGCACCAGGCTGGGACGGAGGGACCCCGCCAGCGGGATATTCAGGAGTCTTTGACCGGTGGATGTAATTCCTGGGCTTCGGCCCCTCCCCCCACCCTTGCAATGGGATATGGCTCATCGGATGATGGGGATTGTTACTGGCCTCGAGACGCTATGGGAGATCAGCAGCTACTTACCTTATTGACCCCGGGGAAGGAACTGAGGGCGGCCGGCACGGCAGCTAAGAATCGGGCGCAGGCGAAGCGCTGCTCGCTGGCCAGGGCCTTGCAGGGGGATTGTGTGGGTCCGATGGAGCCCTGCGCTGTGCTGAAGGGGAGCTCAGTGGAGGATCGGCTACCTCGGACTCGGACTCCTTACTATCAGCCTCTGGTGGTGCAGGCTCTGCGGGGACCTGCGGTGCTTCGATACCGCCCGGTGTGATGGACTTACACCCGCATCGCTACCTGGTCCACATTTCGTACAGACCTCTCCCACCAACATCCGTGATATTGACGGCGACAATTCGCTTCCTTCCACAAAGGGTGACCTCCAGTTCTTTATGGCGGAGATGAGGTCATGGCGTGCTGAATTTTCTGGCCTGCGGACTGAGATTGAAGTGATGCGAAAAGAAGTGACATCAGTGCGGACTCAGTCAGCTGAAACAACCTTTGCACAGGCCCTTCTCTCTGCCCAGGTGGTGGAGCTACGTTCACAGGTCGCCCTTCTGTCTCACTTCGTAGAAACCTTGGAGATGAGACATCACCGGCGTAATGTACGCATCAGGGGGATTCCTGAGACGGTTCCTGCGGCTGACCTTCTACGATACGTGGACCATTTAGGTAGCCAGGTTATGGATCTCTCCTCCGAGGCTCCTGGCCTGTTCGCCTCGGTATTTAGAGTACGGAAGGCAGCAACGGCGCCTTCGGCAGCCCCACGAGACGTTATTGCCATGACAGTTGATGTGTCCACGCAGGTGCAGCTTATGTCGTCCCCGGGAGCCCGGTCGGATATGACCTTTGAGAATTTTGACCCTACAGTTATACCGAGACTTACTGTCAGGTTCCTGAACCATGCCAGACAGCCCCATTCAAGCCTTGCTCATCTCAGAACCAGCACTGAGATTCCTGCACACAAATGGTTAAAAGTGAAAACACATAGTAAAACACTACACCACCTGACCTTGCAAAATAAAGGGCCCTGCCCTCCTCTCCACATTGTTCCAGCATTGTCTATCTGTATCCAGAGAGAGAGGACGTGTATGCTGGGGCTCCCCTGAAAACCTTGAAACTTACCGTGTTTACCAGTCCTTCCCTGCAGTATCCAGAATATTCAAGTTCCCATTTTTCCTGGTTTGTTTTCTGTTTTTCAATCCCTCTACGTGTCCTGCCCCTCTGCTCCAAACCACCAAGAGGTGCCGTGAAGTGGCGAGTGAGCTTACGTTGCAATGGCCATTGAAACAAACAAAAACCTCAGTTTTGTTGTACATGGAACACATAGAAACGAGTGCAGATGACACCTTTTTTCCTTGTTATGTTTTATACATTAACTGGGCTGTTACTCCTGGCAGTTGCTGCCTCTCCGGTGAGTATGGGCGCGACGCCATTTTTTCTGTATTTATGTAAACCACCATTTGTGTTCCTGCAAACTCACCACTCACCATATATTTCTGGAGTGGTGCTTCACCGCATCCTGGGCTCAGAATCTTGCCATCCAGGTGCCATCCCGGTACCTGTACCTGACAGAATGCTGGAACCCTCACCAACTGAACCTGCGGTGATCCATATTGCGATGGAGCTGGTGAAGAAAACCTTGCAAGAACTGTTTGCACACCTGACCGAGTTTATGAAAGAGCTGCTGCAGACTGTGTGGGGCTCGCTTAGTAAGGTGCACATTCCTTCTGCAAAAAAGACCCACGGACCGCTATCACCACAAGAACGTGCCAGGAGACAGTCTGAAGGTTTGTGCCTCTACTGTGCTGCTCCAACTCACTGGCTAGCAAGCTGTCCTGTGAGGCCAAACAAGCAACCAGCCCCGGTACACAGACCTGCACCCATTTCCAAGAAACCTGTACCAGTGTCCAATTCTGCCCGGGTGAGATCCTCGGTACCCAAGTCTACCCGGTACGAAGATCAGCACCCTCACCTAAACTGGCTCCCAGAAAGCCCTCACTGCCCAAACCGCCTCCTAGAATGCCCATTGCACCGAAACCGACACCCAGAAGAACCCCGGTGTGTAAACCAATTTCTGTGCCCAGAAGTGCACCCCGGTCCAAGTGTGCAGTGCCTACAACCAAGCCTATGCCCAGACCCAGAAATAAACTACCCTCCATACTTGCTGACCCTAGAAGCTTTGACTTCAAGTCTACCAGGTCAAGTGAGGAGGAAGATCCTGTCATCCCCATGGAGGCTGAAGACCCCATACCTATAGAGCCTGATCCAATGGACTGTGAACCCCCTCTGCCCTTGGAACCTGAGTTTATGGAGATCATGGCTACCCAGGTTTCAGACCCTGTACCACCTGGCTGCGTGTATGCCTCTAACGGAACTCTGGTTCGCCTAGAAGACCTAGCGAGATTTGAAGAGGCATTGAAGATCAGGGAAGCTGCACACCAATCCAAGAACACCACTATGGTGGCGACAGCTACTCCCATCACCCTCAGCCAGCAGTCCACGCTCTATAAACCACACCTGGACTTTATGCCCCCTAGTGGTTCAGATTCAAAGTGGGGATCTCTGGAATATCTTGATGATGAAGTGCCTGATCTGGAAGACCACCATACGACCACCCAGCTGACTGCACGATGCAGTAAAGGACCACCGGGTCAGGGAAAAATACACCTGAACGCTGGATACAGTGGCCCTGCCACAGTCGCCCAGAATGCAGCACCTACCAATGAGAATGGTAAGGCTAGTAAAGCCAGAACAAGAAGGCGTCAGAGGAAAACCCGTGCCAAAGTTGAGGGATATGCCGGCACAGTCATCTCCACCCCAGAGGGATTCATCACCGTGGAACCCCTGCCAGACGGATTCATTTATGGGTCCAATGGGAAGATTGTCCGCTGCTCTGACTTTCAAGTGTTCGAGAACGTTAAGAGCGCCAGGAGGTCGCTCCTTAGCTGGGGGAGTATGTCAGGTTCCTGAACCATGCCAGACAGCCCCCTTCAAGCCTTGCTCATCTCAGAACCAGCACTGAGATTCCTGCACACAAATGGTTAAAAGTGAAAACACATAGTAAAACACTACACCACCTGACCTTGCAAAATAAAGGGCCCTGCCCTCCTCTCCACATTGTTCCAGCATTGTCTATCTGTATCCAGAGCGAGAGGACGTGTATGCTGGGGCTCCCCTGAAAACCTTGAAACTTACCGTGTTTACCAGTCCTTCCCTGCAGTATCCAGAATATTCAAGTTCCCATTTTTCCTGGTTTGTTTTCTGTTTTTCAATCCCTCTACGTGTCCTGCCCCTCTGCTCCAAACCACCATTTGTGTTCCTGCAAACTCACATAGTTACATAGTTACATAGTTACATAGTTATATAGGCTGAAAAAAGACATGCGTCCATCGGGTTCAGCCTCTCCCACATAACCTACTGCTGTTGATCCAAAAGAAGGCAAAAAACCCAGTCTGAAGCGCTCGCCAATATGCAACATACTGGGAAAAAAATTCCTTCTTGACCCCAGAATGGCAGTCAGATTTCTCCTTGGATCAAGAAGCTTTTACCCACATATTAAATATTATAACCCTTAATATTCTGTGTCTGCAGGAAGTCATCCAGTCGTTTTTTAAAAGTCTGTACAGACTCTGACCCAACCACCTCAACAGGCAGAGAATTCCACAGCTTTATTGTTCTCACCGTAAAATAACCCTTCCTATGCTTTAAGCTAAATTTTCTTTCTTCCAGTCTAAATGGATGACCCCTTGTCCTATGTATAGTCCTGTTAATGAATAGGTTATCAGACAATGGTTGATAATGGCCCCGTATATATTTATATAAGGTTATCAGATCCCCTCTAAGGCGCCTTTTCTCTAAACTAAACAGGTTTAAGCTTGTTAGTCTTTCCTCATAACTTAACCCTTCCATCCCCCTTATTAATTTAGTTGCCCGTCTCTGCACTTTTTCTAACGATATAATATCTTTTTTTAAGACAGGTGCCCAAAATTGCACGGCATATTCAAGGTGCGGCCTGACCATTGATTTATACAGAGGCAAAATTATGTTTTCATCCCGTGAGTGAACTCCCCTTTTAATGCATGCCAGTACTTTGCTGGCCTTGGCGGCTGCTGTTTGACATTGCACATTGTTACTTAGTTTGAAGTCTATGATTATTCCCAAATCCTTCTCCTGCTTGGATTTCCCTAACTCCGTACCATTTAGGGTATAAATTGCTTGTGTGTTCTTCACTCCAAAGTGCATAACTTTACATTTATCTAGATTAAATTTCATCTGCCATTTAAGTGCCCAGTCCCCCAATTTATCTAAATCCCTCTGCAGCGAAGTAACATCCTGCTCACATTGTATTACTTTTCCTAGCTTTGTGTCATCTGCAAACACTGATACATGACTTTCAATGCCTATCTCAAGGTCATTTATAAATAAATTGAATAGTATTGGTCCTATAACAGACCCCTGAGGGACACCACTTACCACTGGTGTCCATCTTGAAAATGTACCATTTATGACCACTCTCTGTACCCTATCTTTTAGCCAGTTTTCTATCCAAGAACAAGTATTTTCATCTAGACCATTTTTTCTTAATTTAAGTAGTAACCTTTTGTGTGGAACTGTGTCGAAAGCTTTGGCAAAATCTAAGTAAATCACATCCACTGCGACCCCCTGATCTATACTTCTACTTACTTCCTCATAGAACGTAATTAGGTTAGTCTGACATGATCTGTGTTTCATGAAACCATGCTGATTTTTGCCAATTACATTATACCTCCCAATAAATTCCTGAATATTATCCCTTAGTAACCCCTCAAATACTTTCCCAGCCACAGATGTTAAGCTCACAGGTCTATAATTCCCAGGCACAAATTTTAAACCTTTCTTAAATATAGGGACCACGTCAGCTTTTCTCCAATCCTCTGGTACTATTCCTGAAAGAAAAGAATCTTGAAAGATTAAGAACAGAGGTTTACATATTTCAACACATAGCTCTCTTAGTACTCGCGGGTGAATTCCATCTGGCCCTGGGGCTTTATTAACATTCACATTGTTTAATTTGTGTAAAACCTTGTCCTGAGTCAACCAGTCACTTTGTATTAGTAAGTTTTTATTAATGAATTTCATGTCTCCTGTTATAGGTTTCTCTTTGATAAATACTGAAGAAAAATAATCATTTAAAATTTCTGCTTTATCCTGATCTTCAGTTAACAATAACCCTGACTCAGATTTTAGTGAACCTACATTTTCACTCTTGGGTTTTTTAGAATTTATGTACCTAAAGAATCTTTTAGGGTTGGTCTTGCTCTCTTTGGCTATTTCTTTTTCATTTTCTAGTTTAGCCCATCTAATCGCATTTTTACATGCTTTATTGGCTGCCCTATATGCTTTATAGGATGCCTCAGATTTATCAAATTTAAAAGCTTTAAATGCCTTCTTTTTATTTTTCATTTCCTTAGTTACCTTCCTACTAAGCCACATTGGTTTCAGTCTGTTTCTTTTATATTTATTAACCAGTGGAATATATTGTGACGTGTACTTTTCTAGTGTTAGTTTAAAGATATTCCACTTATCCTCAGTGTTTTTCCCGTGAAAGAGTTTCTGCCAGTCAATGACATTGAGAGCTTCCTTTATTTTAATAAAGTTGGCCTTTTTAAAATTATATATTTTAGCATGCCCCTTATGAATGTGTTTTTTTGAGTTTATTTCAAAAGTCACCATGTTATGGTCGCTATTTCCCAACTGTTCTTTTACATTAATATTTGAGAAAAGATCCACATTATTTGTTATAACCAGGTCCAGACAGTTATCCTCTCTAGTTGGTGTTTCTACCAGTTGTGACATGAAGGTATCATTTAAAATGTTCAGGAACCGGATTCCCTTTGCTGAATTACTAGTCCCACTATCCCAATTAATGTCCGGGTAATTAAAATCTCCAATAATTAAAGTGCTACCATGATCTGCAGCCTTCCTAATTTGCTCTAACAGTTGTTCTTCCTCATCATTATCTATATTAGGTGGTTTATAGCATATGCCAACCAATAATTGACTTCCCTGTTTATTCCCCAACGAAATATTTACCCATAAGGATTCCACATTTCCCTCATCGCTTTCCAGTTGTGTAATATTAGGCTTTAAATCCTGATTTACATATAAACACACTCCACCCCCTTTCTTATGTTTCCTATCCTTTCTAAACAATGTATAACCGTTTAAGTTTACAGCCCAGTCATGCGTTTCGTCCCACCATGTTTCTGTTATTCCTATAATGTCGTATTGCTTAGTGTATGCTATTACCTCTAGTTCCCCCATCTTGTTATTAAGGCTCCTTGCATTAGCAAGCATACATTTAATGTTGTCTCTACCCACACATGCTGAATGCGACTTTACATTACATGCCTCCACTGTTCTGACATTACCCATCCCCCCGGCTCCACCCCCCTTAGTCTGAACTGAAACCCTTGCGCTATCTGCTCTGTCTCCATTTTGTAAGATACTGTATCCCTCCCCCCCTTCCACTAGTTTAAAGTCTCCTCCAACCTTTTAACCATCCTCTCCCCTAGCACAGCAGACCCTCTTCCATTCAGGTGCAATCTATCACAACTATACAGATTGTACCCCAGTGCAAAATGAGCCCAGTGCTCTAAAAACCCACTCACCATATATTTCTGGAGTGGTGCCTCACCGCATCCTGGGCTCAGAATCTTGCCATCCAGGTGCCATCCCGGTACCTGTACCTGACACTTACCTTTTGTGACCCTCGTGGCGAGACGGAGATTCCGGGAGGTGGCGATGTTTCTTCGAGCAAAGGGAGTACGGTACCACTGGGGCCCGGTGGGTTCCATGGAGGTGAACCACAGAAACGTGCCCTATACCATAGCGGACCCCGCTGAAGCATGGTCTGTCCTATCCGGAGCGTGCCTTTCACGGAAAGCGTCGGAGGACTGCCCAGGTTGAACACTGTATTTGTCCGCCTGTCCATCCTCGCCTCCTCCTGTTGGGGACATTCCTGTTTTTTTGTCTGCTACTCAGCCCCTAGTTTTTGGGACTTGAAGTTTTTTGGGTTCCATGTTGGATCTCAGGACCATGGGGGCGCAGAGGGACCATGGGGGCGCAGTTGTATGGGGTTTTGTTTTTGATCATTCTTGAACTGTTTTGCCGTGTTCTACCCCCCCCTTATCCCTCCCTCCTCTTTTGCACTTTCCTTAACTGCGATGACCCTGGCAGCGACATGTCCCCTGAAATTTTACTTTGGTTTTTGATGCTTTGAGTTTTTTAAGGGCTCGTTGTCTCATGCCTTTCAGGGTAGTCACGGGGTCACTTTGCATATATTCATATGGATGTTCTATTTGTGATCTGTTAAACTCTTTATAAAGAATTAAAAAAAAAAATCATCCTGTGACTTGTAGTCCAAATGAAGTTGGGGGGCCGTGAGTTTGAGACCCCTGGCATACTGTGCATGAGGCTTGCAAAGGATTTTTTGCGCCACCTGTGTGTTTCATCTTTAAAATGCTGCAATGGGTGATGTGGATTATCTAGTTTACAAGGAAAGCATGCTTTACAGTCTGCCTAATGTATTGTCTAGGTGCAAAGATTCTCACCTCTAAATGACATGTGCTTGCTTACAGCGTCAGTAGGGCTCTCAAACGACGTAAACAACAGGTGTTAATTAGTGTTTGGTCTCATGAATTTGATACATTGCCTGCAGACTGGATGTGGCTCCTGCACATGTATGAACACTGTGCTTCTGAATTCTAAGAAGTGTTCATTTCTACTACATTTTCCTCTGTTATGCTGTCTAACCCCTTAAGGATCATGGCTCTGTAAAGCCAATCATTAATGATGTAGATGTTACGTCATTTGTCATCAAGGGCTTAATAAAATCTTTATCACACTCAACCACACTCAACACTGGACTACATGGAGAAAAGAAGGAAATTAATCTTACAATTTTAAAAGCATTAAGTGAATGTTAGCTGATAATTTTATCAATGAGCTTTAAATGAGTATTCAACAAAAATAGCATACACATTTTAGAACGGATACTACTTTATACATATGTTAGATATCCTTTTTCTTCTTTACATAAAGTCACTTGTCATGTCATCATCAACATTTATGAAAGTAATATGCCTTTAGCGTTATTTCGTTATAAATATTCATGACACATTCTCAGAAAATCTGAGAATTATAAACAGGTGAGAATTCCACACAAATTTCCATGTGTGAAAAATAAAGATTCATGAATGTTCATTTTTTTTTTCTTTTTGCAAGTATTTATAAATCTACAGTGTAAAGAGCAAGTAATTTTGTTTTATTTTTTTCAAGATATCAGTAAGTTCAAAATCACATTATGCAGCTGCCTATAAAAAGACATCCAATATTTGCTCATTCAAATGATAATTAGAAGCAGAATACTGATAGAGATGACTATAGTACTTCAACATCAATTACAGAAAGCTTCATTCCTTCCCCACTCAATAAAAGCTAACATTGAATAAAATATATTAAAACCGTTTGTACTATCAATAAAAAAATGAAACAAACATAACATTTATTGTTTTAAATCTCCAATTCTCGAAGAAGATAGTACCCACTAAGCAGTCATTACCCCAACAAAGGTGCTTTATCATCCAGATGGTAGGTAGAAATATACTCATGAGTAGCGGGGGACACTCATTTACATTTTAGTCACATTCCACTACAGTCTGGTATCCCAGATGTCACCTGTCCAATCCCAGCATGTTTCTGTAGCTATATTATTTTATTTCTCCATCCCGAATGACAACATACACGATGTTGCTGGCCCTCTATTTTGGAGAGCCATATCTTGGCTTCTTTCTTCTTTACCTTTCAGGGGAACCAGTCAAGTTAAATGTCATGTAAGATGCCATTTTTAAAAAAGTTTCTTGTATGTGCAGTTGTGCACCTGAAACCAGTGGATACTTCCACAACCTACAATTAAATTGAAACTGCAAACCCCGTAATTGCTTTTTTGTTGTGGTAGAAGGAATCTATCACTACACCATGTTTTATAAAGTGTATCTCTTTTGTTTAATTATATTTACTATTTATTATAACCTGGACTGTAGCTTACTGTTCCATAACTTGACTGGATCTTCCTTAAAACCTAGCATATTATTGGTCAACTTTTACAATCAGAAACCCAAGAACCTCTGCTACTTATGAACTAGGCTTAAATTTTAATTTGAATGAATAGAGGTTGTGGCCATCAGAAGAAAGTACGGTACGGTCCATAAATATTAAGACACAGGTACAATTTTCATACTTTTGGCTCTGCACGCCACCAGAATAAATTTAAAATGACACAATCCAAATGAATTTGAAGTGCAGACTTTCAGTTTTAATTCAAGTTTCAATTCAAGTTTTAATTTTAGGAACTGCAACCATTTTTATACACAGTCCCCCCCCAATTTCAGGGGCTCAAATATAATTGGACAAATGAATATAATCCTAAATAAAATGTTCATTTTTTTATATTTTGTTGAGAATCCTTTACTGGCAATTAGTGATGGGCCGAACAGCCCAGTGTTCGGTTCGCATTCGAACATTTGAAAAAGTTCGCATTCGAACACGAACATTTGAAAAAGTTCGCATTCGAACACGAACACGATTCAAACTCAATGGGACTCGAACGGTCAAATTTTAGAGTGCCCTCCAAGAGGGCATATATGCAAGATATTTGCCATAAAAGGTGTATGGGGGTCCGGGTAGTGCCATGGGGGACAGGAAACAAGGAAAAAAAAGTTTTAAAAAAACTTTTTAAAGGACCAGTGATTTTTCCATGACATAAGGGTTAAGAATAAAAACAAAAAATTTCTTCAAATATCGTGCCTAGGAGGTCCCCATAACCTGCCCGTGAAGTGGCGGATTTGTAGGATGTATAGAAACATTTAAAAAGAAAAAAATGACATTTCAAAGGATGGTAATGTTACATCCTCAGCCCCCGCTGTACTCCCTGTGGGTCTGGGCAAGAAGGGGGACCGCTGGCTGGCTGGGTGCCAGCACTTTGTGCTGGCAGATCGGCATCTGAGGGGGCGGGGTCAGGTGTGGTCACCAGGAGCCGCCGGCTTTAAAACAGGGCTCGAGGAGTTACCTCGTCGCCCTGTTGTGAGTTTGTTTCATGCACCGCTACTTCCTGCATCTGATTGAATTAACTGCTTTGTATGAGATTCCTGCTCCTGTTATTTGACCCGGCATGGCTTTGACCACTATCGTGTGTATTACGCTGTTTGTGTGTTTTAGTGAGTTAACCCCATGCTGGTTGCTGGGTTGATCGCTCGCTGTTTGGGTTTTGTCCCATCACGTTTAGGGGTATCGTTTGTAACCCTCCGGGGTCCCTTTACCCAGGCTACTACTCATGTTAATGTTTTTGCAAAGACCACGATAACAAATGATTGTTTAGTTCTGTTTAATGTTATTTCTAATCACATCTCTGTACATATTAGCAATAACAATCCTGTATGCAATCCAGTACCTTCCGAGAGTCACCAGGTATCTACTAATCTCAAGTATTTACAAGAATGACTGCCCTGACTGCCCTGCACCTCTGACTGCCCTGCACCTTGAATACTTCATGGACTGTCGTCCCACGTATTGTGTTTCTGAGTGTGTCCTAGGCTTTCTGTCGGTCTCGAAACCCTCGGAGCCTAGAGGCAATTCAGCTAGTCCTTTGAGTCCCCTGGCTCTTGAGTTACAAACTATATTTTTTGCTGTTTCTGTTTTAATCAAGAAAGTATTGTTGCCCTTCTCAACTCCGCGGCTATCTAGTGGGCGCTACTCCCCCCGTTACAGATAAATGGTTTTCCTTTAATCTATTCATAAACAACTGCTTGGGGCGGCAGCCTGTATGAAAAGAGGAGACGTTTTATGACACGCAGAACAAGTTTAGTGATTTTTTGACTAAATTATCGTGAAATTTATGCAGGCTTTGGATGAAACTAACAACAGGTGCATTAAACCTTTGGTGCCAGCTAGTGCCTTCACACCGTAACCCCTCTGAGGTATTGTGAAAGAGTTCAGGGGTGGACCCTGCCGTCAAATATTAAAATGATATGAATCTGGTTCACGCGTCAGTGGCAGTGCACCAAAATATTGGGCCTTTGGTGCCAGCTAGTGCCTTCACAACGTAACCCCTCTGAGGTATTGTGGAAGAGTGCAGTGGTGGAGGTTTTGGGAATGCAGAAGAGATCCCCGATCTATTCAGTTACATCAGCATTAGGGGAGTGATAGCTGCTGATCCAGGACTGATTCATTTTTATAAATGTCAGCCAGTCTACAGAGTCGCTGGACAGACGCACTCTTTTGTCTGTGACAAAACCTCCAGCGGCACTGAACGTCCTTTCAGAAAGTACGCTGGATGAAGGGCAACCTAGTAGCTGCATAGCATATTGGCTAAGTTCTGGCCAGTGATCCAATCTCAACACTCAGTAAACCAGTGGATCATCTGCTGTAAAGGTATCCAGTCTGCCCTTGCCCCTAGGTAGTCCTGCACCATATGGTGAAGACGCTGGCAATGGGTGCCTACATTTGATGTCCCTGGGCATCGTGGACTAAAAAATTTGGAAAAGGCATCAGTCAAGCGGCTCCCTTCACCGCTCTTCCTCTGATCAACCGCAGCCTCAGAAGCACCTGTGTCATCACTTGGTAACCTACTAGTGCCTGGAAAGGTGTTACACAAGTGTCGCTTTAGAGCGTCCTCAAGTTGTTTCATCCTGTCCTCCCACTGTGAGGGCAGGATGAGCTCTGCAACCTTACATTGTATCGTGGATCAAAAAGGGTTGCCAACCAGTAATGATCCCTCTCCTTGATAGCACGAATCCTGGAGTCCTTTACCAGGCTTTGCAGAATAAGGGAGCCCATGCAGCGTAGGTTGGAGGTGGCATTACCTTCCGAGTGTTCCTGGTCGCTGAGGATGACCGTATCGTGCACTACCTCCTCTCAGCCACGTACTAGTCCTTGGGCTTCTGGGGACACAAAACCCTCCCTTGAGGAATCCCCACCTTCAATGCCCCCACTACTTAACTATTCCTCCTCCTCCTTATCCTCCTCCTGTTTGATCTGAGGACCCGCTGGAATGCTGTCTGCGTAAATACTCGGGTCTTGAGAGCTAGGGAAGTCCTCCTCTTCCTCCTGCTGCTCTGCCTCTAATGCCACATCTATAATTCCCCGCAGAGTGTGCTCCAGCAGGAACACTAAAGGAATTGTGTCACTGATGCATGCACTGTCCCTGCTCACCATCTTCGTTGCCTCCTCAAATGGTGACAGTACAGTGCATGCATCCTTGATCATTCATCAGCCACTGCGGGGGGGAACCAAGTTGACCTGAACCTGTCGTTGTGCCATACTCATACAGGTACTCATTTATGGCCCTCTGCTGCTTGTGCAGATGCTGCAGCATTGCCAATGTCGAGTTCCACCTGGTGGGCATGTCACAGATCAGACGGTTTGTGGGAAGGTGGAATTCTCTTTGCATTTCTGCCAGCCGAACACTTGCTGGGAATGACCGTCTGAAGTGGCTGCAGACTTTTCTGGTCTGGCTGAGAAGCTCTGCCAGCCCTGGGTACCTGGTTAGGAAATGCTGTACCACCAGATTTAGGACGTTTGCTAGGCATGTGACATGCGTCAACTTACCCAGGCGTAGGGCAGAGAGAAGGTTGCTGCCATTATCACAGACGACCTTTTCCAGCTCAAGCTGGCGTGGTGTTAACCATCTCTGCGCCTGCCCCTGCAGAGCTGACAGAATTTCTGGCCCAGTGTGGCTCCTGTCCCCTAAACAAACCAGCTCAAGCACAGTATGGCATCTTTTTGCTTGAGCCATTGCGTAGCCCCTGCCACGCGTCGGTTTAACTGCCACTTCGCCAGAGACATTGAAGGAGGAGGAGGAAGAGGTGGTGGAGCAGACAGACCTCATATAAGCAGCTTTCTGGAGGTGTGGTGGATGAACAAACTCCAGCACAGAGCCCCGTCCTGTATCCCTCCCAGCTGCAAGTAGAGTTACCCAGTGTGCCATGAAGGAAATGTAACGGCCCTGTCCATGCTTGCTGGACCACGTGTCTAAAGTAATGTGCACCTTGCTGCTGACTGCCTTTCCCAATGACTCCATAACATTGTCTTCCACGTGCTGGTATAGTGCTGGAATGGCCTTCCGTGAAAAGAACTGGCATTTTGGAACCTGCCACTGTGGTACAGCACATTCGGTAAATTCACGGAATGAGGCAGAGTCCACCAGCTGGAAAGGCAGCAGCTGTGATGCGAGTAATTTTGCCATGCTGGCATTTAGACTCTGTGCAAGGGGGTGGTTGGGACTATATTTTTTCTTACGCTGCAGCAGCTGGGGCAATGAAATCTGACTGCGTAAATCTGCAGCTGATGGGATGCTGTCACATTCTGAGGAAGGATCTGGTACACCCATTACTATAACATCATCCCTGTCAGTGGAGGTTGTAGACATGGCATGACATATAGTGGTGGTAGAGACAGATGAGGACTGATGGGAAGTGTTGTGCCAATGGGATCCATGACAGGTGGTCAATGGTCATATGTCGCTTCAAGCATGTGGTACCCAAGTGGCTGATGTTTCTCCCATGCTTGATCCTCTTCAGACATAGCTTACAAATAGCAACGCTGCGGTCTGCTGCACATGTCGTGAAGAACTCCCAGACAGCAGAGTTCCTGGACGTGTGCTTTGAGACAACAGCGCTCTGCACCTGAGCAGCTCTGACATCTGATGCCTTGGACTGGCTACGGTTGCTCATAGAGGACGTTGTGCCTCGTTTTTGTTGGGCTGCCTCCTCCTCACTTGACTCCTCTGTTCGATCAGGAACGAGTTGGAGTCAGTGACCTCATCATTGTCATCACCCCTATCTCCTCGTCACTGGAGCCAACTTGGCAGTATGCTGCAGCTGCTGAGGGAACATGAGTGCCAGTTTTTTGTGTCACTGGCACCCCCTCCCTCTAGGCTGATTTTACTCCCTTCCTCAACCTCAGAGTTTGAATCAGAGCACTGGACTTGCTGTGCATCCTCAAGCAGCATGTCACTGTCATTGTAGTCAAACAATTCAGCTGACTCCTCCGTGTATGATGGTGAGGCTACAGCAGGAGTAGCTTTGGACATGGAGGCTGAATTGGATGTTTTGGCAGCTGAGGTGGACTGTAAACCAATACAAGCCTGGCTGGCAGAGGACTTGGAGGATGAGGATGGCCTGGTTAGCCAATCCTGCAAATCTTCTGTATGTTGCTGCTGCTTAAGACGGCCAGCACCAGTTAGGACAAGTGTGCCCCTGCAGAGGATGTACCACGTCCACGATGACCAGGGGCACAGCCTTCCGACACAGAGGCTGCTTGCCCTCTTATCTGTGTCTGGGAGCGCCTGCCTGTCCTTTTTGGTCTTTCTGACATGGTGAGTGATATATAGATTAAAGATATACAGAACTCTGATTCAACTCTGTTATAAAGATTGGAGATATGCAGAACTCTGATTCAACTCTGTTATAAAGATTGGAGATATGCAGAACTCTGATTCAACTCTGTTATAAAGATTGGAGATATGCAGAACTCTGATTCAACTCTGTTATCTAGATTAAAGATATTCAGAACTCTGCTATAACTCAGTGATACACTCTGTCCCTGATAGCTGGCAGTGCCAAGACACAGATTAAAATTCCCAGAACTCTGGTATAAGTCAGTGATACACCCTGATAGCTGGCAGTGCCAATACACAGATTCAAATTCCCAGAACTCTGGTATAGCTCAGTGATACACCCTGATAGCACCCTGATATGCAACAATCTCCTCTCCTCTCTGATTCACTCCTGCAACAAACACACGTTGGGGCTGCAGGGAAGCCTTCTATAGTGTGCTGGCATAGTCTTGCACCTGACCTGTGGTCAGGTGCAAGGCTGTAGCCAATTACAGGCTTCAGGCCAGTGGAAAACGGCATTGCGGTCCATTGTGGTGCATTGTGGGCGAACACGAACCGAACACGCGGAAATGTTCGCTGTTCGACGAACGGCCAATGTTCGATGCGAACCGCCAGCCCATCCCTACCTGCAATGACTGCCTGAATTCTGGAACCCATGGACATTGCCGAAGACTTGGTTTCCTCCTTTCTAATGCTTTGCCAGGCTCTCTTTGCCAGCTGTCTTCAGTTGTTCTTTGTTTGTGGGCCTTACTGCCTTTAGTTTTGCCTTCAGCAAGTGAAATGTATGCTCGATGAGGTTGAGAACAGGTGATTGACTCTGCTATTGCAGAATATGCCACTTCTTTTCCTTCAAAAACTCCTGGGTTGCTTTTGCAGTGTGTTTTGGATCATTGTCCATCTGTACTGTGAAGCGCCGTCCAATTAACTTTGCAGCATTTGGCTGAATCTGGGCTGACAGTATATCTCTAAACACTGCTGAATTCATCCGGCTGCTTTTGTCTTCTGTGACATCATCAATAAAGACCAATGATGTTGTGAATGAGTTTTTCTTTACCATAGAGAGGATCCTGCGATCATCCACCACTGTTGTCTTCCGTGAACGTCCAGGAATTTTTATGTTGCTGGGCTCACCAATGTGAGCTTCTTTCCTCAAAATGTACCAAACTGTTGATTTGACCACTCCTAATGTGGCTGCCATCTCTCTGATGGATTTGCAAAGAGAGATACAATACAGCGCTCAGAAACCTAAGTCCATGGGAAAGTGGGGTAGACACAAAATATGTCCATAAACAGTAGTCCTTGTCTTTAAGGGTAGATCTTCTTAAAAATGCAGATGGAGTATGCACTGTAGGAAAAAACACAAAGAGGACCAAAAATTGTGCAGTATAATAGCACCCAAGATGAGAGTAACTTATATTGATGTTTAACTCACATTCTGGGGAGCCCACAACCGGCTCTTGGGAATAGATCGGGCAGGGACTTTATATTAGGTGCCCATAGACCCTTCAATCGATTTCTCCGGAATTCATCAAAGGAGGAATGCTGTAGAAAAATCAACAGAGACCAAAAAGCACCTCCTAGTGCGATAAATTACAGATGTTTTTGTGGTTTAAAAAAGAGCCAAATTTAAACTCACAAGCAGTTGAGCCTCTATTGGCTCTGTCACAATGCGCCCAGGGAATCATACAGGTGTTCCCCAAACCTTCTTTGCAGGGTTTAAAAAGGCAGACAGCGATTGAGTTCAAAATAAAAACATTTATTCGCTCAAAATAGACAGATCATATCTACCAGACCAGGACGCGTTTCGCCAACAGTGGCTTCCTCAGCTGGATAACCATCTGCAAAGAAGGTTTGGGGAACACCTATATGATTCCCTGGGCGCATTGTGATGGAGCCAATAGAGGCTCAACTGCTTGTGAGTTTAAATTTGGCTCTATTTTAAACCACAAAATCATCTGTAATTTATCGCACTAGGAGGTGCTTTTTGGTCTCTGTTGATTCTTTTACAGCATTCCTCCTTTGATGAATTCCGGAGAAATCGATTGAAGGGTCTATGGGCGCCTAATATAAAGTCCCTGCCCGATCTATTCCCAAGAGCCGGTTGTGGGCTCCCCAGAATGTGAGTTAAACATCAATATAAGTTACTCTCATCTTGGGTGCTATTATACTGCACAATTTTTGGTCCTCTTTGTGTTTTTTCCTACAGTGCATACTCCATCTGCATTTTTAAAAAGATCTACCCTTAAAGACAAGGACTACTGTTTATGGACATATTTTGTGTCTACCCCACTTTCCCATGGACTTACGTTTTTGAGGGCTGTATTGTATCTCTCTTTGCAACATTGTCATTTGGGTATTTAGAGAAACCCCCATACTCAATATTCAGCGAGTGGGATAGACACTCTTCCGGTGGGCGCTGCACCCCCTCTTCTTCCTTTCTCTGATGGATTTGTTTTGTTTTTGAAACCTTACAATGGCCTGTTTCACTTGCATGGACAGCTCCTTTGAAGACATGATGTAGCTTCACAGCAATAGATCCAGGTCCGTCTTTAATATTGATTGTACCCCGGGCAAACATTTTCTTGGGCCCACCCCCGATAGCCGGCACACCGCATGATTTTTCTCTCCACCCCCAACATCCAAAAAAAACCAAAACAAATACACAAATATATCATGGACTTATCTATTAGAAGACTTATATATATTTACACACATTCTATATACATAAACACATAATGTATAGACTGGACAAAAAGGAAATTCAGCATAACGCATAGCTTTCTTTTTACAGGAAGAGCAATAAAGCTGTGGAATTCTCTGCCTGTTGAGGTGGTTGGGTCAGAGTCTGAACAGACTTTCAAACAATGACAGTAATGTGCAGTGTGTGAGCATAACATCAGAGCTCCACAGCAATAAAACTGAAATTATATATTCTAATAATTCTATCATTACTAACTTTGAGAATTAATAGATCTCATTAAACAGTAGTATTTGTAAAACAGCTTAATCTTTATTAAATTGTAAAATACAAATGACACCACACTGGTCCTTATGCCTGGTGTCCTTTTCATTCTACATTTAATAATGATTATGCAATTTTATATAATTTCATCATAATATAGGTATGAATGGCATATTCTAGAGATCAAATAGTTCTCAAATTTAGTCTGTATTCCTTGGATTACACATCGTGGTGCCATTAACTATAGATTATCATTTCAAATTTCTAGACTTTTTTCAGATTCATTCCTTTTTAGTCTTCATTATATTGTTAAAATTTTAAGTATGAAAATATATTTTATTTTAACTATATTAAAATGATTATTAAACGTTTTTAAAATAAAATAATGATATATTTATATTTAAATAATTATAAAATGTTGAAAAAAAATGCATTTGAATCCATGTTTGCCCATTCCATCAAAACTGAGAGCTTAGGTAAGAACCTGCATCTGTTTATACGACAGTAGTAAGTTATAAAATGAAAGTGCAGTATCTGGGGTAGTGAGTGGAGAGGGTTAACTTCCCTTACCCAAAGAAGTTTAAGCTCACTCCCCACATGCTGCTCCCGGAATGCAGCCTGAGGCGCGTTCAGTTGCTCAGCCGCTGCAAGTGCTAAGTTAGCAATTTGCCACTGAACGCTGTTCTGCAGCTCAGCGCTCGGCACTGCTAACTTAGCACTTGCATCCAAGTAGAGCGGTGCTGCGGGGTTAGCTGAGTGTGACGTACGAAAGATGGCCGCCTCCACGGAGCAAATAATCCAATAAGGACATGTTCAGTTTGCAGGTTTGGTGGACCAAAACAGCAAATGTTTATTGGAACATCTGGAAACATTAACACTAAAGATGTAATAAAATGGACAAAAGTGGATTTTGCCGACACAGCACCTTTCATTAAGCAATCCTGTGCCCTTTCGCTTCCATATTCACAGCCAAAGTGTTCAGTGAAACGGCTGCAGCAAACTGATTTGCTGCAATGGAACAATTCAGCAGCTGCTGAGGAACTGAACACACCTCAGATCACTGACAGATAAGTGCTGCCTGCTTGAAACTATGGGCAGCTCCTTCTCCCAAACCTCTGCAGCCCCCAGAGTCAGATTGCAAGCTCAGAGATTTAATTTCTCCCTGTATTAGGCTGTGCACACAAACATTGCTACACACAGATTGTGACAGTCAGCCTCTGCACAGCTCTTGCTGCATTAAGGAGAGGATGCCTCTGAGCTGAGAGCTGGAGGGAGATTGTGATGTGCAGCCAGTTTTTTTAGCAGGACCTGTCCTGTGTTTCTCCTAGGGCCCCCCCAAATACCAGGCCCCCCCTCAAATACCTTCTTGTACTCCAGCAGCACGTGGAGGCTCATGGCTCTGTCTGTGGAAGGAGGGGGTGGAGTTAGCACAAGGAGCTGCAGCCTCCATGTGAGGTATTTTGATTAGGGTGTGTCCAGGCCTATGCAGTCAGGAAACCCCAACTGGCTTCCTCCCGTTTGGCCCCACCCCCTGTGGCGCACTCTCTCTGACATCATCAGAGGGGGCCCACTGGGCCTAGGAAGGCTGCAGTGCTTTCACAGAAGCCTGGGGCCTCCAAAAAACACAGAGCCACCACTGTAAACCAGCCCCAGCAGCCCACAAATGAAGCAGCCTGCTTTGGGCCCCTCAACTATGACTGGGCCTGGGGCAACTGCCCCTTTTGCCCCTCCTTAAAGACGGCCCTGAATAGATCCCAAATCCAAATACCACACTTCAATTGTCCAGTTACTTTTGGTCCCTTGAAAAAGGGGGGATGGCTACTCTTAAGAGCTGTAATTCCTAAACCCTTCCTCCAACCCTGAAATTAAACCTGAGAGTGCGCATGTTCAGTCCATATCCAATAAATAACTATAGCTTGAATATGTTTTAGTAAATATCTGGGGAAAAACTAAAATTGTGCTGTTTCCAAATATATATGGACATAACTGTATATAAACACATAATAGATAAAGTCAATCTTTTTGGATCACAATTTCCAATATATATTGGATGTGTGTCATTTAAGTTTTATGTGTGGGGAAAACGGAATTGCATAACAAAGGGCCTGATTCCACTCCATCCATTAACATTATCAAATGAGCCATAAACTATAATAACAATTACAAGTTTAGCTAACAACTCAGCAGCTATTGCATGTGCAGTAGCGTCTCGCGCAAAAATCTATGCGCGCGCAGTCTTTTTTCGAGATTCTGCCAATCAGAATTAAGAACCACACCTGTCTCACGTTAACAAATTGCATCTGCCACTGTCAATCTGAGCATATATGCTGCAGCAATAATACATGCACACACAACTTCATCCATTGTATTGGTTTAGTATGATTTGAATGTTCCACCGTGCTTTGGTGCATTCCTTTTTATGGGCTTGGATATTTGGGGTTAGCCAGGTTGTTCAAATTTGCCATTAGCACCAGCTTTTAAGAGTTGCTAAAATTATGCGCGATAAGGCCATGCGGTAATTACTGCGAATACATTGTAATACCTTACTTGGCCCAGCGCACATTCGCATTTGCGCTCACAATGTTAAGTATAGGACGCGCAAAGTACAGTAAGCTCGCACATGTTTCGCGCAGGTTCACACGCGGTAGACGATTGCGCGCAGTTGTTGCGCTTAGTATGTAATACGGAATTCGGCGCAAACGGTTTTACCCCACGCATTAATGATTACTTCTGGCGGCGCAAACGTTTGCATCAAGATTGTAATGTGGCACAGAGCTAGGAGATTAGTGAGGCAAAATATCTACAGCCTGGTCTTCTCTACTCAGAAGAGTGCTCTACATACCCTGCTGTATAAACACTACATATCCTGCAAGAGCAGAGATAAAGATGATCATATTTTATCACTTATTGAACATGTCAACTCAAAGCGCAGTTGTATACATTTCCTGTTTACATTATTATTATTATTATTCTTTATTTATAAAGCGCCAGCATATTCCGCAGCGCTGTACAATAGGCACAGTATAGACGGGTTACAATACATTGAACAACATTTGACAAACAGTACAAGAGGGGATGAGGCCCTATTCCCGTAGGAACTCACAATCTAGAGGGGTTGGGGTTGGAAACAGGAGGAGAGGACTGTAACGTGAGAGTGATTGATGGTTGCGTCAGTGAGTTGGGTGGTAGGCTTCCCTAAATAGGAATGTTTTAAGGGAGCGTTTGAAGGAAGAGAAATTAGGGGAAAGTCTGACCGTACGAGGGATAGCGTTCTAGAGAATGGGGGCTGCGCGTGTGAAGTCCTGCAGTCTATCATGGGAAGAGGTGATGCGGGGAGATGCTAGGCGCAGGTCGGTGTTTGACCTTAGGGAGCGAGCTGGGGTGTATTTGGTGATTAGTGAGGACCGGTAGTGAGGAGCTGAGTTAGTGAGGGCTTTTTAGGTAAGGATAAGGATTTTGAACTTAATTCTGCAGTGGATGGGGAGCCAGTGAAGGGACTCGCAGAGGGGAGCGGCAGAGACAGAGCGGCGGGTGAGGTGAATTAGCCTGGCGGAGGCATTCAGGATGGATTGTAGGGGGGAGAGGCGGGACAGAGGGCGGCCAGATAAGAGATTATTGCAATAGTCAAGTCGGGAGATTACCAGGGCGTGGATGAGTTGTTTTGTGGTGACAGCAGTAAGATGGCCGAATTCTGGAAATATTACGCAATTGGTAGCGGCAGGAGGAGGAAAGAGACTTGATGTGGGGGATGAAGGAAAGAGCAGAGTCAAGTGTATCTCCAAGACAGCGAACTTGGTTTGATGGGGAGATGGTGATACCCTCCACCATGATAGAGAAGTCAGGAGGTGGGGAGGCATTAGAGGGAGGAATAAGTAGGAGCTCAGTCTTGGACATGTTGATCTTTAGGTGGTGCGAGGCCATCCAGGAGGAGATGCCAGATAAATAGTCACTGACTTTTGAAAGGACAGGGGGAGAGAGATCAGGGGTAGAGAGGTAGATCTGAGTGTCATCAGCGTAGAGGTGGTAATTAAAGCCAAAGCTGTTGATGATTTTGCCCAGGGAGGAGGTGTAAATGGAAAAGAACAGGGGACCAAGGACAGAGCCTTGAGGTACACCAACTGATAAAGGCAATGAAGAGGAAGAGTTACCAGCAAAAGACACAGAGAAGGACCTGTTGGATAAATAGGAGTCAACCCAAGCAAGTGCAGTGTCACAGAGACCAAGAGAGCCGAGAGGTCAAGCAGGATGAGAATAGAATAGTGGCCGTGTTTTTTAGCAGTTAGGAGGTCATTGGTGACTTTGGTGAGGGCAGTTTCAGTTGAGTGTAGGGGACGGAAGCCAGATTGCAGGGGGTCAAGTAGGGAATTGGATGACAGGGAGAGGCGGTTGAAGACTAGTTTTTCTAAGAGCTTTGATGTGAAGGGAAGCAGGGATACAGGACGGTAGTTGGATGGAGAGTTGGGATCGAGGGATGGTTTCTTTAGTAAAGGGGTAACTAGCGCATGTTTGAAGGCGGATGGGAAGGAGCCGGTGGAGAGAGATAGGTTGAAGATGTGTGTGAGAGCAGGGGTGAGGGAGGAGGAGAGGGGAGGAATTAGATGTGAGGGAATGGGGTCGAGCGGGCACGTGGTGAGATGTGAGGAGGACAATAAGGAATGGACTTCCTCCTCAGTGGCTGGGAGGAAGTGGCAGAGGGTGGCAGAGGGGACCTCTGGGAGTGGTGGTGGCAGATAACTATCTTGTGTTGGGATGTCGCTTCTGATAGTTAGAGTTTTACTAAGGAAGAAATCTGCCAGGTCTTGAGCGTTGAAGGCAGCTGAGGGGGGAGGTGCGGGTGGGTGGAGGAGGGTGTTGAAGGTGGACCAGAGCCATTTAGGGTTAGAGGACAGTGTAGATTTAAGAGATGAGAAGAAGGATTGTTTGGCCAGGTGGAGGGCAGAGGTGTATGACCGGAGAATAAACTTGAAGTGAACAAAATCAGCTTCAGAGTGGGATTTCCTCCAGGCACGCTCTGCAGTGCAGGAGCATCTTTGCAGGTAGCGTGTCTGGAGGGTGTGCCAGGGCTGAAGCTGGCGACGTGGGGCCTTACAGAGTCGAAGAGGAGCAAGAGTGTCTAGAGCAGAGATAAGCGTAGTGTTGTAGTGATTAGTGGCAGCATCAGGGCAGGTGAAGGATGAGGTGTGAAGGAGGTGGTGAAGTAGATTGGAGAATTGATGGGGATCCACGGCATGTAGATTTCTGCGAGTGTGTGTACGGGGTGGGGGAGCAGGGTGTTTAGGAAGTCCAGATAGGTTGAAAGAGAGAAGGTGGTGGTAAGAGATGGGGAAAGGGCGACAGGTGAACTCAGAAATGGAGCAGAGGTTGGAAAAGACAAGGTCAATAGCGTGACCATCGCGGTGGGTAGGGAGGAGAGAGGATTGCGTGAGTCCAAGGGAGGACGTGAGTGAAAGAAGTTTGGAGGCAGCAGGGGCAGAAGGATCATCAATGGGAATGTTGAAGTCCCCGAGAACCAGGCATGGAAGACTAGAAGACAGGAAGTGAGAAAGCCAGGTGGCAAAGTGGTCAAAGAACTGGGAGGTTGGTCCCGGTGGGCGGTAGATGACTGCCACCCTGAGCGCCAGGGGAGAGAACAGGCGGATGCAGTGTGTTTCAAAGGAGGAGAAGGAGAGGGATGGGGGTGGAGGGAGATGCTGGTAGGTGCAGGTGGGAGAGAGCAGGATTCTGCCACCGCCACCATTTCTCTCACCCGGTCTGGGGGTATGGCTCAGGTGTAGACCACCATGTGAGAGAGCAGCAATGGAGGCCGTGTCAGAGGGAGTTAGCCAGGTTTCAGTTAAAGCTAGGAGGTTGAAGGAGTTTGAAAGGAAGAGGTCATGGATTGCTGTGAGTTTGTTGCACACAGACCGAGCGTTCCAGAGGGCGCAGGAGAAAGAGGACAAGCGCTGAGGGATTATGGGAATGAGGTTTCTGGGCTTGCAGGGAGGTGATTTATGTGCGATGGAGATAGGATGAGAGGGAAGTATTGGATGTGTGATGGGGCCAGGGTTAGGGGATATGTCACCTGCATAGAGTAACAGCAGGAGGGTGAGAAAGAGAAGGTGGGAATGCGATTTGTGAGAGTGGGAGTGATTGGCAGCACGAGAGTTGGAGGGAGACCATGTTCTGAGGAAACAAAGGAGCTCATGCGAGGCCATCATGTGGGACGAGAGGAGGGAGGGAGAGATGCAGATAGTGTAGGGGTTGGTGGTAGAGGGGCAGGAGTTCCATTTAAGGAGAAAGGTAGAAGTGAAAAGTAGAAGCGTGAGAGAAAGCATAATAATATAGTCGTGTGTTTACCCGATGGAAAATATGGGCCTTGCATTTCCTTCCTCCAGTCCCGCAACTCCAGAAAATCAACTCCAAGCTGCCACTTAAGATGGTCACTTGGGATGGGCACAGGAGCCAAGGCCAAGGAGCCACTCCTTGCTGATATAGAGCAGACTGATTGCAGACAGCCAAAGTAAAAATGTAAACACCTGATGCTGGGCCGGGAATTCACATGCTAATTAGCAAAACAATTGGTGGGGGAAAATGGAAAAAAATAAATAATAAAAAAGACAGAAAAATACCAAGGGAACGTTTACAATGTGGGTGCCTGCGAATACTGGGTCATGGGGGGGGTCGTACCAGAAAAATATACAGGGGATCAGTTGCAATGTGGGTGCCTGAAGTTACTGGGTGATGGGGGGGTCGTACCAGAAAAATATACAGGGGATCAGTTGCAATGTGGGTGCCTGAAGTTACTGGGTGATGGGGGGGGTGGTACCAGAAAAATATACAGGGGATCAGTTGCAATGTGGGTGCCTGAAGTTACTGGGTGATGGGGGGGTGGTACCAGAAAAATATACAGGGGATCAGTTGCAATGTGGGTGCCTGAAGTTACTGGGTGATGTTGGGGTCGTACCATAAAAATATACAGGGGATCAGTTGCAATGTGGGTGCCTGAAGTTACTGGGTGATGGGGGGGTAGTACCAGAAAAATATACAGGGGATCAGTTGCAATGTGGGTGCCTGAAGTTACTGGGTGATGGGGGGGTCGTACCAGAAAAATATACAGGGGATCAGTTGCAATGTGGGTGCCTGAAGTTACTGGGTGATGGGGGGGTAGTACCAGAAAAATATACAGGGGATCAGTTGCAATGTGGGTGCCTGAAGTTACTGGGTGATGGGTGGGTCGTACCAGAAAAATATACAGGGGATCAGTTGCACTGTGGGTGCCTGAAGTTACTGGGTGATGGGGGGGTCGTACCTGTGGAGAGAGGAGACACACGAATTAGGGATCATGATGGATGGCGGAGGGCATCATGGATGAAACTACATGTTCAAAAAGGTGCTTTTTTGAGAAAAAAAGTTTAAAACCGCAATAAACATCTCTAATCTATAACCCTTTCACTGCTGAGCTCATTTTTACAGTTTTGTGCTCATCATGTTTAAACGCAATTTGAAGTCATGTTTTATTGTAGCACCTAGGCAAATTATATATCCTTTTTTTCAGCATACTCAGCAGATTCATAATATATCCTAATTACATGTATACATTATGTCCTGACAGAATGCTATAACAAAAAATGTAAACAAATGTGAATTTCCATTCAAACGTCATCTACAGAGTATAAAAAAAATGTTTTCCCACATTTTGTTATCCAAACCTTTGCAGCCATATAGTCTATGGGGTACGCTTATTTAAAAAATTAGTAATGGGAACCCTTTACTGTATTGTTTCTTAGAAAATATGCAGTTTTAGCTTAAACTTAAAAAACTAAAAAAAATTATTGCAGCATCATTGTTCACATTATAAGTGAAAAGTGAACGAGAGTGCTGCATTAATATATTTAAAAAAAAAGGAAATTGTTATTAATTTATGTTATTTTATTTTTTTTACACTTAGCTTTGTCATATTTGGTATAGTTGGTAAGGCCATGTTCTGGCCTTTCCAATGATGCCGAACATGACCCTCTAGCTGCCACTGATCGGGAGATACAGGAGTCCAAATGACTCTACTATCTCCACCATGGAAATCCCTGGGCATCTAGGGGTTAAAGTCAAGATGTCAGCCACCTCCAGGAGAAGTCCGCGATCTAGCACTGAATCATGGACTGGCACCTAAGGGGTTAAAGAGAAGCATCGCTGGAAATGTTAGACTGTGTCCTTTCCAGCGATGCCTCTCTTAACCTTCTAACTCTTACCGATCGGGGAGGGGGAGGGAGTTCTGAAACTGACATCATTGACCCCTGGCGCAATGACCTCTGTGCGCCGGGAGGGGTATAAAGGAACGGTCTGACCTCAAGGAAGTCAGACTGCCCCAGGACTCCATCCCGGATGCATGGGGTCTCCCCATTCGCTGCAGAGACCCCTTTGGCATGGGATAGGCATAAGGCTATCCTAAATAAAAGATAAATCCAGGTAAAGTATCCATGTAATTGGGCAGACTAGATGGGCCGAAAGGTTCTTATCTGCTGTCATTTTCTATGTTTCTATATGACAAGTGGGGGACGTCCCCCGAACACATGCACATTCGAGGACGTCCCCCTCACGTCATCCACAGAGAAGGGGTTAACCTCCCTACCCAAAAGGCACTGGCCCATTATAACAATTTTCCCATGCCAAATTTCAGGAAAATCTGCTGGACTGTATAGCCGCCTAAAACAGATGACTGATATTTTTTATGGAATTGCTCTCTCTTTTATTTAATCAACATCACTACACAAAGCCCTTAATTATACACTGCTATTCGCTAAAAAAATTAAATAATTCACAATAGGTTTGAACACCTTTCTTTCTAATGTCCTTTCTGTTAATGTTCCTATATATTTGAGGTGTGCTGGTGTATAACAACAATGCAAAAATAAAACTCCCGGCAATAAGTCTCTAAACTGTAATAAATGTAGTGAGAAATCTTTTGGGGTAAATAAGTTTTAACAAAGCTTGCTTTGTGGTTGGTCTAAATTACATTTTTTTATTGAAATAAATAGCCATCGTAGGTTGTGAATATTTGTCTTCATTTCATTTTTATATTCATAATAATTTGATATCACGTGAGGGAAGGGCAGTTAAATTTGGAGTACGTAGAGTAGCACCATGCTTTAACACACCCCCGGGTTCAATATTGCTAAGAGTATAATATATTACAATACGCTGTTCAATTACATGTTAGATAGATGTACATTTGTCTAGAGAGTAGAAGTATATAAAGGGATAAATCAGACCTTAACAACAACAATTTCACTTCCCAGCATGAGATAAAATAGTGGGGGAGCATAAATAAAGGCCCACCAGTCTACCTCATGTCTGACAAGCAGCATGAGCAGGTATGGTTTGCTATACAGCAGCCTGTGGCTTCATTTTTGGATAGGACTCACCCTCATTAGAGGTGCCTTGACGTTTGGCGGGTGAGCTTAATCTTTTAATGGCCATTAATAAGAAACCAAAGCCTCTAACTGTGTTTTGTTTCACACGGTATAATGGGAATAAGTGCAGATGACATTTTTTTCTTTATGTTTTACACATGTTGTTGGGCTGGATGCATTTGGTGGTTGCAGCCGCCCCATTGGGGAATAGGCACGACCCCACCCCTCCTGTACTAAAGCTTGCTTTGTGGTTGGTTTAAATTAATTTTTTTATTGAAATAAATAGCCATCATAGGTTGTGAATATTTGTCTTAATTTCATTTCTATATTCATAATAATTTCATATCACGTGAGGGAAGGGCAGTTACATTTGGAGTACGTAGAGTAGCACCATGCGTTAACACACCCCCGGGTTCAATATTGATAAGAGTATAATATATTACAATACGCTGTTCAATTACATGTTAGATAGATGTACATTTGTCTAGAGAATAGAAGTATATCAAGGGATAAATCAGACCTTAACAACAACAATTTCACTTCCCAGCATGAGATAAAATAGTTTCATTCTACCAAGAATATGAATCTTGCTCTCAAACAAAATAGAAAAACAAAGAATAGATATTGCTTTGCTTGCATAACTGGTGAAAATCATTGCTACCACAAAAACTAAAATGTGCTACAAAATCTACCATCAAAAAAGATAATGTCTCGAAATAGGAAGGTCAAAATTATTATTCATCAGAAAATATGTTGCCTGTGTGCCAATATCTGGCATATTTGATAATGAAAATCTGGAAAAAAGTTTGACAGCACTACCCTGAACTAGCAAAATCGTACAATTAAAGCTACATAAACTGGAGACAACTTTCTAAGCAGAATAAAACTCTTTACCTGAAATGTGAATGTAATTGTTAAATTAACTAGCACCAAGAATTCATTAGCATAGTTTTCAGCACAATGAGTAATAAACGGTGATGATTGCCCCAGTATAAAACATAAGAAAAAATATATATATGTCATCTGCGCTTATTCCCATTATACCGTGTGAAACAAAACACAATTAGAGGCTTTGGTTTCTATTAATGGCCAGTAAGATTGTAAACTCACCCGCCAACGTCAAGGCACCTCTAGTGAGGGTGAGTCCTATCCAAAAATGAAGCCACAGGCTGCTGTGTAGCGAACCATCACTGCTCACGCTGCTTTTCAGTCATGAGGTAGACTGGTGGGCTCATATTTATGCCCTCCCAGAAACAAATCCACCTAGGGATCAAAAAACAAAGACACGGAGCGGAACATGCTGCAATGATGACCTGGCTGGAGGTACAATAAAACGTACATAGTACAGGAGGGGTGGGGTCGTGCCTATTCCCTGATGGGGCGGCTGCAACCACCAGATGTATCCAGCCCAAGAACATGTATAAAACATAAAAAAAAAAAAAATTGAAATAAAAGCTACCGGCTGCTGTGTAGCGAACCATGGTGGATGGATGTTCGCTACACAGCAGCCTGTGGCTTTATTTTTTGGTAGGACTCACCCTCACTAGAGGTGCATTGACGTTGGCGGGTGGAGCTTACACTCTTAATGGCCATTAATAGAAACCAAAGCCTCTAATTGTGTTTTGTTTCACATGGAATAATGGGAATAAGCGCAGAGGACATATATTTTTTTTCTTATGTTTTATACATGTTCCTGGGCTGGATACATCTGGTGGTTGCAGCTGCCCATCGGGGAATAGGCGTAACCCCACCCCTCCTGTATTATGATTGCCCCAGTAAACATAACATGCAGATGTTTTAGAGGTATATGTGCCTAATACAGGGATCTCAAACTGCACCCCTCCAGATGTTGATGATCTTCAAATTTCCAGAAGTGCAATAGATAGCCAAAGATTAATGTGAGTTGTAGTTCAGAAACATCTGAGCAACCAGAATGTGAGATCCCTGGTCTAAGAAACTGTTTCTGAGTGTCTTGTAAATCACGTTACACGCTGCAGAGAGATTAATTTGTTTTTCCTTTAATGATATTGAAAGGATTGATTATTTTGGAGCACTCAAATCTGGAGTGTGCAAAAACTAGGGACAAAATGCTTCCTAAATATTAGGCTGGGGTCAGACCAGCGCACTTTTAACGCACGTTCTGGCGCACATAATTACGGCCGCACTAGCAGCAAATGACGGGCAATGACGGCCAATATACGAAGTACGGTCGCACGAAAGTCCGGCCGCGCAACGCAAGTGGAAAACGAACGCATTTTTTCGAGAACGCCGAACCGCTAGTACGGACGTACTGAGTGCGCAGCTGCGGCATAGCGGCGTGTTTGCGTGATTAGGAGACGTCAGACGCTGCACATGTGCGGCCTATATAACGTCCAGACGAAAAAAGTGTCCTGTGGTGGCTGTTGTGGTACCTGGCAATTGCAGAAGATGGCTGGTCTGGATATTGATGTGGAGCGTCTGATAGCGGCAGTGGCGGAGCATCCCGAGATTTGGGACACGGCTTGTGACCTGTACAAGGACAAACTGAGAAAGGCCAGCGCATGGGTTGCAGTCTCAAGGGTGGTGTACCTGGAGTATGATACGTGGTCTGACAGAGAGTAGAAGCTACAGAGTGAGTACATGATTATTTAATTCATAATCACATGTAAATTGCATGTACAATAAAAGTAAAGGCAAACATAATAAGTGCCGTCACATGTTAAATGCTCCCCAGCTGCCAGGGCACCTGCCCTGCATCGCTAGTAAAATAATTAGACAGAGCATCACGAAACCTGTTGCTGTGTCTATTCACAGCTATTATGTCATGGTTTGCATATTCATCCAGACCCGTAACTGTGAGAGTATCAGCGAAATTAAAACCATCCCTCGCACGAACATAATTATGTAGGATGCAACAGCATTTCACTATATCCACACAGAAATCAACCTGTACATCAAGCGGTCTATGAAAAATCCTCCACTTGTTGGTCAGAATGCCAAAGCTACACTCCACATACCGTCTCGCCCGCGACAGCCTGTAATTAAACACCCGCTTCCTCACAGTCAGGTGTGTCCCTGTGTAGGGCCGTAGGAGATGTGTAGATAGGCCGAATGCTTCGTCACCCACGAAGGCATAGGGGACCGCCACGTCACTGCCAGGCAATGGTGCGGGTCTGGGTATGTGCAGGGTCCCACTCTCGAGCTCATCCCACAGTGTAGAGTTCCTGAACAAAGTGGAGTCAGAGTCTTTGCCGTATGATCCGACATCCACATACACAAAATTATAGTTGGCATCTGCCACCGCCAGTAGGCCAATGGAAAAGAAATGTTTATAATTTTGATACAGTGAGCCACTGTGCAGTGGCGTCACTATGCGGACATGTTTGCCATCCACAGCTCCAAGGCAATTGGGGAAGTTGGCTCTCCCCCAAAATCCTGCTGCAATTGCTACCCATGCCTCATCCGTGGGTGTTGGTAAACATTGCTCCTTCATGGTTTCCCATATTGTTTGGCACACCTTGCGGACGATCTCACCAGCTGTTGATCTGCCAACGCGGAAGTTGTAATGCAGATCCTTCAAACTGCATCCACTAGCAAGATACCTGGGAAATATGAATTAGATCTGTGTTATAATCAAATCATATGAACCGAACCTAATGTCACTCTCATTATGTTTTGCAGCACATGAACTTAGCAACAAGTGGCGCACTATCAGGGACAACTACACCCGGGTCCTGAAAAAGGAAGTGGCAGCTGCGCGCTCTGGAGCTGGGGGACGGAGGAAGGTGCACAGCTATCTTTATGCCGAACAATTGTCGTTCCTCAGGAGGACCCAGGAGCCAAGGCCAACTGCGAGCAGCATTGACCAGCCATCCACTTCTGGGTCACAGGAGCAACACCTGCTGGCAGGGGGTTCTGGCAGCTGGCAGGAGGAGGTTGACCAGGGTGGTACGGACTCGCAGGTGGAGGGGGAGGTGGAGACCGGACCGGTGCCAGCTGCAGCACCGAGAGACAGCACCAGACCGGCTCACAACAGGAGGAGGGGACCGCCTAGCGACTTCGAGCAGGCCATGGTCAGGTTCATGGGGTCGCACAATCCACAACCTCCACGCTGCACCATCACTGACAATGAGGACATGTCCTTTGTCCATTCCTGTCAATCCCTGCTGGACCAGATGACCCCGGCACAGAAGGTGGAGTACCGCCGCAGATCCCTGGACCTCATCCATGAGATCCTGTCCCGTCCAGAACAGGCTGCGGTCTACTATGGTGCGGTGCCACAATGCCACCATGCCACTGGTTATGCCAGCCACAGCCAGGCGCCACCCACCCACCCGGGTCCCATGTTGCTGGGCCTCCCCCAGAGTCTGGGTACCGCCGCGGATCCACACATGGTCCTCATGAGCCAGATGCTCCTCTGTACCAGGATTTGTGAGGTGTCTTGTATGTTTTTGGTTGACATGCTGTTCCTGTTGTCACTGTTATGTTTTGTCCTTCATGTTATTTTCTTTTGTATATATTTTACAAATATGTTATTCATTTATTTTCTTGTTTATTACAATATATTTCTATTTACATACACTCTTGTCAGTGTCAGAGGTTTTTTTGGACGTGTCTTGGAATGTGATGCCTGCGTGTGGATGGGTATGAATGTGTTTGCGTACATGTCACTACAGACCGACAATAGGGGCTCTGCACACAGAGCACATGTCTGCTAGGCTTGTGCACCGATTTTTTTTCGGTTCGATTCGGTTCGATTTTTCGGATTTTTAAACTTTTCGATTCGGATCGTTTCTACCTATCGCTGTTTCGATTCGGTTTGGCTCGACTCGTTTTTCGGGTACTTTTTTCTCTGAATTTCGACCATGTTTCGTATTTGCGTGTCACTTAGCTCGTTTTATGTATCGACTTTTCGTAAGTTCGGAAAGTTTCGTTTCTTCGGGACGTCTGTTCTCCTCGTTTCAAAGCAATAAATTTCGATTTGACACATTTCAAGTCCATTCGAAAATTCCGTAAATATTTCGGGTCGGCTCGGAAAACATTTCGGATCTGACGTTTTCGGATCTCAAATTTGTCGGAAATTCGGCCGCATCCGAAAACACGAATCGGGAAATTTCGTGAAAATTCCGAAACCTGAAACGCACATCCCTAATGTCTGCTGACTGCCAGCGAAGTCATGCATACAGGTGTTTGGAAGTACTTACCGCAAAGTGATGACCTGCATCTCCTCCGGTGGTATGGCATCCCTCATGTTGGTGTCCCTCTTGGTCAGCGGCTCCCGTAACTGTGACAACAGTTCATCGAATGAGGGGATGGACATCCGCATGTAGTTGAAAAACTTCACGGGGTCCCTCTCTCGCAGTGGCCTGTACAGCGTCACAAAGTGGCCATGAGTGTGTCTGGCAGCGTTGATGGGATGAACCCATGTTCGCCGTTGTCTTTTGTGCTGGAGGTACAGGTAGCCCGTTGCAGCAAACACAAACACTTGCAGTGCATCCATCTTGGTGAAACGCCACCATCCACGAAATGGCTTTTTATACCCCTTCACCTTAATTTTTGATTCACCTATTGATTTGGTAAATTAGATTACGTGTTTAATTGCAGATCCGAAAAAATCACGCACGAAAATGCGCATCGTATGACCGTTTTCGCGCACTCCGTGAAAAAATACGTCAATTCATTCGGACGCACTTTTTTACGTTCGCGTGTAAAAATGCTTTCGTTTGACCCTAGCCTTAGGGATGCACCAAACACATTTTTTTTAAGACAGTGTACGAGTCCCGATACTTTTATTTATGTCCTGATAGAATACAGGAGGCAGGTGTTCTTCCTAATAGTATCAGTAACCACTGCCTAGTGCACTGTGTGCGCAAAATAAAGGCCACAAAATCTCCTCCAAAAAAGGTACTAATCACCCGGTCTTTCAAGAAATATAATCCTGAAACCTTTGAGTGATTTGAATCCTTTCTGAGTGATCTCAAACAGCTCCCATGGTAGAGACTAAACCTAATCCCAGAACTGGACTGTGTAATTGAATACTTTCAGTCCAAGCTCATGCAAGTCTGGAATTCCCATGCCCTGCTGCGTAAAGGGCAAGTAAAACGGGCATATCTCCTTTGGGTTACAGCTGAATATTGCCAGTTTAGAGATACACTGTGGACAAAGTTCAAGCGTACTGGCTCCATGAACGATCACTGTGCTTACCAAAAATGGAAAAATGCATGCATGCATACAACAAAAAAGGCTAAAGCCCAATACTTCAATGAAAGTCTAAAACAATAAACATATCAAACCCAAGATTTTTTGGAAAATCAAAGTAACAAACAATCACTACCATCCACTCACAACCAGTTACTGTCAAAGTAAACAACGAAACCCTTCAACAACCCCTAGATGTAGCAGATGCCTTTAATAATTATTTTGTTGGATGCGCCACCACCCAAATTGCTAAGCTAACGAATCACTGACATGCAGAATGGCCATATGCAGGTCAGGCCCCACCGACTGTGCATAGAAATTCAATTTTAGACCAGTGCCTGTGTCAGGGGAACTGACCATTGTATGCGGGTGTGAGCCCAATATGCAGTGAGACATATGAGATAGACAGGTTGCAGGGCAAGTAAGGTATTTATTTAAATGAACAACAAACAGAGCTGAAGTAAATAAACAGTGAGAACCGAATAAAAAAGTAGGGAGGAAGAGAGGACGAGGCCGGCAATGAACTTAGAGAGGAGACAAACGAAAAGGTCTGATCTGAGATTAATGGTAGTGAAGGTTGAGAACTAAATACTGCAGAGAACTGAAGACAGGGGGAAGCAAGGAGCAGAATATAAAACAGAAGAAAGGATAGACAGAAATACGAGATGAATAAGTACAGAAGAGAATAGAATAAACGTAGAACTAATAGTATAAGCGTAGCAAGAGTAATAGGGAAGACACTGAATAGATAATAAATAATCACAGGCAATACTGACTAAACAGATAAAAGGATTGACAGAGGGAAGAAACTGATTAATTAAGGTAAACTAAATCAAAGTCCATTGCTTAGGTATCCAGATAGGGGCAGGCAATATCATTGTCAGGTTTCCAAGCAGAGGTCGTGGCAGGCAGATAGAAGAATAATCAAGTCTGTAACAAGGGTTCTGATACACTTGTAATCCAAACAGGTGGTAAACAGGGAATAACGGATGGAGGTTACCGGTAAGAGAGGAGTCCAGATATGGTTCACAAGAGGGTTGCCAGATGGGTACACAGGAGGGTTGCCAGATGGGTTATCAGATGGGTACACAATAGAGTTGCCAGAGGGTTGTCCGATGGGTATACGAGAGGGTTGTCTGTAGACTCAGGAGCCTGGTTAGCGTAGTAGTGCAGTCCAGACTTGAAGTGCTCAGTAGAGGGTGTAGGTTGCTCTTAAGGAGTCCTCATTAACAGGAGATCAGAGGAACCTGTGGTCTCTTGAAGTGAATGCAGGTTTCAGGCAAGTCCCCAGGAACCTGCATAGAACATACGTTTTCCAGGCGTAATTGGCAAGAGGTACCGCTGGGTTTGGTCTTCCGGCAACGGCGGTGGCGAGGGACCTGACAGCCTGTCAGTGTGGTTATTAAACTTTTCTGTACTCTAAAAATGAAATACCAGTCTGGACCTGAAAATCAGTGCGCCTGCAATTGCAAAACTAAAAACAAATCAATGAATCTTTGTCGGGTGGATGCATACCCAAACTCTGGAAGACTGCAAGGGTGGTACCTATCCATTAAAGTGGTGACAATACTTTGGCATCCAAAAAGCATCTGATATCACTGCTCCCTGTTATGTCAAAAATTTTGGTAAAATGTGTCTACACACAACTATGTGATTAGTATCAATATTCAAACTATTTAACCCCAGATCAATCAGGCTTTCGTCCAAATCATTCAACTACAACTGTTCTTTTAAAAGTTTGGAATGATAACAAAGCTGGCATGTGTCATGTACAGCACCACTGGGTGACATGGAAAGCACCGCAGGGGTACTGGAGTGTTGGTATGAGCCTGCTATACCATAATCTTTGGGGCTAAATATGCACTTGCATGAACAGGGTGAATAGGCAGAAAGTACCTTGCAGTAATAAATATACACAGAGGGAATCCAAGCGTGGTGCCAGAGGGATAAGCAATAAACAAAGTCAGGGGGTCACCCATGGTCAGGGCTAGCAGAAAGGTGGCATGGTCCAGTAAACAAAGCAGAGGGTCTGATACACAAATAGGAGGAAACAGGTACAGGTCTTTTCAGGTAAAGGGATTAAGTGACAATGCTGAAGCATTAATGGAAGGCCTAACTGGAGCCATTGAAAGGTATTTTAATATGATAGGTAGTTTTTTAATTTAGCATTAGTGTGAAATCCACCCCCCCCCCATTTTAAGTGTCAAACCCTGCAAGTCTTTTACTTGTGTAGCGCTCACTCCCGGAGGAGCCGCTGAAAATGAACCACGGGTCAGTCTCCCCGCACTAGGGAATAAATATACTCCAACACCATTGTGAGTTTTGTAATTTAAATAGTTTACTAAAATAGTAAGCAGACGTTGAGACACGGTATTCACAGATATTATACAATACTTTCGTATCGCGGTAAAAACGCGTAGCGGAAAAGAAACGAAACACGAGGCTTCGTATTTCGGAAGAATAAAATATTCGCAACCGAACAGAAAAAGGAATGCAATACCCGACAGTTCGGGACAACAAGGACACGTAACGAACCCCAAAAATACAATCTCTTCGTATTACGATAAACGCGCAGCGGAAAAGAGAAAAATATATTTTCGGAACGTATCTTTACTCCCTTTCCGATTCGTAGCAAAAATGAGTCCTGCACAGGTTTAAGTCCCGGAGTGTAAAAGGTGTGTATGTGTGTGTGGTACCCGGGTACTGTTCAACTGGCCAGTGAATTTACTTAAGGAATGTCTTCGACTAGTCAAGTTGGGGCCATGTGGACTTTAAAGAGAAAACAGCAGTGTGTTCCTTAATTACATACGGCCTTGGAGGCCTCTCACCCATCCACCGGTTGCTTTAGGCTCCGCTGACCCAGGACGTCTCTCCGCTCGATTTTGACTGGGGATACTAGTGGCTGGATCCGTTGTCTGACTCTCTGTTGTTTGTCCACGACTGGTCCCGCTCACCGCCTGCTCTCCGTATCCGATCAGCTCACGGCAACTCCTCACTCGAGGTCTTCGGTTACTTTGCTCTGCAGCAATCTCTGGAACTTGGAGGTCTCCTTCTCTTAGGCTGAATGACCCGATAAGGAACTGACAGGTCTCCCTCACGCTCTGGCCTAGGCCCTCCTGCGATGTCTTGCACTGCGTCTGCTCTCTCTCGTTCCCTCGCGCGTTCTGGCGCGTTCTCCACGAGGTTCGGGAAGTAAGCGTCCTGTGTCCCACCCACTTCCTGTGTCTTTGCAAAGCACGCCGGGAAATGTAGTCCCAATGTCCAGTGTCTCAAATCGCGACTGTCTCCATCTTGTGGCCAAAAATAGGTACTGCCAGCAGCAAGATTTAACACAGCGCTACACTCTCCCCCTCCTAGAACTCTTGGGTCTCTCCAAGGAGGTACAACAGTTACATTACATTTCCACAATATTTGAATACAGTTTATATAACATGTACAGGTTCAGCAGCATACACATAGTGGGTTAGGAACACTTCCTCAAGTTGATTCATATTTTGGGCTACCTCAGCTAGCATAGCAGACACTTCGGGCAACCTCTGCACGGTGGTGATGGCCTCTTCAGTGCTATGTCCTGGTGAGTCGTAGGTGAGGCGTTGGGCGGTCGAACAGAGCGTTTTGGTTCTGGCTCAATCAGTTCCTCTTCAGGTGGAAGTACTATAGGTGCTGGCTCAGTCCTTCTCTCTATCACTGGAGCAGATGTTTCTTCAGAGTATGATCCCTCCAGTGAAGGCATAGAACTATAATCGCCTGAATAAGCTTCAACTTCCGGAGCTACCGGGATCCCAACAGCCTCAGGGACTTCCAACTGAAATTCAAGAGCTTCAGGGATTTCAACAGTCTCAGGGACTTCCAGCAGAAATTCAGGAGCTTCAGGCCTCAAGTTACTCTCCCACCGCTCAGGAGCAACGACAACCTCCTCAGGCTCCGGTGAGCGCATCCAGTCTAGACAATAACTCTCTTCTTCACTGTCTCTTTCACTCTCTTCAGCAACCCGAGTCTGTTGAGACCGAGTAACAGGGGGCAAACGTGGAACAGGCGGATCTGGCAGAGGCAGTTCGTCCCCAACTGGCATCCTCACAGCCTCTCTCAAAGGTAACAAATGATTCCGGTGCCAGTTCTTGAGAGGCCCAGCCTTTCCATCCGGGCGAATCTGATACACTGGTAGACCCGGCAGTTGTTTACAGACAATGTAACCCTGGGAACTCCACCTATCCGCCAACTTGTGTCTCGCAGCAGCACCCAAGTTCTTCAATAGAACCCTATCACCGGGTTGTAGATCTTGTATTCGAACTTTCAGGTCATAGTTCCTTTTGTTTCTTTGCTCCCTGTTTCCTGAGGTCAAACGGGCCTGTTCAAACGCAGAAGCCAGATTCTTTCGAAGTCTATCCACGTAGTTTCTATGGGAAGCTACTGACGTCTGGTCTAAAGATAACCCAAATGCCAAATCAACCGGCAGTCGAGCCTCCCTTCCGAACATAAAACGGTACGGTGAGTATCCAGTTGCATCGCTCTCCGTACTGTTATACGCATGCACCAGAGTAGCTATGTGACGACTCCAACTCTGCTTCTCCACATTTGACAAGGTCCCCAGCATGTTTAGCAGTGTACGATTAAACCTTCCAGGCTGAGCATCACCTTGAGGGTGGTATGGTGTAGTTCGGGTCTTTTGGATTCCCAACAGCTCTAGCAATTGCCCCACCAGTCTGCTTTCAAAGTCTCTACCCTGATCAGAGTGTATCCTCCTTGGCAGTCCGTAATGAACAAAAAACTTTTCCATCAACACCTTGGCCACTGTCGGAGCTCGTTGATCTTTTGTGGAAAAAGCTTGGGCGTAATGAGTGAAATGATCGGTCACTATTAGAATGTTCCCTTGCCCACTAGCATCCGGCTCTAAGCACAAGAAGTCAATGCACACCAAATCCATGGGTCCCTGGCTCTGCAGATGGCTCATTGGAGCAGTTCGGGTCGGTAGAGATCTTTCTCTGAATACACCTCAGACAGGAATGACAATAGCTTTCCACTTCAGCTCTCATGCAAGGCCAATAGAACCTATCTCGTACCAGTTTAAAAGTCCTCTCAGCACCCAAATGTCCATGCTCATCATGTAGTGATCTCAGCACACTCTCCCTATGTTTAGTGGGGAGGAATAACTGTTGAATCTCTTCAGCGTTAGCTGAGGGGCCCCTTCGGTAGACCACCCCATCCAACATCTTCAACCGCTCCCACTCTTTGTAGACCAATCTGGCTCCACTCGGGGAGTGGGTTAGCAAAATCTCACGCTGGTTTGCAGTCAGGGCCTTTATGGTCAAGGCAATTAAGGGTCTCTGACCTGATCCGCTTTCAGGTCCTGTCTCGAAAAGGTAGGTAACTCTCATCCCTTAACTGCGTAGGGTTACAGTAAAATTCAGGAACGGCCGCAGCCATGACTCCTATGGCCTCCGCTTCAATCCCTCCTTTGACCCGGCGCTCTGTTCCTTGACACAAAGCTTGCACCCCGTCTGGAGTCAACTGAGTCCATACTGTAGTGTAGGGTCTTCTCGATAACGCATCAGCATCTCGATTATTCACCCCAGGGCGGTACTTCAGGCTGAACCGAAACCCTGACAGAGCGGCCAACCACCGATGTCCTGTTGCGTCCAGTTTTGCAGTAGTAAGGATGTAGGTAAGAGGATTGTTATCCGTCTTGATCACAAACTCGGCTCCATACAGATAGTCTTTTAACTTGTCTACCACTGCCCACTTTAAGGCTAAGAACTCCAACTTGTGGGTAGGGTAGTTCTTCTCTGAAGGCGTAAGGCTCCGGCTCACGTACGCTACAGGCCTCAGCAATCCACCATACTCCTGATACAGGACTCCTCCCAGACCTTCTCGGCTGGCATCCACATGTAGCTCATACGGCTTGTGAGGGTCCGCATAGGCCAAAACAGGAGCTCGGGTTAGACTCTCCTTCAGCTTCACGAAAGCTCCTTCACATTGACTGGTCTATTCACCTTGTATAGACTCTCGGGCTTTCCTTGGCCCTGGAGCTGACGGGTTTTGGCCAGAGACCTTGCAACCTTCATCTGTGGTTTCCTTCTGCAGGAGTTTGTTCAGTGGTTGAGCTATTTTCGCAAATCCTCCCACAAATCTTCGATAGTATGAGCAGAATCCCAAGAAAGATCTAAGTTCAGTGACGTTTCGGGGTCTAGGCCAAGAAGCTACGGCCTCCAACTTCCGAGGGTCTGTCGAAACACCTTCTGCTGAGACCACATGTCCTAGATACGTAACAGACGGCAGACAGAATTGGCACTTCTCCAGAGACAGTTTCAGCCCCTCTTCATGGAGCCTCTTCAAGACCTTCTCTAGACGTTGCTCATGTTCTTCCAGAGTCTTCCCAAACACAATTATGTCATCCAGGTACACTAATACTTTGATTAGATTCATATCCCCGACTGTCTTCTCCATCAACCGTTGGAACGTGGCTGGAGCCCCCGTAAGGCCTTGAGGCATTCTGTTGAATTCAAAGAACCCCAGTGGACAGATGAACGCAGTTTTCTCCTTGTCTTCAGGATGCATTGGTATCTGGCGATACCCGCTTCGCAGGTCTAGTACACTAAACCACTTTGCTCCAGACAAGCACTGTAGGGCATCTTCAATCCGAGGAGTGGCATATTGATCGGGGATGGTTCTCCGGTTCAATGTGCGGTAGTCTATGCATAAGCGGACAGAACCATTTTTCTTCCGGACCAACACTATGGGAGATGCGTATGGACTCCTGGACTCTTGAATCACCTTGGCTCTTTGTAATTCGTTAAGCTGCTCTCGCAGATCATCTAAGTCTCCTAGCGGAACTCGCCTTGATCTTTCACGAAACGGCTTGTCTTCTTGCAACCGAATGCGGTGCTCAGTACTCTTAGCTAGGCCCACATCGAACTCATCTTTTGAGAACAATTCCTTCCACTTTAGGACTTGAGACTGAAGACGTTTCTTCCACTCAGGTGAAATGGGAGCGTCCTTGGGGTAGAATCTTTCATCTGGAATCTCTTTGTCCACTCCCCCTCCTGAATCGGTAGAGAGGGGTGTAGCAGACTCTACTTGCCCGATAGGCATTCGTGCTTTAAGGACTACTGGAGAATCCGTCACATTGCATACGCTGACCGAGACTCTTCCTCGTGTTCTCTTCAGAGCTTTGGTGGAATTATTTCAGGAATTACTTCGACTCCGGTTTCACTCCCATGATTAAAATCGGTTCCCAGCACCACATAGGGACCTGGTTGCGATCCGTTCAACTTGACTGAAGCCCGGAAACTCGCTACTTCTCCTGCTTGCAGAACCTTCTCTGTTCCACCCAGTCTCCACAGTCTTCCCACCTCGGCAGGTGCCTTTCGTTCTTCGACCATCCTCTGATAGACCGGACGCAACATTGGGTGTACTCCTTGAGTCGAACCTTCTTCCAATACAATAGGTGTCAGGAGACGCCGCACTAGGTCAGTATTCGTCCCCACTATCAGGGAGCTTCTGTTCGCACCCGAGGGTCGAGGACACACAATGGCCAATGCATCACAACCCCCAGACTGCCCGATGACTTCAGATCCGATCTCCAACTTCACTTGCAGGTACCCGTCATAAGCGAGTTTCTCAGTGCCGATACCCCATATTTCCAAATCCTTCAATTCTTGCAAAGGAATGTGCTTTAAGTGTTTCTCATAGAAGTCTTTGTAGATCAATGTCACTTGAGCCCCTGAATCTAACAGGGCTTTAGTGTAGACTCCCTCCACTTGGATTGGCACTATAGGAGAAGGACCTATCAGCTGGTCAGGAAACTTGGTGGCGGTATCCGGACGCTTAGACCCAGTTTGCTGTACCCTGGCCTTTTTCTTGGCCCGTGTAGGCTTTGGGTGTGCATTGCTTCCCCATGACGCAGACCCGGACGCTAAGGGAGTGACTCTTTCAGTTCTGGCAGGTTCAGCAGTTGGCTCGGCTTTGGGCCCTCTCGTCCCCTTACTCTTGGCTTGGTTTTTGGAGCGGGGTTCAACCTTCGGGCACCTAAGTTGCTCCTTCACTTGTGCCCTCTGGCGTTTCCCGCCGGTGAAGTAGATAACAGTCCTTCTAAGGCTTCCAACAGTCCCTTTACTCTATCCTTCTCAGGCTTTCGGCCTTTGCACTGTGCGCGGAAATGGCCCATTTCTCCCCAACCGAAACATCTCTTCTTAGAGAGCGGAGACGTAGTTGATTGTTGAGGTTTTGTTAAAGGACTTGGACCAGATGCCACAGCAACTCCCGTCGTCTGCATACCTGTGAGGAATTTCTGCATTTCTGCCTGCATTTCGGTCACCTTCATCAACACTCGGCACAGTTCCGCGTGCGCTTGTTGCAATTCAACTTGAGCTTCCTGTACTTTCTTGACGGTCTTGGACAATTCACCACGTTCAGGGAGGTTCGATTCTTTGGCAGCCCTCTCTGTAGATTTAAAAACAACTAGGTGTTCTTGTTCGTCCTCGTCAGATCCATAAGTATCTAGGGAGTCGTTTTCAGGCTGCAGACCGTCATTATGTCTCACAGGTTGTGCATAAGCCCTTTCCCCCCGCCTGAAAGATTTCTCTTCCAGTAAAGCTTCTTCCTCTCGTACAACTCGGATCAGTTCCAGGTACTTTAACTCTTGGTTACCTGCTCTGCTTCTCAGCTGCATCATTACTGGATCTAAAGGTTGAGAGCCCCTCAGGATTATGTTTTATTCGGATCTTATCTACTTCAGCCGGTTCGGCCCCTTTCTTCAGGAGTATCTGGTGCAGAATCTTATCTAGGCGCCTCATATACTCGGTCATCCTTTCACCTCTTCTCTGATAGGTGTGTTCGTACTGATATACCAGTTCGGCCGCCTTTTCGGTTCGCCCAAAAACTTCTTCAAGAACGTTTAAGTAATCTAAAGCAGTACAATCTTTTCTACTCAGTTTCAGGTTTCTCACCGCTTCTGACGCGGGTCCCTTTAAGCTCTCGGTGATCCTTTGCTTTTTCTGGGCCTCAGGGACATCCCACTCATCCAGAGCCTGCATCGCCTGTTCCACCCATTCTTCAAAGGTTTCTTCTCCCGCCGGAGTTGGTACATTTCCTGTAAAATTCCTTAACCGTCGATAACCGAAGTTAGTGTGAGGAGGGCTTGTTTTCTGACATTTCGCCAATAGATCTCCAATAGCCACGATAAATTCAGGCCCGATCATGGCCAACGGACTAGGTGCGGGAACACTTGCGGATTCGCCACGTGGCGCACTTGGCTGAATTAGTTGGACTTCCACCTCATCGGCCAGTTTCACGCTCGTGCCCTGAAAACATGGTGGAACACCCTTTCTCCATTCAAGAAGAACATACGTGTGAGAGGTATCTGTGTTCTTTACAATGTCCAGTATTAACCCCCGATGGTCTGGTGTCAGCACGGCCACAGCCTGGCGAATCTGATCTTCGGCCCAAGTGTCTGCGGGAATATCCATGACTATACAACATTCTAACTGACCACTGTGCTCCTCACACCACTCGGCAACAGTGTCTGGATCCATATTTAACCCTTTAGATGCGGTTCTTCCAGAGACTGGATCCCGGACGAGCCCCCACGTGTAGCGCTCACTCCCGGAGGAGCCGCTGAAAATGAACCACGGGTCAGTCTCCCCGCACTAGGGAATAAATATACTCCAACACCGTTGTGAGTTTTGTAATTTAAATAGTTTACTAAAATAGTAAGCAGACGTTGAGACACGGTATTCACAGATATTATACAATACTTTCGTATCGCGGTAAAAACGCGTAGCAGAAAAGAAACGAAACACGAGGCTTTGTATTTCGGAAGAATAAAATATTCGCAACCGAACAGAAAAAGGAATGCAATACCCGACAGTTCGGGACAACAAGGACACGCAACGAACCCCAAAAATACAATCTCTTCGTATTACGATAAACGCGCAGCGGAAAAGAGAAAAATATATTTTCGGAACGTATCTTTACTCCCGTTCCGATTCGTAACAAAAATGAGTCCTGCACAGGTTTAAGTCCCGGAGTGTAAAAGGTGTGTATGTGTGTGTGGTACCCGGGTACTGTTCAACTGGCCAGTGAATTTACTTAAGGAATGTCTTCGACTAGTCAAGTTGGGGCCCTGTGGACTTTAAAGAGAAAACAGCAGTGTGTTCCTTAATTACATACGGCCTTGGAGGCCTCTCACCCATCCACCGGTTGCTTTAGGCTCCGCTGACCCAGGACGTCTCTCCGCTCGATTTTGACTGGGGATACTAGCGGCCGGATCCGTTGTCTGACTCTCTGTTGTTTGTCCACGACTGGTCCCGCTCACCGCCTGCTCTCCGTATCCGATCAGCTCACGGCAACTCCTCACTCGAGGTCTTCGGTTACTTTGCTCTGCAGCAATCTCTGGAACTTGGAGGTCTCCTTCTCTTAGGCTGAATGACCCGATAAGGAACTGACAGGTCTCCCTCACGCTCTGGCCTAGGCCCTCCTGCGATGTCTTGCACTGCGTCTGCTCTCTCTCGTTCCCTCGCGCGTTCTGGCGCGTTCTCCACGAGGTTCGGGAAGTAAGCGTCCTGTGTCCCACCCACTTCCTGTGTCTTTGCAAAGCACGCCGGGAAATGTAGTCCCAATGTCCAGTGTCTCAAATCGCGACTGTCTCCATCTTGTGGCCAAAAATAGGTACTGCCAGCAGCAAGATTTAACACAGCGCTACACTTCCATAGGATGTTAGCCTGTGGAATTTAGCCATTTCCTTTGTGTGCAGGAAAGGGTGTGTGAACAGACCATAAGCTAGAAAAAAAGCCCTCCCTGAATCAAATGTAGTAATTTTGTCTAACTGTTGGTTAAACTCTGATGTAGAAATGTATCTGCTCTGATTGGTTGTTGTATCACATTCCTATGTTGGGAGTGAACACTGCAGGAAGTTTTTATATAACGAGCATTTCTATTGGATGTTGAAACAATAAACGAATCTGACAGACCACGGACTGATCAGATGATAATCTGCCATATCTCGGTGTGGTTGAGTCTATCGTCTCCTCTGATCAGAGTCGCGCAGCGCCTTACTTCGATTTTGATATATAAGAAGAAACTTGAAAAAGGTTTATGGTAATTATAAGGGAAATCCAGAATTTAACAGCCATCTTCCTTGATTTTTCCAAGGCTTTTGACACAGTAGACCATGGCATCCGATTACAAAAACTTATAAACTTAGGTATTGCTGATCGCACGCTAACCTGGTTTCAATCATAGGTTTCAAATCGATCGCAATATGTGTCCATTTCTGACAGCGCTTTCTTACCTCTCCCAGTCACGTACGGTTTACTCCAAGGCTCGATACTCGGCCCCCTGCTATACACAATATTCTTAAACGAGCTGCCGACTGCAAAGCCTCAACTGTACACATGTACGCAGACAACACCTTAATCTACACCAGCAAACCAAATCCCCCGCAGCTGGAGGTGGTGCTGCAAGAACAACACAGAGGTAGAAAAGTGGATCGCAGATAACAAACGTTTTCTAAATATTGACAAAATTGTCACAATGCTCTTTGGAACAGTACCTAAATTACATAAATCACAAGCTTCCCATCTAGGCATTAGGACAAAATCAAATGGCACATGGACCATAGTCCATTCTCTCAAATATCTAGGTATATGGTTAGACACAAATCTTTTGGCCCCCACATCAAAAAACTCATCTAAACTTTACCTCAAAACTAGAAGGGTTATTAAAGAAATTCGAAAAGTCACTGCATGTTCGGTGACTTTTTGTTCTCCTTAATTCGGTGCGATTTGGCAATCCCGTTTCGGCGACCCTGCGGTGTATTCAGCACGCACCACAGGGCCGTCGTAGTGCAGGGAAAAGCCGCAGCAAACCCGCCGAACACTCAACGCAAAACCCGGCGAACGCACACCGAAACCCGCAAAAACATCTGGATTAACCCCGCTGAACATGAATAAACCCGAGCAGTCGCCGATCACAGCGCAGAGCAGCCACCGAACAAACCCGACACCGCAGACGAATGGAGTGAAAAAAAGACCCAGTACGCTTGAATGTTTGAAAAGTGAAAAGCTGTTTGCAAATAAACTACAGAACTAAAATGTCTGAAATTTGCATATAAAGATCCAATGAATGATAATAAAAAGGGCTGTTACAGAAAAAAGAATAAACAATTAAAAAATATAAAACGAAAAAAATTCTCAAAAAAATCCCGAGAAATGATCCTACAAAATCTATAAAGAAACTTTTTACTGCAGAATATTACAAAGGTTTATTATATATTGAATTAAAACAGGAATATTTTTAACATTGAAGCCTATGGGATTCGCTTGAATAAACCTGTCGAATGAAACCAGCGAACAGCAAGGCAATTCGGCAACTTGACACTGCTGGTTTTTGTTCTCTGAATAGACAAAGCATTGCTTCTTCATGGGGGATTCATTGCCCTCGAACAGGCAACGAACTGGCAACGGATGTGCAGGCAATTAGCCAACATTTGGTGAACTGCCTGCTCTCTGAATAGCCGAATGGCCAGGAAAGGTAACCGTACGCTGAATTTTACTGTTCGGTTAACTTTCAGCCACTATTCTTATATCTTTGAATAACCCTGTAGGTGTCTTGTACAGAAACAAATCCTGTTTGAGCCCCGCAGTAAGAAAGCAGATTGTACAACAAATGCTTATGCCAGCCTTTGAATATGTAGCTGTAGTGTATGCAGCTGCCCTGCAAACACACGTTCATAAACTTAGTACATTATATAACTTATTCTGTTGCTTTGTGCTTCAATGTACCTACATGACCCACCATTGTGACATGTTAAAAGAGCTAAACTGGCCATCGCTGGAATCCAGATGCACCCTTCATCTTTCCAACCTGGTGTTTAACCACTTCAATGCTAAGGACGCGCTCAGCGCGTCCTCAGCATTACCGCTGGTGTGCTGAGGACGCGCTGAGCGCGTCCTCACATTGGGGTCAGCGTTCGGCCGGGTTCCGGCCGATCGCTGGCCCCTCCGGTGCGGGCTGACATCCTGGATGTCAGCCCGGCATCCGGACCAGCAGCCGCCATTATTAGGTGTCATCGCGGGGGCGCGATGACACCTAATTCAGGCGCCCCCCCCGCATGTGCGGAGGAGGCGCCTGAAAGGGAGGGGGGAGGTCCTTCGGACCTCTCTCCCTCCCGATCGGTGGCGCACAGGGGGTTAACCCAGGCATCATTTGGAAGGGCACAGCCTGCCCTTCCAAATGATGCCTGGCATTAACCCCTGGGGAGCTGGATCGCAAATCGGCGCTGAAAAGCGCCGATTCGCGATCCTTCCCGGGAGCTGGCCGACATCTTGGATGTCGGCCAAGCTTCCGGGAACTCCCCCAGAGGACTGGCGTCATCGTGCGTAGCACGATGACGCCAGTCCTACAGTTAACCCCTAACTGCCACCAAGTGTGGAGATAGGGAGTTCCAATGAACTCCCTATCTCCCGATCCGTGGCAGCTAGGGGTTAAATTTTGATATCGTTGGATCGGCCAGAGCATGGCCGTTCCAACGATACCAAACATGAAAGTTAAAAATGTTGTAAAAAAAAAAAAAAAAAAAAAAAACACTTTTTTTTCTTTTTTTTGGGTTTGTTAATGCAGCAATATTGTTCCCATTTCAATTATAATGTGAACAATGATGCTGCACTAACGATTTTTGTATGCGGTGCGTTTGTTAAAAATAGTGTCATTTTCCCCAAAAAAAAATGTAACGAGACCCCATCTCTAATTTTTTTAACAAGCGCACCCCATACAAAATATAACCGCAATTGCTCGCATGTTAAAATGTGGAAAAAAACACTTTACACGTTGTAAATTATTGAAAATACATATTTTATTGCATTTTTTGTTATAATATACAGACATGACATAACGTATACATATAATAATGACATATTATGAATCTACCGAGTCTGACGGAAAGAACGATATATAATATGTCGGTGTCATATACTAAAATAAGCCTTAAAAACACGTTTAAACATGATGCGCAAAACAGGTAAAAAATGACCTCAGCACAGGGGCGGGAAAAGCCTCAGCAGCGAAAGGGTTAAGAGCTTTTATAGGAAGCTACCACTCTACATGAATAGACTGCTTCCCCCAGCAGTTCCCTCCTTCTATAACCTCTCTGATCCAGGACCTGCACCTTACTTATAATACCACAATATAAAAAGAAAGTGGCTTGATCCTCATTTTCCTATAGAGCACCGCAAATATGGAATAACCTCCCAAACATTATCAAATCTTCCCCTAGTCTAAAGTCCCGTTGGTCCTACAAGAGTCCTTCGTGTTCAGTTTAACATCTACTGTAAATTTGGCATAAAATCCCCCTTCTTGTGGTGCAGCCTTCTAATTTACTGAATTATGTCATGCCGCACAAAACACCAAGGGTCCTATTACAATCTTCACGCAAACATTTGCACGCGCGAAAAAAGCATTAACGAGAGGGGCAAAACCCTTTGCGCTGAACGTTGTATTGCAATGTCAGCGCAACAAACGCACGTAATTGTCTACCATGGGTGAACCTGCGCGAACACTGCGCAAACGTATTGTACTGCGCGCGTCCTATACTTATCATTGTGGGCGCAAATGCATTTGTGCGCTGGTACGCGGATGGTATTACAATTAATGCTATTTTGTAACGCACAGCCTTTGCGCACATAATTTTAGCAACTCCTAAAAGCTGGTGTTAATGGCAAATTCTATACACCTGGCCGAAACCAAATACACCAGCCCAAAAAAAAAATACGCAGTGTAGCGCTCACTCCCGGAGGAGCCGCTGAAATTGAACCTCGCGTCAGTCTCCCCGCACTAGGGAATAAATATACTCCAGCACCGTTGTGGATTTTATAAATTATATAGTTTACTGGAATAAATGGCATATAATGAATAACACGGTGTTCGTATATATATTTACAGTACTTCGTAATGCGGGAAACGCGCAGGGGAAAAGAAATACAATGCTTCGTAATTCGAGAAACGCGCAGCGGAAAAGAAATACAATGCTTCGTAATTTGAGAAACACGCAGCGGAAAAGAAAAGAAGAAAATATATCTTTAACCCCCTTTCTTGAGGTTGGGGAGTGAGTCCCGCACAGGTTATGTCCCAGAATGTATGTGTGTGTGTGTGTTATGGTACCCGGGTACAATATTCAACTGGCCAGTGAATTGCTTATGAGGTATCTTCGACTAGTCAAGTTGGGGCCCTGTGGGTTTTGGAAACAAACAGCAGCGTGCTTTCTATATTCACAACGGCCTGGAAGGCCTCTCACCCATCCGCCAGATACTTGATGCTCCGCTCGACCCAGGACGTCTCTCCGCTCGATGTTGACTGGGGTTCTCTTGGTTACTGGATCCGCTGTCGGGCTTTCTGCACCTGCCGCAAGATGTCCAACTCACCACCTGCTCTCCCTGTCCGATCGATCTGCGGTACTCCTAACTCGGGGTCTTCCAGCTTCCTCAATATCAGCGTGGGTAGTCTGGTGAATCACTGGGTCTTCCTCTGATAAGGCTGAATAACTCGGTCTTTAACTCTGTCAGGCCGCCTGCACTCCGGCCTAGTCACTGTCTCGTTCTGCTGCACTGCGTCTCGCTCCTCTCACTCCCTGGTGCGCTCTGCCAGCTCTCTCCACGAGGCTCAGGATGTCAGCGTCTGTGTCCCACCCACTTCTTGTGTCCACTCTCAAAGCATGCCGGGAAATGTAGTCCCAATGTTCAATGTCTCTTATCGCGCTTGTCTCCCTTCGGTGACCAAAAATAGGTACTGCCACGACAGGGAATTAAACCCAGCGCTACAGCAGCAAAGTATAGTTACACATTGTACTCATACCAAACCAATAAATATGAGAAGTTGTGCGTGCTTTTTTTATTGATGCAGCATATTTGCGCAGATTGACTTCGACAGGCGCAAAAACTTAACATGAGACAATTGTGGTTCTTAACTTTGTTTGGCTGAATCGCATGAAAAAAACAGTCCGCACACTGATTTCTGCGCGCAACGTTGCTGCACGCACATTTTTGTGCGTCCGTTTCATGCGCGTTATTTTTTTGACGGATGAAAAAGTGCGCAAGGATTGTAATTGTTTTACGCGTGTTAGCATTTAACGCTTCGTTCAAAAATTCACGCGTGCTGCGTGCGTTTTTGCGTGAAGAATGTAATAGAGCCCCAAATGAGTCCAAATGAGCCACATTGCGAATTTTACATAAAAATGTAAGACAGCAATTAAGTTTGTTATCACTTGCACATCTGTCGGAAAAAAAAAATTCTGGAACACATGGAAACTTTAAAATTGCATTAATGATATTCTAAGTATTACGTAGATATTGAACTGTATGGTTTGCAAGTTGAGCTTACTATCTCAGATATTATAAATGGTTCTGATTAATTAACAGCTGAAGGTTATTTCACACAGTTGCAGCTACAAATATCTTGGTTTTTAGACGCTCCCAGTATGTATTTTTTTCACAGCAATATTTATGATTAATGCCTATGATGTGCATTGAGGTTAGCTCATAATGAGCCATGTAATGATCTTGCATAATGAAGCTGGTTATGTTGCTACAGTGGATTGAATCAGTCTCCAAGTGGTCATTGCGTGGAATGGCTCATTACACAAATCAAATAGTCTATGTAAAATAGGGGGAAAAAAAGAATAATATATATATATATATAAACACATACACACACACACACACACACTTGCGCAAGAAATAAAAATCCTAAAACTTCAACTATAGGTTTGCTGCAACCATTACCCATTTCTGGCAGGCCTTGGTATTATTATTATTACTATTCTTTATTTATAAAGCGCTTGCATATTCCACAGCGCTGTACAATAGGCACAGTATAGACAGAGTTACAATACATTGAATAACATTTGACAAACAGTACAGGAGGAGATGAGGGCCCTATTCCCGTAGTCTAGAAGGGTTGGGGTTGGAAACAGGAGGAGAGGACTGCAAGGTGAGAGTGATTGATGGTTGTATCAGTGAGTTGGGTGGTAGGCTTCTCTAAATAGGAACGTTTTAAGGGAGCGTTTGAAGGAAGAGAAATTAGGGGAAAGTCTGACTGTACGAGGGAGAGCGTTCCAGAGAATGGGGGCTGCGTGTGAGAAGTCCTGCAGTCTATCATGGGAAGAGGTGATGCGGGGAGAAGCTAGACGTAGGTCACTGTTTGATCTTAGGGAGCGGGCTGGGGTGTATTTGGTAATTAGTGAGGACAGGTAGTGGGGAGCTGAGTTAGTGAGGGTTTTGTAGGTCAGGGTAAGGATTTTGAACTTAATTCTGCAGTGGATGGGGAGCCAGTGAAGGGACTCGCAGAGGGGAGCAGCAGAGACAGAGCGGCGGGTGAGGTGGATTAGCCTGGCGGAGGCGTTCAGGATGGATTGTAGTGGGGAGAGGCGGGAGAGAGGGAAGCCAGATAAGAGATTATTGCAATAGTCAAATCGGGAGATTACCAGGGCGTGGATGAGTTGTTTTGTGGTGACAGCGTTAAGAAATGGTCGAATTATGGAAATATTACGCAGTTGGTATCGGCAGGAGGAGGAAAGAGACTGGATGTGGGGGATGAAGGAAAGAGCAGAGTCAAGTGTCACTCCAAGACAGCGAACTTGGTTTGATGGGGAGATGGTGATACCCTCCACCGTGATAGAGAAGTCAGGAGGTGGGGAGGTATTAGAGGGAGGAATTAGTAGGAGCTCAGTCTTAGACATGTTGATCTTTAGGTGGTGACTGTGAGAGGCCATCCAGGAGGAGATGCCAGATAAGCAGTCGCTGACTTTGGAAAGGACAGGGTATCATCTGGGTATGGATTTCATTGTGGATTTTCTAAAATGGTTCATTTCCTATATTTATTATATAAAGCCGAAATCTGGGGTATGCCGAAAATATGAGTTTTAGTAGGTAATGAAGGAAATACCCAGGGTGTGAATGGCAGGGGGTAACCCTTTGAATTAGTATAAAAACTGTAATAATGCTCAGGTTGTGAATTGCTAGATAAAACTTGGTGAGGCAAACCGGATACAATGGTCTGGTAAAGGCAAGAGGGAGTAATATTGAATGGAAGTTCAAGTGGAGAGTCACGCTCACATGGTGTAATTAAAATTTAGCTTTTAACCCCTTAGTGACCGGGCGGTTTTACACAAATCCGTCTTTTAGTGACCGCTGCTGTTTTTACGTTTCTGCGCTGTTAGTGTTTAGGACAATTTTTCCTCTTACTCGTTTATTCGACCCACACATATTATACACCCTTTTTCCCGCCATTAAATGGACTTTCTAGAAATACCATTATTTCCATCATATCGAATAATTTACTATAAAAAAAAATATGAAATATGAGGAAAAAAATGGTAAAAACACACTTTTTCGTAATTTAATCCCCAAAATCTACAACCACCCAAAAAGACCCCGGCTAAATAGGTTCCAAATTTTGTCCCGAGACTAGAAATACCCAATTTTAACATGCGTTTGCTTTTTAACCCCTTCACTGCTGAGACAGTTCACCTATGTGCGCTGCGCTCATTCTGACCATTTTGTGCTAATTATTTTTAGATGACAGCCTAGGTCCTATTTAATTAAACTCCCCCCAGACAAAAAAAACTTTTAAAAAAAATTTTTTTTTTATTTTATTTAATTTTTGTATTATTTTTTTTTATTTAATTTTTTTTTTAAATTTTTTTTTAAAACCAAACCTGGTCATGTTTGGTATCATTTGAAAGGCCATAATCAGAAGGCCTTTTAAATGATGGCAACTATGACCATCCAGCTGCCATGGATCGGGAGATAAAGGGATCCTTAGGATCCCCTTATCTCTACATGGCAGCTAGAGGGTTAACTGGCCCACTGACATCCTCACACATATGGTGAGGTTGTCAGTGGGTGGGGGGGACCTGGAGGCTTGGCTGACATCCAAGATGTCAGCCCCCCTCCAGGTTTGAATCGCGTTTTGGCGCCAATTGGCGCCGAAAAGCGATCCGGCGGCGAAACTGTTAATGCCATACACCGCTGGAAAGGGGCGGCTCTCCCCTCTCCAGCGGTGCAAACGGCATCTCCCTAGCTTCAATGGTTGGGGAGATAGAGGGCTCCGAAGTAGCCCCCCCTCCCCTCCATTGAAACACATGGGGGCACCTTCTGATGACATCACCACGCAGCGTGGCGACGTCATCAGCCTCGCCTGCCCATGTAAATCACATGGGCAGGCTTCCTCCCTGCCAGATCGCCGTGGGATCCGACGAGGGAGGTGAGTATCGGGCGGGAGGGGGATTTGGCGCCGCTGACGTACCCTGTACGTCCGCGGGTCTAAGGGAGACCCGAGGACAGGACGTACAGGGTACGTCAGGGGTCATTAAGGGGTTAAGAAGAAAAAAAGGGGAACAAAAAAGATCCAATGATCTTACACAAACAAAAGATAAAAAGGAAAATAAGCCCTTGGCTAGCCTAATGTAACAAGAGAGGGTTCAGTACAGCACCCCAATAACAATTACGGAGAAATAATCTGTCGAGAAAAAGGTAGAACCGGGCCTTTGTAGGTCCAGTGCGACAGGACAGGCAGAAGAAAAAATCTGAAAGGTGTGCTGTACTCGATAAACTCGTCTACTGTAGCTGGTTTATCCTTATCAAAGCTTGCAGGGAAACAATGTTTCCAATTGGGTGGGTCTTGGAGATGAGGCACGAACTGGTACACCCCGCAGACTTCAAAGGGCTGCCTCGGCCCCTCCCCACAGCTGGTGCACGCCGCGAGCCATTACCTGCTATGAGACGGCCTGGACTAAGACCGTCCTCCTGCAACCAATGACGTGCGATGTGCGTCAGCTCCGTGGACGGGCTGCATCAGAGGCCCACTGCAGCACCTGGCAGTAGGGCGTACTAGTAACTAACACGAGCCGGTGTTAACCCCCTTAAGGGGTTAAGGAAGTGGTTTATCTTCATGGGATCCCTACTGACACAGTGTCAGAAAGGAGAATCACAATTCGTTTCACAGTTCTGGAGAGGATTTTGTAAATAATTGGGGGTTTAGTTGGCCTTCTCCTCTGCTTCTCACCACCAAACTAATGGTGCAGCTGAGAAAGCGAATCAGGGTCTTGAACAATACTTTGTTTTACTTGCCAGCAGCAAGACGACTTGTAAGATCTAAATTGAAATGGTGGGTTTGTGTGTGTGTGATAGTGAGGCTACAGGAGTAGCTGTAGACATGGAGGCTGCATTAGATGCTTTGGCAGCTGAGGTGGACTGTAAACCACTACAAGCCTGGCTGGCAGAGGACTGGGAGGATGAGGGTGGCCTGGTTAGCCAATCCACCAAATCCTCTGTATGTTGCTGCTGCTTAAGACGGCCAGCACCAGTTAGAAAGGACAAGCATGCCCCTGCAGAGGATGCACCACGTCCACGACGACCAGAGGCACAGCCTCCCAACACAGAGGCTGCTTGCCCTCTTATCTGTGTCTGGGAGCGTCTGCCTGTCCTTTTTGGTCTTTCTGATATGGTGAGTGATATATAGATTAAAGATATACAGAACTCTGATTCAACTCTGTTATAAAAATTGGAGATATGCTGCAGAACTCTGATTCAACTCTGGTATAAAGATTAAAGATTTCAAGAACTCTGGTATAATTTAGTGAGACACCCTGATAGCTGGCAGTGAGAAGACACAGATTACAATTCCCAGAAACCTCCTGTAAATCAGTGAGACCCCCTGATGGGTGGCAGTGAGAACACACAGATTAGAACAATTCCCAGATATTTTGTAGAAATGACTGACCCCCCACAATTGCTGGTGGCAGTGAGACCACAAAGATTAGAACAATTCCCAAATATTTTGTATAAATGACTGACCCCCAAAACTGCTGGTGGAAGTGGGAACACAAAGATTAGAACAATTCCCAAATATTTAGTATAAACGACTGACCCCCAAAACTGCTGGTGGCAGTGAGAACACAAAGATTACAACAATTCCCAGATATTTTGTAGAAATGAGACCCCCCCAATAGTGTGTTCTCACTGCCAGTCTGCCACCAGCTAACACAACAATCTCCTCTCAAAAAACACGTGCTGAAGGCTGTGTGAAGCCTTATATAGTGTGCTGCGGGACTTAGCTCTGTGAGCCCATGAATGGGCAAAATTTGCCCAATCAGGACTCTGAGCCGTGATTGACATAGTCTTTTTTTTTTACGTTCAAGCAGTTTATTGAAAGAACATCATATTATAATGAGTCTACATTGTCATAGAGTAAAAGCAATGACAGATAACAAGTGTATATATAAGAAAAGCAATAATATTTCGAACAGTAACAAATTGCATATCATAGTGTTAAATTTGGGTGGTTCTTCATTCCAAAAATTTCAAACACAGTATGTAGCAATAAGAAGAGCCCTGTTCTAATGAAAATTAGTGATCCAGCCACTATGTAAGTGATAGTAAATGGTGTCAATTTAGGATCGCTGTGAGAGATAATGAGTGTAAAAATGAGAAAAGCTCGAGTGGATCTAAGAATTAATAGAGAGTAGAGAGAGGAGGAAGTAAGAGAAGGAGGAGAGAGAGGAAAGAGAGTGAAGGAGAGGAGAGAGAGAAAAAAAAGGGGAGGAGGGGAAGGCGAATGTAGGCACTGTTCTATTTGGTGAGTGAGGTCAGGATTCCTTAAACGTTTAGGAGAGTAAGCTTAAAAAATAATGGAGTATCAGGGGAGTCCCGAGTACAGAGGAGGACGCCACCGTCTGTCTCCAATTTACTTAGATTTGAGACGACTCTAACCATTGCCGGAAAGACACCGAAGATATGAAAGCATCCCAATGGAACCAAGTTGCGTTATGAACCGTAGCCCATTGTTCCGGGGCCACGGAGGTCATTTCATGGGAGTGAATGAGTTCGACTCGTTCAACCAGAGCCCTGGCTGAAGGGGTAGTGGGAGAATTCCAGTGGATAGGTATGAGAAAGCGGGCCGCCTACAGAATCTTCAAAAGCACTGATTTCTTCAGTTGTTTCGTGGGCATTGCTAATTGGCCCAGAAGGAAGATCTTGGGCTCCAGGTCCAGATCTGGTGAGCCAGCCATACCGGGGTGGTATACCACATGGTCAAGATCTTATATGACATCTCTTTCAATTTGGTGATGGGGGTGCTCCGGTGTAGCAAGTCCAAAGCTTTGGACCAGTGAGTCTCGGGGATAACCGTATTAAGCAGTGCATCCCAATTTTCAACATACGTCGGCAAATCTGTATCTGAGGTTTGGAGTTGATGATATAAGGTTGAGAGGCTGTGGGATAAGGCAAGCCCCATGGCGCAGAATTTTTCAAATGAAGTCAGAGGTCTCGTTAATGAAGTTCCATTAAGGAGCGACTTCAAGAAATGTTGAATCTGCTGGTAATTGAAGCGGTCTAAAAAAAAAAAACGGTGCTCCCTCCGCTGAGAGGGGTATTTGTTTTAACTGCCCATCCGCCAACACGTGCGTGGCTAGTAACCCTGGGTGTGTGGTAAACCGCTCCCATAATTGAGATCGAACTCCACCCGGTATCCCCGGGTTATGGGAGAGTGGAGGTAGTGGCGAGGGGAAAGTGGCTAGTGAGTAGCGTATCCGAAGACGGTGCCAGAGGTAGATAGTTCCAGCCAGGGTCGGTGTGGTTCTGCATGGGTGTGGTAGTTGGCCCGGGAGGAGCCATGGCACTGCCCACAATGGGGTGTTTGCAAGCTTAGTCTCTAAATCTAGCCATTCTTTTTGCAGAGACAGGTGACATCCAGTCCAGGATTCTGGTCAGGTGAGATGCATAATAGTACAGACGAATATCAGGCAAGGCTAGGCCCCCCTGAGATTTTGAACGACACATTACTACGAACTGCAGTCGGGGTCTCGAGCCCGTCCATATGAAAGCGATGAAGCATTTACGAAATGCGGAGAAAATAAGCTGGAAGAGTAAGAGGGATAGTCTGTAAAAGGTATAGTATCCTGGGGAGGACATTCATTTTTAACACTCCCACTCTTCCAAACCAGGATATGTATTTGGGGGACCATGAGGACAGGTCCTTTTGAATAGCCAGTAGCAAAGAGTCGTAATTCAACCTTGTGATTCTGGGCACATCTGCGCATCACCTAAATCCCCAAATATTTCAATTTGTCTGTGCACCATCGAAAACTAAATTGTGATTTCAAAGTAAGTTTTTCCGTTCGTGTTGCAGAGATATACAATATCTCAGACTTTTCTTCATTGATGACCAAGCCCGCCAGTGCCCCGAAGCTATGTAATTCTCGAACCACAGCCAGCAATGAGGTCACCGGGTTAGTCAAGAGGAACATAAGGTCATCGGCATATGCCGAGACTTTGTGACAACAGACCCTCCTTTGTAATCCTTCAATCCCTGGGTTAGTACGGATAGAGGCCAGTAGAGGTTACAGAGAGAGGGCGAAGAGCAGAGGGGATAGTGGACATCCCTGCCGCGTCCCATTCAGAATGGGGAAACTCTCTGTCAGTGCCCTGTTGACCCGTACTCTAGCCGATGGAGAGGTATAGAGTGCAGAAATCCAGGTCAAGAACCCCTTCCCTAAACCAAAGTTCTGAAGCACTCGCATCAGGTATGGCCATAAGACCCGGTCGAACGCTTTCTCCGCATCTGTGGATAGCAAAAGAAAGGAAGCTTTATTGCGCTTAGCGAGTAGCACCGCATTAATTACCCTTGAGGTAGCGTCCTTTGCTTCTCTTCCCGGTATAACCCCTACCTGATCCGGATTTACGAGGCGTGGGAGATATTGTTGCAAGCGTGTGGCCAATACCCTCGCCAGTAATTTAACATCCGAGTTCAGGAGAGAAATTGGATGATAGCTAGATGGGTGAAGAGGGTCCGTATCTGGTTTCTGGATCAGGGAGATGACGGCCGCCACAGTTGATGTGTGAAACTTTTTATCTTCAAGAATGGAATTGAAGGATGCCAGCATGTGAGGGAGTAGTTCTGCTTGAAATAATTTGAAATATTCTGCCGGTAGGCCATCTGGACCCGGGCATTTGTGTGGTTTCGAATGTTTGAGGGCCTCGACAAGTTCTACCATTTGTATGGGTGATCCTAAGTCCGTCGCCTCTGTAGTTGTCAAACGTGGAAGAGCTTTGTTGGCCAGGTAGGTATTTATGTCATCTTGATTAAGATCAGAGAAATGAGTGTCCTGAATGGAATATAGGGAGCTAAAATATGCTCGAAAACTCTCCGCTACGAGATCGGGGTTCGTGGTCACTGTCATCGGAGAAAGGCGAATGCGTGGGATATATGACCTCGTACGTCTAGTTTTAAGAATTTGAGCCAAGAGACGTCCCGGCTTGTTCTCATTGAGAGCAAAAAAGGAATTAGTCTTGAGGGCCATGAACTGGAGATCCGCCGATAGGTGGTTCGTAAGGGAAGTTCTAGACTGTAATAGTTGTTGATATAGACTAGGGTCCCCGGATTCTGCATGTAGAGCTTCTAAACAACGTACTTCAGCAAACAGCTCGGTCAGTTGGGTTCGGCGATGTTTCTCAGCTGCCATCCCTTTACTGATGAGAAGGCCTCTGACCACTGCCTTATGGGCCTCCCAGACTGTTGGAACAGAAACATCCTCGGTCAGATTGTCCTGGAAATAATCAGTCAACAATTGGTGGGTACTTGCTAGAACCTCTAAATCAGTCAATAGTGTGAGATTAAGTCTCCACGTACGCTCTCGCGGAACGCACAATGGAGAAAGGATGTCCACCGAGACTGGGGAGTGGTCCGACCAAGTTTTAGTGTGTATATCCGAGGAACGTACTATGTCAAAGGAGTATTGAGGGATGAAAATGTATTCAATTCTGGAGTAGCGGGAGTGCACTGTTGAGAAATACGAATATTCCCTTGCCCCTCCATGGAGGGCTCTCCAAACGTCAATCAGTTGGTAAGAATTCAGAACTCGCCTCATTCTACTAGCTATGGTAGGTGGTAGGGACGAAGTCCCTGTGGAGGTATCGAATTGTGGGTCCAGTGCCACATTAAAATCCCCCGCTAGTACCAGAGTGCCCTCTCGAAATGCAGAAAGCTCACGTAAAATAGCAGAGAGACTACGGTGTTGCGCTTTGTTTGTGAAGGTAAATGGATGCGAATGTGTACAAAGCGCCTCCTATCGTACCCTTAATAAATAGAAAGCGACCATTCTGGTCTCGCTGAACCCCCTCCTCCTTGAAAGGTACCTCTCTAGCTAGCAGGATCGCAACCCCGCGGGATTTACCTCTCACGAAGTTGCTAAAATAACCGGTCGGAAAGAAACGGTCTCGTAGAGTAGGGGACGAATCTCCCCGGAAGTGTGTCTCCTGTAAAAAGGCCACCGCTGTCCTCTGTGCCCGGAGCTCCCGTAAGATTTTCGTCCTCTTCTGAGGCGTGTTCAGGCCACGTACATTATATGAGAATAGCTTTAGTGATCCTGAGGTATACATGGTCCCAACAAGTGTATCAGTCGCCTATGTTCGGGAGGAAAGGGAGGGGACAATAATGAAATAAAAAAAATAAAAAAAAATTAACAAAAAGGGAGGGAAGAAGGAGAGAAAGTAGAGAAAGAGACAGAGAAAGGAAAAAGAGAGAAAGCGCCAAAGAAAGAGAGAACTGGCCAATGAGGCTTACAGTGTAGTAAGAGAGATCAGGGCCAAGGCGATCCAAAGACCACCTCTCGCTGCTCTCCTAGGAGATCTACACCTATCCTCTTGAGGGTGTGACTCAACCTTCTAAAGAAGACTAATCAAGTGACTGGATCACAAGACCAAATCTAAACCAAAAAGCAGAAGCAAAAGGCGGACCCTGCCCTGAATATCAGCAGGATTCCCCGACCGTGAGGGGCATTGCGGTTACGAACAACCCAAAAACAACGATGATGTAAATCATAAGGGATCCATCAGTTCAGCAGCTAAAAGTCACATTAATCCCGTGAACAGTAATGGAAAAACGAAAACCATGGGGACGAACTGTAAACCGTTTATATCTATGCAAGGACCAGATGCATACCTTTCCTTTATATATATATATTCTTTCTTTTTTTTGTTTGTTTCCCCCTCCCCCCAGGTGATCTAATGCCCCCCCTTTACATATCATATAAGCAAGTCATAAACAATCAGTTCCCCTTTATTTCGATTCTAAGACCTATGTCCTCAGCGTATGTTATGCGGGAATACAATATATACATAGATTTTTATTTTTTTCCCCCTCCCCTTTTTCTTCCCCCCGAGTAAACTAATGCCCCCCTTTACACATCATATAAGCAAGTCATAAACAATCAGTTCCCCTTTATAGCGATTCTAAGACCTATGTCCTCAGCGTATGTTATGTGGTGATACAATATATACATGTATTTTTTATTTTTTATTATATATACAATATATATATATATATATATATATATATATTTTATTTTTATTTTATACATATATATATATTTTTTGTGTGTTTTTCCCCCTCCCCCAAGTGAACTAATGCCCCCCTTTATATACCATATAAGCAAGTCATAAACAATCAGTTCCCCTTTATATCGATTCTTTGACCTACGTCCTCAGCGTATGTTATGTGGGAATAGAATATATACATAGATATTATGATTATTATTTATTCCCTCCCCTTTGTTACGTATCGTTTATGTTCGTTGTCCCTCCCCTAGAATGTGATATGAAACGTGGGCGATATCGCTTCATCCCCTGGTCCAATCTGAACTCCTGGTCCCATGTCACCCATAAATACATAGAGAAAGCAGTCCCAGTTTCTATATTCTATCTTATCTAAAAAACAATCGGTCTAATACAATAATACAATTTAACTATAAATTCGGCATCTCCACCCTCCCCTCAACAGCCTCAAACATTAAGCTGTGAAATGCAGTCCCCCCATGCAAAAGAAAGCATCCCCCATCCTATCTTTAGACCCTCCGCCACATGCTCAAGGCACAATTATACCGGTATTGTTCCCTTGTACAGTTTCTTATCCGCTCCATGTTCGGGTGTCCAGCTCAGTTACGAAGAGTGCCAAATATTCATTACATTTAATATAATCTGGTCCACGTCCTCATCCTCTTCAGTCGTTGTTGGTCTAGTTTAGGCAGCCTGGGGTCGGTCGCGACTCTAGTACGAAAGACAGTTACAAAGTCAGGGTTTTTTTTTTTTTTTCAGGTCTTACTGTTTCCCGCTCCAACAGGGGGCAAGTGTTGTCCCGAAAAGCGCTGGCGGCGTTGCGGTAGGGCGCCCATGGGTCCCGGAGGGCGAAATTCATATGTTTCTCAGTCAGGGACAGGCAGTTCCGGGAGATTCAGTCGACGGAGGAATGCAGGGACCTCCCCGGGAGAGCGTAAAGTCACCCAAATATCTTCTTGCCTGACTGAGAGGGAGAGTGGAAAGCCTCATCGATATGCAATTCCAGCTGCACTGTGTGATGGGGCGCAACAATCGGCGGGCTTGTAAGGTGGATGTTGATAGGTCGTTGAAAATCTGAATGTCAGAGCCTCCATGTGCCCAGAACGATTTAGAGCGTGCCTTGACATATATATAGTCTTTGAGTGCGAAGTCCGTGAAGTAGCACACGATGTCCCTGGGTGGCGCATTAGGGGAGTCCGGTTGCGGGCGTAATGCTCGGTGTGCCCGTGCTAAATCTGCCGGGAAAACCGTCTTGGAGCCCACTATGGCGTTAAAGAGGCCCGATAGGTACCGGCGAAGTGCCGTTTCCTGTTCTGGCACTCCACGGATCCGCAGGTTATGGCGCCTGGACTGATTGTCCAGGTCGTCCAGGCGTCTCCAAATGGCTGAAGAGACGGCGGGATCTCCGGTGCCAGGTTGTGTAGACACAGCCACTCGCTCATCGGCCTGTTCCAGGCCCCTGACCCGTGCCTCCACCTGTTCTACTTCCGTACGGAGGCCTGAAATCTCGCGCTGAAGAGCTTCTCTTACCTACGACACGATTTCTCAAATGTCAGCTTTGGTAGGCATGTCGGCCAGGGAGCGCTCAATTCTCTGTGTGGTAGCTCCCAGCTCCGGCAGTGAGAAGCCCGATCCTGCAAGGGATGTCGCCATCGTGGGAGAATCCTTACGTGGCGTCTGTTGAATGCGGGGTGTGAAAAACGCCTCTAATTGTGCAGGTGTCGATCTGGTGTTTGTCTTTGGGGTCCGAGTATTAGTTGCTCATGATTTCCCTCTCACCATCTCGGGAAATTCGGTGCATTAAGTGCAAAGAAGACAAGGTCCGTTCAGAGCTCCGCTAACAAGCGTCCATCTTAGGCACGCCCCTGTGATTGGCATAGTCTTGAACCTGTCTTGCACCTGACCTGTGGTCAGGTGCAAGGCTGTAGCCAATTACAAGTTTCAGGCCAGTGGAAAAGTGCATTGTGGTCCATTGTGGTGCATTGTGGGCGAACATGCGGCGAACACGTGGAAATGTTCGTAGTTCGCGAACATGCGAACAGGCGATGTTAGAATCGAACTCCGAACCGATCGAACTGAACAGCTCATCCCTAATCAGGGTGTCTCACTGAGTTATACCAGAGTTCTGGAAATCTTTAATCTTTATACAAGAGTTGAATCAGAGTTCTGCAGCATATCTCCAATTTTTACAACAGAGTTGAATCAGAGTTCGGTATATCTTTAATCTATATACCACTCACCAAATCAGAAAGACCAAAAAGGACAGGCAGACGCTCCCAGACACAGATAAGAGGGCAAGCAGCCTCTGTGTCGGGAGGCTGTGCCTCTGGTCCTTGTGGACGTGGTGCATCCTCTGCAGGGGCATGCTTGTCCTATCTATCTGGTGCTGGCCGTCTTAAGCAGCAGCAACATACAGAGGATTTGGTGGATTGGCTAACCAGGACATCCTCATCCTCCGAGTCCTCTGCCAGCCAGGCTTGTAGTGGTTTACAGTCCACCTCAGCTGCCAAAGCATCTAATGCAGCCTCCATGTCCACAGCTACTCCTACCGTAGCCTCACTATCACACACGGAGGAGTCAGCTGAATTGTTTGACTACAATGACAGTGACATGCTGCTTGAGGATGCACAGCAAGTCCAGTGCTCTGATTCAATCTCTGAGGTTGAGGAAGGGAGTATAATCAACCTAGAGGAAGGGGGTGCCAGTGACACACAAATAACTGGCACTAATGTTGCCCCAGCAGCTGCAGCTTGGCTCCAGTAATGAGGAGATAGGTGGTGATGACGATGATGAGGTCACTGACTCCACCTGGGTGCCTGATCGAACATAGGAGTCAAGTGAGGAGGAGGCACATCAAACACGAGGCACAGTGTCCTCTATGACCAACCGTAGCCAGTCCAAGGCATCAGATGTCAGAGCTACTCAGGAGCAGAGCACTGTTGTCTCAAAGCACACATCCAGGAACTCTGCTGTCTGGGAGTTCTTTAAGAAATGTGCAGCAGACCGCATCGTTGCTATTTGTAATCTATGGCAGATGAGGATCAAGCGTGGGAAAGACACTGGACGCTTGGGTACCACCTGCTTGAACATATGACCACGTGCCATGCATCCCGTTGGCGCAACACTTTGCGTAGGTCCTCCTCCTCACCTGTCTCTACCCCACTATATGTCCTGCCATGTCATTGACTCCAACCTCCACTGACAGGGATGATGCTACAGTAATGGATGTACCAGGTCCTTCCTCACAATGTGACAGCCTCCCATCAGCTGAAGATTTACGCAGTCAGATTACGTTGCCCCAGCTGCTGCAGCGTAAGAAAAAATATAATCCCAACATCCCCAAGCACAGCGTCTAAATGCCAGTTTAGCAAAATTACTCGCATTGCAGCTGCTGCCTTTCCAGCTGGTGGACTCTGCTTCCTTCCGTGAATTTGCTGAATGTGCTGTACCACAGTGGCAGGTTCCAAAACGCCATTTCTTTTCACAGAAGGCCATTCCAGCACTATACCAGCACGTGGAAGACAATGTTATCGAGTCATTGGGAAAGGCAGTCAGCAGCAAGGTGCACGTGACTTTAGACACGTGGTCCAGCAAGCATGGACAGGGCCGTTACATTTCCTTCACGGCACACTGAGTAACTCTGATTGCAGCTTGGAGGGATCCAAGACGGGGCTCTGTGCTGGAGCTTGTTCATCCACCACGCCTCCAGAAAGCTGCTTGTATGAGGTCTGTCTGCTCCACCACCACCTATCCCTCTTCCTCCTCCTCCTTCTCTGTCTCTGGCGAAGTGGCAGATAAACCGACGTGTGACAGGGGCTACGCAATGGCTCAAGCAAAAAGATGTCATACTGTGCTTGAGCTGGTTTGTTTAGGGGACAGGAGCCACACCGGGCCAGAAATTCTGCCAGCTCTGCAGGGGCAGGTGCAGAGATGGTTAACACCACGCCAGCTGGAGCTGGGAATGGTCATCTGTGATAATGGCAACAACCTTCTCTCCGCTCTATGCCAGGGTAAGTTGACGCATGTACCATGCCTAGCACACGTCCTAAATCTGGTGGCACAGCGTTTCCTAACCAGGTACCCAGGGCTGGCACAGCTTCTCAGCCAGGCCAGAAAAGTCTGCAGCCACTTCAGACCGTCATTCCCAGCAAGTGTTCACCTGGCAGAAATTCAAAGAGAATTCCACCTTCCCACAAACCTCTGATCTGTGACATGCCCACCAGGTGGAACTCGACATTAGCAATGCTGCAGCGTCTGCACAAGCAGCAGAGGGCCATCAACGAGTACCTGTGTGAATATGGCACAAGGACAGGTTCAGGACAACTTGTTTCCCCCCGCAGTGGCTGATGATCAAGGATGCATGCACTGTACTGTCACCATTTGAGGAGGCAACGAGGATGGTGAGCAGGGACAGTGCATGCATCAGTGACACAATTCCTTTAGTATTCCTGCTGGAGCACACTCTGTGGGGAATTATAGATGTGGCACTAGAGGCAGAGCAGCGGGAGGAAGAGGAGGCCTTCCCTAGCTCTCATGGCCCCAGTCTTTCCGCAGACAGCATTCCTGCGGGTCTTCAGATAAGACAGGAGGAGGATGAGGAGAAGGAGGAATATTTAAGTAGTTGGAGCATTGAAGGAGGGGATTCCTCAAGGAAGGGTTTTGTGTGCCCAGAAACCCAAGGACTAGTACATGGCTGGGAGGAGGAAGTGCACGATGGGGTCATCCTCATTGACCAGTAAGACTCGGAAGCTAATGCCACCTCCAACCTATGCTGCATGGGCTCCCTTATCCTGCAAAGCCTGGTAAAGGACCCCAGGATTCGTGCTATCAAGGAGAGCGATCATTACTGGTTGGCAAGCCTTCTTGATCCATGATACAAGGGTAAAGTTGCAGAGCTCATCCTGCCCGCACAGAGGGAGCACAGGATGATAAATGCTCTAAAGCGACACTTGTGTAACACCTTTCCAGGCACTGGTAGGTTACCAAGTGATGACACAGGTGTTTCTGAGATTGTGGTTGATCAGAGGAAGAGCGGTGAAAGGGGCTGCTTGACTGATGCCTTTTCCAATTGTTTTAGTCCACGACGCCCAGAGATGTCAAATGTAGGCACCCATTGTCAACGTCTTCACCGTATGGTGCAGGACTACCTAGGGGCAAGGGCAGACCTGGATACCTTTCCAGCAGATTATCCACTAGTGAAAAATACAAACAAAGTGGTAGGCGCCCCTGCCTGTACCACCACCAACTATCCAAAGCCAGCCAGCAATCAGTGGTTTCCCCCAAACCAGTGTGTAGAAATTATAGAATACGTATCTGGCGGCGCGATGGCAGTCGCTTATGGATCGTGTGATGGTTCTCTTTAGAAATACCATCCACATGTGACATGAAAAGACAATAAAAGGTACAATAGTGCAGAGCGAGAACAATTGTAGATAATAAACTTATGATACTGCTCCCACTCACAAAAGAAGAGCCCCAACACTGGCTCTGAGCGGGTCAACGCATTCGGTCATTAGTTTATGTATTGAAGGAGGCGACCCACAACCTTCAAAGGTGCCGGTCCTCCTCTGGTACCGATACGTATGGAAACATGCAACAAATGGAAAACTTTCCTGTGTAGGACTGTTGAAAGTACAATATAAGTATATGTATGGAGATCGCACTGACATGTGTTGGAGCTTATAGCCAAGCTCTGGGGTCAATCACCTGTGGACTTTTTTACGGTAAAGCCCATAGAAAACCTCTGTACTCAGCAACACACTGGGGACTGGTGCAAGTCTAAAAATGTATTTGAACATAAAAACAAATAAAATGGATCAACCTGGCTCAGTCAGTATACCCAGACGCGTTTCGCCACGTAGCGCGGCTTCCTCAGTCAGATTATCCACTAGTTTACTGGGTGTTGAGATTGGATCACTGGCCAGAAATTAACCAATATGTTATGCAGCTACTTGGTTGCCCTTCATCTAGCATGCTTTCTGAAAGGACGTTCAGTGCCGCTGGAGGTTTTGTAACAGACAATAGAGTGCGTCTGTCCACCGACTCTGTAGACCGGCTGAAATTTATAAAAATGAATCAGTCCTGGATCAACAGCTATCAATCCGCTGATGCTGACGTAATGGAACAGATCGGGGATCTCTTCTGCATTCACAAAACCTCCACCACTGCACTCTTCCACAATACCTCAAAAGGGTTACAGTGTGAAGGCACTTGCTGCCACCAAAGGCACAATATTTGGGTGCACTTCCACTGACGCCTATATTACCAGATTTATATAATTTTAATATTGGACCACAGGGTCCAACCCTGCACTCTTCCACAATACCACAGAGGGGTTACGGTGTGACGGCACTGTTGCCGACGCTAAAGGCCCAATTTTAAAGCATATATTGTTACTTTCATCCAAAGCCTGCATAAGTTTCACCATAATTTAGCCAAAAAATCACTAAACTTGTTCTGTGTGTCCGAAATTGTCTCTTTTCATACAGACTGCCGCCCCAAGCAGTTGTTTATGAATAGATTAAAGGAAAACCGTTTACAGTCATTTGAAATGTCATTTTTTTTGTTTTTAAATGTTTCTATACATTCACGTCACGGGCAGGTTATGGGTACCTCCTAGGCACGATATTCGAAGGAATTTTTCGTTTTTATTTTTAACCCTTATTTCATGGAAAACTCACTGTTCCTTTAAAAACGTTTTTTTTTTTACTTTTTTTTCCTGTCCCCCAGGGCACTACCCGGACCCCCATACACCTTTTATGGCAAATATCTTGCATATATGCCCTCTAGAAGGACACTCTAAAATTCGAACTTTCGAGTCCCATTGACTTGCATTGAGTTCGGTTCGTGTTCGAGCTCGAACTTTTGAAATTGTTTGAGTTAGAGTTCGAATGCGATCCGAACACGAGGTGTTCAGCTCATCCCTAGTGCAGACACCAGTTAGCTAGTCCCGTGGTCATTACAGTCCAGTCAAATTGAGGCCTCAGCAAAGCGCGAAAAGCTGTTATGGACGGACCCAAGGCTACATGTTTATCAAGGGAGTTAAGGAAATCACATGGTTGTAGAAGGTTCAGCTGCGTGGAGACAAACGTCGAGAGTTGCATATAGTATACCGTATTACGGGGTATAGGGGCCGTCAATGTACAGAGATCCCTATAGGGAATAAGGGAACGTGAGGGCTGCAATAACAAATGACCGATTCGGGTACAGCCTTTATCCGCCAAAACTCGAAACGCTGGGGCTGCTGAGCCATTCTGGAAGGCGGGGTTGCGAAGTAATTGTTGGAAAATCGAAGTCTTCCAAGACAGGCCCAGCGATTCTGGGCCCTATACCATGCCTCTCGGCCAGCAAAAAGCAGGGGATTAGATCTCGAGGCTGGAGAAATCATATGAATGGGTAGATGAAGAAAAGCCAACAGAAATTATGCAAAAGACATGGCTCGATCTAACTCGAATGATGCAAAAGACATGGCTCGAGCAGGCAGCTCGGCCGGCCTCCATGCTCAGGCGAGCCCCCGGCTCGGCTGGGCCTCTAGGCCCAAGCCAAGCCGGGGGCTCGCCTAAGCTTGGATGCCGGCCGAGCAAGCAGGGTGGGTGTTGGGGGGTGTGGAGAGCACATACTCACCTACATCGGCCTCGAGTCCTCCATGCGATGGCAGTCCTGCTTCCAGTGTCCTCTCTCCGTTGGTCGCAGGTATGACATCACGGAAGCCTTTGACCCTGGGTCAAAGGCTTTCGTGACGTCATACCGGTGACCGACACAGAGCGGGCACAGGATGCAGGACTGTCATCGCTGGAGGAGCTAAGGGCCGATGTAGGTGAGTAAGTGTGGAACCGTAGGAGGACTCGAGGCTGATGTAGTATTTGCTCTCCACCCCCCAACTCCCACCCTGCTTGCTCAGCCGGCATCCAAGCTTAGGCGAGCCCCTGGCTTGGCTTGGGCCCAGAGGCCCAGCCGAGCTGAGGACTCGCCTGAGCCTGGAGGACGCCTGAGCAGGCAACTCAGCCGGCCTCCACGCTCAGGTGAGCCCCCGATTCGGTTGGGCCTCTAGGCCCAGCCGAGCCGGGGACTCGCCTGAGCCTGGAGGACACCCGAGCAGGCAACTCGGCTGGCATCCAGGCTCAGGCAAGCCCCCGGCTTGGCCTGGGCCTAGAGGCCCAGCCAAGCCGGGGGCTCGCCTGAGCCTGGATGCCGGCCAAGCAAGTAGCTCGGCCGACCTCCAGGCTCAGGCGAGCGCCTGGCTTGGCCTGGGCCTATAGGCTCAGGTGGGCCCCCGGCTTGGCCTGGGCCTAGAGGCCCAGCCGAGCCGGGGGCTCACCTGAGCATGGAGGCAGGCCGAGTTGCCTGCTCGGGCGTCCTTCAGGCTCAGGTGAGTCCCCGGCTTGGCTGGGCCTCTAGGCCCAAGCCAAGCCGGGGGCTCGCCTAAGCTTGGTTAGAGAAATATAGATATAGATATATATATAGATATATATATATACACACATGGGGTTACAGGGTGTGTGTGTGTATATATATATATACACACACACAGGGTTACAGGGTGTGTATATATATATACACACACACACACACACGGGGGGTTACAGGGTGTGTGTATATATATATACACACACACACACGGGGTTACAGGGGGTGTATATATATATTATATATGATGGTTTAGGAAGTACTATCATTCAGCATGCATTAAAGGATGGGGGGGTTTGCGCTGTAAAATATTATTGAATAGGGTAGAGAGGTGAGGGATAGGGATGAGCTGTTCGGGTTCGGACGGTTCGGAGTTCGACCCGAACTTTGGCAGTTCGAAAGTTCGCGAATTTCGAACTTTTTGGGTTCGAGTTCTAAAAAAAAAGAAATTTTGAAAAAAGTATAGAAAATGCTTAAAAAAATACTAAAAAATCTAGAGATAAAGAGACTCTTTACTGCAGAATATTATAAGCAACGGTTTATTAGATATTGAATTAAAAATGAATGTGTACGTGGAAAGATTACCAACTCTAAATGACCTCTGTTCACAAACGGGCATAACACCAGGTGTTTTTAGTCTGGTAATCAATTTGATACATTGTACACCATACTGAGGGTGGGGTGGTGTCTGCTTCTGATTGAGATTTGAGAATTAATTTCCTTAAAACATCCTAATATGCTGCATTTAACCCTTGCGCTGCTGCGGCTTTTCACACCTCTGTGCTGAGGTCATTTTTACCGCTTTCGCTCATCATGTTTAACCGCGTTTTGTAGCCATATTTTGATATATGACCCAGACATATTATATATCGTTCTTTCCGGCAGACTTGGCAGATTCATAATATGTCATTATTATATGTATAAGTTATGTCATGTCTGTATATTATAACAAAAAATGCAATAAAATAATTTCAATTATTATTGTATAAATAAAAACCACCAACTTTCTGCCTCTCCTTAGCTGAAAAGCAGCAGGAGGGGCATGGAGCTGCTCAGTAGAGCGGCTTTTGGTACATTTGTAGAGTGAGTACCTAACCAATGTACCAAAAGCCGCTCTACTGAGCAGCTCCATGCCCCTCCTGCTGCTTTTCAGCTAAGGAGAGGCAGAAAGATGGTGGGTTTTATTTATACACGCACCAAACACTTCCCATTTGGGGTTAAAAACAAAAACATGGAAAAAGGAACAGCTGCAAAACGACGAACTGGTGTTACAAAAATGTTTGTATATTATGCTTGTAACACCAGTTCGTCGTTTTGCAGCTGTTCCTTTATCCATGTTTTTGTTTTTAACCCCAAATGGGAAGTGTTTGGTGCGTGTATAAATAAAACCCACCATCTTTCTGACTCTCCTTAGCTGAAAAGCAGCAGGAGGGGCATGGAGCTGCTCAGTAGAGCGGCTTTTGGTACATTGGTTAGGTACTCACTCTACAAAGAGGTGCCTTGAAGGGGTGAGTGAGCTTACGTTGCAATGGCCATTGAAACAAACTAAAACCTCATAGTGTTTTGTTGTACATGGAAATACATAGAGACGAGCGCAAATGACACCTTTTTTTCTCTAGTTATGTTTTATACATTAACTGGGCTGTTACTTCTGGCTGTTGCAGCCGCTCCCGTGAGTATGGGCGCGACACCATTTTTTCTGTATGTATGTATATTATGCTTGTAACTAGAGATGAGCTGAACACCCGAGTTCAGTTCGTATTCGAACCCAAACTTTCCAAATGTTCAAATCCGAACTCGAACTCAATACAAGTCAATGGGGCTGAAAATTCGATTTTTAGAGTGCCCTCCAAGAGGGCATATATGCTAGATATTTGCAATAAAAGGTGTATGGGGGTCCGGGTAGTACCCTGGGGGACAGGAAACAAGGACAAAAAGTCTTAAAAAAAACATTTTTAAAGGGACAGTGAGTTTTCCATGAAATAAGGGTTAAAAATAATAACAAAAAATTCCTTCAAATATCGTGCCTAGGAGGTCCCCATAACCTGCCCATGAAGTGGTGGATTTCTAGGATGTATAGAAACACTTGAAAACAAAAAAATGACGTTTCAAAAGACGGTAAATGCTTTTCCTTTAATCTATCCATAAACAACTGCTTGGGGCAGCAGTCTGTATGAAAAGAGGAGAAATTTTCGGACACGTAGAATAAGTTTAGTGGTTTTTGAGTAAATTATTGTGAAATTTATGCAGGCTTTGGATGAAAGTAACAATAGGTGCTTTAAAATTGGGCCTTTAGCGTCGGCAACAGTGCCGTCACACCATAACCCCTCTGAGGATATGAATCTGATACAGGCGTCAGTGGCAGTGTACCCAAATATTGTGCTTTTGGTGCCAGGCCAGCAAGTGCAGTCATACAGTAACCCCTCTGTGGTATTGTGGAAGAATGCAGGGGTGGACCATGTGGTCCTATATTAAAAATATATGAATCTGGTAATGGACGTAAGTGCACCCAGATATTGTGCTTTTGGTGCCAGACTGCCAGGCCAGCAAGTACTATCATACAGTAACCCCTCTGTAGTATTGTGGAAGAGTGCAGGGTTCAAAAAATTTAAATGATATAAATGTGGCACAGGTGTCAGTGCAGCCAAATATTGTGCCTTTCATGGCAGCAAGTGCCTTCACACCGTAACCCTTTTGTGGTATTGTGGAAGAGTTCAGAGCTGGAGGTTTTGTGAATGTAGAAGACATCCCCGATCTATTCCGTTACGTCAGCATCAGGGGATTGATAGCTGCTGATCCAGGACTGATTCATTTTTATAAATGTCAGCCGGTCTACAGAGTCGGTGGACAGACGCACTCTTTTGTCTGTGACAAAACCTCCAGCGGCACTGAACGTCTTTTCGGAAAGCACGCTAGATGAAGGGCAACCTAGTAGCTGCATAGCATATTGGCTAAGTTCTGGCCAGTGATCCAATCTCAATACCCAGTAAGCCAGTGGATCATCTGCTGGAAACGTAACCAGGTCTGACCTTGCCCCTAGGTAGTCCTGCACCATATGGTGAAGACGCTGGCAATGGGTGCCAACATTTGACGTCCCTGGGCAGCGTGGACTAAAAATTTTTTAAAAATGCATCAGTCAAGCGGCCCTGGCCTTCACCACTATTCCTCTGATCATCCGCAGCCTCAGAAGCACGTGTGTCATCACTTGGTAACCTACCAGTGCCTGGAAAGGTGTAACACAAGTGTCGCTTTAGAGCGTCCAAGTTTTTTCATCCTGTGCTTCCTCTGTGCGGGCAGGATGAGCTCTGCAACTTTACCCTTGTATCGTGGATCAAGAAGGGTTGCCAACCAGTAATGATCCCTCTCCTTGATAGCACGAATCCTGGGGTCCTTTAGCAGGCTTTGCAGGATAAGGGAGCCCATGCAGCGTAGGCTGGAGGTGGCATTAGCTTCCGAGTCTTCCTTGTCAATGAGGATGACCCCATCGTGCACTTCCTCCTCCCAGCCATGCATTAGCCCTTGTGTTTGTGGGCACACAAAACCCTCCCTTGAGGAATCCCCACCTTCAATGCCGCACTACTTAAATATTCTGCCTCCTCCTCCTCATCCTCCTCCTGTCTGATCTGAGTAGGACCCGCTGGAATGCTGTCTGCGGAAAGACTGGGGCCTTCAGAGCTAGGGAAGGCCTCCTCTTCCTCCCGCTGCTCTGCCTCTAGAGCCACATCTATAATTCCCCGCAGAGTGTGCTCCAGCAGGAACACTAAAGGAATTGTGTCACTGAAGCATGCACTGTCCCTGCTCACCATCCTCGTTGCCTCCTCAAATGGTGACAGTACAGTGCATGCATCCTTGATCATCAGCCACTGCGGGGGGAAAAAAAACCAAGTTGACCTGAACCTGTCCTTGTGTCATACTCACACAGGTACTCGTTGATGGCCCTCTGCTGCTTGTGCAGTCTGCTGCACATTTCTTAAAGAACTCCCAGCAGACAGTAGAGTTTCTGGATGTGTGCTTTGAGACAACAGCGCTCTGCACTGGAGCAGCTCTGACATCTGATGCTTTGGACTGGCTAGTGCTACGGTTGGTCATAGAGGATGTTGTGCCTCATGTTTGCTGTGCCTCCTCCTCCTCCTCCCCCTCCTCCTCACTTGATTCCTCTGTTCGATCTGGCACCCAGGTAGAGTCAGTGACCTCATCAATGTCATCTTCACCCCCTATCTCCTCGTCACTGGAGCCAACTTGGCAGTATGCTGCAGCTGCTGGGGCAACATGAGTGCCAGTTATTTGTGTGTCATCACTGGCACCCCCTTCCTCTAGGTTGATTATACTCCCTTCCTCAACCTCAGAGATTGAATCAGAGCACTGGACTTGCTGCGCATCCTCAAGCAGCATGTCACCGTCATTGTAGTCAAACAATTCAGCTGACTCCGTGTGTGATAGCGAAGCTTCGGCAGGAGTAGCTGTGGACATGGAGGCTGCATTAGATGCTTTGGCAGCTGAGGTGGACTGTAAACCACTACAAGTCTGGCTGGCAGAGGATGAGGAGGATGGCCTGGTTAGCCAATCCACCAAATCCTATGTATGTTGCTGCTGCTTAAGACGGCCAGCACCAGTTAGAAAGGACAAGCGTGCCCCTGCAGAGGATGCACCACGTCCACGAGGACCAGAGTCACAGCCTCCCGACACAGAGGCTGCTTGCCCGCTTATCTGTGTCTGGGAGCATCTGCCTGTCCTTTTTGGTCTTTCTGATATGGTGAGTGGTATATAGATTAAAGATATACCGAACTCTGATTCAACTCTGTTGTAAAAATTGGACATATGCTGCAGAACTCTGATTCAACTCTGGTATAAAGATTAAAGATTTCCAGAACTCTGGTATAACTCAGTGAGACACCCTGATAGCTGGCAGAAAGTGACAAGACACAGAATACAATTCCCTCCTATAAATCAGTGTGACCCCCTGATGGGTGGCAGTGAGAAGCCACAGATTACAATTCGCATAAATCTGCTAGAAGTATGTGGGACCCCCTGATGGGTGGGAGTGAGAAGACACAAATTACAATTCGCATAAATCTGCTAGATGTATGTGGGACCCCCTGATGGGTGGCAGTGAGAAGCCGCAGATTACAAATCTCAGAAACCTCCTATAAATCAGTGAGACCCCTTGATGGGTGGCAGTGAGAAGCCACAGATTACAAGTCTCAGAAACCTCCTATAAATCAGTGAGACCCCTTGATGGGTGGCAGTGAGAAGCCACAGATTACAAGTCTCAGAAACCTCCTATAAATCAGTGAGACCCCTTGATGGGTGGCAGTAAGAAGCCACAGATTACAAGTCTCAAAAACCTCATATAAAATCAGTGTGACCCCTTGATGGGTGGCAGTGAGAAGCCACAGATTACAAGTCTCGGAAACCTCCTTTAAATCAGAAAGACCCCCTGATGGGTGGCAGCCAGTGAGAACACACGGGTTATAACAATGCCTAAATATTTTGTAGAAATTAGTGACCCCCAAAATACTTGCTGGCAGTGACAAGAGACAAATCACCTCAATTCCCAGATATTTAGTAAAAATTAGTGACCCCCCCAAAATACTGCGTGGTACTGGCTGTGTGACAAGACACAGATCACCTGAATTCCCAATTATTTTATAGAAATTTGTGACCCCCAAAATACTTGCTGGCAGTGACAAGACACAGATCACCTCAATTCCCAAATGTTTTGTAGAAATTAGTGACCCCCCAAAATACTGCGTGGTACTGGCTGTGTGACAAGACACAGATCACCTCAATTCCAAAATGTTTTGTTGAAATTAGTGACCCCCCAAATACTGCGTGGTACTGGCTGTGTGACAAGACACAGATCACCTCAATTCCCAAATGTTTTGTAGAAATTAGTGACCCCCAAAATACTTGCTGGCAGTGACAAGACACAGATCACCTCAATTCCCAGATATTTGGTAGAAATGAGACCCCCCAGACCCCCCAGTAGCGTGGCAGACCGGCAGTAAGAACACACAACAACTATCTCCTATGAAATCTGAAAGGTATTTTAATATGATAGGTAGTTTTTTATTTTTGTATTAGTGTGAAATCCACCCCCCCCACCATTATAAGTGTCAAACCCTGCAAGTCTTTTACTTGCATAGGATGTAAGCCTGTGGAATTTAGCCATTTCCTTTGTGTGCAGGAAAGGGTGTGTGAACAGACCATAAGCTAGAAAAAAGTCATCTCCGAATCAAATGTAGTAAATTTGTCTCACTGTTGGTTAAACTCTGACGTAGAAATGTATCTGCTCTGATTGGTTGTTGTATCACATTCCTATGTTGGGAGTGAAAACTGCAAGAAGTTTTTATATATAACGAACATTTCTATTGGATGTAGAAACAATAAACCAATCTGACAGACCACGGACTGATCAGATGATAATCTGCCATATCTCGGTGTGGTTGTGTCTATCGTCTCCTCTGATCAGAGTCGCGCAGCGCCTTACTTCAATTTTGTTATATAAGAAGAAACTTGAAAAGGTTTATGGTAATTATAATGGAAATTAGAACTTAACAGTTGGTGTCAAAAGTGGGATTTAATAATTCAATTGTCGAATATGCTTTATTTCATGTTAAACAATTGCCTATATAGATAAAAGAATCTTTGCTTCCATGGGGAGGCTGTCTGTGAGAGCCACTGTGTTGTTGTAGGACGCTCTGTTTGTTTTTCTTTGTTGTTTGTTTATCTTAACTCGCCTGATAGAGAACTGTTAATGAGCGGTGACTCACTCGTTATGTTGATGTACCCTGATGAAGTTCTGGTGCTGAGTATTCGTTATGTCACTCAACCGGGAAACTGAAAGATGTTTCTAGCGTTGAGTAAATGTGTGTGTCTTTGTGTCCATAGTGTAGCTCTATTGTGTTCTGGAGTTCTGGCTCATAGCATTTTATTTTAATTGATTAGATTTTGATTTAGAAACATAGAAAAATGTCGGCAGATAAGAACCTTTCGGCCCATCTAGTCTGCCCAATTACATGGATACTTTACCTGGATTTATCTTTTGTTTAGGATAGCCTTATGCCTATCCCATGCTTGCTTATATTCAATTACTGTTTTGGCCTCTACCACTTCAACTAGAAGACTGTTCCATGTATCCACCACCCTCTCAGCAAAATAATGCTTTCTGATGTTACTTTTATACATAATATATGATTTCTTCTTGTATATCGAATAATTTTATCTCTCATTGAGAGACAGTTTTTTCTTTTTCCTCTTAATTTTTTATTTTTTATTTTCTTGTGCGCTGCTGCCATTTTTTCTTTATTTTTTTTGCCACATGTGTTTGCGCGCTGATTCTAAAGGATTTGCTAACTGTTTTTTTTTTCAGATTGCATGTTTGTTTTTGTTTTAGATTTTATTGTGTTTCTTGCCATTGATTGCGTCTGTTTATTTAAATGTTTGTCTTTACTAACTATTAATATATGTGTTTATCTTTGATGTTTTGTATTTCGTAGTTTTGATATTATGTTTTTATATCTAATTTATGTATAGGGACTGCTCTTAAAACAGGTTGCTTTGTTTCAGTCTTTACTGCCTTGCCTCGTGTAAAAAAAAAAAAAAAAGGAACAGGAAATGGAGACAATAGGGCTTTACTTTTACAGTGACTTTCAAAAGAGCCTGCAAACTTTTTTCTCTTTGTCATACATTCATTTTTTCTCTCTTTGTTCTGTTTTTATTTAATTAAAAAACTCTTTATTTGTAATTTATAATTAATGTGTAATGTGTTTGTATAAGGATTTTTTTTCTTTGAATGCTAGTAGTCTTTTAGCAGTGCAAGTTGGATAATGGAATATGTAGTTATTTTTGTTGTTCTGTGAGTATCTATTTGGGATAATTGAACAGGATATACAAATGACATGTGTCTAATGCCTTGAATGACTGCAGTAGCAGTTGAATTCTGGAGCTGTTAGTGCTTTATAAAACTGTAACTGTTGTGGAATTGGGCGCGGTTTGAGTGCTTCGGCGTGCGTACAGTAGTGGAACAAAAGAAAGTAATTATGGGAGCTGGATTTACTGTAAATGGATTATAAATTGATGTATGATATATATATAAAATAATTAGTGTATCAAGGTGATGGGCTCAAAGTTGTACATTTTCCCAAGAGAGGCGCGGTCGGTTATTTTCCTTTGGTCTTTGTTTGAGTCCAGCACGAAGGGATTGACCGCACCTTAATATAGGTTATATGTTTTGCCGAAATGGCTGACTGAGATCATTTACAGTGTTTGTAACTTGTAGTATGGAATATATATGTAGGTTCATGTTTAGTTGTTTGGAATCTAAGAGGATGAAGTGATATAAAGCTGAAGGATTTGAGTGAAAGTTTAAAGGAAAGCGCCTACAGGTTTAGTAGCGCTGTACAAAGGAATTTAGGCAGATTTCAAAAGAGAGAAGGTGGTTTTTTGGTTTTATTTTAGTTGACTAAGGGAGATGGAAGGTTGTAGTTTGGTATCTGAGTATTGTTTGATTGTTTTCTTTTTCTGCAGTGGTAGCCAGATGTCTAGTTTTATTTTTTTTTGCTGTCTGTTTTTCTCTTTTGGTGTGAAGTGCAATAGCGTATATCTGTGCCCCCATTGAATATTCTTGGAGGGAATAAAACAGGTTGTAAAATAGCTGCAAAACACCTCACATTTGAATGTTTGTTTTTAACCAATATTCTTAATAAAGATTATTGATGTTTATTAAGAATCTTTTTCTCTGAGTTTCCTCTGAGAACTTTGTGCTAATTAACGAGTCAAGTTTTAAATATGCCCTTCTATACTTTCTTTCCCAGTTCATGATATTTTTGTTGTGTTTTTTTATTTGAATTGAAGTTCACATTCTTTCCTAGTCTCCTCCATTTTGTCTCACTCATGACCCCTCCTCTCCTCCGTGTTGTCTCACTCATGACCCCTCCTCTCCTCCATTTTTTCTCTCTCATGACCACTCTTTTTCTTTGTGTCTGAAAAATGTGTTGCATTTTTTTCTCCATTTTAAAAGTATTTTAACCATATGAATTTTAAAGTTTTTGACAGGTTAATAATACATTTTTTCCCCAAGTTTTTACTTTAGGTGAAAATTACCCATGCATGCCAACTTTGATCAAGCTAGATGGAAGATTATGTGATACCAATATTGATAAAGCTGTTGGAATTGAAGGAAATTTACTCAAACACATTATCATTTCACCTTGCAATGTTACATCAACCGGATAATAAGGAATTATCAGACACCAGGCAATAAAACATTCTAGTTTATCGACAACTCATCAATAAATCATGCGATTAAAGAAGATCATTGATTTGGAAATAAAACTTAAGACATGTCAGTTTTACAAAACTGTTATTTTCAACCAATAAGACAGAAGACAAAGAAAGAAGATAATGTATTTTTATATGCTGATGTATTATCTTTGTGTTGTCGTCTAAGTGATAATTATTTTGTGTCTTTTATTATTTTATTATTATTGTTGTTTGGTTACAATCAATATTGTTCAAAATTCCCTGACACATTTAGGATTATTGAAGATCACATCCAATTAAAATTAGAGTTAATTAATGTATTTAGGAACATATAATTTAATGCATTTGCATAAATACGTTTCATGACATATATAGTGGTAAATGGAAAGTTCTGATTCGGTAAAATTAATGCTGTTTTATTTATTTTTTTATTTTTATTTCATTTGAGGATTGGTGTGTTTTATAAACACCAGGTTTGTTTCAAAACACCGAACAAGACTGAATAGGATAGTAATTAAATATTTTTTTTGATATTTAAAATGGGTGGAATATGCACTAATATGCACTTCGGCTATTTCCCTTTTGAGCCAAAGCTGCGTATATATATTTTTCTCTAACAATGAGTCAGAAGTAGTATAATTTTTTTCTCGTTGCGTGAGGCCGATAGGCTTTGCAGGGAAATTTTAAAATTTATTATCTGTGTCTCTTCTTGTGTAAATTAACTTTTTTATTGTTTTCGTGCATTTGAGAGTGACAATGAATGAATGGATGTATATGATTAGCGGGGTATACCATATTTTCTTTTCTTTTTTATTTTCTTTATTGTTGCTACAACCGTATCGCATCATCAAGAAACCTGACAGTCACAATGACTGCATATGGAACGAATCATGGACATTTTGTGTCAAGGTCAAAGGTCACAGGTAATAAGCAACCAGCGCAAAGAGACAGCTTGTCCAGGAGTCCCTATGGTGGGAGCTCTGATGACATTTAATGATTATGCGTCTCAAGCTGGGATGTTGAAAAAGACCAGACCTTGATCTCGCACTGTGGACTACGGTATTAGATTATGGAATCTTATTTTTTTATTTAATCCCCTAGATAAGTGTGAGAAAGGAATGGATTTCGGAAAATGAGAATGTATTTCTTGAGAGTATGTATGAATGCAGGTGTGTATGCGGTCTGTGGAGTGAAGCTGAACATAGGAAAACACACAGATATAGATCTGACTCATGTTGATTATTAGATAAATAACCTTTTACATTCAAGTTATTATAGTTTTCTTGTTCGGTGAAGTACATTTTGGGAAACGGGAATAAATAGTTATTCAATGTCTAGATTAGGTATTTTGGCCCAAACTCCAGGTGTGTTTCGCTGGTAGCGTGAATCTAGATAGATAAGTATATTTTATGCTCATAAAGGGCCTCCTTGGGGAATCCTTTTCGTATATCGTACAGGTATTAGGCGAGGATACTATGGCCCAGGTATAATTAGTTTAATTGTCTAGTTTGTTTCATCCATTTTTTTTTTTTTTTTTGAAATTTGAAATTTTTATTTCTGAACGAGGTGTCACAAGTCGACCAACAAAAGTGGACTCGCAGGGCCACATCAAAAATCAACAACATGTGAACGAGAAAGGGTTAGGTAACTGCACAGAAAGTCATGACAGTTCACGTTCGAAAGTGTCCCCAGGCTATGAATAGTCCACAGTAGACTGGATATATACTGACTGCATAAATTCAATAATGCATGGGGGGGGAAGAGAGGGAAAACGGGAAACAGGGGGTGTGTTACAGTTCTCTGTGGGGAGGAGAATGTCTCCGATGGGAGGATGGAAAGAAGAGAAGAAAAAAAAAAAAAAAGGTGGGGGGGAAGCGGCAAAAGCCAAAACCGTGACTCTCCTGGCACGCTCCCAAGGGAGGCCATGGAGGGGTAATGTCACGAGGCCCGGGAGTGTGAGGGCCAGGCACGACAAATATCATCATGATGGCGCGCCTCACACACAGCCGGAATATACCAAAAAAAAAAAAAGGGGGGGGGGAGAGAGGTAGGGGGATTAAAGAAGGAAGAGAACAGATCCTCCCGCGGGGTAGACACCCTGGTTAAAATAGGATAGAAATGGAAAAAAGGATGAAAGGATGATACGCGAGGGGGGGGCTGCAGAGGCAGCAACAGCTACACAACAAAAATCCCCATACTCGGGGTATCAGATGAGGTGCCCCTAGCAGTGTTGTCTCAGTCCAGGTCGCTGGGGGGTAATGGAGAGCCACCAGGTCGAATCGCAGCTTCCTGGCCCTTAGCAGTGGGGAGTAGTCCCAGGGACCGAAGATGAGTCCCAGCATCTTCCGCCGATGTAGCCACAAGGACCTGTCCGTCGGCAGGGGTAATAATGAGAGAGCCAGAAGTGCCCCATTTATATCCTATTGAGTGGGCACGGAGTAGGGCTGTAACCGGCCGAAACTGCCGTCGAGCCGCCAGAACTAAAAAAGGTAGGTCCCGATACACAGCAATGGGCGCCTCATCAAACAAGACTGTCGGCGTATTCCATGCAGCGCGAAACAATGCTGAGGGGAAGGCTGCGTCCTTGAAGGTAATAAGGACGTCGCGCGGCGCTTTTGTGGGAGCCAAGGCCGACTTTCTCACCCGGAAAGCGGTGAAGGCAGAGTTCTGCAGGAGGTCTGAGGAACCCATAACCACTTCCAAAAAACGCGTAACGTAGGACTGAAGATCCGAATCCGACACGGTCTCGGGCACTCCTCGAAGCTTTGCATTCCTACGTCTGTGTCTCGACTCCAGCATCACCACCGCAGATTGTAGAGTACAAATTTGCTGTTGCAAGGTTTGCATAGATGAGGTAGTTGCGGTCTGCGTTCTCTCCAGTGCCTGTGCGCGGGTCTGCAGGTCCCCTACCTGGGTTTGGGTCACCTCAACTGCCGCCTCAAGAGCTTGGAAGTCTGCCTGCCAGGACCTCCGTGCATCTTCCAGCAGGGTTCTGATGTCTCCTTTTGTGGCGGGAAGCGCATCGTCCCTCGGGTCAAGCATCGCTGCAGGGGGATCAGCAGCCTCCTCCACTGTCTGCAGGTCTCCAACATCAGATGAACCCGTTCGTAACAGCCGCCGTCCCAATCCCCCTCCTAGCGAGAGACGGATATCAGGAGTGCAGGGGCTCTCCACCACTCCGGCGCCCTTACCCTTCTTCCCCATACTTATGGAGAGCGTCCTCGTGCAGAGCTAGGCGAGTGCCTCCACTGCAGGCCTCCAAGATGGCTGCCGACGACCGGGGATGTAGCCGTTAAAACGTATTCCTCCCGAATTGCGGGTCCGGAGGGGGGACTAGACAAGCTCCGGGGTTGCAACACCTGATGGCCGACGTTCGGGCTTCAGCTGAATCAGTTGTCTCGTCTTTAAAGTGTTAAAATAGTCGCTTTTAGTGGTAGCTGAGACGGAGCTCTGGAAGCATGCGTGTGTCTCAGTCCATCGCCGGCCACGCCCCCGTTTCATCCATTTTTGTGATCACGATTGTATATGTGATCAATGAGACGATTGAAAGGTATTTTAATATGATAGGTAGTTTTTTATTTTTATATTAGTGTGAAATCCACCCTCCCACCATTATAAGTGTCAAACCCTGCAAGTCTTTTACTTGCATAGGATGTAAGCCTGTGGAATTTAGCCATTTCCTTTGTGTGCAGGAAAGGGTGTGTGAACAGACCATAAGCTAGAAAAAAGTAATCTCCGAATCAAATGTAGTAAATTTGTCTCACTGTTGGTTAAACTCTGACGTAGAAATGTATCTACTCTGATTGGTTGTTGTATCACATTCCTATGTTGGGAGTGAAAACTGCAGGAAGTTTTTATATATAACGAACATTTCTATTGGATGTTGAAACAATAAACCAATCTGACAGACCACGGACTGATCAGATGATAATCTGCCATATCTCGGTGTGGTTGTGTCTATCGTCTCCTCTGATCAGAGTCGCGCAGCGCCTTACTTCAATTTTGTTATATAAGAAGAAACTTGAAAAAGGTTTATGGTAATTATAATGGAAATTAGAACTTAACAAAATCTCCTCAAATGCGTGCAGAAGCGCTGCGTGGAAACCTTATATAGTGTGCTGCGGGACTTAGCTCTGTGAGCCCATGATTGGGCAAATTTTGCCCAATCAGGACTCTGAGCTGTGATTGGCATACTGTTGAACCTGTCTTGCACCAGACCTGTGGTCAGGTGCAAGGCTGTAGCCAATTACGAGCTTCAGGCCAGTGGGAAAGTGCATTGTGGTCCATTGTGGTCGAACAAGCGGTGAACACCCGGAAATGTTCGGAGTTCGCGAACAGAACGAACATGCTAAGTTCGGTCCGAACTCCGAACCGTCCGAACCGAACAGCTCATCCCTACTTGAAACACCAGTTTGTCGTTTTGCAGCTGTTCCTTTTTCCAGGTTTTTGTTTTTAACCCCAAATGGGAAGTGTTTGGTGCGTGTATAAATAAAACCCACCATCTTTCTGCCTCTCCTTAGCTGAAAAGCAGCAGGAGGGGCATGGAGCTGCTCAGTAGAGCGGCTTTTGGTACATTGGTTAGGTACTCACTCTACAAAGAGGTGCCTTGAAGGGGTGAGTGAGCTTACGTTGCAATGGCCATTGAAACAAACTAAAACCTCATAGTGTTTTGTTGTACATGGAAATACATAGCGACGAGCGCAAATGACACCTTTTTTTCTCTTGTTATGTTTTATACATTAACTGGGCTGTTACTCCTGGCTGTTGCAGCCGCTCCCGTGAGTATGGGCGCGACGCCCTTTTTTCTGTATGTAAGTTCAACATGTGCCCGGAAACCTTCATAATGTAGGAGGGTGCTAGGGAAGCGCCAATTTCAGAAGGCGTGGGAGGGGAGTGTTGAGCTGTACAGCCACAGTGACCGCAGCATGGTCCGAAATATGAATCATGTCTATGGCTGCATCCATGATGGAATGGTGTAGTGTCGAGGACAGAAGGAACAAATCTATACAGGAGAAGGAATTATGAGGGTGGGAGTAAAAGGAACAGTCTCTGCCCTGCAGATATAGAAAGCGCCAAACATATATAGGTGATTTTTTAGAAAAATAGGGCCTTCGGCGGCCTGCGAGGTCACGGGGCGGGCGCCCAATCGTGAGCAGTCTAAAACCGGATCCAGAACTGCATTAAAATCCCCACCTACTATGCAATGCGTAAAGGTATATTGAAGAAGAATCGAATAAAGGTCAGAAAAAAACTGCAGATGAGGAGGATGTGGAGCATAAACATTCACCAGTAGATAAGTCTCTCCTAATACTGACACCAATAGAATGGTAAAAATCAGCCAGAGACGTCATTAGCTTCGCCGAGAACGGAAGGGATTTATTTAAAAGGATAGCAGTACCCCTCCTCTTACCCCCAAAGGGAGCAGATATTTGGTACCCAATCAAGGGAGCACAGAGGTGATTTTTGGGAGATGACCAATGGTTCTCCTGAAGGTAGACAACATCAGCTTTTAATTTAGCTATGTGGAGAGTACCTTTTTCCTCTTGCCTGGGGAGTTTAATCCGTCTATGTTCCACGAGAGAAGGTTCTATGGACGTCATGAGAATATATAAGAACTAGAAGGACGCCAGTCAGCGCCTATGCAATACTGCGAGGAGTAGCCTCTTCTGAAGGGGGGACCAGGGCCGTCCCAGCTGCAGCCCTGGAACCCAACTTAGGAAACATAGAGTGAGTCTGTCAAGCTGAATCTAAGTGTCAAGCTTTTTTTTACTTTTAAACAGAACCAAAACACATGTAACATATTGAATAGTCAACCAAAATAGAAACCATAGGCCAACAGGGCCCAAAGATTAGACCTGACCAGTCTCCACTGGCCTGGCCACAGTAACAGTAACGTTCTAAGGGAGACGAGAAAAAACAATTGTTGTATAATAGTAGACCATATCATTGCCATAAATCTAAGACACATTGTCAAGAAGTCCGAAGCCAGGAACCTGAGGGCTTCACCGTGTGGAATCTGGTTGACATGGCCCGTTGAGGCATAGGTGAAGGGGAAGTCTCAGGAGGAGATTCAGGAAGGAGAGCCAAACTTGCATCGCTAGGAGAGTCGAAATAGTGGGTTGTGCCATTAAAGTTAATTCTCAGGCGCGCTGGATACAACAACGAAAAAGGTATGTCTCTCGCCACCCCATTCCGAGCATAAAGGCGAGAATGCTCTTCTTTTCAGTGATACGGAAGCTGAAAAGTCTTGAAAAAGCCTAAGAGAGGCTCCTTGATAATCCAACGAATTGGCTCAGTGAAAAGCTTGTAAGAGCTTAGATTTATCAACAAAATTAAGAAGTCTCATAATGACTACACGGGTGCGCCCCGCTTGTGGGTTAAGATTGGGACCCACTCTGTGGACACGTTCCATCGCCAGGGGAAGTTGAGGGGCTTCAAAGCCCAATTGGGTGGGCAGCCAGGTAGAGGCCCACTCTTGCAGGGCCTGACCTTTCAGATTCTGGCAGGCCGACCACTCGTAAGTTATTGCGATGACTCCGATTCTCCAAGTTATCCAGCTTTTCAGTTAAGATATAGATAATTGATTGCTGTTTCTCAATTTGGGCATGCAGTGAGTGGAGATCATCTTCCAAAGTTGAGACCCGCTCCTCCATTTCAGTTATGCGAGGAGACTGAGATGGTAACTGCGTCAGGACAGTTTCAAAGCCTCTCAAGCTTTTCATCCAGTAGAGGAGACAATGCTGCCAAGATGTCCGCCACACTCAATCGGGACCCTTAAAAAGCGTCTCCTGAGGATGGAGAAGCTGCCTGCGTAGACTGCGAAGCATCCGGTGAGAAATCCATGGGGTATTGGAAGGCGATGATGGAGCATGTGGCCGTGGAGGGTGTTTGGAAGCGACTTTTTTTTTATTATTATTTTATTTATTGGGTACTGTAATAATATAAAGAGTTGGTGATCGTTACAATATACAGTATCAATTACATGTAAACATGACCAACATATAAACCCTTTCAAAATCCGTTTTCAAATTTAAGTAATAAGGAACAGAAAAAGAAAATAGAAAGAAAAAGAAGGAGAAAAAAAAAAAAAAAGAATTGGTCCCGGACTGGGAATAATCATAAACATATTCCATTTCGCTGTACCATATTTCTACAACCAGAATATATGGAAACTTTACACTCCTGAGTCCAGCCATGGTCCCCATGTTTTATGATAAGATGTCAATGAGTGGCGAACAAGTGCCGTCATTTTATCCATAATTTTCATATCTCTAATTTTAATAATAACTTTGGCAATAGTGGGCAATTTAGTTTTTTTCCACATTTCAACTACCGCTTTCCGTGCTGCAAGTGTAATCTTGGCCATTAAGGCTAGGGTCAAACGAAAGCATTTTTACACGCGAACGTAAAAAAGTGTGTCCGAACGCATTGATGTATTTTTTTACGGAATATGCGAAAACGGTCATACGATGCGCATTTTCGTGCGTGATGTTTTACGAATCCAAACCAGGAAACTTTTTGTGTCTGGACGTTATGTTGGCCGGACATGAGCAGGGTCTGACGTCTCCAAATCACACACACACACCGCTAGCGGGCGCAGCGCACTCTGTACGTCCGTACTAGCGGTTCTGCGTTCTCGAAAAAATGCGTTAATTTTCCACTTGCGTTGCACGGCCGGACTTTCGTGCGACCGTACTTCGTATATTGGCTGTCATTGCCCGTCATTTGCTGCTAGTGCGGCCGTGATTAAGTGCGCCAGAACGCACGTTAAAAATGCGCTGGTCTAACCCCAGCCTAATTTATTTTCAAAAAATGTAAGGTGGGGGGGCAGGTCTGGACAACAGGAATGTCCATGGATCCAAAGGTACATTTTTGCTCAATACACTGGATAAGATATCTTGAATCTCGGTCCAAAAGCTAATGATGAAAGCACAAGTCCACCACATGTGGTAATATGAGCCCCTCATCTGGTATTGCTCACGCCAACATGAATCCGGAAAAGCAATGTTCTGTTACATCCTCAGCCCCCACTGTGCCCCCTGGGGGGTCTGGACAAGAAGGGGGACCGCTGGCTGGTCGGATGTCAGCACTTTCTGCTGGCAGATCGGCATCTGAGGGGGCGGGGTCAGGTGTGGTTACCAGGAGCCACAGGCTTTAAAACAGGGCTCTAGGAATGGCCTCATTGCCCTGTTGTGGAGTTATTTCACGTACCGCTACTTCCAATATCTATTTGACTATACTGTGGACGACCCTGCTTGTAGGAGATCCCTTCTCCTGTTAATTGACCCGGCTTGGCTTAGACTACTCTCTCTCTATTGTGTTTATTACGCTGTATCACTTGTTTTAGTGATTTAACCCCATGCTGGTTGCTGGGTTGATCACTTGCTGTTTTGGGTTCTATCTCTTCACATTTAGGGTTATCGTTTGCAACCCTTCGGGGTTCCCTTTACCCAGATTACTACTTATGTTTATGGTTTTGTTAAAACCATGATAACAAACTATTGTTTATTTCTGTTTTATGTTATTTCTGTTTCTCTGACTGCCCTGCACCTTGAGTACTTCACGGACAGTCATTCCACGTCTTCTGTTTCTGAGTGTGTCCTAGGTAATCTGTTGGTCTCGAAACCTTCAGAGTTTAGAGACAATTCAGTTAGTCCTTGTATGTACCACAACGATTGGTTTCTGCATCTGTCTGCCCTGCACCTTGAATACTTCACAGACTGTCATTCCACGTCTGCTGTTTCTGAGTGTGTCCTAGGTAATCTGTTGGTCTCAACCTTCAGAGCTTAGAGACAATTCAGTTAGTCCTTGTGTCTCCTTGTTAAAGTCTGTAGTTTATAAACCTTTTGTATTATTCAAGCAGATACTTCGGTCCTCAAAGATCCCAACTCCGCTACTCTTGGGTAAGCGATATAGCTACAGTTACATGTTCATATGGGCTAATTGAGTGGGGGTTGTGTACCAAGCATCGCTGTCTTTATTGCCTGTTCCTGTAAGGAGGTACATATAGAGACCGAACCAGACATTTCCCAGATGTTTTGCCAATCCTCTAAGTCCAATGTTTCCCCAATGTCAGACTCCCAGGTTTGAATGTATGATAATTCCTTCCAATCCAGTAATGAGGTCAATGAATGGTATAAAAGAGATATCAGGCCCTTTGGATAAGTCCCGTCTCTGCAGAGGCGTTCAAAGTACGAGAGCTCTGCTATTGCAGCCATCTTAATGTTTGGACGAGTTGCATAGGATCTTATTTGTAATATTCGTATGAAGGGAAAGTCTGAAACTGGCGGTATCTGTAATAGGGTTCTTTTAGGATAAAGGTGGTATAACCTGCATACACCCGAATTAAGTAAATATTTGAATGGTTCGCTGGTAAATCCAGGCGTAAAGTCCTTGGTGCCAAAGATCAGAGACATTGGAGAAGGAAAAGAAGTTAAATCGCACTTTGATGCTAATTTATTCCAAAAACGCAGGGAATTTAGTATCGCTGGGCACTTTGTAGCGAGTATAGGGTGAAATTCTCTGCCGGACCAGATCCAGTATTGTAGTACATTTGGGAGCATAAATGACGTTTCCACATCGACCCATCGGCTCTTGCCCCGGGGGAGATGCCACGCCACAATTTGTGCTAATTGGATAGCATAGTAATATGAAATAAATGATGGAAGTCCCAAGCCCCCTGATCTTTTAGGTCTGTAGAGCGTTGTGGGGACATTAGACATCCCTCTCCTGTTTGTTGAGCCAGGTCTCTCTGCTCTATAGCCTTCATTTACATATCACTAGACCCTTTGGTTAATTACAATATGCCCTTCCCTTGGGAAGACACACCTACTCCAATATACACATGAACTCTCTGCAGTTCATTCTCTCTCTCTCTTCCGGTCCTGTGGAGTGGACACAGTCTCCCTGCTCTCCTGATTGATAAGTATACACTATGGGCTTCTGGCCCTCTAGGCCTATTTGCTATTGTTCATATTGGCTGCTTTGTAAATCTTGTACATATGTGATTTAGTGTGCTGTGTGTAATTCCCAATAAATGCTTAATATAGTGGACGAACCTGTCTTGTGCAATATATATATTTGTGTTGGGTGAGTGGTACACCAACACCTATAATTTCAAGCGCTCAGCGACCATTTACCACATTTTGGCGACCACGAAGTGTAGAAAAATCCACTTAAGCATTTTGGAAATCATACAGTGTTGGCTAAATCTTAACACATATAGTATTACTGGCTCCAGATTTGTCTGAAGGCCTAAGATATTTAAGGAGGTTTCTGCCTTGTAAACAAAGCACATGGTAAAGCTGTTCTGACCAGTTTCTATAGGTTTTGGAAGGAGTAGGTGAGTGCTTTGATATGCAGTTTCTGCAGTTCCTAATACAGGGTTATTGTTTAGTTCATTTGCAAACTAATTACTGGGCCATTTTTGCATAGAATGATTTTTTTTTTTCTTTGTTGCTAGAATAGCATTTCCTTTGTCTTTTTGCTATTTTTAGGGCTTACAGGATTTATTTTTATTTTTATTAAAAGTAGTTTAAATATATTTGAATTGTTTACTGCTAGTTTTCAAGGGATCACAGATATTTTAAAGTATTTACAGCTGTTTGAACTGCTTACTGCTGAATGAGGTTGTGTTTGGTAGATCGCATCCTTTAATGCTAAGAGGCTAGATAGTTTATTTCGGGATATATTTATTGGTTTACTCAAAACACAGCCAGATTTTTATTTTTTCTTTCTCTATTGGATATCTAGGATTCTACCACTGTTAGTTTCTTTCAATTATACTTGATTAGAGTGCTAGATCTATCAAGTGATATTACAATGGAGCATTGTGTTTAAACCTGCTTTTAGTTTGTTTGTTCTACGCTTATCAGAATGCCTCCCCCAAGTGACAAATACTTTTCAACTGCTGCTTGTGTTTACTTCAGGAAATATATTGAAAAACATGGTGGTCCATATGAGTTACCTAAGCCAGAGAGTATTGAAGGTGATAATCGGGTTTATGGTTTTATGAATGTGATTACACAAATAGTTTCCAACAAAAAATGTAATTCCAATAAAAGCAAGAGTTTGGTAATTCAGTCTTTGATTTCGGCAATTAAGGGTTTGTCAGATTTGGTAGTGGATTTAAAGACAGACAACAATGCACTGAAGAGCAGAATAGAGGAGGCCTTAGACAAAAGAGATTGCTTTAAGATAGCAGCGTTAAGTACATCCACCACCATTGAACAACTTGAAAAACAGGTAAAGGAACTGGAGGAGCAAAGAGCTGCATATGGGAACAAAATCCTAGAATTACAGGATATGGTGATGGAGTATAAAAATAAAATTAAAAAGGTTACACACATGCCCACATCATCCACCTATGAAGATATAGCCAGGCCACAAAATCAGGAATCGGTTCAAACATTGAACCAGAGAGCTAAGGATTCTTTCGGTCTCCCCGTTGCTGATGTAATTTGCGCACCACAAGCACCAGTAATTATAACAGAGACATTTAATGTAACAAAGAGTCCCACAGGGTTTTCTAAGCAAACACAGCCAATGTCAATGACAGATAAGGAACTTTTTAAAAAATGGTGGGGTTCCATGCCAGTTAATAATTTTTAACAATTTCACTCATTGGTTCCAGAGAGGGGCAGAAAGGGCTAGAAAAGAGAGACTTGATATGGAGGAATGGACAGAGGTATTGGAAGATGCTTTGGGCCCTGTGAAAAGCAAGTTGTGGGGGTTTAATACTAATGTATCAAGTCAGGCGGGTCGAATTGCAGCAACTAACTTCTACCTTCTCAGTTTTGAAAAAGAAATGTATAATATTACTATGAGGCCAACTGATGGGCCTCGGGAGGTGGCTCAACGTATACTGTTTTGGCATTCTCTGCGCCGACCACAGCAGCCAATGCCGCATGGTTCACCAGAGCATATAACTAGAGTGCTGGAAGCCCTTCCCAATGAGTGCCAAGACTTTGTTAAGCTGTTTGAACCGATGCCTTCAAACTTAGAATTGGTGCTATACAGAGCAGAAAAATGGTGGTTTGATCGTTATGGAGACAGGCCATTTGTTGTTTCTGCAGTGAGGACGATTATGGAAAGATCCGGTAAGGGAACAGAAGAAAATTGGAGAGAGAGTAGTGGAAAACAACATAATAGAAAGCAACATAGATGGAGAGATAATGATAGAGAACTCTGGGGTGGAGACAATAAGTCAAGGGGGAGAAGTGAGAATAATTGGAGAAGAAATGAGAATAATAATGGATATCTGGACAATAATTTGAGATGGAAAGAATGGGGAGATCACTGGATGACCCATAGATCAGAGAGCAAACAGACAAATAATAGACGGTGGGACAGAGATAACTGGAGAAGAGAAAAGACAGAATATTGGGAATTAAAGACAGACTCTGAAAGAATGCAGAATGAGCTCAAAGAATTGAGGGAGCGCGTAGAATCAGGAAAGGAGGAAAGAAAACAGGACACGTAAGTCCCTTCTGTTCTCCTCGATCATTGTAAATAAAACTTAGAAAATGTCCCAAGTTTCTTAGGTTTGGGGACATTCTTAGCTCTGATTTAATTAATTTATTTTCTGCTAATTAACATGAGTTTTTTTCTTATTGTTGAATCTGTGTAAATGATCACATTTGTTTTTTCTAGATAAAAAATGAAGAGCCGAGATCTGAGTTCCTTGCACCCCTACCCTAATAATAATCTTGCAATTTTTTTCCAGGATACCAGAACCAGCTATTGAACATAGCTGAGTCAATTTATTTTTATTATTATTTTTCTCTCCTTTGCATTTTTTTTTATGTGCCCACATACACCATATAAACCTATTCTAGAGAAAAATAAAAGTAAAATACTTGTCCAGAAGTGGGGGTACACAAATTGTGGTTGTTACAGTTGTATTTTCCATCTTTAATTATGTTTCAATTATATTATGATATCACTATTAAAATGAGGTATGCAGAACTGGTTGCATAATAAATTACAAATGTTGAATAAGTGTGTGAGATATTAGCTAAAGATAATATTAAGTCACGGATGTGATTGATTTGGCGGGACAGAAGTGTTATTTAATTTATTTTACGGATAGTGTCTCTTATGGGTATGTTGTACATTTGGGGATAAAAATGGGAAATACTGGATTTGAAAACGTGGGGCAAGGCATTTGGTTTTAAAATTCTTTTTTTAATTATGTGCATACAATTTCTCATTGATAAGATGGGAATACGGATAATTGCATATTGGGCATTGGGTTTTGGTTTTAAAGATTTGCAATTTTTTTCTTTATAAACTGGGAATGGGAAATATTGGATTTCACATGGGGCAATGGTTTGGTGTTCCTTTAACATTTTTTACGTTTTTTTTTTGTTTTTATATTTAACTCTTTTTGTAAATAATTAAACAGCAGCATAATTTTTTCCGTTCTACTGGTATTACATGCATTCAATGATAATTGGGCATTTGGTTTTTTGCATATTGGGCGGTTCTTTTATTTTTAATACTCGCAAAAGAAATTTGAAACAACAATGCATTGATATCCTGAGAATGGGAATTTTGAATTTTACACATGGGACTATGTGTTCGGGTTTTTTAAAGGCTTGCATTTTTTTTTTTCCTTTCATAACCTGCAAATGTGGCTTTTAAAGATTTAAGGATATTTAAGTATTTTGCAGAATGTGCATTTATTTACATTACAATTTGTGTAATATTTTACACAATGTATGAAAATTGCAATTTTTTTTCTTATCGCTAACGGTATACACGAAATGGAGAACATGCAGGGAAGACTGAAGAACTCCAGTCTCTTTACATTGCAGTATCATTTATATATATATTATTACTAAGGTTATGAGTGAAATGTGTGGCTATGGGCAAAAGACCCTATGGTAATGTGTTCAATCCTCTATAAGGAGTGAGGTGAGTGAGATTGTACAATTAGTCTCTTCCACAGCTGAAACATAGATCAGACACCACAACTAAACAGAGACGCTTGAAAGAAGATTTGCTGTTTTAAAATGACAGTGAAGATGCAAAGACCTGCCAGAAGACATTGACCTGCCAGAAGACATTGACCTGTCAGAAGACATTGACCTGCCAACGCTGGTGTTTCAGGTGCTTTATATTGTAATGGACTGAGTGAACAGAGGTGGGTGCATCTAAAGAAATAAGTGCACACCACAACTTTGCATACATGGACTTTACCAGTGAGTACACACCCTTTTGCACAATTCTCAAGTTCTGTGAAGACCAGTCAAGTTGACGTCACATAAATTCCAGGACTTATGAGAGAAGACAAGCCAATGCTCCTGGCTCCCAGGTTGTACAAGCAGCAGAAACGGGGGTTAGCAAAGGCAAACTGCAACTCCTAAAACCCCAATGAACTCAAATTCTTTGATTCTCACTGGAGAATAAATCAATTCATTTTCAGGACATTTGAACATATCCAGCTCTAGGAACAAGCAGCAGTTTCGGTGATTCCACAGGTGTCTGACTCTATGAACTTAGTTGTGTCCAGATTCTATGACAGTTTTAACTTCACCTCACATGAGCACATTATGTTTGTGTATATTTATGGTTTTAAATGAGAAATAATATTTAAAGGGGTGGAACGTGGATTTATTCTTTCCACGTGTAAATGTCTCACCCCTTGTGTCTCGTCAGATATATATATATATATTATTATTTATTTTTTTGGATGAGGTGTTGGAATCCGTTCAACAAAGAATAAGAAAAAGTGGGGGAATGTGGGGACATTAGACATCCCTCTCCTGTTTGTTGAGCCAGGTCTCTCTGCTCTATAGCCTTCATTTACATATCACTAGACCCTTTGGTTAATTACAATATGCCCTTCCCTTGGGAAGACACACCTACTCCAATATACACATGAACTCTCTGCAGTTCATTCTCTCTCTCTCTTCCGGTCCTGTGGAGTGGACACAGTCTCCCTGCTCTCCTGATTGATAAGTATACACTATGGGCTTCTGGCCCTCTAGGCCTATTTGCTATTGTTCATATTGGCTGCTTTGTAAATCTTGTACATATGTGATTTAGTGTGCTGTGTGTAATTCCCAATAAATGCTTAATATAGTGGACGAACCTGTCTTGTGCAATATATATATTTGTGTTGGGTGAGTGGTACACCAACACCTATAATTTCAAGCGCTCAGCGACCATTTACCACAAGCGTGTGTCGTGCCACCCACGGAAGCGACTTTGGACGTAGTTTTGTCCATGGTCTTCTTGTTCGCTTTGGGGGAGGAAACTAATTTTTCCATGACGAATGGAGTCAGAAGTCAGAAGGAAAAAAGGGGGGGGAGTTGTAGAAGTTTCCCCCCCCCCCGTTTACTCAATTTGGATCTGCGGCAATCCACTGAAAGGGAGTGCAATGAAAACAAAAATTACTGGAGGGTCCCACCGCACGCTAAGGGGGACTGAGAAAAATTCAGGTAAGTAGCACTTTCAACAGGGCTTTGGCACAAGTATTAAAAAAAATAAATAATAATTACAGGGGGGGGGTCGCCCCAGGGAATCCCTGGGACTAAAAACAATTAGACCAGGCGTCCTAAACAGTTAATAAAATGTTCATATGCAGGTGTTGTGACCGTGGCAGGGCCCCACAGGTGCAGTAATAATGAAGGAGAGGGCCTTAAATATCCACAATGTCCAATGTTCTGGCAAAAACAGGCGCCCCGGGATCACCCAGGACTAAAAAATGAGAGAGGGAGGTACAATACCAGCTCAAGAAGATCCTCCGTGTCGCGGCTGGTTCTGGCGGTAATGTCTATCCTGCTCCAAGGGAGCTCGATGTTAGGCTGGGGAGCAGGCACGCGGCCTCGGCAAGATGGCGGCTGCCGTCGATCCCGCGCTCTCAGGACTCCGCGATAGAGGCCTCCACCCCACAAGGAAAAGCACAGGCTGTGAGAATTTTTTTGTGGCAGGGCTGCTTAAGCCAGCCCTGCAATCAGACGTCTGACTGAAGAGATCTGGGGTTCCTTAGGCCCGGACCGCTATGGCCCAGGATGTTTGGCCTGGTTGCGGCCTAGTGACTCCGGGAGAGAGGAATTACTGTGTCTCCGGGACCAGCCGGATCCGATTACAGGCAGTGTAGCAGTAAGTAAAAAGAGCTCCTGTAGTGGTTTATTCCCCGAAAAGCCCCTAAAATCCTGATTCCAGCAGGTTTAGCAGGATCGTGGGACAGAGCGCAATGTAAAAGCTGCCAGTCACTCGGCCCGCCTCCCGGAAGTCCTCTTATTTGTTATTTTAATTAAAATTTTATTCACTGTGCTATGATTAGTTGACATATATAGTAGTTGACCCAAAACAAACGTCTCTTCTCCCAAGACGAATATAAATATAAATAATGCATAGTACGAGACCATAGATGTGGAACGCACTGCTATGATAAGTCCATGTATACAGACAGACGCTTTAACTCGTCATTACGACACGGAAATCGCACATTCGCAGAAGAACTCATGTCAGCCATCTTGGATCCCTCCCCACAATGCAACGTGGCAACCAGGAAAGAGCTGAAACCAAATATTCTTCCACTACGGACTGTATTTAAACAGGAGAAGCTCCAAGGAAAGGACACCAACTGACGAAGCTAAGAATTGTTAGCAAAACACATTTTTACACCAAGATTTTATTGATAATTAAATAAAAATAAAATAACTTTTACATGCTGCTCGCTGTGGAACCATTTATTGAATCCAGTTAGAGGAGGTGGGGGACAAAGTGACGCATTGGCATACTAAGAGAAAGGAAACAAACCCCCCCCTTTTCTCACTTTAAGTGAAAAGGGTCATCCAGACGTGGACCCCTTGCTTGATATGCCTAGAGAGGTGTCAGCTATACCCTCCTGATGAGGCCTAATAAGGCCGAAACGATCGTCGGGGGTTGCTGCACCTCTCGTGCAGGGATGCTGTCCTTGGCAATCAGTGCTGGCCACCCTTTCTGGGTGAGAGCAGGCTGATTTGCATATGGAGAATTCATCCCTGTAATGGCACAATCAAGCTAAAACCTTGTTTGTGAGACCTGAGAGGGGCACCCACCGTAGAGTAGGCCGTTAGTGCTGTTGCTCGTTCTCAGGACCCTCACAAACACCCCCCTTTTCTCACTTTAAGAGTAAGGAAGACCGCCTTTACAGCTCTACAGGTGCAACATCTTGAGCCACTTGTTTAAGGGCTCCTCGCCACGTGAGTGGAATCACCTATGTTTTTATTGGTGCATTATCTTCATACACCTCAGATTGACATGGCACTATGGGCCACATTACGATCTTGTCGCTAATGTTAACGCTCACCTGCTTGAGCATTAACCACTTGGCTGCGAAGGACGCGCTCAGCGCGTCCAGCCAAGTGGTTCTCCTGTGCTATGGACGCGCTGAGCGCGTCCTAGCACAGGAGGCAGCAATCAGCCCGGATTCCAGCCGATTGCAGCCCCCCCGGTGCTGGCTAACATCTTGATGCCAGCCCAGCACTCCGGGACCCCGGCGGGGACAATAGATGTCATTGCGCTAGCGCGATAACATCTATTTCAGACTCCCCCCCCCCCCCCCCGCGAGTGCGGGGAAGGTGCCTGTGAAAGGGAGGGGGAGGTCCTAATGCCCTCTCTCCCTTCCAATCCGCTGGGGGCAGCAGTGAAAGTCAGACACCGTTTGGAAGGGCAGAGCCTGCCCTTCCAAACGGTGGCTGGCTTTAACCCCTTGGGGGCCGGATCACGATTCAGCGCCGAAAAGCGCCGGATCGTGATCCTCTCCTGGAGCTGGCAGACATCTTGGATGTTGGCCAAGCTTCCGGGAACTCCCCCTGACGACTGGCGACATCGTGCATAGTGCGATGATGTCAGTTTTGGAGTTAGCCCCTAGCTGCCACCAATGGTGGAGATAGGGAATTCCAATGAACCCTCTATCTCCCGATCTGTGGCAGCTAGGGGTTAATGTTTGGTATCGTTGGATTGGCCAGAGCATGGCCTTTCCAACGATAACTTTTACCATGGTCATGTTTGGTAAGAAAAAAAAAATATTAAAAAAATAAACCGTTTCTTTTTTGTTTTGGTTTTGTTAATGCAGCAATATTGTTCCCATTTCATTTATAATGTGAACAATGATGCTGCACTAACGATTTTTGCATGGGGTGCGTTTGTTAAAAATAGTGTAATTTTCCCCCAAAAAAATGGAACAAGTCCCCATTTCAAATTTTTTTAACAAGCGCAACTCATAAAAAATATAACCGCAAACGCTCGCATGTTAAAATGTGAAAACAAACACTTTACACGTTGTAAATTATTGAAAATTAAAATTTTATTGCATTTTTTGTTATAATATTCAGATAGGTCATGACGTATACATATACTAATGATATATTATGAATCTGCCGAGTCTGCCGGAAAGAACGATATATAATATGTCTGGGTCATATAATAAAATACGGCTTGAAATCGCGTTTAAACATGATGAACGAAACCGGTAAAAATGAGCTCAGCACACAGGTGTGAAATGGCTCAGCAGCGAAAGGGTAACGTTAGCCGCGGTATCTCCTGCATTTTACAATCCAAACACAAATGGGTTAAGTAACCCGATTGCGTTTGGTACCTTGCGGGGTTACTGTACTTTGCGCTCCCAATGCTTAACATGGGGAGCGCAAAGTGATAATCAGCATTAGGATTACAAAGCCCTAACGCTGATTAACGTCCGGCTCTGGTTAGCGGTAAGTTGACCAGAGCCAGGACTTGGTGTTAACGGATTCCGCTTCTGCAGAATCCGTTAACACCAGCCAAAAAACACCAAAAAAAAATTAGATACTCCCCTCCTGTCCCGCGGCAAGGACCGCGGCTCCAACCGCCTGCTCCGTCCAGCAGGAGCAAGGAAAGACTCTCCTTGCATAACACTACGCTGACTGGCCGGATCTCGTGAGGCGAGATCCGGCAGGTCATGTGACTGCGGCATCTGGCTCAATGGAGTCCTAGGGACTCCAGCGAGTGGATGCTCGCGGCTGTGCTCAGCGCTGCCTTGAGCATCCAGGGGCGTAGCGCTCACTACCAATGCAGGCAGCATTTTTTGCGCATGCATTGTAATCCCCCATTAAAACAGGGGCGGTACGGGGAAAACTGCAGGTGCAGTTTTTTCTCCCTAATGCTCCCATTTTAACACAGAGATTGTAATTTAGCCCTATATCTCTCTTCTCTCTGAGGTACTGGATATTGGGAGGAAGTGCTGACCTACAAACACATTTGGATTCAAGTACTTGTCAGATCTGTTGCTCTGGGCAGAATATGTTCTAAATAATGCTATAAATGAAACTATGGGTCATTACCCATTTTACATGGAGTTGGGAGGGCTGGAGGGCCAAACCCTATCTCATTTCTGAACTCAAAGTGTGCCTGCCTTGAATGACCACTTACAGTCAGGGGCGGACTGACAACTAATGGGGCCCCGGACAATAGGAGGTCATGGGGCTCCCTTGTTCTGCACCCACAAAAAACACCCCCTACAACGCAACACCCACATGTACATTATTGTGCTAAAGAATTAATTTCTGAACTCCTAAAAATAACCTTTTTGAAAATCCACTTGGACCCAGCAGCGAATTGTGCCCCCCCCTCCATACTTACAGATGGCCACCGCACTGCTGCAGCAGCCATCATCCACTCATGGAAGCTTAGGCTACACCCCGGCACAGAAAGTCCCTGTGGAAAATGAGGGAAACCGCCGATCACTTTAACAGATATTGTACAATCCTGACACACTGCACATTACAGAGCTCCACAGAAATAAAATCCACAGTAATGTGCAGCTCACACATGGATATATATTGCCCCAGCAGCTCAAACATGGATATATACTGCCCCCAGTAGCTCAAGCATGGATAAATACTGCCCCAGTAGCTCAAACATGGATATATATTGCCCCCAGTAGCTCAAGCATGGATAAATACTGCCCCCAGCACCTCAAACATAGATATATTCATGTTTGAGCTACTGGGGGCAATATATATTTGCCCCCAGTAGCTCAAACATGGATAAATAATGCCCCCAGCAGCTCAAACATGAATATATATTGCCCCCAGTAGCTCAAACATGAATATATTTGGCCCCAGTAACTCAAACATGGATAAATACTGCCCCCAGCAGCTCAAACATGAATATATTTGCCCCCAGTAGCTCAAACATGGATATATATTGCCCCAGTAGCTCAAACATGGATATATATTGCCCCAGTAGCTCAAACATAATTATATTTGCCCTCAGTAGCTCAAACATAATTATATTTGCCGCCAGTAGCTCAAACATAATTATATTTGCCCCCAGTAGCTCAAACATAATTATATTTGCCCCCAGTAGCTCAAACATGAATATATTTGCAAATAGAAAACTAAACCGTGAAGCGCCCACCAGAAGAGTGACTAATCACATCCGCTACATGTTGTATACGGAGGTTCCTCTAAAGCCCTGATATAACAAATGGAAAATATAAACAACTGAGCACCAATCTAGGACTGGTAAACGTGACTAGGCACCACACATGTCCATCAGTGTTTCTTCTTAACTCTTCCAGAATTCACTCCTTATATGTAGATCAGATACGCTATAAGAAAAGAAAGGCCACAGATTGCGCAATAGGTAAATTCAGCAAAAAAAAAGGAAGTATAAGGCTGATTTCCAACTCACATTTTTCTGAGCCTAACCCAGGCTCTAGGATGAATAATGCTATGGGTCTTTAGATATGTTCAGGCGCCCATTTAGCCCAGATGTATTCGTTGTCTTCAACCGATTTCCCCTGCAGTGGGTAACAAAAAAATACCAGGGCACTCCTAGTGTAATACCATAGGGTATAATCAAGGTGGATATGTGCTGACGTAACAATCACGTATTATTGAGCCGCAATTGGCTCCAAGGATGACGCATAGGAATTGTAAGGCAATTCCGAGAACTTTCTTTAGAAGCAATTTCCAGGAAGCAGCAGTAGTTTAAAATACATTTAATACATATATAAATTAAAACGATATTACCAGAACGTGTTTCGCCCCCATAGAGCTTCTTCAGCTGGTATCACTAGTCTCGTGTCTGCTGCTTCCTTATATAATGTCCAAATAGTCCCAATAAATCCTTTAATGAGTCAATTAAAAGCAAATTAAAATAATTTAAAACATATGCGAGCCGATCGTTAATCCGCCATCTTTGCGCCTAGCACATTTTCGCCGCTTACCACCCTGACACGCGGAAGTAAAGGTCATGATAAATAGAGGCACTTCGGCCGCGTCCGCCATCTTGGTGTCTTATAACTACCATGATGTTTCGCATCCTTGAGTTAGCGCCACCATCTTGGCGCTTGCGTGCTGGGTATTATTGCGGCTCAATAATATGTGAGTGTTACGTCAGCACATATCCACCTTGATTATACCCTATGGTATTACACTAGGGGAGTGCCCTGGTATTTTTTTGATACCCACTGCAGGGGAAATCGGTTGAAGACAACGAATACATGTGGGGTAAATGGGTGCCTGAACATATCTAAAGACCCATAACGTTATTCATCCTAGAGCCTGGGTTAGGCTCAGACAAATGTGAGTTGGACATCTGCCTTATACTTCCTTTTCTTTTTGCTGAATTTACGTAATGCGCAATCTGTGGCCTTTCTTCTCATAGTGTATCTGATCTACATATAAGGAGTGAATTCTGGAAGAGTTAAGAAGAAACACTGATGGACATGTGTGGTGCCTAATCACGTTTACCAGTCCTAGATTGGCGCTCCGTCGTTTATATTTTCCAGGAATATATTTGCCCCCAATAGCTCAAACATGGATATATATTGCCCCCCCTCCTCCCCGTTGCTCACCGGCTCTGAGGGCCCGCGGGTCGGTATGGGCCCGGTTTGGGGCGACACAGTGGGCCCCCGCCGGTTTCCCTTTGATGATAAGTGCACTTAACAGGCAGCCAGCGGCGCACTCTGTAAATGCCGCAGTGGCGCCTGCATCCCAGTCTAAAACTGGAGCAGGCACGTCACGTGAGGGGGTGGCACAGGCGCCACCGCGGCGCTTACAGAGTGCGCCACTTGCTGCCTGTTAAGTGCGCTGATCAGAGGGAAACCGGCGGGGCCCACTGTGTCACCCCAAACTGGGCCCCTACTGACCCGCGGGCCCTCGGGCAGTGCCCGAGTGCCCGATGGGTCAGTCCGCCCCTGCTTAACATCATTGCAAGAGACCTGATGAACTGTGAAGTCTGTCATGGAAAGAATACTGCTGCCCAGACACAAAGCTGATAAACACAGATTTCGTGCACCTACGTACAATGTAGGGGACAAAATATGGCTTTCCACTGTTATATAGGTCCATATAAAGTACTGTGCCGCATTAACCCTGTATCTTACACTCTCTCTCATTGCCTAGACACATGCGCATTCCTAATGTGTTTCATGTCAGTTTATTGAAACTTTTTTTATGTCCTCAATATCTGTATTTCTGCAACCACCCGTGTGTGACTTTGGCTTCGTTCTAGATATTCTCCTGTCTGTTTCCTGGAATCTGTATTTGTGTATACCTGTCTATGTCTTATGTTCTGGTTTATGTTGTACTTACCCAGCAGTAAAGTATGGTAGTTGTAGAGGCCAACTAGAAAGGACCTCAGTTCAGGGCTAGGGATTCTGGTTGGTTGCTGTGCATTTATTCTGTACCTTCTGTGTGTTTACATATTCATGTCAGTTCTTGTGTTTACCCTCAGCCCTGTAACCTGCTTTAGTTCAGAAATCATACCCAATACAGGGCTCCCCCTTGTGTCTGTCTACTGCACTCTTGTTTCTGAGTATAGCTCTATGCGTGCTGGATCTGGCATAATGCAACAAGCCGCAAACCTGCCTCAAGGGCTTAAATATAAACATTATAAAGGGCCTTCAAGGGCATCTGCCATAGGCCTGCGTGACAACATCTTACTGATGGCAGAGTATATTCCTGGCAAAGACAACCTGACGACAGATTGGTTCTCCAGACATTCGAGAGATGCGAGAGATTGGATGTTGGACCCGGATGTGTTTAATTGACTCGATCTCCAGGGGTCCATTTGAAGTGGATCTATTTGCCTCCAAGTTGAACCACCAATTGCCTCGCTACTTCAGTTGGCTAGTAGACCCTGGTTGCGACTTGATAGATGCCTTGTCCCAAACGTGGTCTCTGGACGGTCGATATGTTTTTTCCCTGTTTGTGATGATTAGTATTTTTCAGCCCTTCCCAAATTGTGTCTGACACTCCATCACTTTGCCCTATGCTCGGCGACTACTGGTCATCTTCTCATTTCATTCATCAAGCCTTACAAACCAGTTTCTTCTGCTTCTGTTGAACATTGGGTTTGTTGGCTTATGTACTTGATGGGGACTGACCACAGCTTTGGTGCGCATTCTGTCCACGGAGCAGTAGCTTCTACAGTGGCGGATTCTGGGTTTCTTTGTCAAACATACTCTCTGCAGCAGATTGGTCCCAGGTCTCCACCTTCCATCCCTTCTATTACCGCCCAACTCCCCCTGTTGCTTTTGACTTAGTGGTAAGAACATTATATGAAACATCCTGTATTGTGGTAAAATTAGAAATCATTCAGATTGGTTCCAGGTCTCCACCTTCCATTACCACCCAACAACCATTAATTTTGGCTTAGTGTTAACAAAGCAAATACCTCCTGTCCTGTGGTAAAATTAGAGATTATTGAAGCCTTGGTGACTAAATAATATAAATTTTAAAAGAGGACAGGAGGAAAATATTTTACCGCCCTTTTATCCCTCTCGTCTGTTTGTTCTGAGGATTGTTTTTTCTGTTTTAGATCTAATAAACTTGGTTGTCTCAGTCATTATATCTGTTAATGGAATGCCACCATTCTTTTGTGTTCATATTTAGTCGCTTATTCAGTTCTGCAAAGTGTAATTCCTATGATGTTGATAGTGGTAATTGATTAATTGGGGCTTGTCATGGTTTCTTTAGGATTACTTAACCTGTATCCTTAATATTTTCATCTAATATTGTGCTTATATTTGCGACACCTAGTTGTGGTTCTAGTCTTTATCACATTCTTTCTGGTTTTTCCTAGTGTTATCATTCTGGACTCGGTCCACCATGACATGGTCGATTGAATCTTTTGTTTCTGGTTCCTACATTTTAAAGTTCATCGTTCTTCAGTTTGCCAAGTTCTACAGATACGGTATTTGCAAGAAAGAGGAAGTAGGGAAGCTCAGATCATCTATTATACCACTCTGCATTCTGATTATCTGTTTTGTTTCTGATTACTTTTTTCTTGTTCCTGAGAGGTTTGCAGTAAAGAAAGGCTGATTCCACACCTTTTTCATGATCACTGAAACTCCACCAGGTGAGATCTTGCATGAAGCCCCAGACCAAGGGAGACTGACATTTATTTTGTGTTTCTTCCATTTGAAAATGTCACTTTCTCACCAAGCTGCTTGGCGATGGTCTTGTAGCCCATTCCAGCCTTGTGTAGGTCTATCTTTTCCCTGAAATCCAGCTCTTTGGTCTTGACCATGGCGGAGAGTTTGGAATCTGATTGATTGCTTTTGTGGACAAGTTTCTTTTATACAGGTAACAAACTGAGATTAGGAACACTCTCTTTAAGGCTGGGGTCAGACAAGTGCACTATGTGTGCCCGTACTGACGTGCCGTCCGGCGTCCGTCGCAGTGTTGTGACGCTGTGATGGGGCCGGTCACACACTGTTGCGTGCGCACGAATTGCATTCGCAACAGTGGCCAAGCTGTGTCCGTACAGTAGGGATGTGCGTTTCGGGTTTCAGAATTTTCACGAAACTTCCCGATTCGTGTTTTCGGATGCGGCCGATTTTCCGAAAATTTTTAGATCCGAAAATGGCAGATCCGAAAAGTTTTCTGAGCCGAAACGACATATTTTCGAATGTACTTGAAATGTGTCAAATTGAAATTTATTGCTTTGAAACGAGGAGAACAGTCGTTCCGAAAAAACGAAAATTTTCGAAAATACAAAAAGTCGATACAAAAAACGAGCTAAGTGAAACGAAAATACGAAAAATGGTCGAAATTCTGAAAAAAAATGTACACGAAAAACGAGTCGAGCCGAACCGAATCGAAACAGAAATCGGTCGAAACGAGCCGAATCAAAGTTTAAAAATTCGAAAAATCGGATCGAACCGAAAAAAAAAATCGGTGCACAAGCCTACCGTGCAGCAAGACTCCCCTTCAAAGCGCTAGGATGTGCGTTGATGGGGCTACAAAACATAGGAGGATCGAGCCTTGCAGTGCTGAGCGCACTAACTGACTGCACTCAACGGAGGCGGCCAGACTGGCGTCAGATGGAAGGAACGTCCACTCACAAGGACATTCCTTCCTCTCTTCAAAACACTGACACGTCAGTCTCTGAGGCTGAATTTTCTGCAAACGTTGACTCTGCTTCTTTTGCAGTTACAAGTAGCTGGGGCTCTGGGTGGTCTTGACCCACTGTGTTATCCATCCTGAGATGACGACGATTTCTCCTGTACTTTCTGCCATCTGGACTTTCAACTACATAAGACCTTGGCTCAGTACCAACAGATGATATCTTTGCAGGCTGCCAACCTGCCGTGGTCTCCATACGGACTGCTTCCCCTTTTTGGAAGGGCGGTAGTGATTTGGCACCATGATCATAGTACACTTTCTGCCTGCGCTGTAATTCCCTCCATTTTTTGTGTGCGTGCTTCGGGATCTGTGGCTGTAATGCAGAGGCCACAACAGGTAATTTGGTCCTCTGTACCCGGCCCATTAAAAAAGTTGTGCTGGAGAGTAGGCCATACCAGTAACTGGGGAGTTGCGCAGCTCCAGAAGCCCTATATGGAGGATCTTCCCGATTCCCATGCCTTTTGGAGCATTAGCTTGATGGTTTTTACAGTTCGTTCTGTCAGTCCATTCGATTGGGGGTAGCCAGGACTAGAATGAGTAAACTTTATACCCATTGGGCAGCAAAGTCCTTCACCTCAGCACATGCAAAGGGTACATGGTCGCAGATGATTTCTGTTGGGATGCCATGTCTACTAAAGGTTGCTTTCAGTTTGCCAATCACTGTCTTTGCAGATTTATCAGACAGTTTTAACACTTCGGGGTACTTGGAGAAATAGTCCACTATCACAAGGAATGAGCACCCATTCCACTCAAATGTCCATTGCCAGCTTTTGCCAAAGAAGGTGAGGAATTTTGTGTGAGAGTAATGGCTCTTTTTGATTCGCTGGCTGGTGACTAGCACAAATATTGCAGGTCTCTCTACTATCTGTTGTATGTCCCTGGACATGCCGGGCCAGAACAGGATCATCCGAGCCCGCATTTTGGTCCTCTGTATTCCTTGATGGCACTCATGTAGTCTTTCCAGAATTTTTCTGCGAGCATTCTGAGGTACCACAATCTTGTCACCGAGCAATAGGAGACCATCCTCTATGCGGAGCAAATCCTTGCATTGCCAATAGGGGTGTAGATTACGATGAAGTTGCTTTTTTCTCAGTGGCCAACTGTGAGATAAAACTTGTTTAATGGTAGATAAGGTTTTATCTTCTGCTGTGGAAGTCTGTAAATGAGATAACATATCAGCCCCAATAGACTCTGATGCTGACAGAGTATAAACAACCCTCTCTGTTGACAGCATGTACTCTTCTTGTTCCAGTGGATCCACAGTGGCCCTCAAAAGGGTATCCGAAATATGCATGTCACGTCCAGGAGTGTATACGATCGGTAGGTCATATCATTGCAGTTGTAAGAGCATACGTTGGAATCTCGCTGGTGCTTTGCATAATGGTTTAGTCAGAATTGCTTCAAGAGGCTTGTGGCCAGACTGGACTGTGACGGTTTTCCAAATATAAACTGGTGGAACATTTTTTTTGCATATACAACGGCCAGTAGTTCTTTTTCTATCTGTGCATAGTTCTGCTCTGTGGTAGTCATGGCTCTCGATGCATACGCAATGGGACAGTTATCCTGAAGTAAGCATGCCTGATTTAGAGGCATCTGCCTGAATCACCACTGCCCTTGTGGGGTCACAAAATCTCAATACTGGAGCCTCAATCAGCGCCTGTTTTAAAGACTGTATTGCTTTAGCATGCTCTGGGCCCCACTACCAAATTATATCTTTGCAAAGTAGCTTTCTCAGTGGTGCTGTAATCTCCACCTCCTCAGGTATGTATTGTGCAAGATACTGGATCATGCCCAAAAATCTCTGTAGTCTTTTTTGTCCTCAGGGCCAGGCATTTTGCTAATCGCATTGACCTTCTCCATATCGGGTTGAACTCCTACAGGGGTGATATCGTATCCCATATACCGGACTTCTGATACTTTGAATTGGATTTTGTCTGGATTGAACTTGATGTTCTCCTCTAATGCTCAGTTCAATACCTGGATTAAAATCCGATCATGTTCCTCATGCGATGTTGCAGCAATAATCATATCATCAGCTATGATATGCACACCTGGGATGTCCCCAAAAATCTCCATATTCTTCACCTGAAACACTTCACTAGCTGACTTTATTCCAAATGGCATCCTGCAAAATCTAAAGCACCCCCATGGGGAGTTAAAAGTACACAGTTCTGACGACTCTCTGTCTAATTTAACTTGCCAGTAACCGTCTTTTTCATCAAGGATGGTGAATATGGTTTTGCCAGCAAGCGGACTCTGTACATCCTCTGCGGTGGGGATATTGAAGTGGTGACGCTTTATAGCCTTGTTGAGGTCACGGGGGTCTAAACATACCCTCAGAGTGCCATTCTTTTCTGTAACCACAAGGCTGTTCACCCACTCAGTGGGACTATGTACTCTAGCAATGAGCTGATCTTTTTCTAATTGCATGAGAGTCTCTTTAAGTTTTCCCAGAATTGATAATGGAATTTTCCTGCAGCTGTGTACAACTGGAGCAACACTCGGTTCCAAGTAGATGTGGTATGGTTCTTTAAATTGACCAATTCCCTGAAATACCTCACGGTAACACTTCAGCAGATCATCTTTCGTACTGAGGGTTTGTGTAGACACTGTGTGGACTTTACAAAGTAAATCCAATTCCTGACATGCTGCTTTTCCTAGTAATGTAATTTAGGAACATTGTGTAATAAAGAATTCCAGCTCTGCTGTATGTGTGAGAGTAGCTGCAGTCAGAGACACAATCCTTCTGGGCAGATTCTCGATCCTCCATTAGGCGACTAGAGTAGCGTTAGTATTTCTGAAAAGAAAAAACACTTCCAGGCGCATCTTACTAAAATTTCCACTTTTTTTAAAACCAAAAATGGCCAATGTGCAAACATCTAATGAATTAATATTTAAACAAAACAGTGGTTATATTATAATGATAAATGTGTATAACTTAAGAAATACTTATATTTCAGTGGTGTTTCTATTTTTTCCCCTCTCTCAGCATGGGGTCCTGCGATATAGCTGTTCGGTATCCCAAGAAAAAAAGGAAGGGGGAGGGTATTTCTCCACTTGATTTAAAAAAAGGCAGCAGAACGGCAGATAATTCAATTAAAATGCATTTATTAATCAATAAAAAGGTAGACCTTCAACTATAAAATGAATTGTTAAAGTACTAATTAAGTAGGATCAACAAAAACGCGCTTTCACCAATAGGCTTCATCAGTTGTTATCCTTTCTGAAAGATCAGTCTGTGCAAGAAGTGCAAAAAGTCCAAAAACTAGGAGGTTTCTGAGACTTGTAATCTGTGGCTTCTCACTGCCACCCATCAAGGGGTCACACTGATTTATAGGAGGTTTCTGAGATTTTTAATTTGGGTCTTCTCACTGCCACCCATCAGGGGGTCCCACATACTTCTAGTAGATTTATTCGAATTGTAATTTGTGTCTCCTCACTGCCAGCTATCAGGGGTCACACTGATTTATAGGAGGTTTCTGAGATTTGTAATCTGTGGTTTCTCACTGCCACCCATCAAGGGGTCTCACTGATTTATAGGAGGTTTCTGAGATTTGTAATCTGTGTCTTGTCACTGGCTGACAGCTATTAGGGTGTCTCACTGAGTTATACCAGAGTTCTGTAAATCTTCATACCAGAGTTGAATCAGAGTTCTGTATATATTTAATCTATATATCACTCATCATGTCTGAAAGAACAAAAAAGGACAGGCAGACGCTCCCAGACACAGATAAGAGGGCAAACAGCCCCTGTGTCGGGAGGCTGTGCCTCTGGTCATGGTGGACATGGTGCATCCTCTGCAGGGGCACGTTTGTCCTTTCTAACTGGTTCTGGCCGTCTTAAGCAGCACCAACATACAGAGGATTTGGTGGATTGGCTAACCAGGCCATCCTCATCCTCCGAGTCCTCTGCCAGCCAGGCTTGTAGTACTTTACAGTCCACCTCAGCTGCCAAAACATCTAATGCAGCCTCCATGTCCACAGCTACTCCTGCCGTAGCCTCGCTATCACACACGGAGGAGTCAGCTGAATTGTTTGACTACAATGACAGTGACATGCTGCATGTGGATGTGCAGCAACTCCAGTGCTCTGATTCAAACTCTGAGGTTGAGGAAGGGAGTATAATCAACCTAGAGGAAGGGGGTGCCAGTGATGACACACAAATAACTGGCACTCATGTTGCCCCAGCAGCTGCAGCATACTGCCAAGTTGGCTCCAGTGACGAGGAGATAGGGGTGAATATGACATTGATGAGGTCACTGACTCCACCTGGGTGCCAGATCGAACAGAGGAATCAAGTGAAGAGGAGGGGGAGGAGGAGGAGGCACAGCAAACACGAGGCACAACATCCTCTATGACCAACCGTAGCACTAGCCAGTCCAAGGCATCAGATGTCAGAGCGCTGTTGTCTCAAAGCACACACGCAGGAACTCTGCTGTCTGCTGGGAGTTCTTTAAGAAATGTGCAGCAGACCCCACCGTTGCTATTTGTAATCTATGTCAGATGAGGCTTAAGCGTGGGAAAGACACCGGACACTTGGGTACCAAGTGCTTGAGGCAACATATGACCTCCTACCACACATCCCATTGGCGCAAAACTTTGCATAGGTCCTCCTCCTCCTCATCTGTCTCTAGCCCCACTGTATGAGAAAAGGCAAATGCCGCAATCTCCACCAGGAGGGAGCCCAGACTTCAGACCTCGCGAGATCACCACCGAAGGGACGCCGCAGGTCCCATAGACAGTAGACACAGGAAAGGTGGGATCTTCAAGTGAGGCAAAAGAAATTTTATTCGGGTACAGCAGGTCTGCTGTACCCGAATAAAATTTCTTTTGCCTCACTTGAAGATCCCACCTTTCCTGTGTCTAGCCCCACTGTATGTCCTGCCATGTCATTGCCTACAACCTCCACTGACAGGGATGATGCTACAGTAATGGATGTACCAGCTCCTTCCTCACAATGTGACAGCATCCCATCAGCTGAAGATTTACGCAGTCAGATTACATTGCCGCAGCTGCTGTAGCGTAAGAAAAAATATAGTCCCAACCATCCCCAAGCACAGCGTCTAAATGCCAGTTTAGCAAAATTACTCACATTGCAGCTGCTGCCTTTCCAGCTGGTGGACTCTGCTCCCTTCCGTGAATTTGCTGAATGTGCTGTACCACAGCGGCAGGTTCCAAAACGCCATTACTTTTTACGCAAGGCCATTCCAGCACTATACCAGCACATGGAAGACAATGTTATCCAGTCATTGGGAAAGGCAGTCAGCAACAAGGTGCATGTGACTTTAGACACGTGGTCCAGCAAGCATGGGCAGGGTCGTTACATTTCCTTCATGGCACACTGGGTAACTCTGATTGCAGCTGGGAGGGATCCAAGACGGGGCTCTGTGCTGGAGCTTGTTCATCCACCACGCCTCCAGAAAGCTGCTTGTATGAGGTCTGTCTGCTCCACCACCACCACCTCTCCCTCTCTCTCCTCCTCCTCCTTCTGTGTCTCTGGCGAAGTGGCAGTTAAACCGACGCCTGACAGGGTCTACGCAACGGCTCAAGCAAAAAGAAGCCATACTGTGCTTGAGCTGGTTTGTTTAGGGGACCGGAGCCACACCGGGCCAGAAATTCTGTCAGCTCTGCAGGGCCAGGTGCAGAGGTGGTTAACACAACGCCAGCTTCAGCTGGGAATGATCGTCTGTGATAATGGCAGCAACCTTCTCTCCACCCTACGCAAGAGTAAATTGACGCATGTACCATGCCTAGCACACGTCCTAAATCTAGTGGTACAGCGTTTCCTAACCAAGTACCCAGGGCTGGCAGAGCTTCTCAGCCAGGCCAGAAAAGTCTGCAGCCACTTCAGACGGTCATTCCCAGCAAGCGTTCACCTGGCATAAATTCAAAGAGAATTCCACCTTCCCACAAACCGTCTGATCTGTGACATGCCCACCAGGTGGAACTCGACATTAGCAATGCTGCAGTGTCTGCACAAGCAGCAGAGGGCCATCAATGAGTACCTGTGTGAGTATGGCACAAGGACAGGTTCAGGTCAACTTGTTTCCCCCCCCCTGCAGTGGCTGATGATCAAGGATGCATGTACTGTACTGTCACCATTTGAGGAGGCAACAAGGATGGTGAGCAGGGACAGTGCATGCATCAGTGACACAATTCCTATAGTGTTCCTGCTGGAGCACACTCTGCGGGGAATCATAGATGTGGCTCTAGAGGCAGAGCAGCAGGAGGAAGAGGAGGCCTTCCCTAGCTCTGAAGGCCCCAGTCTTTCCGCAGACAGCATTCCAGCGGGTCCTACTCAGATCAGACAGGAGGAAAAGGAGGAGGAATATTTAAGTAGTGGGGGCATTTAAGGTGGGGATTCCTCAAGGGAGGGTTTTGTGTGCCCAGAAACACAAGGGCTAGTGCGTGGCTGGGAGGAGGAAGTGCACGATACGGTCATCCTCATTGACCAGGAAGACTCGGAAGCTAATGCCACCTCCAACCTACGCTGCATGGGCTCCCTAATTATGCAAAGCCTGCTAAAGGACCCCAGGATTCGTGCTATCAAGGAGAGGGATCATTACTGGTTGGCAACCCTTCTTGATCCACGATACAAGGGTAAAGTTGCAGAGCTCATCCTGCCCGCACAGAGGGAGCACAGGATGAAAAAACTTGAGGACGCTCTAAAGCAACGCTTGTGTAACACCTTTCCAGGCACTGGTAGGTTACCAAGTGATGACCGGTGCTTCTGAGCCTGCGGATGACCAGAGGAATAGTGGTGAAGACCAGGGCCGCTTGACTGATGCATTTTTAAATTTTTTTAGTCAACGACTCCCAGGGACGTCAAATGTAGGCACCCATTGCCAGCGTCTTCACCATATGGTGCAGGACTACCTAGGGGCAAGGGCAGACCTGGATACCTTTCCAGCAGATGATCCACTGGCTTACTGGGTGTTGAGATTGGATCACTGGCCAGAATTTAGCCTATGCAGCTACTAGGTTGCCCTTCATCTAGCGTGCTTTCTGAAAGGACGTTCAATGCCACTGGAGGTTTTGTCACAGACAAAAGAGTGCGTCTGTCCACCGACTCTGTAGACCGGCTGACATTTATAAAAATGAATCAGTCCTGGATCAGCAGTTATCAATCCCCTGATGCTGACGGAACGGAATAGATCGGGGATGTCTTCTGCATTCACAAAACCTCCAGCACTGAACTCTTCCACAATACCACAACAGGGTTACGGTGTGAATGCACTTGCTGCCATGAAAGGCACAATATTTGGCTGCACTGATGCCTGTGCCACATCTATATCATTTTATTTTTTTGAGCCGCAGGGTCCAACCCTGCACTCTTCCACAATACTACAGAGGGGTTACTGTATGAATGCACTTGCTGGCCTGGCACCAAAAGCACAATATCTGGGTGCACTGAAGCCTTTACCAGATGCATATCTTTTTAATATAGGACCACATGGTCCACCCCTGCATTCTTCCACAATACCACAGAGGAGTTACTGTATGATAGCACTTGCAGGCCTGGCACCAAAAGCACAATATTTGGGTGCACTGCCACTGACGCCTGTCTCAGATTCATATCCTCAGAGGGGTTACGGTGTGATGGCACTGTTGCCGACGCTAAAGGCCCAATTTTAAAGCACCTATTGTTACTTTCATCCAAAGCCTGCATAAGTTTCACAATAATTTAGCCAAAAAAATAACTAAACTTTTTCTGCGTGTTCGAAAATGTCTTCTCTTTTCATACAGACTGCCGCCCCAAGCAGTTGTTTATGGATAGATTAAAGGAAAAGCATTTACAGTCTTTTGAAACGTCATTTTTTTGTTTTTAAGTGTTTCTATACATCCTAGAAATCCGCCACTTCACGGGCAGGTTATGGGGACCTCCTAGGCACGATATTTGAAGGAATTTTTCGTTTTTATTTTTAACCCTTATTTCATGGAAAACTCACTGTCCCTGTAAAAACGTTTTTTTTTAAACTTTTTGTCTTGTTTCCTGTCCCCCAGGGCACTACCCGGACCCCCATACACCTTTTATGGCAAATATCTAGCATTTATCTAGCCTCCTCTTGGAGGGCGCTCTAAAAACCGAATTTTCAGCCCCATTGACTTGTATTGAGTTCGGGTTCGGATTCGAACATTTGGAAAGTTCGGATTCGAATACGAACCGAACTCGGGCGTGTTCGGCTCATCCCTAGGCTGTGACTCCTGTCTTGTCCCTCAACCTGAACAAGTCCCTCGGCTGGATGAGCCAGGTCTGGCACCCTCACTCTCCCCACTGTCACTCCTACACCTCCTCTCCCCCTCACTCCTCCTCTCCCCCTCACTCCTCCTCTCCCCCTCACTTCTCCTCTCCCCCTCACTCCTCCTCTCGTGTCCCTCTCAGGATTCTGGTCCCAGTCACTCTTCTGCTTCCACTGCCCACTTTACCTCTCCCCTCACCACTACGTCTACTCTCTCCATTCCTCCGCTCCCCCTCAGCACGTCTCCTCTTCCCACTCCTCCACTCCCCCTCAGCAGTTTCCTCTCCCCACTCCTCTTCCACTCATCAGTCACCTATCTCTAGTCCTGCGCACCCCCTCAGCACATCTATTATTATTCTTTATTTATAAAGCGCCAGCATATTCCGCAGCACTGTACAATAAGCACAGTATAGACAGGGTCACAATACATTGAACAACATTTGACAAACAGTACAGGAGGAGATGAGGGCCCTATTCCCGTAGGAACTCACAATCTGGGAGGGTTGGGGTTGGAAACAGGAGGAGAGGACTGTAAGGTGAGAGTGATTGATGGTTGCGTCAGTGAGTTGGGTGGTAGGCTTCCCTAAATAGGAACGTTTTAAGGGAGCGTTTGAAGGAAGAGAAGTTAGGGGAAAGTCTGACAGTACGAGGGAGAGCGTTCCAGAGAGTGGGGGCTGCGCGTGAGAAATCCTGCAGTCTATCATGGGAAGAGGTGATGCGGGGAGAAGCTAGTCGCAGGTTACTGTTTGACCTTAGGGAGCGGGCTGGGGTGTATTTGGTGATTAGTGAGGACAGGTAGTGGGGAGCTGAGTTAGTGAGGGTTTTGTAGGTAAGGATAAGGATTTTGAACTTAATTCTGCAGTGGATGGGAAGCCAGTGAAGGGACTCGCAGAGGGGAGCGGCAGAGACAGAGCGGCAGGTGAGGTGAATTAGCCTGGCGGAGGCGTTCAGGATGGATTGTAGGGGGGAGAGGCGGGACAGAGGGAGGCCAGATAAGAGATTATTGCAATAGTCGAGTCGGGAGATTACCAGGGCGTGTATGAGTTGTTTTGTGGTGACAGCGGTAAGAATGGCCGAATTCTGGAAATATTACGCAGTTGGTATCGGCAGGAGGAGGAAAGAGACTTGATGTGGGGGATGAAGGAAAGAGCAGAGTCAAGTGTAACTCCAAGACAGCGAACTTGGTTTGATGGGGAAATGGTGATACCCTCCACCGTGATAGAGAAGTCAGGAGGTGGGGAGGCATTGGAGGGAGGAATAAGTAGGAGTTCAGTCTTTGACATGTTGATCTTTAGGTGGTGGAGGCCATCCAGGAGGAGATGCCAGATAAACAGTCACTGACTTTTGAAAGGACAGGGGAGAAGATCAGGGGTAGAGAGGTAGATCTGAGTGTCATCAGCGTAGAGTGGTAATTGAAGCCAAAGCTGTTGATGATTTTGCCCAGGGAGGAGGTGTAGATGGAAAAGAGCAGAGGACCAAGGACAGAGCCTTGAGGTACACCAACAGATAGAGGCAATGAGGAGGAGGAGTTTCCAGCAAAGGACACACAGAAGGACCTGTTGGATAAATAGGATTCGACCCAAGCGAGTGCAGTGTCACCGAGACCCAGAGAGTTGAGGGTCTGTAGAAGGAGGGGGTGGTCAACAGTGTCAAAAGCAGCCGAGAGGTCGAGCAGGATGAGAATAGAATAGTGGCCGTGTTTTTTAGCAGTTAGGAGGTCGTTGGTGACTTTGGTGAGGGCAGTTTCAGTTGAGTGTAGGGGACGAAGCCAGATTGCAGGGGGTCAAGTAGGGAATTGGAGGACAGGAAGAGGGAGAGGCGGTTGAAGACTAGTTTTTCTAAGAGCTTTGATGTGAGGGGAAGCAGGGATACAGGGCGGTAGTTGGATGGAGAGTTGGGATCGAGGGATGGTTTCTTTAGTAAAGGTGTAACTAGCGTGTGTTTGAAGGCGGATGGGAAGGAGCCAGTGGAGAGAGATAGGTTGAAGATGTGTGTGAGAGCAGGTGAGAGGAGGAGAGGGGAGGAATTAGATGTGAGGGAATGGGGTCGAGCGGGCATATGGTGAGATGTGAGGAGGACAATAAGGAATTGACTTCCTCCTCAGTGGCTGGGAGGAAGCGACAGAGGGTGGCAGAGGGGACCTCTGGGAGTGGAGGTGGCAGATAACTATCTTGTGTTGGGATGTTGCTTCTGATATTTAGAGTTTTACTGAGGAAGTAGTCTGCCAGGTCTTGAGCGCTGAAGGCAGCTGTGGGGGAGGTGCAGGTGGGTAGAGGATGGTGTTGAAGGTGGACCAGAGCCGTTTAGGGTTGGAGGACAGCGTAGATATAAGAGATGAGAAGAAGGATTGTTTGGCCAAATGGAGGGCAGAGGTGTATGACCGGAGAATAAACTTGAAGTGAACAAAATCAGCTTCAGAGCGGGATTTTCTCAGGCACGCTCTGCAGTGCGGGAGCATCTTTGCAGGTAGCGTGTCTGGAGGGTGTGCCAGGGCTGAAGCTGGCGGCATGGGCCTTACAGAGTCGAAGAGGAGCAAGAGCGTCTAGAGAGAGATAAGAGTAGTGTTGTAGTGATTAGTGGCAGCATCAGGGCAGGTGAAGGATGAGGTATGAGGGAGGTGGTGAAGTAGGTTGGAGAATTGATGGGGGTCCACAGCATGTAGATTTCTGCGAGTGTGTGTGCGGGGTGTGGGAGCAGGGTGTTTAGGAAGTCCAGATAGGTTGAAAGAGAGAAGGTGGTGGTCAGAGATGGGGAAAGGGCGACAGTTGAACTCAGAAATGGAGCAGAGGTTGAAAAGACAAGGTCAATAGCGTGACCATCGCGGTGGGTAGGGAGGAGGGAGGATTGTGTGAGTCCAAGGGAGGACGTGAGTGAAAGAAGTTTGGAGGCAGCAGGGGCGGAAGGATCATCAATGGGAATGTTGAAGTCCCTGAGAATTAGGCATGGAAGATTAGAAGACAGGAAGTGACAAAGCCAGGTAGCAAAGTGGTCAAAGAACTGGAGGTTGGTCCCGGTGGGCGGTAGATGACTGCCACCCTGAGAGCCAGAGGAGAGAACAGGCGGATGCAGTGTGTCTCGAAGGAGGAGAAGGAGAGGGATGGGGGTGGAGGAGATGCTGGTAGGTGCAGGTGGGAGAGAGCAGGATTCCGACCCCGCCACCATTTCTCTCACCCGGTCTGGGGGTATGGCTCAAGTGTAGACCTCCATGTGAGAGAGCAGCAACGGAGGCCGTGTCAGAGGGAGTTAGCCAGGTTTCAGTTAAAGCTAGGAGGTTGAAGGAGTTTGAAAGGAAGAGGTCATGGACGGCTGTGAGTTTGTTGCACACAGAGCGAGCGTTCCAGAGGGCGCAAGAGAAGAGGACAGGCGCTGAGGGATTATGGGAATGAGGTTGCTGGCTTGCAGGGAGGTGATTTATGTGCGATGGAGATAGGATGAGAGGGAAGTATTGGATGTGTTGTGGGGCCAGGGTTAGGGGATATGTCACCTGAATAGAGTAACAGCAGGAGGGTGAGAAAGAGAAGGTGGGAATGGGATTTGTGGGAGTGATTGGCAGCACGAGAGTTAGAGGGAGACCATGTTCTGAGGAAACAAAGGAGCTCATGCGAGGCCATCATGTGTGACGAGAGGAGGGAGGGAGAGATGCAGATAGTGTCGGGGTCGGTGGTAGAGGGGCAGGAGTTCCATTTAAGGAGAAAGGTAGAAGTAAAGAGCAGAAGCGTGAGAGAAAGCATGATATAGATGTGCGTTTACCCAGAGTAAAATTGGGCCTTGCAGTTCCTTCCTCCAGTCCCACAACTCCAGGAATCAACTCTGAGCGTCCACTTAAGAATGCCACTTGGGGCTGTCACAAGAGCCAAGGCTCAGTGGAGCTGGTCTCTACTCTCTCCCCTGCTCCTCTCCTCCTCACCCCTATGCTCATACACCTCTCTACCTCTCCTCACTTCCTCCTCTTCCCTCCATCTCCTCTCTCAACATCCTCCATGGCAAACAGTGAGAAACAGTGACACACAGTGATGATTGTGAATTCACTAGGTTAAGGGTACAGGGTGGATACAATAGGGGGGCAAGGTAGGGGTAAAGACATTTATGTGTCTCTTAATTAAGGATATTATAGTGCTAGAAAAAGTGCAGAGATGGGCCACTAAATTAATAAGGGGAATGGACGGTATAAATTACGAGGAAAGGCTAACAAGTTTAAACTTGTTTAGTTTGGAGAAACCTATTCATTAACTATACTATACTCATTTAGACTGGACGAAAGGAAATTCAGCCTAAAGCATAGGAAGGGTTATTTTACAGTGAGAACAATAAAGCTATGGAATTCTCTGCCTGTTGAGGTGGTTGTGTCAGAGTCTGTACAGACTTTTAAAAAAACGACTGGATGACTTCCTGCAGACACAGAATTATTAAGGGTTATAATATTTAATATGTGGGTAAGCTTCTTGATCCAAGGAGAAATCTGACTGCCATTCTGGGGTCAAGAAGGAATTTTTTTCCAGTATGTTGCATATTGGCGAGCGCTTCAGACTGGGTTTTTTGCCTTCTTTTGGATCAACAGCAGTAGGTGATGTGTGAGGCTGAACCCGATGGACGCATGTCTTTTTTCAGCCTATGTAACTATGTATGTGAATAATAGTGTATAAGTGCATGTGTAACTATTTGTGATGTTTATTTCCATGTAATGATGTTTGTTTGTGATGTATGCTGAAAAGGTTAGCAGAGGTGACAGATGACAAGACTGAAAAACTCAGTCCTACGCAACTGCACTCCAACATCTCAATACTCACAAATCACCTCCAAACACCAAGGGCCCTGTGTCGGACTTGGAAAACGCAAATCACAGTCAGGGAAATTGCGCACGCAAACAATATTTATTGGCAGGGCACACGCATGGCCAGGCCATTTGATTGGGAAAAAAACGTTCTAAAGAGTGCTAGGCTGCGCTAATAGTAGCATTCAGTTAACGTTTTGCATGCATGTTAAGTTAGCACCAACTTTGCAATAGTGCCCCAGGTTTGCTAATAAAAGATTGGAATATATATTTTGAATGTTTGCATAAACCTACTTCTTACAACGGGTTTTAAAAATTTTAAAAAATGCTCAGAAGAAGGCAGAATATTGGCTTGAGACAAATGAACCCATTTGTTGTACTCACCTCTAAACATTCAGTTACTGTCACTGTGAAAAATGATTTCTCAGTTCAGTTTAGGTGAAATCAATGTCTAGCATATTGCACTCTTACATGAGAAAAGTCAAATGAATATATGGACAGTTTTAGTTAAATTTGATTTATGGCTTTTGCTTATAAAGAACTTAAATGCAACTACACAGTCAGTGAGCCAATGTACAGTATCTTTTTATTCTATTGTAGAGTTTGCAGTGTTTCTGATATGTAAATTGATACATGAAGTATTGTGTATTACTTACCATGTAAAAAAATTAACACTTAAATCTACTTTGGGAATTATGTGCCCCCTGTGGAGAAACAAAATCCACGGTCTTATCTTCTCCCCAAGCACTTTGCAGAGAGAAACAAAGCTGCAGATAGCAGCCCCAAACCACCCTGTAACAAAAAGTTACAACACATGCAGAATGCAGAATATAGGTAAAGCTCTGGCATCACTCACTGCTGTAATGAGATAAGATTTGGGGGTTATAATGACTGAACATCTCTGTACAGTACATAACCAAGGTGCTGCTGTAATTTACATATACAGGCATTGTGCCGCATACAGAGTCAAACAATATATTTATATTGTGCTGGCATTTTTTGGAAGCTGCATTGTTAATAATCTCATTGTGATCATACAAATCCCCATAAGCAGGGGATTTGACCATTTTTATTATTTATATTTATCACAGTTACTTTATGTAACAAAGGCCATTTTTATTTATTTGCAAAGTATTTTAACCCCTTCATGCTGAGACATTTTACCGCTGTGTGCTGAGCTCATTTTTACCACTTTTGCTCATCATGTTTAAATGCGATTTGAAGTCACATTTTATTATATATTGTTCTTTCCGGCAGACTCGACAGATTCATAATATAACATTTCTATATGTATACGTCATGTCCTGCCTGTATATTATAACAAAAAATGCAATAAGAATTATGCAATTGCAATTAGAATTTTTAATCATCTACAGCGTGTAAAGTGTTTTTTTTTTTTACATTTTATCACATGAGCGTTTGCGGTTATATTTTCTATGGGGTGCGCTTGTACAAAAATTAGAAATGGGAACTCAATATATTTTTTGGGGGAATTATGTGATTTTTAGCAAACGCACCCCATAGAAAAATTATATTTGTAATGTGAACAATACTGCTGCATTAATAAAAACCACACACAAAAACACTTTTTTAAAAAAAAAATTATTATTTAATTATTGTTTTTACTTTTAACATGGTAATGTTTGGTATCATTTGAAAGGCCATGCTCAGGCCTTTCGAATGACACCCTCCATGACCCCCTAGCTGCCAAGGAACCCCTTATCTCCACCAGGGGATTTCCTTAGGAAATCCCCAGGCAGCTAGGGGTTCCCCGGCTATCTGATGTCATCACGCTATGCACGATATGTCAGGAGAAGAGGGGGAATCCGAAAGTGGAGCCGCCATCCAAGATGGTGCCCCCCACTGGAGTTAGATTGCGATGTGGTGCCGAACAGTGCTGCATCGCGATCTGGCATGTAAGGGGTTAAAAAAAGGCACCGCTTTAAAGAGCAGACACTGCCCTTCAAAGCGGTGCCTTTTTTCCCCTGTAAACCCTTCTGATCGGGAGGGAGAGGGATCCAAAAGGATCCCCACCTCCCTTTCAGGTGATCTCCTGACATTTGAGAAAGGATTTTACCAGGAAGGATACATTGAGATTTCTCTCATTTTCAAGTATGTCCTGGGTGGAGAGTATGTACCGTTAGGTGTCTTGCCCAAGGACACTTACTGGAGAGGTGCTCATCGGGATCAACCCATGACTCCACAGGCTCTCTCCATGCAGAGAAGTGATGTTACCTCTACTCCACCCAGCCGGTATTGCCGGGGGGGGGGTCGCCTGGAAATAACATCATCGCGCATGGTGCGATGACGTCATTGAGGTCAGGAGGGGCTTGACTTCAGCGTCTGAGTACGCCGAAGCCAGAACGCTGCGGGACCCCGGACAGAGAGGTGAGTATCTCCGCCGGGGCTCCCGCTTGCGGATGACTTGTGGGGGAACGTCCTCCGCATATAGCAGTAGTCAATGAGGACATTCCCCACACGTCATACGCCGCGAAGGGGTTAGCATGAAGGATACATTGAGATATCTCTCCTTTTCAAAGTATGTCCTGGGTCCAAGAACATTGAAATTTCACAGTTGTTACAGAAATACAAAAGTAATAAATGCAAGATATTAAGAAAAATAACACATTTTTGTCTCTATGTTGATAATCCAGACACCATGTGACATTGTGCGAGATGAGGGACATCATCCTGAGGTCAGAATCTTTTATTCCAACAATATTTCTGTAAAGGTTAAACAAATACATGAAAAATTTAAAATGAATACATTTACATTGGTTTTCTGATAATTAAAAAATGAAAATAATCTCTGTGCTCATTTTCTATTTTACACTATATTCAATTGCTAACTTTGCATCCTGTGTATCAAATAAATGTTATGAAAAAAGTTCAACAAAAATTGGTAGTGAACGGGTTAAACCAAGGAACTTTTCCATAAAGTTAGATTGTTAAATAATGTATTGACATAATAATTTAATTTGTCATTTTAGAGTAGTTAGAGTCATAAATTAGAATTGTTCGATTTGAAGCTACTGTGCTATAGCAAAAGTAAAGATAAAATACACTCTTGTTTTAAGTTTCTGAATTCCATTTTTAACCCCTTCACTGTTGAGCCATTTTTTTTGAGTAAGTACAGTTGTGCTCAAAGTTTACATACCCTGGCAGAATTTATGATTTCTTGGCCATTATTCAGATAATATGAATGATAACACAAAAAACTTTTCTTTCACTCATGGTTAGTGTTTGGCTGAAGCCATTTATTATCAATCAAGTGTGTTTACTCTTTTTAAATTATGATGACAACAGAAACTACCCAAATTACCCTGATCAAAATTTACATACTATGGTGATTTTAGCCTCAAAACATGCACACAGGTTGACACAAACCAGTTTGACTGGCTAATAAAGGTAACCATCCTCACCTGTGATCTGTTTGTGTATAATAAGTGTGTGTGTATAAAAGGTCAATGAGTTTGTGGACTCCTGACAGACCCTTGCATCTTTCATCCAGTGCTGCACTGACGTTTCTGGATTCTGAGTCATGGGGAAAGCAAAAGAATTGTCAAAGGATCTGCGGCAAAAGGTAGTTGAACTGTATAAAACAGGAAAGGGATATAAAAGATATCCAAGGAATTGAGAATGCCAAGCAGCAGTGTTCAAACTCTAAGAAGTGGAAAATTAGGTGTTCTGTTGAAACCAAGCCAAACCACAAATAAAATTAGGTGAAATACAGGACTCTCTATATGACACCACAATACGACACTAGTCTGCCTCCGGCATATACCTCTTTCTCTGACATGTTTGACTAAAAGGGGGCAGAGTACTTACCCCCACGGAGGTCTTATGGCTGTCAGATACAAGGAGCACCTTACGACTGGATATATCTATCCATTGTCAGAACCATAATTAAGTGTTTTGAGAGGATACACCCATGAGAATCTGGTTAAAGGATTTATCAGACATTCCATGTCCCCTGCAGGAGCAGGCATATAATTTGTGGCGAAAAAGTACGGAGGGCTTTGCCCATGTGTGTACTATTGGGATCTTAACCGTATCACCATCAAGAACCGGTATCCCCTTCCATTGATCCCCGAGCCTATAGAACGGCTACGAGGTGCCAATATCTACTTCAAAATTGAATTAAAGGGGGCAAAGAACCTGGTCTGAGTTCAAAAGGGCGAGTAGTGGAAGACGGCCTTCAGATCACGCTATGGCCATTACGAGTATATGGTAATGCAGTTCAGCCTACGCAACGCCACTGTAACTTTTCAGCATTTTCTAAACGATATATTCAGACACCTCTGAGACAGCTATGTAGTGGTCTATATCAACAACATAATCGTATTTTCCCCTTCCCTTTATGAACACAGAAGACATATGACCACAGTATTTAACCGCCTTTGAACACACAGGCTGTTCACCAGAATCGAGAACTGCTTATTTGAAACCAGTAAGATTGATTTTCTTGTGTTTGAGTTAACCCCTGGATGCATTGCAATGGATAAGAAGTAGGTAGAAGCAATAAGAACATGGCCTTCCCCAAAGGACAAAAAAGCCATACAACGCTTTATAGGATTTACCAACCTCTATAGATAGTTTATCCGCGATTTCTCCACGACCATCATGCCACTTACTGTCCTTCCCAGGAAACAACCCAGGTTCTGATGGGCGTCCTCGGCACAGAACACCTTTGATTTATTGAAACAAAAGTTCTGTTCAGCACTAATCCTAGCCATCCCAGATCCTCAACTACGATATATCCTGGAGATAGATGCATTGGAGACCGGACTGGGGGCCATTTTGTCACAAAAGAGAGGAAATTGGATTCTTGGTTTTGGACAAGCAGAAAAAGCCGGCGAAGTTGGTAAGACTTTCTTTTCAGTTTTTGAAATTTCTGTTGTCCTAGAACCAGCATCTGGTCTCTCTGCAAGCTGTTGCGGTAATCCGCGCCCAGCAAAAGAATCTTTCTTTTTGCTTTTTCACTCTTTGTGTATAAGGACAGGGGTTTAATATCTGTACATAGAGGGATAGGGGTATTGGCTGGGGATAGAGTCTATATTTTGCAAATCCCTGGTCAATACAGCCAAGAGGGTCTTTGTACGGGGTTTATGTATGGGGTTTGCTGGATGTTTTAAAAGTGTGACTGGGTTATTTTCATAGTGATGGTCACCGTGTGAAATAACTTTTAGTGTGTGAATTTTGGTGCATCTGAAGCTGATTGTGACGTGTGGGGTGATCATTACAGGGTATCGTTTTTGTTGTAATTGTTATGTTTGTAAGAGGTGGTTTTGGTTTGTAAAGGCAGTATTTCCTTCGTTAACATTTGCACAGGAGAGACCGCAAGTGAAGGATTTTTATGCTGCTTGCTCCAATTTTCAGGGGTAGGGCACAGGGAATAGGAAGAAACTGTTTTGTTTAATTTGGGTTTTTATTGCTGGATTTTGGAGACACCATTTTGTCATCCTTTGTGTGACACCATGTGCTAACCCAACATTTTGTCGAAGCTCAGCCACCATTTTGTCGAAGCTCAGCCACCATTTTGTCGAAGCTCAAGCCACCATTTTGTCGAAGTTAAATTTTTGTTTGTTCTCAGGTTTTAACTATTTTTGTATTTTTATACAGGAAGCAGATTTCACTAAAGCGGTTGCGGTTTTTATACTGAATTTTGAGTTTAAGTGAAATCTTTACTTTGTACTGAGCTTCGTTAGGTAGTAAGACCAAGTTTAACTATGAGTTTCTCCACCTTTAGTGGCGATTTTTTTTTATTGGCATTACAGTAGAAAAAGATTTTTTTTTTTCTTTGAAAAAACAAAAGGAAAAAACTTTCTTATATTTACTTTCCATAGGCAGATTGTGCAAGTGAGAATAACACGCTTTTATGGGTTCATAGTTGCTTTGCGCAGCGAGTAGTTTCAGACGGTTTGTTAGCTTCATTTGGTGACAGTGATTCATGTGTTGTAAATAGGCATCGTACAACTAGCAAATAGACAGAAGAAGGCTATCCCCATTTAACTTCTGTATTGAGAGAAGCCACATTGTTCTGTAGAGAAAGAGGATAGTCATTGTGCTGTGCGGTTTAGTCTGGCGACGCAGTGTACGGGCGTACAGCGTATACGCTTGTGTAGGCATACACTGTGAGGGGTAGAGACATAATTCGGGAAGGGGGGTAATCTGTGGTTGTTGACTAATCGTTTGGGGCATAGTTCTGTACCCAACCTGTTGGGACAACAAGCCATAGAGTTACACGTCGCCTCGGTTAGGGTCTATAGTTGGCGGACTATAGTGATTATAATCTGACAATCCACCGTGAAAGAGGACACCAGGCGGTGCTCTCCTAAATTGGTGCAAGGGTTTTCCTGGACGCAGGGGTAAGACGATAAGCCGATTCGAATCGCCATGGGCAATGTGCCATCCATGCAAGGGAAGGAAAGCGAGGCTTCCCACAGTCAGATGGCTGCGCAGCACATGAAATCTAGTTTAGGGGCGAAGGCCATGAAACCCCTTAAAGAATGGCATAGATGGTCCAAGGGTACCGCTTGGAGTATCCCTCTGGAGGGGACGTTTGACACCTGGAGATGGGAGAAATTCATAACTGAGTTTAAACCCAGACTCTGGACGACAAAGACCTTAGATGTAGCTCAGCTGTGGCTTCAGAAGTCTATTATGGTAAACCGGCAGGGTATACAGAAGGCGGTTTCAGTCCGGAAGAACCGCATTATGTACACCTGGCCAGAGGGGATAGCCGCGATTGGTGATCCAATGCTGGAAGCGGAAGAGGCTCTTTCTGGGCTAACTCTGCTAAGGCAGGCTGGAGCCACCAACACTGGATCTGTTGTAGTTTCATCTGATGCTTCTGCCATCACCAATGTAACAACCTCTATTCTGCTCTCTCCAGCTACCATACCTCTTGCTCCCACAACTCCACCTAACCCTCTCTATCCGTCTCCCTCGGCCACATCTGGGGCGTTTCCTCCTCCAATTACAGTTAATTACGAATCATTTCCAACTGGGGATCTGCAGATGCTATGTGAGTCTAAGGGAATTGGGACCAGACTAAAGAACCGTGGGGATTGCATAGCTGCGCTAAGAGCTTTTGATTCAGCCGTGCCTACCATCTACCCTTCATTGGATGGCTTCCAGACGGGGATGGTCATGGGAAAGGTAGGACACAGCAGTCCAATGAAGCTACAGCCTCCAAGGTATACACCTGGTCCCACTTGTGTCTCTGAACCTGGTACTTATCCAGTCCGGGTGCAACAATACGAGGGTGTTCTCAATGCCGACGGTGAAAGGACGTTAGGGGAGAGGGTGGTATGGCATGTCCCTTTTGCTTCCTCGGAAATCAGAACCATCCTAGCCGAAGTTGGTCCTGATGTGCCAACCGACGGAGGTAAGTTAACCGCTATTCACCTCCTACTAAGAGCCAAATTCTTAGAAGGCATCCATACGAAAATTCGAGACTGGTTATTGTTAGCCAGACCCGAATTTAGTGAAATGACAATACCTGCCATTCTATCCACTCTCTCCGCCATAGAGAGAGAGGTGGATAGGAAGAAACTGGATAAAACATCCAAAGTCCTTGTGTCACAAGCCCCCGATGCAGAACAAACGTACCAAGATCGTGGGAAAAAGACACAACGCTGGAAAACCAGGACTTGTCACATCTGCAAAAAGGAAGGACATTTAAAGCGTGACTGTCCTAACAGACCCAAGGGTAAGTGGCAGTTCATTCCAGATGATCCAACGACTTCGGTCGTGGGGATGGCCAGCCAGGGCTATGATTCTTCATAGCATATTGGCAAACTGGTGTCAGGCCATATAAACCTGTTTATCGAGGAATTAAAATATCCCCTCCCTTGCCTCATTGACACCGGTGCAGCCCAAACTGTTCTGAGATCCAGAGATCTCAGAGGCAAGGTTCCCCTCTCTGGGGAGACTATACCCACTGTGGGTCTCACAGGTCAGACAGTGTCTCTACAGACCACCAAACCACTCCATTGTAGACTAGGGCAGCACACGGAAGCCATCAGGTCTGTACTGGTATCGGATGAATGTTCCCATTAATTTGTTGGGAGCGGATATTTTATCAGAAATACAGGCGATTATTGAGTACACTCCAGCTGGCATTGTGGTAAGTAGCACACTATCAGAAGAACGATTATGTGCTATGGTAGCATTACCATATCTAACGGAACCAACCTGTTTCCTGGAGTTGGATGTACTGGCAGAGGTAAATTCCAAAATTTGGGCACCAGATAAGTACGAAGTGGCTCTCCTAACACCCACTAAACTGACCCAAAAACGATGCACCATTTTGAACCCAGCGTCTCTTTTTCCTGTTATGAGGGAGGAAGAGAAGGGGGGAGATAATGGTGTGAAAAAATGAAAATTTTCCAACTTTTACTAACCATTCTAACCTCAACTTCTAATCAATTTTCCAACCTAGTAGGGAAACACTTTGAGGACCATCATGAGTGCTTTTCCTTGATGAGCTCCAAAAAGTCCACCGGGTCCAGGAGTCTCTCCCGGACCCAAACCCAATAACCAGTGTCCATTCTATTCAACCAGGTGATTGGGTCGTGCTAAAGAAACATCCGAGGACGGGACCAGAGACGAGATCTCTTGGTCCATTCCAGGTGCAGCTGACGACGCCAACCTCTCTGAAGCTCGAAGGACGAGACAACTGGGTCCACGCCAGTCACTGCAAGAAGCTGCTCAACTACAAAGAATGAGAAGTGTCATTTTTGTTTACTTGTTTAGCTTAATTTATTTTAGCGAGGGAAACGATGAAAAACATCCCAATCTTTTATTTAAAATGCACCTCCAGCTAGCTAAGGCAGCAAACAGGACCAATTGCTGGGTGTGCTCGAAACCCCCCCCCCTAGCCATTATACTCCAGCAATGGCAGCCGTTCATGCTATATACAATGTTCACATTGACATGAAGAAGTACGAGAAATTAGCCAAGACCACCCAGAGACATTTGTCGATAGAATTTAATGATACATTCCTAGAGGGTAACATCAGTTATAGTTTTAATATTAGCTCTAGCTCTTGCGCCTCGCTTGCCAATCCTGTATGGGTGTCTGGGCAATTAGGTGGCCCGCAGGTATGCTTCAACATCAGCTTCGGTGACAGATTTGTGGGATCCTCCAGTTGTAAGAAAGGTATAACAATCAACCTTACTAATGAAACCCCCGATATCTTTAGTAACACCCATAGACCAGATTATATCTGCTGGAAAGAAGGATGCGATGTTCAGACGGCGGGGGCGATCCCCCAGTCTATTCAGATATTACTGAGTGTCCGAGACCGGCAGAGAAACTCCTCATGTGCTGTTCTGACAGGCCCATATTATTTCCTGTGCGGTTCCGCCGCTTATAAGGTAATTCCCCCTAATACAAGAGGTTCATGTGTTTTAGTGAAGCTTGTTCCGGCATCTTACGTCGCAGCCGATCGAGAGGATCTGATGGTGCGTAGGAAGGCCAAGATGTCCGGGAGAGCTCGTAGGGAACTATTCTCTAGCCACGATCAGGCTTGGGCATGGTTCCCCGCATGGACTGGATGGGGAATAGAGCTTATGAAGCGATTGAACAATTTCTCCTCTATTGTAGACGAGATGTTCAATGAAACCGTAGAAGCTGTCAGGGAGATCACCCAGGAACAACGACAAATAAAGACTCTGGTATTGCAGGAAAAGATGGCTCTTGATTATCTTTTAGCGTCCAAGGGGGGTTTCTGTGAATTCATAGGTGAGGACTGTTGCACCTGGATAACGGACACCAATGACATGGTCAAAGCACATATGGATAAGGTTAGCGCCCTGCAAGGCAGAGCCAGAGCTATAGCCAGTGAGGGTTGGAATCCTTTTGAAGGTTTGGGAAGCTTCGGGGATTTCTTGTTTTCCATTGGATCCTGGCTAAAGGAAATGGGAGTATATATACTTATGGTGTTTCTGTTTCTATTCCTTCTATATGCCGGAGTGAAATGTTCTTGTTGTCTAATCGACCGAGTTACCAAAGCCAGAGTAGATGACTACGTTTTCGTTGCCGAGATGAGACGCCCTGAAGACCAACCCATGGACCGGACACAGGATTTCAGACCGACCAACAATCGACGCAACCCACCACCTCATGTCCTCCCTCTGAGTCACCTCCCCTAAAGCATATTCTGCGTGTCAAGTTCCACGTGTGAAGATTTGGTTTTAGACTTGCTTTATCATCCACGTGTCAAGATTTGTTTTTAAGATTTGCAAAAAATCGGCGTGTCAAGATTTGTTTTAAGACTTGCATTAAGATTCTACGTGTCAAAATGGACTGTCTGTTGTTTTCTACGTGTCAAGATGGACTATCTGTTGTTTTCTATCATCTGTTTGGTTTTTCTAAATTCAGAACTTTACAAGAGGAACTGTTTCTTTCCAAGGAAGATTGAGATTCATCGAGGGACACTGGGGAGCAAATGACAAAGAGGAGGGACTGTCGTGGAAATTTTATTATGTGGACATTATATTCTAGGATGTGCGTGTTTTATAAGTTGTCATCTGTCTCCCTGTGTTGGATTTGAATGTGGTTTTAAATCCAAACCAGCGGCAAAACCGTCAGTATGAAAACCTTCTTTTGGGATTAGAGACATACCTGCTTTTATTATTATTATTCTTTATAAAGCGCCAGCATATTCCGCAGCGCTGTACAATAAGCACAGTATAGACAGGGTCACAATACATTGAACAACATTTGACAAACAGTACAGGAGGAGATGAGGGCCCTATTCCCGTAGGAACTCACAATCTGGGAGGGTTGGGGTTGGAAACCGGAGGAGAGGACTGTAAGGTGAGAGTGATTGATGGTTGCGTCAGTGAGTTGGGTGGTAGGCTTCCCTAAATAGGAATGGTTTTCAGGGAGCGTTTGAAGGAAGAGAAGTTAGGGGAAAGTCTGACAGTACGAGGGACAGCGTTCCAGAGAGTGGGGGCTGCGCGTGAGAAATCCTGCAGTCTATCATGGGAAGAGGTGATGCGGGGAGAAGCTAGGCGCAGGTCACTGTTTGACCTTAGGGAGCGGGCTGGGGTGTATTTGGTGATTAGTGAGGACAGGCAGTGGGGAGCTGAGTTAGTGAGGGTTTTGTAGGTAAGGATAAGGATTTTGAACTTAATTCTGCAGTGGATGGGGAGCCAGTGAAGGGACTCGCAGAGGGGAGCGGCAGAGACAGAGCGGCGGGTGAGGTGAATTAGCCTGGCGGAGGCGTTCAGGATGGATTGTAGGGGGGAGAGGCGGGACAGAGGGAGGCCAGATAAGAGATTATTGCAATAGTCGAGTCGGGAGATTACCAGTGCGTGTATGAGTTGTTTTGTGGTGACAGCGGTAAGAAATAGCCGAATTCTGGAAATATTACGCAGTTGGTATCGGCAGGAGGTGGAAAGAGACTTGATGTGGGGGATGAAGGAAAGAGCAGAGTCAAGTGTAACTCCAAGACAGCGAACTTGGTTTGATGGGGAGATGGTGATACCCTCCACCGTGATAGAAAAGTTAGGAGGTGGGGAGGCATTGGAGGGAGGAATAAGTAGGAGTTCAGTCTTTGACATGTTGATCTTTAGGTGGTGGGAGGCCATCCAGGAGGAGATGCCAGATAAACAGTCACTGACTTTTGAAAGGACAGGGGTAGAGAGGTAGATCTGAGTGTCATCAGCGTAGAGGTGGTAATTAAAGCCAAAGCTGTTGATGATTTTGCCCAGAGAGGAGGTGTAGATGGAAAAGAGCAGAGGACCAAGGACAGAGCCTTGAGTTACACCAACAGATAGAGGCAATGAGGAGGAGGAGTTACCAGCAAAGGACACACAGAAGGACCTGTTGGATAAATAGGAGTCAACCCAAGCAAGTGCAGTGTCACCGAGACCCAGAGAGTTGAGGGTCTGTAGAAGGAGGGAGTGGTCAACAGTGTCAAAAGCAGCCGAGAGGTCAAACAGGATGAGAATAGAATAGTGGCCGTGTTTTTTAGCAGTTAGGAGGTCATTGGTGACTTTGGTGAGGGCAGTTTCAGTTGAGTGTAGGGGACGGAAGCCAGATTGCAGGGGGTCAAGTAGGGAATTGGAGGACAGGAAGAGGGAGAGGCGGTTGAAGACTAGTTTTTCTAAGAGCTTTGATGTGAAGGGAAGCAGGGATACAGGGCGGTATTTGGATGGAGAGTTGGGATCTAGGGATGGTTTCTTTAGTAAAGGGGTAACTAGCGCGTGTTTGAAGGCGGATGGAAAGGAGCCAGTGGAGAGAGATAGGTTGAAGATGTGTGTGAGAGCAGGGGTGAGGGAGGAGGAGAGGGGAGGAATTAGATGTGAGGGAATGGGGTCGAGCGGGCACGTGGTGAGATGTGAGGAGGACAATAAGGAGTTGACTTCCTCCTCAGTGGCTGGGAGGAAGCGGCAGAGGGTGGCAGAGGGGACCTCTGGGAGTGGAGGTGGCAGATAACTATCTTGTGTTGGGATGTTACTTCTGATAGAGTTTTACTGAGGAAGTAGTCTGCCAGGTCTTGAGCGCTGAAGGCAGCTGTGGGGGGAGGTGCAGGTGGGTAGAGGAGGGTGTTGAAGGTGGACCAGAGCCGTTTAGGGTTGGAGGACAGCGTAGATATAAGAGATGAGAAGAAGGATTGTTTGGCCAAGTGGAGGGCAGAGGTGTATGACAGGAGAATAAACTTGAAGTGAACAAAATCCGCTTCAGAGCAGGATTTCCTCCAGGCACGCTCTGCGGTGCGGGAGCATCTTTGCAGGTAGCGAGTCTGGAGGGTGTGCCAGGGCTGAAGCTGGCAGCGTGGGGCCTTACAGAGTCGAAGAGGAGCAAGAGTGTCTAGAGCAGAGATAAGCGTCGTGTTGTAGTGATTAGTGGCAGCATCAGGGCAGGTGAAGGATGAGGTATGAGGGAGGTGTGAAGTAGGTTGGAGAATTGATGGGGGTCCACAGCATGTAGATTTCTGCGAGTGTGTGTGCGGGGTGGGGGAGCAGGGTGTTTAGGAAGTCCAGATAGGTTGAAAGAGAGAAGGTGGTGGTCAGAGATGGGGAAAGGGCGACAGTTGAACTCAGAGGTTGGATGAGTCATCTCCAGGAGGCCGGTCGATCATTCTGGTCCACGCCCCTGTCCTTTTGATATGTAAATGTAATTACTGGGCAACCTGGCTTTCTGTTGTACAGCCAGGGGGCTACTGGGCGTGTGCGATTGTCTAATAAATTAAACAATCCAGGAGCCACAGCTCATTTGGCCACAGGATTTTCCAGCTTGAAGCAGCGTGTTTGTCTGATTACATCTGGGATAGAGAACTACTTCGTTCTTATACAGAAAGAGCTAGATATAGCCTGTATTTTTTATAGTGACGGATTTGTTTGTACTGAGCGCACTTTAATACTGAAGTGTACCTTTTTAGTGCACCAGGACCTTATGCGCAAACACCAAACTTTCCATAACACCACGATCCACCCAATAGCATATTATGCCAAAAAGCTAACACCTGCAATGTTACTATGACATCGGTGACAGAGAACTCCCAGCCATCAAGAATGCCCTGTCAGTGGGGTGTCACCTTCTGGAGGGCACCCAACATCCGTTCACTGTACTGACTGACCACAGAAACTTGGAATACCCACAAATGCCTGAATCCAAAACAAGCTCAATGGTCCTTATTTTTCTCACAATTTGACTGCCATTTCACCTACTGACCTGGAACCCAGAACGGCAAGGCGGGTGCACTTTCTTGTCTTTCTGCTGCTGTTCAGCAAACTATCACAGACGAGACTATCCTGAAGCCACAGCACTTCCTTGGTGTCATCACAATATTCATGCAATGTATGCGAGACCACTTAAGCAACCACTACCAGCAATACTGCCGTCCACACAACACCGTGTCTTCTTCCCTCAGGAAGACTGCTAAAGATCGTTAATTTATTTATTCCCACAATTTTCTAAATAATAATTTTAACCAGTTAATAAAATCCACTCAGGTCCAAGCAAATTGGGGAATCCATAGCACCCCCTCCAGAATTACAAACTGCCCCTGGTCTGCTGCGGTAGCAGTCACACACCCATGCCAGCTACGACCCCGGCACAGTAGGTCCCTGTGGCACACATGGGAAACTGCTGATCACCTTTCATGTTTAAAAGATACTGTACATTACTGACACACTTGTACACATTGCACGTTACAGAGCTCCACAGCATTAACACTCTGTAACGGTAGGCTCCCTATAGGGTGATGGGGAGCCCCCAGGCTGTGTAGAGTGAAGCCTTTAGGGCAGGTATATGGTTTTGTTTGCAGCACTTGGGAAACAGGAAAGACAGTGCAGAAATACAGACACAGGAGGTAACACGATGAATTCTACACACTGCAGGACAAGACCCAATACTTGAAAAATGTGAATAATCTAATGCCAGACAGAACTTGATACGTGAATGCACAACGAATGCATTACACTGCACACTCCAAGCCAGGGAGTTCAGACAAAGCCCTGGGAATCACTAGAAATGTGGACCGATTTTTTTTTCGGTTCGATTCGTTCGGATGTTTAAAATTTCGATTCGGCTCGTTTCGGCCGATTTCTGTTTCGATTCGGCTCGTTTTTCGTATACATTTTTTTTTCGGAATATCGACCATTTTTTGTGTTTTCGGGTCACTCTGCTCGTTTTTTGTATCGACTTTTCGTGATTTCGGAAATTTTTGTTTTTTTCGGAACGTCTGTTCTCCTCGTTTCAAAGTGTCTAACTCTATTCGTTTTGACGTAAACTACTATGGTTTCCTTTTTTTATACTTTATATATTTTTCATAATTAATTTTTGGTTTGTTTTTCTGATCCGATAATTCATTCTGTCGATACGATAATTCTGGAGATTCTATCGTGTTTTTTTTTTTATTAAATAAAGATCCTTTTTTTCTTATGAATATACATTTCACAACTTTATTTAATCATATTAAAATGGTATGAAAGCCAAGGAACAAAAAAAATGAACCAAACGATTTAAAAAACGCTAAACTGACCCGAATGGTCTGACTTTAAAAATAAAAACCAGAACAAAAGGCTTTAAAACGGAAAAATAGTTGATCAAAATGATCTGAAACGAAAAAAAAAAAAAACCAGATTTAAAACAGACAAAAAAAATTAACCCTTTCGCTGCTGAGGCATTTCACGGCTTCCCTTCACGCCTGTGTGCGGTCTGCTGCTGAGCTAATTTTTAACAGTTTCGCTCCTCTTGTTTAAACGTGTTTTTTTGAAGCCTTATTTTATAATATGACCCAGACATGTTATATATCGTACTTTCCGGCAGACTTGGCAGATGATTCATAATATATCATTATCATATGTATGCGTCATGTCCTGTCTGTATATTATAACAAAAAATGGAATAAAATTAGAATTTTCAATGTTTGTTTTACAAGGTGTAAAGTGTTTTTTCACATTTTAACATGCGAGTGTTTGCGGTTATATTTTATGAGTTGCGTTTGTTAAAAAAAATTTAAATGGGGACTTGTTATATTTTTTTGGGTGAAAATTACACTATTTTTAACAAATGCACCCCATACAAAAATCCTTAGTGCAGCATCATTGTTCACATTATAATTGAAATGGGAACAATATTGCTGCATTAACAAAACAAAAAACCTGTTTATTTTTTTATATTTTAATTTTTTATAATTTTTAACATGGTCATGTTTGGTATTGTTGGAAAGGCCATGCTCTGGTCGATCCAAAGATACCAAACATTAACAGATAGCTGCCGCGGATCGGGAGATAGGGGGTTCCAATGAACCCCCTATCTCCACCATTGGTCGCAGTTAGGGGTTAACTCCAGAACTGACGTCATTGTGACGAGGTCTTGGGACTGTCGGCAGCTGCCGTTCCCCCACGCTGTTGTCTTCCTGCAAAGACGTGACTATGTTGGCGGGCAGCGTCTTAGCGGGCAGCGGTGGGAGAGAGAGCACTCATAGCTGGGAGGAGGTGTCGCGTGAAGCTGCAAACAGGGACAAATAAACTAGACCTGAGCTGCACTGAGGATCTTTGGGTTGTGTCGGAGAAGACTTCACGCAGTGCTGCCATCAATATTTGATAAATTCTTGGTTATGCAATGAATGTGACTGGACAAAAATCCATGTTGTTGTGACATCGCCTAAGCTTAACAAAACCATGCCACGTCGGTAATCAAATCTCAAGGCAGTACAACAAGGTTGTGTTAGTGTGTGACATTTTTTGGCCAGGCAGGAAGTGTAGAATGTGCACAGTCACATTCATGGCCACAAATATGTTGACAAATTTATGACAAAGGGTCCATAGAAATGTCAATACATTTATGTACATATAATTTTAACAGTGTGGAAACCAAGCAATACATATTAACTTATTAAGTAAGGAAAAGCGACCCACACAAACAGGAAAATATAGAAAAAATATAAAATTTTGCATTGGCAAACTGCCCAACAGGGGCACAAACATAGGGGAGGAGGATGCTGGTCTCTACTGCCGCTCCAGGATGTCAATGGCATTATTAAAATGCTCCCTAAATTCCTGGAGCAACTCCTGTATGGCATCGAGGTTGCTGCCAGCCAGGCGTAGCTCGCCGATCGCCATCCTGACGCTGGACCTGTCAGTGTCCAGTCTGGCTTCTCCTTCTATATATCCAATAAATGAAAGAAGGAAAATACAGTAAGTAAAGCAGGTTTCTATTTTTGACTGAAAATCTTGAAAAAATATAACAGTAGTATATACCAGAGCTGGCGGCCTCCTGAGGCTCTGACTCCTCCAACTCCTCTGACTCCTCCTCCTCCACCACCACCGTCAGCATCTCTTCCGGTGCTATATCTAAGAAATTAAAGAAATAAAAAATACAGTAAACAACAAAACTGATTTATTATTGAACAAAAGTCTATGCAAAATAAAACAGTATATACCAGCACTGGTGGTCGCCCGTGGCTCCCCCTCCTCCTCCTCCACTGGGGCACTGGTGCCCACCGGGGCAGATGCTGCCTTTGCCTTCCTGTCTTCTGCCAAATCCAAAAAATAACACGTAAATAATGCAGACTGGAAAATATGGTATATCTATACAATATATTGCCGAAAGTATTGCGACACCCCTCCACTACCAGCTTGACACACCACTACTCCCATCTCATAGTTCTAAAGTCACAAAAGATTTATTTATTATTCCCCTGCACATAGACATATATTACCGTTCAATTATATATTTTTTTCAGAAGTAAACATTACGTTTATTCAATAAAAACTATTATTTGTGTTGTGTGCATACAAAACGGATTGTGCTGACTGCTTTTAGTTATTTTATAGATGGCCTCAGCCTCAGTTTCACTTTCAGTTTCTGCGAATAAAACTGCGGATATTGCAGAAACAACAGAAATCCGCCATTTTGATTTGAAATTCGCATCCAAAGCGTTCAATGACACTGCTGCAGCAAACTGAATTGCTGTGCTGCAACAATTCAGCAGCTGCTGGGGACGTATTGAACGCGGCTCTGTTTGGATGCACTTTCCGAAGAACTACTGTACATGTCCCATCCTACCACTTAGCAGAGACGCAGAGATTTTTGTTGATGCGCAGGTGGGAGCCAATATTGGGCAAGCTGTGGGTCATCTCGTATGCATCACTCAATCACAACAACCCCCCCAGCAAACTACAGTACACAGTGCCAAAAAAAATCCAGCATTGTAATTTCATTTTCATCTACATACATCAAACGTCACAATTTTCACGAATACGTAAAATCCCAAAAAAGAAGAGCTATTGCAAAAATGCATGTATGAGTCGTGAAAACGCAAAGCTATACCCAATCACATTGCATGAAAAAAGGACTAGATAAATCAACGTATTTCTGTGCACATTATCACATGCAAGCACATTATTATTATTATACAGGATTTATATAGCGCCAACAGTTTGCGCAGCGCTTTACAATATAACATGACACTTACGTTTGGCTATGACGCGACGGATGTGCCTCAGCTGCTCCTGCTCGCGTGCCTTCAGATCGGACCAGCGTTTTCGGAGCTGGTCCTTCGTCTGGTCTTTCCCAAATAATTCCGCAATGGTGGTGCGTAGCTTATCTAGGATACGGTCCTTGCGCGCGTTATTCTTCACTCACACCATATGGCTTCGTGGCCAAATGCCTGTAAAGTGAAAACACCTGAACTAGACACGTACAGACAAATCTAAACAGACAAGATACATACAGAAGAAGTTCCAGAAGCCAAGCCAGGTCATAAACGAGGTATCAGATAGCAGAAAGTACTTTGGGAGCAGACTAAAGAATATCCAGAAATCAGAGCCAAAGAGTCATACACAGATTACCAGAACTTGAAATAGAAAAAACACGAGGAACAGGAACTAGAGGATCTCAGACTTAGTCTATCCTGATCCAAGGATCAAATGCCTGGTTGCCCTATATATAGGGCTAAGCAGATCATGTGACTGCAGACCATCAGCCAATGGGAATGGTCTGTAGAGCCTGAACAAGAAAACCAGACAGACTAGAAAATCCCTGCTTCCACCACCAGGGGGCAGGTTGAGACGTAACACACTCACAGTAATGTGCAGCGTGTATGAGCGTAACAGAGCTCCAAAGCAATAAATCTCACAGTAATGTGCAGCGTGCATGAGCATATCACAAAGCTCCACAACAATAAAACTCACATTAATGAGTTGCAAAAATGCATGTATGAGTCGTGAAAACGCAAAGCTATACCCAATCACATTGCATGAAAAAAGGACTAGATAAATCAACGTATTTCTGTGCACATTATCACATGCAAGCACATTATTATTATTATACAGGATTTATATAGCGCCAACAGTTTGCGCAGCGCTTTACAATATAACATGACACTTACGTTTGGCTATGACGCGACGGATGTGCCTCAGCTGCTCCTGCTCGCGTGCCTTCAGATCGGACCAGCGTTTTCGGAGCTGGTCCTTCGTCTGGTCTTTCCCAAATAATTCCGCAATGGTGGTGCGTAGCTTATCTAGGATACGGTCCTTGCGCGCGTTATTCTTTCTGCCGTAAGGGCCCTTACGGCAGTCGTAATCTTTTTTATCAAAGATGCGGACCAGCTCCAACATCTCCTCAAATGCCATGTTGCTGGCCCGCTTCTTCCTGGGTGTCTCTGGGGTGGAGGCAGATGAGGAGGTGTCCGAATGGGACTCTGTCTCTTCCTTCAGCCATGATAAATTATAAATAATTTCTATATTTTTTGGCCTGTCAAAAAATTGTCAAAACTCTACAAAAATGGCTCAATAAAGTTACGACATCCGCGCGCGCGCATGCGCGACCCGCGGACGAATTGGATCCGACCCGATTACGACAGAAATATTGTATCGACAGAATTATCGGATCATTGGAAACAAGAAACAAGTGATACGCATTTACAAATACAAAATTTACAGAATCAGCGATATAACCGATAATAGTTAAATATACGATGTCCAGAATTACCGAAATGGAAAGGAAATCACGAATGGAACCAAAATCATGAATAGAGCGAAAATAAATTTCGATTTAAAACATTTCAAGTCCATTTGAAAAATCGGAAAACTTTTCGGATCTATCGGTTTTCGGGTCCGATCCGATTCGGAAATTCGGCCGAATCCGAAGACACGAATCGGGAAATTTCGTGAAAATTCCGAAATTCCGAAATTCCGAAATGCACATCCCTAGGAATCACTCACACCATATGGCTTCGTGGCCAAATGCCTGTAAAGTGAAAACACCTGAACTAGACACATACAGACAAATCTAAACAGACAAGATACATACAGAAGAAGTTCCAGAAGCCAAGCCAGGTCATAAACGAGGTATCAGATAGCAGAAAGTACTTTGGGAGCAGACTAAAGAATATCCAGAAATCAGAGCCAAAGAGTCATACACAGATTACCAGAACTTGAAATAGAAAAAACACGAGGAACAGGAACTAGAGGATCTCAGACTTAGTCTATCCTGATCCAAGGATCAAATGCCTGGTTGGCCCTATATATAGGGCTAAGCAGATCATGTGACTGCAGACCATCAGCCCAATGGGAATGGTCTGTAGAGCCTGAACAAGAAAACCAGACAGACTAGAAAATCCCTGCTTCCACCACCAGGGGGCAGGGTTGAGACGTAACACACTCACAGTAATGTGCAGCGTGTATGAGCGTAACAGAGCTCCAAAGCAATAAATCTCACAGTAATGTGCAGCGTGCATGAGCATATCACAAAGCTCCACAACAATAAAACTCACATTAATGTGCGCCATGTATGAGCGTATCACAGAGCTCCACAGCAATAACACTCACAGTAATGTGTGCCTCGTAGGAGCGTATCACAGAGCTCCACAGCAATAAAACACATTGCGTGCCTTGTATGAGCGTATCACAGAGCTCCACAGCAATAACACTCACAGTAATGTGCACTGTGAGTAAACGTATCACAGTGCTCCACAGCAATAAAACTCACAGTAATGTGCGGTGTGTATGAGCGTATCACAGAGCTCCAAAGCAATAACACTCACAGTGATGTGCATTGTGTATGAGTGTATCACAGAGCTCCACAGCAATATAACTGACAGTAATGGCTGGTGTGTATGAGCATGCACATAATCCACAGCAATATAACTCACAGTAAACGGTGGTGTGGATGTGTATGAGCAAGCACATAATTCACAGAAATATAACTCACAGTAAATCGTGGTGTGGATGAGCAGGCACATAATCCACAGCAATATAACTCACAGTAAACGCTGGTGTGTATGAGCAGGCACATAATCCACAGCAATATAACTCACAGTAAACGCTGGTGTGTATGAGCAGGCACATAATCCACAGAAATATAACTCACAGTAAACGCTGGTGTGTATGAGCAGGCACATAATCCACAGCAATATAACTCAAAGTAATGTCTGTGCATGAGCAGGCACATAATCCACAGCATTATAACTCACAGTAAACGCTGGTGTATATGAGCAGGCACATAATACACAGAAATATAATTCACATTAAACAATGGTGTGTATGAGCAGGCACATAATGCACAGCAGTTTTTAAATTTTATTTACTATTTACCACAATCTATGAAGAAGTTTGGGGCCTGACCTGGGCATCCTAGGTGTTACCCTCCAGTCTCTGGCTGGTGAGAGTCTCCCAGTGTGGAGTGGACACAAGATGGGCTGGGCTGGCTGTGATGAACATATGCATGCCCTCCTCTTCTGCCACTGTGTGCAGTACACTATGCGCATCACGTGATGAAGGGAACGGCACCATAGCAGTGCGCCGTGCTTGTGAATGTGGGAGGCATGCACTCTGCAGGCACACCGCAGTGGTCTGAGTGAGTGACTGTGCTGAAGCGTGCCGCAGCTGCTCAGCCTCAGTAACTGAGAGCAGTTTGTCGCTGTGCTGGGTAATGACAGCTCTAGATTTGGGCTCTGAGAGTCCGATACCGGAGCTGCGGGATTATGAAACTGGCAGGGCCCACTGAACCAGCTAGTACATGCCAAAACTGGGCTGCCGATCTGGAGCTTCAATCACAGCGGGCTGATATCTTTGTCGACCCTTGCTGTGGGACTACCCCTCCCACCCCCTGCATCATCGCAGCATGCTTCTCATTTCCCACGATGGCAGCAACTGTGGAGATGATGGTGCAATGCGGTATTACGCATTGTTCCATTGAAAATTGAAGCCACCACACTGCTGCAAAGATCACCGGGGTCCTTTGAACCCCTGCATCACCATTCTGTACTCCTAACAAGGTCAAGTGAGGTGTCATTGGAAAGATGGGAGCCTTTTCCAATGATACCAAACGTGACCACATAACGTGTAAAAATAAAAATAATAGAAAAATAAATGTATTGCAAAACTTTTTTTTTCTCTGTCCTAAGGCAGCGGCATTATTAGCTTATAACGCAAACAATGACACTGCACTAATTCACCTTCTTTTTACCCAAACTGTGAGCAAGTTTGGAGGTGATGGCATAAGGCGTTTTTACACATTTTTTCATCTAAACCACAATCCGCCACAACGCTGCAAAGAGAGGTCAGGGTACTTTGGATCCCCTTTTTGCCATTCCTTACACCCCACTTGGTCATCTAAGGTGTCATTACAAAGTTAATCTGGCCTTTCCAGTGATACTAATCATGACCATGTAAAATATGAACTATAAAAAAAATGAAAATGCAAACAAACAAAAACTTTTTTTCCCTAAGGCTGTGATATTGTCCATTTTTCACATATAAAATGAACAATGCCACTGCCATTATTCACCTACTTATTTTCCACGCCGGTAGCAACTTCAGTGGTTTATACATAGTTATATTTGTCATAAAATACAATCCGCCAAAACACAATCAAAACATTTAGGGCTATATTACATAGTTGGTGCTAACTTAACCAGAGCTGTTGAAAACTTACCAGAGCCATTATAGCCTATGGAGGTTTTAAGTTTACAACAGCTCTGGTTAAGTTAGCACCAACATTAATTTTGCATTTTTTTGGGGAAAAAATTAGTAAGGTTCTCCATTTAAGATTTTTTTTCATAAAGATGAACAAATACAGCGTTATTTTGAGAAAGGTGAAACTCTGGAGAACTTTTGGAGACGTGAAATTTCTAGGTCAAAATAGCCAATATGTGAGATAAATGGGAGAATTTTTCTGGTTTGGCTATTTTGACCTAGAATATTCACGTCTCCAAAAGTTCTCCAGAGTTTCACCTTTTGCTGAAAAACCATGATAGAATATATAAACAAAAAATTTTGGATGGTAACAGGTTGAAAAGTAAATGTACAAGTTGCAAATGATTAAAATCTGAATGAAAATGTACACTTTTTTGACATTATTTGTTACGGCATTCTGTCGGACCATTACATATACACATCGAAATTTATATATTTTCAATCTCCTGAGTCTGCTGAAAAAAAGGATATATATTTTGTCCTGGTCCTAAAATAAAACACGACTTCAAAACAGGTTTAGACATAATGAGCACAAAACGATCAAAATGAGCTCAGCAGGCAGGGGTGAAATGGCTCAGCAGTGAAGGGGTTAAAATAAATTTTCCAGAATATTTTATAATATAAAAAGTGCTGGTAGTAATGTGGTTATTCCTTTTTTATTTTTAAAAGTGCATCTTTTTAAATTATTTTTCAAAAATCATTGTTGGCGTATCACCTTAAAAGCATGTTTAATTCACTCCTGTCATAAGTGCAAAATGTGAGTTTGTTAAACAATATGCTCCTATCCAATTTAAACTTTGCAGTTCATGCCATTTCTTGTATTAGGAAGCAAAGTATGTGCTCATTCACAATAGCAGTAAATGTACTTTTGAGCTTGCCATATACAATAAGCAACTCAATTATTGCATTATAAGCTCAGTGTACTTATAAATTAAATTTTTGAGCCAAAAAAAACTATAGTTTCTACTTTGTTAGACGGAACTGGCTTTAAGAACTCTCAGGTGGATACTTGAAGATTTATTTTCACTGCAACCTTTATAAAGCAAAATCTTTTGGCTTTTATCCTAAACACTTAGGTTTGTCAAGGATTACTTGTTAAATTCCCCAGCCTTTTTGAAATGTAATCTTCAACATTCAATCCAAATTTGTGTTATATTCTCAAAGAATATGGCCTTCTGGGCACAGAGCTCATAAATGAACTGGTAAATAGTATTAAGGAAGAACATAGTGAAAAGCAAATGTCTACTTACAGTATATTCCACAACAGTTTTTTTCAGTATACATTAAAGTTTAATCTATGTGAGCCCTTATGTGTGATAAAATACTACCAATGCAATATTTTACTTACTTTAATTTAAATAAAAAAAATTCACATGTGATATTTGCAGAACAAATGAGTTGTGTATATTGAAATGGAAACTTGGAACAATTATCAAAATAAAATCATAACTAAAAAATGTGTAAAATAAACTCTAAGCCATACTCTGCTATAAGTACCAGGTAGTCACAGGTAAAAGAAAAGATGTGAACAGAGCTGCTTTCTTGTAGGTTTAACTCTCTTAACTCTGTTTCAAAAAATGTTTGGAAAATAAAGACTTAAAGGATTATTTACTAACCTCTAAATTGGCCCTGAGTTGCACCGAACGCTGAATTTTACCATTCAGTGCAAATTCGGGGCAATTCGTCTATTCACTAAGCTGTCAAATCACCAGATACAGGCAAATTGACAGCAAAACATGATGCTGTTCGGTGGCACCGACTGTTCAAAGAAAGGTGAAAAATCAGGAGAAGAGAACAATCTAGACCAAATTGCCGATTTGGAAAGTGAAATAAATGTGAACATTTTTCTGGTTTGGCTATTTTGACATAGAATTTTCACTTCTGCAGTCATTCTCCTGAGTTTCACCTTTCTTTGAATAGACCTGTATTGCGTCTTCTATTCACAGCACACTGAATTGCACCGAAACTGTAGGAAAATGCCCTAATCTTCAGTGTGTCAATTAGACAGGTTTAAATAGGCAAATCCCATTGGTGTCAATGTAATATCATTTAAAAAAAAACATTTTAAAGACTGTTTAGTCTTTTTATTTTTGCAAAACCTTTTTAATTTTTTTTAAAAGACCTTTTTGTATTTTTAAGACTACATTTTTGTTTTATTATTGTTTAAAAGACTTTTTTTATTATTTTGTAACAGAACATTTTATTATATTTTTAAAGGACTTTAAATTATTTGGACACATTTTTACTAAATTTGTGTTGGTTTAAGCTCCTATTAGGAGAATAGGAGACGTCCTTCTTTTCAGTTTGATGGAATTTGCCATTGCCAATTTGGTGGTTATCTGTGCACTTCAGCAGTTTTTGCCTGACGTCTGATAACTGCTTTGGCGATAAAATTGTGAATTCACTGTATTTTCGGCTAAATGGAATCACCGAATTTAGCTGAAATGCGGCAAATACCAAAGCACTGAAATTGCATAAAATATTGGTGCTTTGTGAATAGACCCTTAGACTAATTGTAGCCCAGCTCTAAGCACTAAACTAGAAATTCTATGTAATAATTCTTATATGTAAGAACAGAAAACCTAATTGCTGGAGGCAGACAGCAAGATCAGGAGACACGGATACTCTGGATACACAGGAAACAAAAAGGACAGGGAGCCACACTTGACAAAGGGGAATTGGATTAACGATCTAGCCAGGAGGAAGGGTTGAGGTTAGACTATATAGGAGACCAGATCAGGGTCAGCTGGATGCAGCAATCAAGGCAGGTCTGCAGACAGCACCACATAGGTGAGGTGGGCAAAGGAGGAACTGCAGTCTGGTGGAAATGGGGTTGATCACCTAAGGTGTGCAGCAGATTCAAGCGGAATCCTGATATGGATTAGCAGCTGGGCTTAAAACAAGACTGAGTGTCAGAACTATTATTAGAATCAGTGCAAGCTGAAGGAGCCAGAAGTACACATAAATGAGAAACCAAGTGTCCTTGTTTAACCTACTAATGCCTCCTCACCTCCTGACTTCTCTATCATGGTCAATGGTATCACCATCTCCCCATCAAGCCAGGTTCACTGTCTCAGAGTTACACTTGACTCTGCTCTTTCCTTCATCCCCCACATCCAGTCTCTTTCCTCCTCCTCCTGCTGCTACCAATTATGTAATATTTCCAGAATTTGGCCATTTCTTACCACTGACACCACAAAAGAACTCATTCACACCCTGGTAATCTCTCGATTTGACTATTGTAATAATCTTCTATCTAGCCTCCCTTTCTCCAGCCTCTCTCCCCTACAAGCCATTCTGAATGCCTCTTCCTGGCTCATCCACCTTACCTGCCACTCTGTCTCTGTGAGCCCTTTCACTGGCTCCCCATCCACTGTAGAATTAAATTAAAAAATCCATACCCTGACCTACAAAGCTCTCACTAACTCAGCTCCCCACTACCTGTCCTTATTAATCACCAAATACATTCCAGCCTGCTCCCTAAGGTCAAACAGTGTCAAGCACCTAGCTTCTCCCTGTATCAATTCTTTCCATGATAGACTGCAGGATTTCTCATGCACATCCCCATCCTCTGGATTGCTCTCTCTTGTACGGTCTGTCATGTCTCACCTTCACTGCCTGACCATCATGGTGGTTGTCAGCATCTCCCACAGCAGAGGACACTGGCAGTTGGTATTTCCTTGTCACAGGCCACGTGTCCTTTCCTTGCTCAGGGCACTCTGCTAGCTCTACCTCCCTCCTGTTGGCCTTCCGTGTGGGTCCGTGTCACTTGTGGGTGGCTTGAAGCACGGCTTCTTGCTCATGCCATATGTGTAGACCACCTGGTCTCCACAGGGTCTGCCTTGCTTGCCTTCGAAGGTGTAGCCCACTTTGATTCTGGACAGGGACTGATCGATGCACGTCTCAGTGGGCGGGGAGAGCAGGAGGGGGCCCTTCCAAAGAAGGGTCTGGGCTCATTAACTGCACTACATTTAAACCTGAGCTCCAAAGGAGAAGGTGCTCAATTGTTAGCTCTTCCTAATAACTAACCTGCGCCCTATATTGCCCCTATTATTGACCTTGGATTTCAAATCTCTGACTACGTATGAACTCTGCCAGCCCCGACCTTTTGCCTACCCAATTCGACTATGCCTCTTGTCTGCTCCCTTTGTACTGTACCTCGGCCATACTGATTACCTGGATGCCGAACCTTTGCCTGGAACTGACCATACCTTTCTGCCTCACTCCTGTCTGTACAGAAATCCAAGTCATTACGCCCGCATACCGGGCTCCATCATATTCAAACATGACATTGTCAGACTTTCCCCTAGTTACCTTCCTTTAAACACTCCCTTAAGACATTCCTATTCAGTCAAGCCTACCACTCGACTCACTGATATACTTCACAGCCTCAACCAGTCCATTATGCTCACTTGCAGTCCTCTCCTCCTGTTTCCACCCCAACCCCTCTAGAATGTAAGTTCCCACGGGAATAGTGTCCTCATTTCCTCCTGTACTGGTTTGTCAAAATGTTGTTCAGTCTCAATGTATTGTAACCCTGTCTATATTGTGCCCATTGCTCAGCGCTGCAGAATATGCTGGCACTATATAAATAAAAAATAATAATGTCCTAGATGGTAACGAGGAGATGATAGAGGAGAAAATCTGCCCCTGCTGATTTCCCTTACCATCTCCCTGTGCCGATATTTATTCTGATTTATTTGGGCTAGACCTGGAATTTCTGTGAACTGCAGGCTCCTGGAGTCCAAATAACAAAGGTCCATGGAGTCAAAAGACAAAGCCAGTATTAATCATAAAGATATCTGCAGTGTTCCTACTGATATTCTGGTTGTGACCCAACTTTACCTTGACAACTATGAAGGAGCAATTGGGAACACTAAAGAAACCACATCAGAGCAAGAAGCTAATGCACATATGGGTTCATATAGGTCAACATTCTTGCATCATTTCCATGTGTCAATAATTCTATATAGAAACAGGGCATGATAAAGGTCATCATGAAATTGAAACAAGGTAGTGCTTGGAAAAAAAGGAGGTGAGAATGTAGCAGTCAACATCAAAATCCATTTCTAATCGACACAAGGTAAAGGATGTGGAACATTGATTGCATGTATTAAGATCCGAACCAGAAACCACAATGATGCGGTCTACCAAACATTGGATTTAGAGTTTCTGTGTCTAAACATGACTATAATGACGTAAGGTACTAGAAAAATAACTTTGATTCTGCCTATCAAAGTCAGGACAAGAAGGATGCAAGGTAAGACAGAGGTAGAAACGCTGACATTATCTATATTGTTCTCACAAGAATTTACTGAATAGAACTATTGCCTATTGTCTTTATTGCCTATAAAGTAACAGTAAAACCCTTATCTCCAATAGAAAAAGAGAAAAGGAAAGCCACATGTGGTGTAAGAACCACCTGGTCTGCAGGTATTTCTTTATTAAAGTGACAAAGCAACATTATTGCTATAAATCTAGAGAAACTATAAAAGGGATAAACTGAGAATGATTTTAAGGTGTGAAATCGTGCAATACTTGTGATAATTGTCATAAACATCATACGTTACTGTTGACTTAGTAAGGAAACATGATTGGAACATAATAAAGTTTCTCAGTGTGTGGTCCAAAAGGGAACTACGGTCCTTATAAAGAAGGAAAATAGTGGAGGAACTGTGTTCCCATGAGTTCCTGCTTGACTTGACCTCGGTCTCTCTGCAACACCTACCATGGCAGGTTGCTTCCCTTACCCAGTGAGATGTAATTAAATACCTAATTCTTACTTCTTTGTGGCATTAGTGGTAAAAATATGAGGCCTGGATACTTAATTATCCTAATGTTTCTGCAGCACCCCATACACACAACCCCATGCTCCCACCAGGGATCCACTGGGGCTTCTTAAGCAAATAGACCACAAATGGCCTTTTTACTCTCTCCTGAGCGGCCTCTGCTAGTAATTTGACCCCATTGACTGACTTGATCTCTACACCAAAACCTCCCATTCTTATACCACTTTCATTACACTCTGATAAACCAGGATCCTATTCTACGGCCTATAACGGGAAATCTTTTAGTGGCTCCTTTTTACCAGGTTGCTTCTAACCCAGACACTGTATTAGTGTCACGTTCGTGATGGCGCTCACCTAGGATCAGCGTGGTTTGGATCCTTATGGACAGATTAACCAGATACTTGACTTGATAGCAGTTACAACTGCCACACCTAGCACTCCCAGCCAGGGAGGTGATGTATAGCACTAGATACCACTCAGCAGCAAGTGATTTCGTGACCAAGTGTCTGCTGAGTGAAGGCAAATTAACTATACACAGGTAGAGATAGTATAGTAAGAAAGCCACATAACTTGGTACAGAAAAATCGTAGTCAATAGTACGTTCTGAGTTGGCACCAGAGAGGGTAGTCGTACAAGCCGAATTGGCAACAGAGTGGAATCCCATACAGTTGTTCTCAGCAACGTATAATGCACGTACAAGAAATTCAGCAAGCTGCAGGGCAGACCCACAATGCGTGATAATACAGAATGATGTATACATATACGTAGTACCAAACAGTTGACATGAGGGGTTGATATATTCAGCAGCCTGCAGGGCAGACCCACAATCAGAGACCATGGGATATGATCTGTGCATAAGCTTAGTACCAGACGGTTGACATGAGGGGTTGATAGATTCAGCAACCTGCAGGGCAGACCCACAAACAGAGACCTTGCGGTATGAACTGTATATAGGTAAACAGTTTTTGTCTTAGTTCTTAATCTATTGCAGCACAAAGTAAAAGGTACCTTGGAACCTTTAAAAATACCAAAATCGAAAAAAATAAAAAACAATGGTGCAAAATCATGCATATATCAGTTAAATACCAATTTGTTGGATCACCAGACACAGTTTGATCACCAACTCTGTACTCCATCTTTACTTTTTTTTTTTGAATTTAAGATTTTTATTTTGTACGCAAGTCAACATATAATCAAACGTGGAAAACAAGGGCCACGCAGGGCCATCCACAGCATAAGTTCCACATGTGAAAAATAATAAACATCCCTGAAAAAGGGGGGGTCTCAGCGTATAATATTATCCAAGAGGGAGGAGGGAAAGGGGGTAATAGGTAGCGCAAAAATACATTTCAGAAAAAGAAATAAACCACATCTTACAAAAGACAATAATTAAGTCAGCTATAAAAGGGAAAAGGTATACAAAATGAAACAAAGAAAAAGAAACAACTATATAAAAGCACTGCTGAGTATAACGAACATAAAAATGGGGGGGGGTAAGGTTAAGGGGGAAAAGATGGCAAAGACCAAAATTGTGCCTGCCCTGGTGGGTTCCCGCATGGAGACAAACCGTGTGTGAGGGCCAGGGGGGATAATGGCACCAGGCTCAGGCACTCGGGGGGCCAAACTGGGCACCAGGCATTGCAGCGCCTCCCAAGTCAACCCGGATATGCCAATAAGATAAAAAATAAAAAATAAAAAGGTGAGAAATAAAAGGGGAGGGGACAACAGCATCTGTAAAATGAAAATGCCGTAAATTAAAATCAAAAGATCTCAGAGTACACAAATAACAACCTATAGGCAAAATCCTTGAGAATATAAGAACACCTGCAATGTCCCAGAGTAAGGGGGGGGATTTAAAGGGGGGTCTCAGAAAAAAAAAAAAAAGGGGAAAAATAAACAGTGGCGAATCTCAGACAGAGCAGTAAAGTCATCGTTTGCAGGGGGGGATAAAACAAAAAAGAGTCAGCAGGGGGGGTGTCATTACAGCAAAGGGTACATCCAGGGATCAGCATCCCGTCAGCCGGCATCCTGGAACAAAGGCTCCCGAGCCACAGGCAAGGCACCGCAATAGAGGCCGGTATTCGCCCGTGCAGGTCCCTCAGCGACGCAGGAGGTCTGCTGCTCCAGCAGCGGTCGAACCGCAATGCGGCCCCTGGTAGTGGGTGGTCGAGCATCAGCCACAAGTAGCTCAGTTAATACAGGCGGATCTGGGGACCCCTGTGGCGCCAGTAACGGGAGTAGTGCGGATGGGCAATTTTCCTCCCGGAGCCACACAGAATCCAAAAGCTGCTGCTGCAGCACAACCGCCACCCCTTCGTCTGCCGAGAAGCCCACAGCTACTTCATGGTCGTGCCATTGCTCACTCACGATCCCGGACAAAGTCGCGGCATCCACCTCTGGAGGGACCTCTACATGGGCCTTCGGTAAGACATCCGCCGCCGCTCCTCCATCGAAGGTCTCTGGCCTCTGATCGCCCCACAGCACGTCCATCATCCGGCACCACGCACCGCGCGTGAGCGGAGTGTCGTCATCCCCCGGTATCAGCTCTATAACAGCCTCGAGGCGCTCCAACATGGCTCCCAATGTATCGACGGGAGGTGGGGGATCCAGCTGCCCCTGGAATGTTCCCTCTACCCCCCTCTCTGCTACAGGGACCGCCGCAGCAATCAGTGGACGGGGGCCCTCCATCCTCTCTGACCGCCACAGCCGTACACCCGGGTAAGAGGGTCACACGTGGAGCAGGCCTACGAAGTGCCGGGGTGTAGGCCTCAAGATGGCCGACTGCAGGGCTCCCTCAGAGGCCGCAAACTCCTCCAGACACCTCCAAACTCCGGAGAGGGGGGCCAATACGAGCTCCGGAGTTCGCTTCTCGATGATCAGCACGTCAGGGGTATTCTTATAGGGTAAGGCACGAGGAAATCCACTTAGAAATCCCCTATAGCAGTAGGTTCCAGCGGAGCTCCTTAAAATCACGTCTGCTTCCCCATGCGGCCAGCCAGGCCCCCCCCCCGTCTTTACTTTTGATCTGGGAATAAATCAAAAAGGAGAGTACATTGCATAGTATTTCAATAAAAAAAAAAAATTCTTCAACAAAAAGCACACTCACATTCTTTCAGGCACATAACAAAATGTGCATATAAACATTTGCCACAATGGCTCAGACCTCCTGAATTAAACGCCGAAGAACATCCAGGATCCACTTCCGAAGGTCCCAGGTCTCCTCGGATATGTTCCTCCCCGGGATCTCTGAGCACACCGTCAGATGTTTCAATCCTTTTCAACAAGTCACTCGACGAGTTTCGTGGGTACGTCTGTCCCACTTCATCAGGAGTGTAACTGTGTTTCAGTCCTTTTCCCTTCAGTTTATAAAACTCTTTAAAATCGGGTCAAATGCTTGGCAGCTGAGGTTTTCAAGGTCTCACCCAATCACAGCATCAATATGGGGATTCCCTCTAACGTCACGCCTGCATACAATAAAAACCTTAATACAATCTTGCTTCCACCACTGCGTTAAGAGGAAACATTTTCCATATGTTGCACATACATAATTCCATTTATACAAACACGTTTCTACTATAACAACATGCCTTAACTGTTTTACAATACATATGTCTGCAATCTATATTTCTAATGCGTGTTTTAAAACACATAATTTCTTTCAATTACAAAGAACGCCCTGGGGAGTAAGCATAACAAGGTGTTAGTACCTTTAGAATAGAAACTTTTAAAATGCTCAAAACATGAATAAAAATATACAATACAATATAACAACCTGAATGTTATATTCAACCTCATACAATCCTAAAAATAGAGATACAGATTAGTCCATAAACGCCAATACGTCTATCTCATTGTTTAACCCTTTCCCTTCCACAGTGCCCAATTTGTAGATCCATTCAGTTTCCCTTTTGGTCAATCTTATCTCTATATCCCCTCCCCTCCAATCTGGTTCTACTAAATCGATCCCGATACTTAGAAATTCCTCAAATTTAAACATTCCACAACTATTACAGTGCAAAGGAACACGGTTTTATTTTATGGGTACGAATTCCCGAGTAGTGTTCCATGAATCTTTCATGCAGTGTTCTAGACGTCCGGCCAATATACTGCGCTCCGCATTTACACTCCAATAGGTAAATAGCATTTTTGCTTCTACAATTTATGAAGTGTTTAATCTGAAACAATTTACCGGTTTCAGTATTTTTAAACTCTACTATTTTTCTTTGTTGATATTTGCAAGTGGAGCATCTACTACACTTAGGTCTCTCAAACATTGGTTTAACCGGAAAAAAGAAATAAAACCTAACACTTGGGGCTTGCTTCATTTTTAAATTTTCTGCTCTCCGAAACACTGTGACAGGACACTCTGGCAGAATATCTCCTAAATACGGATCACATTTAAGGATGGGCCAGTGTTTTTTATTATTTTTTTAATGTCTACAGCATCATCATTATATTTAGTTACGAGTGGTGGAAGCAAGATTGTATTAAGAGTTTAATTGTATGCAGGCGTGACGTTAGAGGGAATCCCCATATTGATGCTGTGATTGGGTGAGACCTTGAAAACCTCAGCTGTCAAGCATTTGACCCGATTTTAAAGAGTTTTATAAACTAAAGGGAAAAGGACTGGAACATTCTCATTTACACTCCTGATGACGTGGGACAGATGTACCCACGAAAAGCGTTGAGTGACTTGTTGAAAAGGATTGAAACATCTGACGGTGTGCTCGGAGACCCCGGGGAGGAACGTATCCGAGGAGACCTGGGACCTTTGGAAGTGGATCCTGGATGTTCTCCTGGCGTTTAATTAGGGAGGTCTGAGCCATTGTGGCAAATGTTGATATGCACATTTTGTTATGTGCCTGAAAGAATGTGAGTGTGCTTTTTGTTGAAGAATTTTTTTTTTTTTTTATTAAAATACTACGCAATGTACTCTTTTTGATTTTTTCCCAGATCAAAAGTAAAGATGGAGTACAGATTTGGTGATTCAACTGTGTCTGGTGATCCAACAAATTGGTATTTAACTGATATATGCACGATTTTGCACCATTGTTTTTTCGATTTTGAACTGTATATAGGCCTAATACCAGACAGCTGACATGAGAGGCTGATAGATTCAGCAACCTGCAGGGCAGACCCAAGATCGGAGACCATCCGGGATGATCGGTATATACACTTGGTATATGCAGAGTACAACATACAAACAAAGAAGGGCAAGAGAGTAAGAATAGTCAACAGGCAGTCCGGATCAAAACACAAGCAGGGTCCTCGTACGAGCAGAATTGGCAACTTAGCAGAAATACACTGAGACAGTAACGAGATCAGCTGGCGATGCGGGAATGACTCCATGTCAGGGCGACGAGCTGAATCTCACGCCCTGCATTTAAGGCTGGCGGCTCCGCGTCACCACAACAAGCTTTGCCCCTGAGACACTGATCTGCCAGCTCAAGCTTTTGCCACCCGGCCAGCCAGCGATGCCAGCGGGTGCCCAGGCCCCCCAGGCGCTATGGGGGCCGAAGATGTGACAATTAGCAGCTTTACTCGCAATTGCTGAGAACCGCAAACAGATAATAACAACGGACCTTCAGAGTCCTAGTATCCATAGGACTCCATGGAGTTGTGCTTTGCAGACAGACGCAAGTTCCCATGAGTAAGGTGCAGCCTGGATGATGGAAAACTTTGCAGAGCAACACTGGCAGCTATATATTCACAGTGTTCGACTGCCCACTGAGCAAGGAAGTTTCTGATTTCGCTGCTGTCTCCACCGCGGGATGAGACATTGGTAGGAGTTTTTTTAGTGGTGTTAGCTGCAGGGCTCAAGTCCTGCGGGAACGGCGTTTCCGCACTTCTCCCGTAGCGGGAAAGTTGTGGGAACGCACGTTCCCGCTGTGGGCCAACTTACTGCTGGGGCTGCTAGTGGAATGCAGTAACAGCATTCCGCTAGCAGCCCACCTGACTGGCCACGTGTTGCCCGAGTGCTGCCTGCGTGCTCCCAAGCACGGCCGCCATACTCAGCCTTGTGAAGGCTGTGACCCGGTGTCCCGGCAGATGCCAGGGAAGGCCCTTCAATACGCATATATTTGAGCCCTTGAGGCAGGTTTGTGGTTTGTCTCATAATGTTTAATCCAGCACACACTAACATAAACAGAAACAGAGCTAGAGGTGGTAGTGCAGGGGACGGGCACAAGAGGAAGCCCTGCACTGGGTATAATTTCTCCCTCTAAATACAGATTCAGGGCAAGGGTAGACAGAATGCAAAAACCAATCATTTTGGTACATACAAGGACTAACTGAATTGTCTCTACGCTCTGAAGGTTGCGAGACCAACAGATTACCTAGGACACCATCAGAAACAACATACGTGGAATGACAGTCCGTGAAGTATTCAAGGTGCAGGGCAGTCAGAGATGCGATAAGAAAGAACATAAAACAGAAATGAACAATCCTTTGTTATAATGGTCTTTGCAAAAACATAAACATGAGTCGTAGCCTGGGTAAAGGGACCCCGGAGGGTTACAAACGATACCCCTAAACGTGAAGGGACAGAACCCAAACAGCGAGTGATCAGCCCAGCAACCAGCAGGGTGTTAAATCACTAAAACAAGTGAAACAGCGTAATATACACACACAGTAATTCTCAACAAGACAGACAGGTTTGAATGGATTCAACAGAGTGCAGGGCACAACTCGTTGGTACGTGAAAAATACTGTGAACAGAACTGCTGATCCTGGCACTCCCTCCAGTGAGATCAAAACAACAAGAGAACACTAGATACTGCTCAGTAGCTATTGATTTCGTGACCAAAAGATCTACTGAGCAAATACACATTAACTAAACACATATAAGAGAGTGGTCCAAAAACATAAGACAGGTCATACACGAGAAATCCAGACAGAATATCTATAGGGGACAGACGTAAGAGTAATCCAAGGGCCAGAACCAGAAGTCATACACGAGTAAGCAGGAATCTATATATATATAAACGCGAAAGTCCTGACTGACTGACTGAGTGACTCATCAACGCCCAGCTGAAACCGTTTAACCTAGGAACATGAAATTTTGAAGGTGCACTGTTTTTATGATGTGGGCACCCACTAAGGAAGGATTTTTGGAAACTCCACCCCAAAGGGGGTGAAAAAGGGGGTTGAATATTTTAAACAGGGTACCTATAGCTCAAAAACAGAAGATGCTACAGATGTGAAAATCGATATTTAGATTCGTCTTGAAAAATAAAAAAACACGTATTTTACCATTTTTCAAAAATTCGACTGGGGGCGAAAAAAGGGGGTTGAATATTTTAAATATTTTAAACAAGATACCTATATCTTAAAAACAGAAGATGGTACAGACGTGAAAATCGGTATTTAGATTCATCTTGACAAATAAAAAACATGTATTTTACCGTTTTTCAAAAATTCAACTGGGGGCAAAAAAAGGGGGTTGAATATTTTAAATATTTTAAACAGGATACCTATATCTTAAAAACAGAAGATGGTACAGACGTGAAAATCGGTATTTAGATTCATCTTGACAAATAAAAAAGCACGTATTTTACCGTTTTCTGAAAATTCCTTGGGTGGGCAAAAAGGGGGGTTCAATACTTTTATCATAAACGCGAAAGTCCTGACTGATTGACTCATCAACGCCCAACTGAAACCGTTTAACCTAGGAATGTGAAATTTTGAAGGTGCACTGTTTTTATGATGTGGGCACCCACTAAGGAAGGATTTTTGGAAACTCCGCCCCTAAAGGGGTGAAAAAGGGGGTTGAATATTTTTAACAGGATACCTATATCTCAAAAACAGAAGATGCTACAGATGTGAAAATCGGTATTTAGATTCGTCTCGAAAAATAAAAAAACACGTATTTTACCATTTTTCAAAAATTCGACTGGGGCGAAAAAAGGGGGTTGAATATTTTAAATATTTTAAACAAGATACCTATATCTTAAAAACAAAAGATGCTACAGACGTGAAAATCGGTATTTAGATTCGTCTTGAAAAATAAAAAAAACACGTATTTTACCGTTTTTCAAAAATTCAACTGGGGGGCAAAAAAAGGGGGTTGAATATTTTAAATATTTTAAACAGGATACCTATATCTTAAAAACAGAAGATGGTACAGACGTGAAAATCGGTATTTAGATTCATCTTGACAAATAAAAAAACACGTATTTTACCGTTTTTCAAAAATTCAACTGGGGGGCAAAAAAAGGGGGTTGAATATTTTAAATATTTTAAACAGGATACCTATATCTTAAAAACAGAAGATGGTACAGACGTGAAAATCGGTATTTAGATTCATCTTGACAAATAAAAAAACACGTATTTTACCGTTTTTCAAAAATTCAACTGGGGGGCAAATAAAGGGGGTTGAATATTTTAAATATTTTAAACAGGATACCTATATCTTAAAAACAGAAGATGGTACAGACGTGAAAATCGGTATTTAGATTCATCTTGACAAATAAAAAAGCACGTATTTTACCGTTTTCTGAAAATTCCTTGGGTGGGCAAAAAGGGGGGTCCAATACTTTTATCATAAACGCGAAAGTCCTGACTGATTGACTCATCAACGCCCAACTGAAACCGTTTAACCTAGGAATGTGAAATTTTGAAGCTGCACTGTTTTTATGATGTGGGCACCCACTAAGGAAGGATTTTTGGAAACCCTGCCCCTAAGGGGGTGAAAAAGGGGGTTGAATATTTTAAACATGATACCTATATTTCAAAAACAGAAGATGCTACAGATGTGAAAATCGGTATTTAGATTCGTCTTGAAAAATAAAAAAACACGTATTTTACCATTTTTCAAAAATTCGACTGGGGGGCAAAGAAAGGGGATTGAATATTTTAAATATTTTAAACAAGATACCTATATCTTAAAAACAGAAGATGCTACAGATGTGAAAATCGGTATTTAGATTCATCTTGAAAAATAAAAAAACATGTATTTTACCATTTTTCAAAAATTCGACTGGGGGGGCGAAAAAAGGGGGTTGAATATTTTAAATATTTTAAACAAGATACCTATATCTTAAAAACAGAAGATGCTACAGATGTGAAAATCGGTATTTAGATTCATCTTGACAAATAAAAAAACATGTATTTTACCGTTTTCTGAAAATTCCTTGGGGGGCAAAAAGGGGGGTTGAATACTTTTATCATAAACATGAAAGTTCTGACTGATTGACTCATCAACGCCCAGCTGAAACCGTTTAACCTAGGAACGTGAAATTTTGAAGGTGCACTGTTTTTATGATGTGGGCACCCACTAAGGAAGGATTTTTGGAAACTCCGCCCCTAAGGGGGTGAAAAAGGGGGTTGAATATTTCAAACACGATACCTATAGCTCAAAAACAGAAGATGTTACAGATGTGAAAATCGGTATTTAGATTCTTCTTGAAAAATAAAAAAACACAGGATTATTCAAAGAGATTCGAAAAGTCACCGCACGTTCGGTGACTTTTCGTTCTCTTCAATTGGGTTCCTTTTGCCGATCCCATTTCGGTGACCCTGCGGTGTATTCAGCAAGCACCACAGGGTCCCCCGAATTGCAGGGAAAAGCTGCCGCAAACCCGACGAAAACTAACCGCAAAACCCACCGAATGCACGCCAAAACACGCAAAAACATCTGGATTAACCTGTTGAAAAACCCGAGCAGGAGCCGATCACACGCAGCCGAAGCAGCTGAGACCGCAGACGAGGCAGTGAATAAATTAGCAAAACCATTTGTATGATTGTTTGAAAATGAATCGCTGTTTGCATAGAAACTACTGAGCGAAAATGTCTGAAATTTACACAGGAGGTCCAGGGAATGCTAATAAAAGGGGCTGTTACAGAAAAAATAAGTAAACTTAAAAAAAAAAAACATCGGACTTTTAAAAAAAAAAAGAAAAAAGAAAAATGCTTAAAGTATCCTAAAAAATCTATAAATAAAGAGACTCTTTACTGCAGAATTTTATAATGAATGGTTTATTAGATATTGAATTAAAACGGGAATATTTTTAACATTGAAGCCTATGGGATTCTCCTGAATTAACTTGCCGAATTAAACCACCGAATGGCAGGGCATTAGGGGAACCTTTCACTGCTGGTTTTTGTTCTCTGAACAGCCGAAGCAGTGCATTTTCATGGGGATTTCACTGCCCTCGAACAGGCACCGAACAGGCACCATATGTGCAGGCAATTCGCCAGGATTTGGCGAATTGCCTGCTCTCTGAATAGCCGAATGGCCAGGAAAGGTAACCGAACGCTGATTTCCAGCGTTCGGTTACCTTTCTCAAGCAATTCGCAGCTCTTTGGATAACCCTGTTAATTTACCATTTTTCAAAAGTTCAACTGGGGGGCGAAAAAAGGGGGTTGAATATTTTAAATATTTTAAACAGGATACCTATATCTTAAAAACAGACGATGTTACAGACGGGAAAATCGGTATTTAGATTCTTCTTAAAAAATAAAAAAACATGTATTTTACAGTTTTTCAAAAATTCAACTGGGAGGGCAAAAAAAAGGGGGTTGAATATTTTAAATATTTTAAACTGGATACCTATATCTTAAAAATAGAAGATGTTACAGTCGTGAAAATCGGTATTTAGATTCGTCTTGAAAAATAAAAAAAAACATATTTTACAGGTTTTCAAAAATCCAAGTGAGGGGGGCGAGAAAAGGGGGGTTGAATATTTTAAACAGGATACCTGTATCTCCAAAACAGACGATGTTACAGTCCTGAAAATTGGTATTTAGATTTGTCTTGAATAATAAAAACAACACGTATTTTACCATTTTCCAAAAATCCAGAGGGGGGGGGGTAAAAAGGGGAATGAATACCTTTATCACTATACCTATATTTCAAAAACCAATGATGTTACAGGTGTGAAATTCATTATTTACAATCTTCGTGCAAAAAAAACCCATGTTTTACCATTTTCCGAAAATCCAGTTAAAGGGGGTGGGGGAAAGGGATGTGAATACTTTTATCAGTATACCTATATTTCAAAAACCAAAGATGTTACAGGTGTGAAATTTGGCACTTACGATCTTCTTGAAGAAAAAAAAACCACGTGTTTTACAATTTTCCAAAAATCCCAAGTGGGGGGAGGGGGGTTCTACCAAAAAAAACTCAAGTTTCTTTTAAAAAATAATTTTAACAAATCCTAAAATCCACGCGAGCGAAGCCGCGGGCAAAAACTAGTATAATATATTATCAAGAACAGTGAGTAATATAAATCAAGAACAGGGAGAAGGAACTTAATAGGTGTAACCTATCCAGACCCAGGGAGCAAGAGACTAACTGGACCTATATATAGGGCTGAGAAGGTCATGTGACCGCAGACCAACCAGCCCAACAGATGGTCCGTAGAACCTGAAAATCAAAAAACATGAATCCCTGCTACAACCAGCAGGGGGCAGGGCCGAGATGTGACACCCGGCCTACAGCCGAGATCTGGATCACGTCACAGCCTTCAGAAGCCGGCAGCCGTGTGTAGGCTGGAACTCAGAGAAACAGGCGGGACACCTGATACGGAGGTCTGAGCGCTGCTTGGTAAGTATAATACTGGGGGGTCCTGTGCCTGGGAATATAAGTCTGAGGGTCTGTGCTTGGGTATATATAATTCTTAAGGGCATGTGCCTGGGTATATTCAATTCTGGGGTTCCTGTGCCTGGGTATATAAAATTCTGGGGGCCTTGTCTGGATATATATAATTCTTGGGGGCCTGTGCCTGGGTATATAATTCTGGGGACCTTGTCTGGATATATATAATTCTTGGAGGCCTGTGCCTGGGTATATAATTCTTGGGGCCCTGTGCCTGGGTATATAATTCTGCTGGGCCTTGTCTGGATATATATAATTCTTGGAGGCCTGTGCCTGGGTATATAATTCTTGGGGGTCTGTGCCTGGGTATATAATTCTTGGGGGCCTTGTCTGAATATATCTATAATTCTTGGGGGCATGTGTGTCACATCCTCGGCTACTGCAGTGCTCCCTGTGGAGTCTGGACACCCAGCGGTGGTGCTGGCTAGCCGGGTGCCAGGAGTTCAGGCTGACCGGCCGTCGTCTGCAGGGGCAGGGCTTGGCGTGGTGGCGTGGAGCCGCCGGCTTTAAAGGCAGGACGCAAGAATCTGCTCGTCACCCTGACGTGGGGTCATTTTCCCGCATCGCCAGCTGCATTCACTTTGTGTCTCAGTGTTTACCTTGCCTAGTTGCCGTTATTGCTTGTATGAGGACCCCGTTGTGTTTGACCCAGACTGCCTGTTTGACCCTTCTCTCTCTGACTCTCCCTTTGTATACTCATAGTGCTCTCTGTGGACACTGGGTGCATGTGCAGGATATATCACGCAACCTGCGATTATAGGCCTGCCCTGCAACGTGCTGAATCCATTGAACCCTCATTCTACCTTGCTGAGACAAAATATATTGGTGTCCTCTCTGTTGCCAACCCTGCCGGTACGACTACCACCTCTGTTGCCAACCTTGCCTGTATGACTACCCTCTCTGGTGCCAACTCGGATTTAAACCTTTGACCACGCTTATGCTAACCCATGTTGTATGACGCTTCTGCACGATCTCTGTCAATGCATAGTTAACCTGCTTTTGCTCAGTAGACACTCAGGCACAACATCATTTGCTACTGAGTGGTATTTAGTATTGTTGGCTGGGAGTGCTAGGATTAGCAGTCCTGACTGTTGGAAAATCGAGAATCACATACGTAGGTCTGTCCAAAAGGATCCAAATCACGGTTATCAGGGGTGAGCGCCATAGCGAACGTGACAATGTGCCTGGGTATATAATTCTGGGGTCTGTGCCTGAATATATAATTCTGGGTGTCTGTGCCTGGGTATATTCAATTCTGGGGGTCCTGTGCCTGGTTATATAAAATTCTGGGGGCCTTGTCCGGATGTATTCAATTATTAGGGGCCTGTGTCTGGATATATATAATTCTTGAGGGCCTGTGCCTGGGTATATATAATTCTAGGGTTCTGTGCCTAGATATATACAATTTTGCGGGCCTTGTCTGGATATATATAATTCTTGGGGGTCTGTGCCTGTCTATATATAATTCTGGGGGGTCTGTCCCTGGGTATATATAATTCTGGGGGTCTGTGCTAGACATGTGCACAGCACAAAATTTTGTTTTGAACTAATGGATTAGTCCTAAAATGCAATTTATTTAGTTGCTAAAGAAATTTGTTTTCAGTTCTTTAGTATGAAAACTAATTTCATTCATCTGAAAACCAGTGGCTACAATTACTATTGTAGTGGCTCCTCAGAGGGCTGAGATCACTGCTCATTACAGTATCTCTCACTCTCAGCACAATGTGTCAGGCAAAGCTGTTACAGTAACTGACTGCTGCTCATCACAGCGCTTAGAGTTTCAGTAAAACTAGTAAATAATATTTTTATATATAAGAGGTTAGAACAATATTATTTCCTTGTTTTACTGAAACTCTGAGCGCTGTTACAGTCAGTTACTGTAACAGCTGAGCCTGATACATTGTACTGCGAGATAATATAACAAGCAGCCCGATCTCAACGCTCACTGTCACTGGATTTAAAGGGCTAAAAAGAAAGGCTCCTCTCTGTATAATGTATAGAACATCCTCCTGCGTTAATACCCCTCTCTGTATAATGTAGATACTGTAACATCCTCCTGCATTAATACCCCTCTCTGTATAATGTATACAACATCCACCTGCATTAATACCCCTCTCTGTATAATGTATAGAACATCCTCCTGAATTAATGTCCCTCTCTGTATAGAACATCCTCCTCAATTTATACCTCTGTATAATGTATAGAACATCCTCCTGCATTAATTAATGCCCCTCTCTGTATAGAACATCCTACTGCATTGGCATGTGGAGGGTGCAGAACTTCGGAATGCAATGCTTATCCAGCACAGGAGAGGGAACTTTTACTTAAACTTTGTATCTCTGTGGGGGAGACACAGGAATATAAAAGCAGGGGAGATGGAAAATATTAACGTAAATCGGTCTGAAAGCTCAGAGAAGAGATGACTGGTGCAAATTTATTCTTATAATACAATAAAGCACTTTAAATCCAGGGAAAACATTCAAATAAATCACACAGAAGGCTCATAATCGCAGGGTTACTGGGAGAGCTGGATACTAAATGTATCAGAAGTAAAAAAACAAGCAGCACTGGGAGAGGAGAGGGACTTTATATAAAACGTGTATTATAGATGAGGAAAGGGGGATAGTGCTCCTGGATAATATAAAATGTATCAGACCTATGCCCCTATTATGCAGAGTGGGAGGGGAGATAACACACGTTTTATAAAGTCCCTCTCTTCTCCCAGCGCTGCTTGTTATAAAGGAGTTTTAACTATCCAGCCCTCCTCTGTCATTAGCTTTCAGTGTGATTTATTTGAATGTTTTCCTTCTCCAGCTGCTTTTATCATCTTGTCTGCCTCATAGACGTGCAAGGGTTAAGTAAAGGTTTCCTCTCCTGTGCTGACTGTCTGTGCTGCGATTGAGTATTCTGGAGCTCTATCACTGGAAAGGGCAGAGTCTGGCCTTTCCGATGATACCCAACATGACCATATTCAGTGTAAAATAAAAATCATATATAATAAAATATATACGTAATATTTTTCACAGAGTTGAAATGGCTCAGCAGTGAAAGGGTTAATGGTCAGACTATTTATTAAATTGTGTATTACTTTTGTTTTCGCCTTGGTTTAGCTGTATATTAAGGGTTAATGGGCAGGATTCATCCCTCACAGTATACAGTTTATTTTTCCCTTGATTAAGGGCACTTTAGGAGTAAATGGATAGGCTACATGCCCCACAGATTCACTTCATGTTTTCCCTTGATTAATAGCATGTTAGGGATTAATGAGTAGGCTACATGCCACACTCCAGTTCTTATAGGTATCTCTGTGCCTTTAAACAAGTCTTCTCTTTCTCTCCATAGGACATGCAGAGAAATAATGTACAGAAACAATTGGTGTATTACATCCTACTAGATCTTAATGTATAAAGATGTTCTAAAATTTAAACTTACAAACATAGAGCCTCGAACCGGCTCTAGTATATTCCACCTTATAGGTATTTTTCTTTTCCTATACAGGCACCTAATAACCTGTTCAGATATTCCTCTCCAGATACCCCATATGTAAGGAAGAAAAAAGAAACACGAGGGGCGGAGCTAACCGCAGCAGCGAGCGGCCGCGTTTTGGAGGAGCTCCTCTACAGCGTTAAACTTGATCCTGATTTTAACCCTCCTGAACGGCTCCTCGCTACCCCCGGTTGGCCTGGGAAGGTCTGGGGAATACTGCGGCTCTTACTCGCCCTCTGACAGTGCGTTCCGGGAGGCTCTGTCGGCCTCAAACTGATTCGGGCCTAGCGACCGTGGCCATCTTGGACGGCCTGTAGGTGAATACCGGGACTTTTTACCTGCGTGACTGCAGTACCTGCCCGGCAGTCGTGTGCTGAAGGGGGGGCCCTCACCAACCCGACATAAGAGAGTCTTTGGCAGGTGGGTCGGCTCCTAGCAAAGGACTAACATCCTCGTCTCACCCTCCGGGCTACGGATCGTCGGGAGATGATGATAGCTCCTGGTCGGTTGGAGGAGGGTCGTGGACCTCATGGTGCTCCCCACAGATGCGAGCTCCGGAATTGCACCCCCTATCCGTGGCTGCAAAGAAGCGGGCACAGAAGAAGCGCAAGGCCACACTAGCGGCGTCACCCCCGGTTAAGGCGGCTCAAGAATTGTCTGAGGAGGACTTAGCAGCAGACCCCCAGCTTTCTGCCACCAGCAGCGCAGTGTCGGAACGACGACCTGACCCGGGATCGGGGTCTCCGGGCGGCTGAGGTTGGGCTGACCGCGCCGACTGATAGGGCTGCTACACCGCGACCACGGGAAGAGGACAACCATCTCCCTTCCACAAAAGGGGACCTCCGTCGCATTCTAGACTAGGGATGAGCCGAACATCCCCCGAGTTCGGTTCTGGCCCGAACCCGAACTTCCCATATGTTTGGGCCCGAACCCAAACTCGAACTCCATGCAAGTCAATGGGGTTGAAAATTCTGTTTTTAGAGTGCCCTCCAAGAGGGCATATATGCTAGATAATTGCCATAAAAGGTGTATGGGGGTCCGGGTAGTGCCCTGGGGGACAGAAAACAAGGACAAAAAGTTTTTTAAAAAAAGTTTTTTAAGGGACAGTGAGTTTTCCATGAAATAAGGGTTAAAAATAAAAATGAAAAATTCCTTCAAATATCGTGCCTAGGAGGTCCCCATAACCTGCCCGTGAAGTGGCGGATTTCTAGGATTATAGAAACACTTAAAAACAAAAAAATTATGTTTCAAATGACGGTAAATGCTTTTCCTTTAATCTATCCTTAAACAACTGCTTGGGGCGGCAATCTGTATGAAAAGAGGAGACATTTTCGTACACTCAGAAAAAGTTTAGTGATTTTTTTGGCTAAATTATTGTGAAACTTATGCAGGCTTTGGTTGAAAGTAACAATAGGTGCTTCAAAATTGGTCCTTTAGCGTCCCCAACAGTGCCGTCACACTGTAACCCCTCTGAGGATATGAATCTGATACAGGCGTCCGTGGCAGGGCACCCAAATATTGTGCTTTTGGTGCCAGGCCTGCAAGTACTATCATACAGTAACCCCTCTGTGGTATTGTGGAAGAATGCAGGGGTGAACCTTGCGGTCCTATATTAAAAAGATATGCATCTGGTTAAGGCGTCAGTGCACCCAGATATTCTGCCTTTGGTGCAAGACTGCCAAACCAGAAAGTATCATCATACAGTAACCCCTCTGTAGTATTGTGGAAGAATGCAGGGGTGGACCATGTGGTCCTATATTGAAAAGATATGATTCTGGTCAAGGCATCAGTGCACCCAGATATTCTGCCTTTGGTGCCAGGCCAGCAAGTATCATCATACAGTAACCCCTCTGTAGTATTGTGGAAGAATTCAGGGGTGGACCATGTGGTCCTATATTGAAAAGATATGATTCTGGTCAAGGCGTCAGTGCACCCAGAGATTGCGCGAAAACGGTCATACGATGCGCATTTTTGTGCGTGATTTTTTACGGATCCAAACCAGGAAACTTTGGGTGTCTGGACGTTATGTTGGCCGGACATGAGCAGGGTCTGACGTCTCCAAATCACGCACACACGCCGCTAGTGGACGCAACGCACTCTGTACGTCCGTACTAGCGGTTCTGCGTTCTCGAAAAAATGCGTTCATTTTCCACTTGCGTTGCACAGCCGGACTTTCGTGCGATCGTACTTCGTATATTGGCCGTCATTGCCAGTCATTTGCTGCTAGTGCGGCCGTGATTAAGTGCGCCTAAACGCACGTTAAAAATTCGCTAGTCTGACCCTAGCCTAAATGGGAGAATTTTTCTGGTTTGGCTATTTTGACCTAGAATTTTCCATTCTCCAGTCATTCTCCTGCTTTTCACCGCCAAAAAATCAGTAAACTTATTCTGCGTGTCCGAAAATGTCTCCTCTTTTCTTACAGACTGCCGCCCCAAGCAGTTGTTTATGGATAGATTAAAGGAAAAGCATTTACCGTCATTTGAAATGTCATTTTTTGTTTTTTACATATTTCTATACATCCTAGAAATCCGCCACTTCACGGGCAGGTTATGGGGACCTCCTATGCACGATATTTGAAGGAATTTTTTGTTTTTATTTTTAACCCTTAATTCATGGAAAACTCACTCTCCCTTTAAAAACGTTTTTGTTTTTTTGCCTTGTTTCCTGTCCCCCAGGGCACTACCCAGACCCCCATACACCTTTTACGGCAAATATGAGGAAATGTGCCCTCTTGGAGGACACTCTAAAAAAAACGAATTTTCAGCCCCATTGACTTGCATGGGGGTTCGGGTTCGGATTCGGGTTCGGACCCGAACAAATGGGAAGTTCGGGTTCGGGCCCGAAACGAACTCGGGGGGTGTTCGGCTCATCCCTAACAGTAACCCCTCTGTGGTATTGTGGAAGAATGCAGGGGTGGACCATGTGGTCCTATATTGAAAAGATATGATTCTGGTCAAGGCGTCAGTGCACTCAGATATTGTGCCTTTGGTGCCAGGCCAGCAAGTATCATCATACAGAAACCCCTCTGTGGAATTGTGGAAGAATTCAGGGGTGGACCATGTGGTCCTATATTGAAAAGATATGATTCTGGTCAAGGCGTCAGTGCACCCAGATATTGTGCCTTTGGTGCCAGGCCAGCAAGTATCATCATACAGTAACCCCTCTGTAGTATTGTGGAAGAATCCAGGGGTGGACCATGTGGTCCTATATTGAAAAGATTTGATTCTGGTCAAGGCATCAGTGCACCCAGATATTGTGCTTTTGGTGCCAGGCCTGCAAGTGCCATCATAATACAGTAACCCCTCTGTGGTATTGTGGAAGAGTGCAGGGTTGGACCCTGCGGTTCAAAAAATTAAAATGATATAAATCTGGTAATGGCATCAGTGCACCCAAATATTTTGCCTTTGGTGGCAGCAAGTGCCTTCACACCGTAACCCCTTTGTGGTATTGTGTAGGAGTTCAGTGGTGGAGGTTTTGTGAATGCAGAAGAAATCCCAGATCTATTCCGTTACGTCAGCATCAGGGGATTGATAGCTGCTGATCCAGGACTGATTCATTTTTATAAATGTCAGCTGGTCTACAGAGTCGGTGGACGGACGCACTCTTTTGTCTGTGACAAAACCTCCAGCGGCACTGAACGTCCTTTCAGAAAGTACGCTGGATGAAGGGCAACCTAGTAGCTGCATAGCATATTGGCTAAATTCTGGCCAGTGATCCAATCTCAACACCCAGTAAGCCAGTGGATCATCTGCTGGAAAGGTATCCAGGTCTGCCCTTGCCCCTAGGTAGTCCTGCACCATATGGTGAAGACGCTGGCAATGGGTGCCTACATTTGACGTCCCTGGGCGTCGAGGACTAAAAAAATTTAAAAAAGCATCAGTCAAGCGGCCCTGGCCTTCACCACTATTCCTCTGATCACCCGCAGCCTCAGAAGCAAGTGTGTCAGCACTTGGTAATCTACCAGTGACTGGAAAGGTGTTACGCAAGTGTCGCTTTAGAGCGTCCTCAAGTTTTTTCATCCTGTGCTCCCTCTGTGCGGGCAGGATGAGCTCTGCAACTTTACCCTTGTATCGTGGATCAAGAAGGGTTGCCAACCAGTAATGATCCCTCTCCTTGATAGCACGAATCCTGGGGTCCATTAGCAGGCTTTGCATCATTAGGGAGCCCATGCAGCGTAGGTTGGAGGTGGCATTAGCTTCCGAGTCTTCCTGGTCAATGAGGAGGACCGTATCGTGCACTTCCTCCTCCCAGCCACGCACTAGCCCTTGTGTTTCTGGGCACACGAAACCCTCCCTTGAGGAATCCCCACCTTCAATGCCCCCACTACTTAAATATTCTGCCTCCTCCTCATCCTCCTCCTGTCTGATCTGAGTAGGACCCGCTGGAATGCTGTCTGCGGAAAGACTGGGGCCTTGAGAGCTAGGGAAGGCCTCCTCTTCCTCCCGCTGCTCTGCCTCTAGAGCCACATCTATAATTCCCCGCAGAGTGTGTTCCAGCAGGAACACTAAAGGAATTGTGTCACTGATGCATGCACTGTCCCTGCTCACCATCCTCGTTGCCTCCTCAAATGGTGACAGTACAGTGTATGCATCCTTGTTCATCAGCCACTGCGGGGGAAAAAAAAAACAAGTTGACCTGAACCTGTCCTTGTGCCATACTCACACAGGTACTCGTTGATGGCCCTCTGCTACTTGTGCAGACGCTGCAGCATTGCTAATGTCGAGTTCCACCTGGTGGGCATGTCAAAGATCAGACGGTTTGTGGGAAGGTGGAATTCTCTTTGAATTTCTGCCAGGTGAACACTTGCTGGGAATGACAGTCTGAAATGGCTGCAGACTTTTCTGGCCTGGCTAAGAAGCTCTGCCAGCCCTGGGTACCTGGTTAAGAAACGCTGTACCACCAGATTTAGGACGTGTGCTAGGCATGATACATGCGTCAACTTACCCTGGCGTAGGGCAGAAAGAAGGTTGCTGCCATTATCACAGACGACCATTCCCAGCTGAAGCTGGCGTGGTGTTAACAATATCTGCACCTGCCCCTGCAGAGCTGACAGAATTTCTGGCCCGGTGTGGCTCCTGTCCCCTAAACAAACCAGCTCAAGCACAGTATGGCATCTTTTTGCTTGAGCCATTGCATAGCCCCTGTCAGGCGTCGGTTTAACTGCCACTTCGCCAGAGACACAGAAGGAGGAGGAGGAGAAGGAAGAGGGAGAGGTGGTGGTGGAGCAGACAGACGTCATACAAGCAGCTTTCTGGAGGCGTGGTGGATGAACAAGCTCCAGCACAGAGCCACATCTTGGATCCCTCCCAGCTGCAATCAGAGTTATCCAGTGTGCCGTGAAGGAAATGTAACGACCCTGTCCATGCTTGCTGGACCACGTGTCTAAAGTCACATACACCTTGCTGCTGACTTCCTATCCCAATGACTCGATAACATTGTCTTCCACGTGCTGGTATAGTGCTGGAATGGCCTTCCGTGACAAGTAATGGCATTTTAGAACATGCCACTGTGGTACAGCACATTCAGCAAATTCACGAAAGGGAGCAGAGTCCACCAGCTGGAAAGGCAGCAGCTGCAATGCGAGTAATTTTGCTAAGCTGGCATTTAGACGCTGTGCTTGGGGATGGTTGGGACTATATTTTTTCTTACGCTGCAGCAGCTGGGGCAACGTAATCTGACTGCGTAAATCTTCAGCTGATGGGATGCTGTCACATTGTGAGGAAGGACCTGGTACATCCATTACTGCAGCATCATCCCTGTCAGTGGAGGTTCTAGCAGGCAATGACATGGCAGGACATACAGTGGGGGTAGAGACAGATGAGGAGGACCTATGCAAAGTTTTGCGACAAACGGGATGCGTGACAGGTGGTCATATGTTGCCTCAAGCACGTGGTACCCAAGCGTCCGGTGTCTTTCCCACGCTTGAGCCTCATCTGACATAGTTTACAAATAGCAACGGTGGGGTCTGCTGCACATTTCTTAAAGAACTCCCAGACAGCAGAGTTCCTGCATGTGTGCTTTGAGACAACAGTGCTCTGCACCTGAGCAGCTCTGACATCTGATGCCTTGGACTGGCTAGTGCTACGGTTGGTCATAGAGGATGATGTGCCTCGTGTTTGTTTTGCCTCCTCCTCCTCACTTGACTCCTCTGTTCGATCAGGCACCCAGGTGGAGTCAGTGACCTCATCATCATAGTCATCATTACCCCCTATCTCCACGTCACTGGAGTCAACTTGGCAGTATGATGCAGCTGCTGGGGCAACATGAGTGCCAGTTATTTGTGTGTCATCACTGGCACCCCCTTCCACTAGGTTGATTATACTCCCTTCCTCAACCTCAGAGATTGAATCAGAGCACTGTACTTGCTGCGCATCATCAAGCAGCATGTCACTGTCATTGTCGTCAAACAATTCAGCTGACTCCTCCGTGTGTGATAGAGAAGCTACGGCAGAAGTAGCTGTGGACATGGAGGCTGCATTAGATGCTTTGGCAGTTGAGGTGGACTGTAAAGAACTACAAGCTTGGCTGGCAGAGGACTCGGAGGGTGAGGATGGCCTGGTTAGCCAATCCACCAAATCCTCTGTATGTTGTTGCTGCTTAAGACGGCCAGAACCAGTTAGAAAGGACAAGCGTGCCCCTGCAGAGGATGCACCACGTCCACCACGACCAGAGGCACAGCCTCCAGACACAGAGGCTGTTTGCCCTCTTATCTGTGTCTGGGCGCGTCTGTCTGTCCTTTTTGGTCTTTCTGACATGGTGAGTGATATATATACAGTATTAAATATATACAGAACTCTGATTCAACTCTGGTAGAAAGATTAAAGATTTCCAGAACTCTGGTATAACTCAGTGAGACACCCTGATAGCTGGCAGCGAGTGACAAGACACAGATTACAATTCCCAGAAACCTCCTATAAATCAGTGAGACCCCCTGATGGGTGCCAGTGACAAGACACAAATTACAATTCGCAGAAATCTGCTACAAGTCAGTGAGACCCCCTGATAGGACCCCCTGATAGCTGGCAGTGAGAAGACACAGATTACAACTCTCAAAAACCTCCTATAAATCAGTGAGACCCCCTGATGGGTGGCAGTGACAAGACACAGATTAGAACAATTCCCAGATATTTTGGAGAAATTACTGACCCCCCAAAATACTGTTTGGCAGTGACAAGACACAGATTACCTCAATTCCCAAATATTTTGTAGAAATTACTGACCCCCAATATACTGGGTGGCAGTGAATGAGAACACACAGATTACCTCCATTCCCAAATATTTTGTAGAAATTACGGACCCCCAAAATACTGGGTGGCAGTGAGTGAGAACACACAGATTACCTCAATTCCCAAATATTTTGTAGAAATTACTGACCACCCAAAACAGTTGCTGGTGGCAGTGACAAGACAAAGATTACCTCAATTCCCAAATATTTTGTAGAAATTACTGACCCCCAAAATACTGTGTGGCACTGGCAGTGACAAGACACAGATCACCTCAATTCACAAATATTTTATAGAAATTACTGACCCCCAAAATACTGCGTGGCACTGGCAGTGACAAGACACAGATCATCTCAATTTACAAATATTTTGTAGACATTACTGACCACCCAAAATACTGCATGGCACTGGCAGTGAAAAGACACAGATCACCTCAATTCACAAATATTTTGTAGAAATTACTGACCCCCCAAATACTGGGTGGCAGTGACAAGACACAGATCACCTCAACTCACAAATATTTTGTAGAAATTACTGACCCCCAAAATACTGGGTGGCAGTGACAAGACACAGATCACCTCAATTCACAATAATTTTGTAGAAATTATTGACCCCCAAAATACTGTGTGGCACTGGCAGTGACAAGACACAGATTACCTCAATTCACAAATATTTTGTAGAAATTACTGACCCCCAAAATACTGCGTGGCAGCCAGTGAGAACACACAGATTACCTCAATCTCCAAATATTTTGTAGAAATTACTGACCTCCAAAATACTGTGTGGCAGTGACAAGACACAGATTACCTCAATTCCCAGATATTTTGGAGAAATTACTGACCCCCAAAATACTTGGTGGCAGCCAGTGAGAACACACAGATTACCTCAATTCCCAAATATTTTGTAGAAATTACTGACCCCCAAAATACTGGGTGGCAGTGAGTGAGAACACACAGATTACCTCAATTCCCAAATATATTATAGAAATTACTGACCCCATAATACTGAGTGGCAGTGAGTGAGAACACACAGATTACCTCAATTCCCAAATATTTTGTAGAAATTACTGACCCCCAAAATAGTTGCTGGTGGCAGTGACAAGACAAAGATTACCACAATTCCAAAAATATTTTGAAGAAATTACTGACACCCCAAAATAGTTGCTGGTAGCAGTGACATGACAAAGATTACCTCAATTCCCAAATATTTTGTAGAAATTTCTGACCCCCAAAATACTGCGTGGCACTGGCAGTGACAAGACACAGATCACTTAAATTCACAAATATTTTGTAGAAAATACTGACCCCCCAAAATACTGGGTGGCAGTGACAAGACAAAGATTACCTCAATTCCCAAATATTTTGTAGAAATTACTGACCCCCAAAATACTGCGTGGCACTGGCAGTGACAAGACACAGATCACCTCAATTCACAAATATTTTGTAGAAATTACTGACCCCCAAAATACTGTGTGGCAGTGACAAGACACAGATCACCTCTATTCCCAAACATTTTGTAGAAATTACTGACCCCCAAAATAGTTGCTGGTGGCAGTGACAAGACACAGATCACCTTAATTCCCAAATATTTTGTAGAAATTACTGACCCCCAAAATACTGGGTGGCAGTGACAAGACACAGATGACCTCAATTCACAAATATTTTGTAGAAATTACTGAGCCCCAAAATACTGTGTGGCACTGGCAGTGACAAGACACAGATCACCTCAATTCACAAATATTTTGTAGACATTACTGACCCCCAAAATACTGCTTGGCACTGGCAGTGACAAGACACAGATCACCTCAATTCACAAATATTTTGTAGAAATTACTGACCCCCAAAATACTGGGTGGCAGTGACAAGACGCAGATCACCTCAATTCCCAAATATTTTGTAGAAATTACTGACCCACAAAATACTGTGTGGCACTGGCAAGACACAGATTACCTCAAATCCCAAATATTTTGTAGAAATTACTGACCCCCAAAATACTGGGTGGCAGTGAGTGAGAACACACAGATTACCTCAATTCCCAAATATTTTGTAGAAATTACTGACCCCCAAAATAGTTGCTGGTGACAGTGACAAGACAAAGATTACCTCAATTCCAAAAATATTTTGTAGAAATTACTGACCCCCCAAAATAGTTGCTGGTAGCAGTGACAAGACAAAGGTTACCTCAATTCACAAATATTTTGTAGAAATTACTGACCCCCAAAATACTGCGTGGCAGTGACAAGACACAGATCACCACAATTCACAAATATTTTGTAGAAATTATTGACCCCCAAAATACTGCATGGCACTGGCAGTGACAAGACACAGATCACCTCAATTCACAAATATTTTGTAGAAATTACTGACCCCCAATATACTGGGTGGCAGTTACAAGACACAGATCACCTCAATTCCCAAATATTTTGTAGAAATTACTGACCCCCAAAATACTGCGTGGCACTGGCATGGCAAGACGCAGATCACCTCAATTCCCAAATATTTTGTAGAAATTACTGATCCCCAAAATACTGCGTGGCACTGGCAGTGACAAGGCACAGATCACCTCAATTCCCAAATATTTTGTAGAAATTACTCACCCCCAAAATATTGCGTGGCAGTGACAAGACACAGATCACCTCAATTCACAAATATTTTGTAGAAATTACTGACCCCCAAAATACTGCATGGCACTGGCAGTGACAAGACACAGGTCACCTCAATTCCCAAATATTTTGTAGCAATTACTGACACCCAAAATACTGCGCGGAACTGGCAGTGACAAGACACACATTACCTCAATTCCCAAATATTTTGTAGCAATTACTGACCCCCAAAATAGTTGCTGGTGGCAGTGACAAGACAAAGATTACCTCAAATCCCAAACATTTTGTAGAAATTACTAACCCCCCAAAATAGTTGCTGGTGGCAGTGACAATACACAGATCACCTTAATTCCCAAATATTTTGTAGAAATTACTGACCCCCAAAATACTGGGTGGCAGTGACAAGACACAGATGACCTCAATTCACAAATATTTTGTTGAAATTACTGAGCCCCAAAATACTGTGTGGCACTGGCAGTGACAAGACACAGATCACCTCAATTCACAAATATTTTGTAGAAATTACTGACCCCCAAAATACTGCGTGGCACTGGCAGTGACAAGACACAGATCACCTCAATTTACAAATATTTTGTAGACATTACTGACCCCCAAAATACTGCTTGGCACTGGCAGTGACAAGACACAGATCACCTCAATTCACAAATATTTTGTAGAAATTACTGACCCCCAAAATACTGGGTGGCAGTGACAAGACGCAGATCACCTCAATTCCCAAATATTTTGTAGAAATTACTGACCCACAAAATACTGTGTGGCACTGGCAAGACACAGATTACCTCAAATCCAAATATTTTGTAGAAATTACTGACCCCCAAAATACTGGGTGGCAGTGAGTGAGAACACACAGATTACCTCAATTCCAAATATTTTGTAGAAATTACTGACCCCCAAAATAGTTGCTGGTGACAGTGACAAGACAAAGATTACCTCAATTCCAAAATATTTTGTAGAATTACTGACCCCCAAAATAGTTGCTGGTAGCAGTGACAAGACAAAGGTTACCTCAATTCACAAATATTTTGTAGAAATTACTGACCCCCAAAATACTGTGTGGCAGTGACAAGACACAGATCACCTCAATTCACAAATATTTTGTAGAAATTATTGACTCCCAAAATACTGCATGGCACTGGCAGTGACAAGACACAGATCACCTCAATTCACAAATATTTTGTAGAAATTACTGACCCCCAATATACTGGGTGGCAGTTACAAGACACAGATCACCTCAATTCCCAAATATTTTGTAGAAATTACTGACCCCCAAAATACTGCGTGGCACTGGCATGGCAAGACGCAGATCACCTCAATTCCCAAATATTTTGTAGAAATTACTGATCGCCAAAATACTGCGTGGCAGTGACAAGACACAGATCACCTCAATTCACAAATATTTTGTAGAAATTACTGACCCCCAAAATACTGTGTGGCAGTGACAAGACACAGATCACCTCTATTCCCAAACATTTTGTAGAAATTACTGACCCCCAAAATAGTTGCTGGTGGCAGTGACAAGACAAAGATTACCTCAAATCCCAAACATTTTGTAGAAATTATTAACCCCCCAAAATAGTTGCTGGTGGCAGTGACAATACACAGATCACCTTAATTCCCAAATATTTTGTAGAAATTACTGACCCCCAAAATACTGGGTGGCAGTGACAAGACACAGATGACCTCAATTCACAATATTTTGTAGAAATTACTGAGCCCCAAAATACTGTGTGGCACTGGCAGTGACAAGACACAGATCACCTCAATTCAAAAATATTTTGTAGACATTACTGACCCCCAAAATACTGCTTGGCACTGGCAGTGACAAGACACAGATCACCTCAATTCACAAATATTTTGTAGAAATTACTGACCCCCAAAATACTGGGTGGCAGTGACAAGACGCAGATCACCTCAATTCCCAAATATTTTGTAGAAATTACTGACCCACAAAATACTGTGTGGCACTGGCAAGACACAGATTACCTCAAATCCCAAATATTTTGTAGAAATTACTGACCCCAAAATACTGGGTGGCAGTGAGTGAGAACACACAGATTACCTCAATTCCCAAATATTTTGTAGAAATTACTGACCCCCAAAATAGTTGCTGGTGACAGTGACAAGACAAAGATTACCTCAATTCCAAAAATATTTTGTAGAAATTACTGACCCCCCCAAAATAGTTGCTGGTAGCAGTGACAAGACAAAGGTTACCTCAATTCACAAATATTTTGTAGAAATTACTGACCCCAAAATACTGGTGGCAGTGACAAGACACAGATCACCACAATTCACAAATATTTTGTAGAAATTATTGACCCCCAAAATACTGCATGGCACTGGCAGTGACAAGACACAGATCACCTCAATTCACAAATATTTTGTAGAAATTACTGACCCCCATATACTGGGTGGCAGTTACAAGACACAGATCACCTCAATTCCCAAATATTTTGTAGAAATTACTGACCCCCAAAATACTGCGTGGCACTGGCATGGCAAGACGCAGATCACCTCAATTCCCAAATATTTTGTAGAAATTACTGATCCCCAAATACTGCGTGGCACTGGCAGTGACAAGGCACAGATCACCTCAATTCCCAATATTTTGTAGAAATTACTCACCCCAAAATATTGCGTGGCAGTGACAAGACACAGATCACCTCAATTCACAAATATTTTGTAGAAATTACTGACCCCAAAATACTGCATGGCACTGGCAGTGACAAGACACAGGTCACCTCAATTCCCAATATTTTGTAGCAATTACTGACCCCCAAAATACTGCGGCGGAACTGGCAGTGACAAGACACACATTACCTCAATTCCCAAATATTTGTAGCAATTACTGACCCCCAAAATAGTTGCTGGTGGCAGTGACAAGACAAAGATTACCTCAAATCCCAAACATTTTGTAGAAATTACTAACCCCCCAAAATAGTTGCTGGTGGCAGTGACAATACACAGATCACCTTAATTCCCAAATATTTTGTAGAAATTACTGACCCCCAAAATACTGGGTGGCAGTGACAAGACACAGATGACCTCAATTCACAAATATTTTGTTGAAATTACTGAGCCCCAAAATACTGTGTGGCACTGGCAGTGACAAGACACAGATCACCTCAATTTACAAATATTTTGTAGACATTACTGACCCCCAAAATACTGCTTGGCACTGGCAGTGACAAGACACAGATCACCTCAATTCACAAATATTTTGTAGAAATTACTGACCCCCAAAATACTGCGTGGCACTGGCAGTGACAAGACACAGATCACCTCAATTTACAAATATTTTGTAGGACATTACTGACCCCAAAATACTGCTTGGCACTGGCAGTGACAAGACACAGATCACCTCAATTCACAAATATTTTGTAGAAATTACTGACCCCCAAAATACTGGGTGGCAGTGACAAGACGCAGATCACCTCAATTCCCAAATATTTTGTAGAAATTACTGACCCACAAAATACTGTGTGGCACTGGCAAGACACAGATTACCTCAAATCCCAAATATTTTGTAGAAATTACTGACCCCCAAAATACTGGGTGGCAGTGAGTGAGAACACACAGATTACCTCAATTCCCAAATATTTTGTAGAAATTACTGACCCCCAAAATAGTTGCTGGTGACAGTGACAAGACAAAGATTACCTCAATTCCAAAAATATTTTGTAGAAATTACTGACCCCCCAAAATAGTTGCTGGTAGCAGTGACAAGACAAAGGTTACCTCAATTCACAAATATTTTGTAGAAATTACTGACCCCCAAAATACTGCGTGGCAGTGACAAGACACAGATCACCTCAATTCACAAATATTTTGTAGAAATTATTGACTCCCAAAATACTGCATGGCACTGGCAGTGACAAGACACAGATCACCTCAATTCACAAATATTTTGTAGAAATTACTGACCCCCAATATACTGGGTGGCAGTTACAAGACACAGATCACCTCAATTCCCAAATATTTTGTAGAAATTACTGACCCCCAAAATACTGCGTGGCACTGGCATGGCAAGACGCAGATCACCTCAATTCCCAAATATTTTGTAGAAATTACTGATCCCCAAAATACTGCGTGGCACTGGCAGTGACAAGTCACAGATCACCTCAATTCCCAAATATTTTGTAGAAATTACTCACCCCCAAAATATTGCGTGGCAGTGACAAGACACAGATCACCTCAATTCACAAATATTTTGTAGAAATTACTGACCCCCAAAATACTGCATGGCACTGGCAGTGACAAGACACAGGTCACCTCAATTCCCAAATATTTTGTAGCAATTACTGACCCCCAAAATACTGGGTGTCAGTGAGAACACACAGATTAGAACAATTCCCAGATATTTTTGTAGAAATCAGACCCCCCCAGAAACCCCCCAGTAGCTGGTGGCAGACTGGCAGTGAGAACACACACTAACACATCAACAATCTCCTCTCAAACGCGTGCTGAAGCGCTGTGTGAAACTTTATATAGTGTGCCTCGAGACTTAGCTCTGTGAGCCCATGATTGGGCAACATTTGCCAATCAGGACTCTGAGCCGTGATTAGCATAGTCTTGAACCTGTCTTTCACCTGACCTGTGGTCAGGTGCAAGGCTGTAGCCAATTACAAGCTTCAGGCCAGTGGAAAAGTGCATTGTGGTCCATTGTGGTGCATTGTGGGCGAACATGCGGCGAATATGCGGAAATGTTCGTAGTTTGCGAACATGCGAACAGGCTATGTTCGATGCGAACTCCGAACCGATTGAACCGAACAGCTCATCCCTACTGGTGAGCATCCCAAGAGCCTGGAGGCTCCATCCTGAGTGAGTGAGCCATTGGAAATTTTCTTTCCCATATTACAAGTTGCACAGAATTATACTAGAGGATCTTCATTTGTGTTTCTTTTTTCTCCCTTACATATGGGGTATCTGGAGAGGAATATCTGAGCAGGTTATTAGGTGCCTGTATGGGAAGAAAAATACCTATATGGTGGAATATACTAGAGCCGGTTCGAGGCTCTATGTTTGTAAGTTTAAATTTTAGAAAATCTTTAGACATTAAGATCTAGTAGGACGTATTGCACCAATTCTTTCCGTACATCTTTTCTCTGCATGTCCTATGGAGATAAAGAGAAGACTCGTTTAAAGGCACAGAGATACCTATAAGAACTGGAGGGCGCTGTACCTATCTCCAAACATTTGTGACTGTTGTGGTCTAATAATATTGGTTTCATTGGGGAAACCACCAGAAGGGTATACAGCGACGAACCATTTATTGGTGTGAGGGGATTGTATTGGTGTAGCGCTCCACTGAATCTGTTTGTTACATGACACACTGTTTATTATTTTTATTGTATTACCCTGCTGCTTTAATGTGCCGGCTGGGTGGAGTAGAGGTAACATCACTGCTCTATAACCGTGGAGAGAGACTGTGGAGACAAAGGTACGATCCCGGCAAGAGCACCTCTTCAGTAAGGCCTGCGTCAGCCGTGCGCACTTTTTACGTCTGTCTGACCGCACTGTTTGCTGTCCATTGTAGCTTTTCAAAGGAGTCAATAGAGAACAACACACGAAGCACGTGCGTATTTTTTCACGAGTGTGCAACACATGTTGCAACGGGTGCCAAAATGGCATCAACGTGAAAAAGCTAGATGGCGTAGAGAAACAACCGCATACAGTTTTTTTTTCTTTTTCTCAACATCAGTCAAAATGAACTGATACAATGTAACCACAATCTCATCAGTTAAAAACTACGTCCGTTACTGTGCGCAGTCAGTGCACTCGACTGACCCTAGCCTTAGTGTCCTTGGGCAAGACACCTAACGGTACATGCTCGCCACCCAGGACATACTTGAAAACGAGAGAAATCTCAATGTATCCTTCCTGGTAAAATCCTTTCCCAAAAAAAAAAAAGGCATTTTAGGGGTTATTATGGAAGTTACAGGGTTATCCAAAGAGATCCGAATTGCTTGAGAAAGGTAACCGAACGCTGAAAATCAGCGTTCGGTTACCTTTCCTGGCCATTCGGCTATCCAGAGAGCAGGCAATTCGACAAATACTGGCGAATTGCCTGCACATACGGTGCCTGTTCGGTCCCTGTTCGAGGGCAGTGAAATCTCCATAGAGAAGCACTGCTTCGGCTATTCAGAGAACACAAACCAGCAGTGAAAGGTTCCCCTAATGCCCTGCTATTCGTGGTTTCATTCGGCAAATTTATTCAGGAGAATCCCATAGGCTTCAATGTTAAAAATATTCCCGTTTTAATTCAATATCTAATAAACCGTTCATTATAAAATTCTGCAGCAAAAGTCTCTTTATTTATAGATTTTTTAGGATACTTTAAGCATTTTTCTGATTTTTTTTTTTTTATTAAAAAGTCCGATTTTTTTTTTGATTTTTTTTTCAGTTTGCTTATTTTTTTTGTAACAGCCCTCTTTATTATCATTCCCTGGACCTCCTGTGAAAATTTCAGACATTTTCGCTCAGTAGTTTCTTTGCAAACAGCGTTTCTTTTTCCCAGATTCATACAAATGGTTTTTCTAATTTATTCACTGCCTCCTCTACGTCACAGCTGCTTCGGCTCTGTGTGATTCGGCTCATGTTCGGCTCCTGTTCGGCTCCTGTTCGCTCCTGTTCGTCTTTTTCAAAGGTTAATCCAGATGTTTTTGCTTGTTTTCAGCGTGCATTCGGTTAGTTTTCGTGGGTTTACGGCAGCTTTTCCCTGCAATTCGGGAACCTGTGCTGTTTGCTGAATACACCGCAGGGTCACCGAAATGCAATCGGCAAAAGGAACCGAATTGAAGAGAACGAAAAGTCACCGAACGTGCGGTGACTTTTCGAATCTCTTTGGATAACCCTGATAGAGTCTAAAGGTTCTATTCATGTTTTGATCGTTTGCTTTTTTGTCTCAAATCGGGGAAAATATGGTGAATTCCCTATTTAGTGAATTGTCACCTTATTTTGCGAATAATGCAGTCGCTGAAGCAGTTATTGGACTGGCGAAAACCGATGAATTGCAGCAAATAAAATATTGAATTTATGTATCAGGTTAGTACAACCAAAAGGTATCATTGCACCACATTACTCTGGGATTTTGGAATCTTTTTTATATATACCTATTTAGTTTTTTCAGTGGTATAATTTAGTGGCAAAAAAGTATTAGTGCCAGTTTTGGCTGTGAGTTAAATTAAAATAAAGAGTGGAGACCATGGTTGATGTAGGATATTTAACCCCTTCTCTTCTGAGCCATTTCACCTCTGTGTTCTGAGCTCATTTTGATCGTTTTGTGCTCATCATGTTTAAATATGATTTGAAGTCATGTTTTATTGTAGAACCCATATACATTATATATCTTTATTTTCAGCAGATTCAAAATATATCATTATTATGGGTATACGTCATGTCCCTTCAGAATGCTATAACAAAGATTTCTTTTAAAAAAAATTATTTCTATTCAGATCTATTCAGTTCTACGACAATCATTTACAACATGTAAAATTATTTATTCACATTTTATCATCCAAATCTTTGTGGTTATATATTCTATGGGGTATTTTTGTTTAAAGAAAATAGAAATTGGAACCTCTTACTGCACTCTTCTGAGAAAATATGCAATTTTAACTAAAACCGAAATAAGCTAAATGTTTATCTTGTATTTTGCCGCATTGTGTTTGATACGTAGTCGTATTATTCATAAAACACTGAACTAGCTCACAGTGTGGGAAATGAGACGGTGAGTAACGGCAGTGGTATTGCTCATTTTATATGTGAAAAATGGACAATAAAATGGAACAAAATAATAAATAAAATATTTTTAACATTTTTTATTTATGTTTGTGTGTTTTTGTGTTTTTTTTACATGACATTTTACATGGCCTGTTTGGAATCATTAGAAAGGTCAGACTCTGATGTGTCCAATGACTTCTACCATGACTTTGTGGGGTGTAAAGAATACAAATACAGGGGTCCAAAGTACCCCCGCTCTTCTCACAGTGTTGAAGTGGCTTCTGTTTTAGATGGTCCAATGTGTGCCATGGACCATAACGCTTTGTGCCATCACCTGTACATTTGGTCACAGTGTGGGAAACGAGAAGTTGAGTTGAATGCAGTGCCATTGTTTGCTTTACAAGTAAAAACACATACAGGGTTATTCAGAGAGTGGGAAAAAGCTAGAGAATGACTGGAGAATGGAAAATTCTAGGTCAAAATAGCTATACCAGAAAAATTCTCCCATTCATCTCTTTCCAAATCGGCTATTTTGACCTAGAATTTTCCATTCTCAAGTCATTCTCCAGCTTTTCACCACTCTCTGAATAACCCTGTATATGTAACTGCTGTAGAACTGAAAATAAGTACATTTTTGCATTTAATTTTTTTAAACCTTTTTTCTACATTTATATATTATATGATCATGTGTGGTATCTTTGGAAAGGCCAGACTCTGTCCTTTCCAATGACATCTCACTTGACCTTCTGTGGTGTAAAAATCAGAGATTCAGGGTTCCAAAGTGCCCCCTGCGACCCTCGCAGCAGTGCAACGATTTAGATTTTCGATGAACCAATGTTTAATAATGCATTATGCCATCACTTTAAAACTTGCTAGCATCATGGGAAATGATAAGGTGAGTTAGTGCCGCCTCATTGTTCATGTTTTAATTGAACAGTGAACAATAATGCTGCATTAGAGAGAAAAAAGGAAATATTTATTTTTATTTATTTTATTATTCTTACATATAATATGATAATGTATGCTCTGGCCTTTCCAGTGATACCTCACATACTGTATCCATGTACATATTAAGGTTCAGAAGATACAGGGGTCCAAAGGACTCCTGTATCTCCACAAAAGGGATTTCACCACAGGGACTTCCCCCCTTTCTGACATCACTGCGTCTATGCATGATGACGTCAGTGGGTAGGGGAGTTCCCGGAGGCACCAGGAGAACACCGTGGTCAATGCCAGATCGTCACCGAGCCACGGAGATGCGACAACGCGCTGAGCGAGGTCTCCGCACCCTATCGGGAAACCTGAGGACATGCTGAGCTCGTCGTCTGCAGCCAAGTGCTTAATATTTTCCTTATAAAGTATAGGTGCCCTTAATGTACAGTAAGCAGGCTCAGCATCCAAGACACTATCTAACCTTGCGTCTCGGGTAGAATAGGATGACTTCAAATTAACAGAAAGAAACTATACTGAGGGAGCTAGGCCCAGATAGACAAGATTGGAATATGCAAAAAGGGTCAAAAGGCGCCCTCTAAAAGGAAATCTAAAATTAATCTTTTATTAATGTAAATCTAATAAAACTTTAAAGCACACACTCAGACAACATAAAAGACATACATATTGACCTCAAAAGCAAGAGAGAGCTCTCTCTGAAGTGCTGGCTTTTGATGAAGAATATTATTATGTTGAGGTGAGCATTGGAAGTAAGAGAAAGTTTGTGAATGCAAGAGTATTTGGCATTGTGTGTACAAATATATATATATATAAATATATACTTACAAGGGTTGTGGCGGAGGACAAGAAGTGAGAGAAAAAGCCTCCAGCTATAATTAGTTATGTTTATTATTGCAGAAGCCATTTGCACATCACAGCAATTCAAAGAACTGCATCCCAGAGCCCCTGTGCTACATTCCCCATATGTAGCAAGGAATTCTGGGTAGCACTGTTTCGTGTTTTGAGTTTATTCAACAGAAAGCACACAATTAACCAAAGGAGGACCACATGACGCAGCACGGGTCCAACAAATACAGCCGTGATTTAACACGGTCCCGGGTTGTGACGCAGCGCACATGGTATTACCTGTGCATTACACCACAGGATAAGGGGTAACTGTGACGCAGCACAGACACTCAAAGTACTGTGCAAAACAACACAGCCCCACACACGAGGAGTGCACCGCCCCGACGAACCACGCCAAAAAAAGATATGCAGTGCACTGTTTCGAGTTTATTGGACCCTCATCAGTTAGGAGCTAGGCATGACCAGTTGTACTGGATGCTTGGACCCGTAGGGCAAATCAGTACTTACAAGGCATGTGGTGGAGGACAAAAAGTGAGAGAAAAAGCCTCCACGCTATACTTGGTTATGCTTATTATTGCAGAATCCATTTGCACATCACAGCAATTCAAAGAACTGCACCCCAGAGCCCCTGTGCCACATTCCTCATATGCAGCAAAGAATTCTGGGTAGGACATGCAATTGACATCTGTCTCACTTTTTCGCATCCTGGGTCTGATTTTACACAGAACCCTTGAATCAATGCCATGCCATACTAGATGGCTTTTTTTTTTTTTTAGCAGAGATCATGTTTAAGCTACTGGTCAAAGCCACTCCTAGGACAGCGCTGTTTCGGGTTTATTGTATTGCATGTTTAGGTTCAGTGCAGTCTATATATATATTCCGATTGTAATTCAAGCAGTGAGTTTCGTTTGCAAAGTTCCAGACGAATGTAGGCAATTAGCATTGAACTGCAGTCTGTTAGCAATTCATTGTAACAATTAAAATGTCTTCAAAGCTAATTTTAGTATTCAAACATAACATTTTTCATAGTATAATACAAAATTTTCATTAACTTTAATTCATGACCTTTTCGGCAGCACATAAGAAGTCTGGAATAATTGTATTTTCCAAAAATGTTTTAAATCTTCCCAAAAGACCCATATGCTATACAATATATAAATATCAATTTGTTTATTCAATGTGCCATTAAACTGGTATTGCTTTAGTGAAAGGCTGAAGAAAAAGTTTTGTTCACTCTGCATTGAATTTGTGGGAAACTGGAAATATTATGGCAAAATAACTCAATATGAATTTTGTGTATATAATGCAAAGTATAGGTAGCATTAATTTACACTAGAGAGCCATTACAACTGAGCTGGAAGCATAGTTTGAGGCTTAGCTGGACTAGTAAAATGAGCAGTTAGTGTTAATTAATGAAGCATTAAATATAATTAAATTAATTACTAGGGTCTTGATTTAATTTGGTTGAAATCAGGAACTTTTCCTGTTCACTAGTTTTGGTTCAGGAAATACAAATCTGGGTTTATCAGCATTTTGATTCCTGATAAAAATTCAGGTGAAATTCTGGGACTTACAGTTATACTTAACACCTGAATTATTGGCTTTAGTGATTCAGTATGAGTTTATCAGTATGGATGCACCAAAACCAATTTTTTTAAGTCAGAATACGAGTACTCATACTTTTTTTCAGGTACTCACCGATGCTGAGTACTGATACTTTTATATAATGTTATGTGACCGCTGTCCAATAAATAATTTCTTCAGTGTTTATCAAAGAGAAACCAATAACAGGAAAAATGCAAATCATTGATAAAAACTTACTAATAAAATGTGATTGGTTGACTCATGAAAAGGTGTTGCAGCAACTAAACAAAGTGAATGTGAACAAAGCCCCAGGGCCAGATAGAATTCACCTGCGAGTACTGAGGGAGCTGTGTGTTGAAATATGTAAACCTCTGTTTTTAATCTTTCAAGATTCTTTTCTTTCAGGAATTGTACCAGAGGATTGGAGAAAATCTGACGTGGTCCCTATATTCAAGAAAGGTTCAAAATGTCTGCCTGGGAAATATAGACCTGTGAGCGTAACATCTGTGGCTGGGAAAGTATTTGAGGGGTTACTAAGGGATAATATTCAGGAATTTATTGGGAGGTATAATGTAATTGGCAGGTATCAGCATGGTTTTATGAACCACAGATCATGCCAGACTAACCTAATTGCATTCTATGAAGAAGTGTCAGTATACTGTAGATCAGGTGGTCACAGTGGATGTGATTTACTTGGATTTTGCCAAAGGTTTGGACACAGTTTCAAACAAGAGTTTACTATTTAAATTAAGAAAAATTGGCCTAGAAAATTCTTGCTCTTGGATAGAACACTGGCTAAAAGATAGGGTACAGCAAGTGGTCATAAATGGTAAATTTTGAAGATGAACACCAGTGGTAAGAGGTGTCCCCCAGGGGTCTGTTATAGGACCCCTTTTATTCAATTTATTTATAAATGACCTTGAAATAGGCATCGGAAGTCATGTGTCAGTGTTTGCAGATGACACAAAACTAGGAAAAGTAATACAATGTGAGGAGGATGTTACTTCGCTGCAGAGGGATTTAGATTGGGGGACTGGGCACTTAAATGGCAGATGTAATTTAATGTAGATAAATGCAAGTTTATGCACTTTGGAGTGAAGAACACAAAAGCAACTTATACCTTAAATGGTACTGAGTTAGGGAAATCAAAGCAGGAGAAGGATTTGGGAATAATCATATACTTCAAACTAAGTAACAATGCCCAATGTCAAAAAGCAGCTGTCAAGGCCAGCAAGGTGTCGGCAGGCATTAAAAAGGGAATTCACTCTCGGGATGAAAACATACCTGGTTATTTAGAGAAAGACGAAACTCAGGAGAATTGGCAGGAGAAGAGAACAATCTAGACCAAATAGCCAATTTGGAAAGTGAGATAAATGGGAGAATTTTTTCGTTTGTCTATTTTGACCTAGAATTTTCACTTCTCCAGTCATTTTCCTGAGCTTCACCTTTCTTTGAATAGACCTTATAATTTTGCCTCTTTATTAATCAATGGTAATTATTCCACCCTTTAGTAGGGACGTACTGGGTGATTTGGTGTACCTGAGTCTGCTGCAGCTTACGGGGAAACCTGTTCTCAATAGGGCAGTGCTTGAAATTGCTGCATGGGTGAATTCAAGGCTGGCAGCACCAGATCTGCCTTTTTTTTGCGCCAGTGGCGACGAGGATGACATTCTTGCACAATTTGAGCTCAATGAGTCCTGCCATTGTCATCATGGAATATGCCCATGAGATCAGTGAAGAACAAATCCATTGATATAAAACCCTGGTTATTTAGTTTATTCAGGTAGTTATCTGATCTAATTTTTTGCCAGCTGAAACATATTAATCAATGCAGTAATTATCCAATAGAAGACCCTTGCCTATTTACTTAGTTTACTTCTTTTTTTGCCAGTGTATTACTTTCAGTTTGAAGAAAACCACTGGTGTTAAATAAGTTACAAGGACTACATAAGTTGTGCCTTGTGCATGACAATGTTACTGTATTTCTTCCTCTTAAGATCTTTTTGGAGTCATTTGTGACAACCAGACGAGTTACATAAAACTAGCTTTGAGAAATAAAAATTTCAGGCACTATCACCTCGTTAATGCTACCGCTAGCGCTCACATAAATGAGCATTAGCGCTAGGTTAATTGAAGTAATGGCGTTACGCCCTGGTATCTCCTCCTGATCGCTAACAGGCTAAAAAAAAATTAGTGAATCAGTATTAGCACTTTATAGCGCCAGCTTACTGTACTTTGAGCTCCCTATGCTTTACATGGGGAGTGCAAAGTGTAAGCAAGGAGTAATTAAGATCACATAGTCCTAACTCTAATTTCAGAGCTGTCGCTAACAAAAAAAGTAGCACCAGCTCAAAGCTGTAGCTAACTGATTCCGCTGCTGCAGAATCAGTTAGCTGCAGCTGTAACCCCCCCAAAAAAAAATACTTATCTCTCATCCCGCGGAGAGAATGGCAGCCTAGTCTGTCGCTTCTGGCCACAGGGAGCAGAGTAAGACTGGGGAAAATGTCTCCAGTCTGCTCCATGATCATGTTGCCAACCTGCAGGGCCATGTGACCCAGCAGCAGAAGCAGAAGCCTCCATAAAGTCTTATGGACTCCATGGAGGGGATGCTCTGGACGGCGCTATAGTGCTGCCCTGTCCATCCTGGATCCTAACGTCTGTTACGGGTCAGGCTGCTGGACTCAGCACCTGCCATGTAATCTACAGGTAAAACGTGGATGCTAAAGGGAGATTAGCGATCACTAATTTTTCCCCTTAGTATCCCCGTTTTAGCTGTAAGGACATGATAGGGCTCTTCAGCTGTAGATACCCACCAGTCCACCTAAGGTCATTTTCCGGTCAATTGTAACCAATATTTTATAGGTATTGATTCCCTAAAATAACCATAAATATTAAGGATGTCCCAATCCAAGCCCTAAGATCAGGACCTGATCATGACATCTTTTGGGGTCAATATAAAAATGGTGATAATCTGTGCCACTGGCGCCAACCGGTGGTGATGGTAAATAAAAAACCTCAATACAATCAAATAAAATACAATGTAAGTAAAATGGTGCAAATAGGATAAAACAATCCAGGATATAACAAAGTAATGTGAAGTAAAGTAATTTGCCTTATTTTACACCTATCCCGGGTCCTGGATGCTTATATTCGCCGATGAGGTGGCTGAGGCTGATAGGTGATCCGGTGCACCTTCTGAAGTCACCGGCTGCCTACAAATCTGGTGTCTGATCGATAAGACACCAGTAAATGTGAGTACAACATTCTTCTCCTTTGTACTCCAATATTGCTCTATGCGAGTCATTTTATATTTTGAGGGACACGGAGGATGGTAACCCTGTAAGGAAACCACACTTCTGAGCCACGGGGTGCAGCAGAAGGAACCTCTAACAGGACAAGAAGCACCAACTTCAGCACATCTATCTGTGGGGGTCAGCTTTTTCATACTATATGTCACCAATATAAGTAAATCAAAGAATCAATAGCAATTTGAGCATTCCTATTTTAGTACCTCCAAGTTACCTGGCCATTCTAAATACTGGCAGCTGAAGCTTATCTTATATTTATGCATAGTGAACCTCCGATCTGCATCCTATGCCACGTACATATTTCCTTGAAACAAGCACCGGAACAGGCAAAATCAATTCTTTACAGAAAGTGGAAACCAGTGGATTTTCTTCAATTACTGCAGGTCACTATAGTCAATTTAAATGGCCGTTTGTGATAATCTGAGTTAGATGCATTTTAGAAAAAAGATAATCCTTGGAGTAATGAAAATAAAAATTGAATTTGTCAAATAAATCTGGTCTATAGGATCAGATTAATCATGTGTCATGGCAGAAAGTTGCTAGTAAATCATTAACAGCTCTGATACCAAAAGCTAAATATGCTAACCTTACTGTGAAAGCAACGTGCAGATTGATGGTGTGAATTTTGCGACTAAGGCTTGTGATCTAGGAACACAGTGTGTAACATACTTCTCTTTCATTCTAAACACATTCAAGGTCTCCGTTCACATAACACAGTTAAACTAGTGCCTTCAGCAATATGGAATTTTAGCTATAATAACACAAGTAGAATAATGGCTTTTCTTCGAGATTGTGTGATATCATGTTTTATCAAAGTGCCAAGATCAATTATTGTTACTCTTGAAGGGTAGGTATCTTGTCTCTGAAACCAGCATTGAAACTAAACGGTAATGATTTTGAAATGCAGTGCTGACTGGAACCCAAATGATATGTCATCTCTTAATCAAAGACATTTGAACTTGCTACTACTGAAAAGCTTGCAATGAACAGAGAAGAGGGCATCTATCTCTGCTGTGACAATCCAATCTTTTTAAAGGATGAGTTAAATTTCTATCTATTTAAATGTGCAGTGTTATAACAGTGTCTTTGGGCTATTCTTTTTCATCATTTTGTCTAAATGTCAGCTGTAAGGATTGCAAACAAATTTATGAATGTGATCCTTAATATATAAATGATCAAATATGCATAAATTGAAATTCAGTTTACATTTTTAAGTGTTATTGATGCCATATATTTAGAAAGAATAACTAAACATGTAGCAATTGCTTCCACAATCTGCATATATTAACCCTTTCACTGCTGAGGACGTGTGGGGAAAGTCCTCATTGACTCCTAAGGAAAGATAGGGGTGGAGATAGGGGGTTCATTTGAACCACGATATCTCCCCACTGTTGGCAGCTAGAGGGTCATCAGAGAGCATGGCCTTTCCAATGATACCAAACATGACCATGTTTAAAGTAAAGAAGAAAAATTAGACCCGAAATGGCTCAGCAGTGAAGGGGTTAAAGAGTAAAAAATGGCTGAAAAATGTCATATTTTGGAAGTAATCTTATAAGAATATTTAAAGGTGCTTTCGACTATGTAAAGAAATGATTGCTTAACCAGTTTGTAAATAGACATTAAAAAGAACAAGAAAGTTTATTACAAATGCACATTAATCCCTTTAATACCATGATTAGTGGTAGCAGACACAGGAGCCCGAGATTGTGTTAACAATCTGTACTATATGATTGCAAATGAAATACGTTTGTTGCAAATTAATTTTGTTTGCATTTGGGCTCCAGATTGTGTCCTCAAAGGTTTAGCCCTGTGGGCATGATGACCAATGTGCTAAGATTGATTAAAATCGGCAAACCAGCTAGGGAACGCCCTGACATATCAGGCTTTCCCCAGCTGATGCACAGAGTCATGAGCTGCAATTCTACCTGCAGTAACTCATTTTGGCCAGCAGACTGCAGCATCTGCCTGCAAAACAGGTTATTGTAGTAAGAAATACATTGGGAATATTCCAAAATATTTCTTATTGTATAAATAAGTAAAAATGATTTTCCAAAAGATAAGGTTCCTGACAGTGGATTTTTGGAAACTCATTTGGTAGTGAAGGGGCTAAAAGACATTATAGAACCAGCTAATAGTTTACCTTTATTATGTCAAGGGCTTCCATATATAAAAAAATTTAAGGCTAGGGTCAGACGAAAGCATTTTTCCCCGCAAACGTGAAAAAGTGCGTCCGAACGCATTGACGTATTTTATCACGGAATGCGCAAAAACGGACAGACGACGCGCATTTTCGGGCGTGATTTTGTACGGATCGTCAATAAAACTCTTTTTGCGTCTGGACGTTATGTAGGCTGGACATTAGCAGTGTCTGACATCTCCTAATGACGCAAACACGCCGCTATGCCGCAGCTGCGCACTCAGTACGTCAGTACTAGCGGTTCAGCGTTCTCAAAAAAATGCGTTCAAATTCCACTTGCGTTGCACGGCCGGACTTTTGTGCGGCCGTACATTGTATATTGGCCGTCATTGCCCGTCATCTGCTGCTAGTGCGGCTGTAATTATGTGCGCCAGAACGCACGTTAAAAGTGCGCTGGTCTGACCCCAGCCTAAACAGGCACTCTAGCCTCCATAAATAAACTTAATTATCTCCTTCCTGCCATGTGAATTAGTATGTCACCAGGTGACTTAAACTGTGATGCACAACGTGGAAGTGGTGAGTGGTGACCAGTAAGATTAATGCGGTTGATGGGTGCTTGGGATCCGAGTCACACCAATAGCAGAAAAATGCAATGTCCCAGAATAGTCTTCATTTTTACATCCAATCACAGCAGTCATTGTGCAGTATAACTGGTTCTTTCTTCTCAAAAATAACATATGATTACTTAATTTCGCCAATGTTTTCAGTTAGGTCAACCAAACTATTCGTTCAATATGTCGACAGAGGGAATGGAAGTACTTACACTGCTGATATCCTTGGTCGTGCATGTAAGGCAATTGGGACATTGAATAACTGGTATAATTTTAAATATTCAGAACCAGTGAATATTGCTGGTACAACTGGATCATTTGACTTGTCACATGTGGACAATCTTTGCGTTACGCCATTTTAGAACTTAGTTCCTCAAGTCAATCAAGAGGAAGAGGATGTGCTTGTGATGGATGATACATCATTTGAAGTAGCAAAACAAACAGAATTAAGTAAGTGGAAAAATAATGATGTGTTTGAGGAGGTGATAAATGTTGGCCCAAAGTATTTTTCAACAAGATTGGTCTGCACAATGAAAGAAAGTAAGAAATCTTAAATGGACTTGTAACAAAGCACGTTTAGTAACTAGAGGCTTTAAAGAACTGAGCATTCAGCAAGTTCCTAAAGATTCCTCAACATGTGGTTCTGCCTCTCTTAGAGTTGTTCTGTTTGTGATATGCCAAAACATTTTTTGGACATAAATCAGCATTATTACAAGGGGCATCATTAGATTGTGACATTTACATTCGTCCTCAACATGAGGCTGTGTGGGAAAGCTGTGAAAGCGTAAAAAAATGTGTTTATGGATTCGCAGATGCCTCATTGTATTGGTACAAAACAGTGAGAGATGCAGTACATAAAACAGAGGGCAGGGTATCACAAGTAGATCCAACTATATTTTACTGGTTAGACCAAGAAGGCAATGATAATGGAGTACAAGGATGTCATGTGGATGATTATATTTGGGGAGGCACAACTGACTTTGCTGAAACTGTGATTACTCATGTAAAAAATATGTTTCAGGTTGGGAGAGAAGAAGCCGAACATTTCTGTTACATAGGCATGGGATATTTCTACACACAATAAATCTTCATAAGGCAAGAAAAATATGCTAAGAGTCTGTCTTCCATTCACATTGATTCCATACGGTCTTTACAACGTGATTCTATTCTTACTGAATCTGAAGTAGTTCTGCTTAGATATAAGGTTGGTCAACTTCTCTGGATAGCGAGACAGAGTCGACCAGACATCATGCTTGATGTGTGTTACTTAGCTTCATCGATGAAACATGCTACAGTACAAAGCCTACATGAAGCAAATAAAATTGTCATAAAATGATTAACTGAACATGTTGCACTGAAGTTTACATTTTTAGGAAAAACAGACAGCATGAAGATTGTTCTTTTCAGTGATGCATCACTGAGTAATTTACCAAATGGAGGCACACAAGGTGGACATTTCATTATGCTCATGGGACAAGATGGAGCGTTACCACTATGCTGGCAGTCGAAGAGAATAAGGAGGGATTTTCGTAGTAGCTTTGCGGCAGAAACTCTTGCCCTGGTTGATGTAATTGATAATGCTATATTAATTTCTACACTGTATCCCAAGCTCAGCATAGGTGATGTGGATAGACTGAGGGCACCCATAACCTGTGTCATAGACAATCATTCTCTAGTTGATGCAATCAGATCTACAAAACCTGTCACTGAGAAACGTTTACGGCTGGAGATAAACAATATAAAAGAACTGCTTGAAGGAGAAATGATCAAGACTGTGATATAGTCTTCCACAAAGACACAGCTTGCAAATTGCTTAACTAAAAAATGGGCATCTAATCTGCTGCTCCTAAAAACACTTACAGGGTTATTCAGAGAAAGGTGAAAAGCAGAGGAACTGGCAGGAGAAGAGAACAATCTAGAACTAACAGCCGATTTGCAAAGTGAGATAAATGGGAGAATTTTTCTGGTGTGGCTATTTTGACCTAAAATTTACACTTCTCCAGTCATTCTCCTGAGTTTCACCTTTCTCTGAATAAGCCTGCTAATAATGGAGTGTGGCATCCCTTTTTTTTAAAAAAAAGGAGCGAGATTGTTGTCATGTTTAAATGTTATGTGGTACCTTCCTGTTTAACTGTTATAATGGTTATCTATACTGAGCATGTGTGGTGGGGTGGAGTCTCTCATGTGGTGAGTCTGGAATGTTAAATGATGGCAGTCTGTGAAGAAGCTCAGTAAAGAAGATTTATTTCTAAGCTGTTTGTTGCAGGTTTTTCATTTGTGTTAACACTTGCAACACAGTACATAGAGATGTGTTACAAGCGGCTTCCCAAATTTCTTTCCAATACCCACCATTTACTGATTCTCACACATCCCTTTCTCAAACCCTAATATAGTGCAGCTCCTTCCAGTTTATAGATATACTTAGATTATAACAAAGATTTAAGCCTTTGGGATATGCCCCATAAAGACATAAATGTCCAAATGATATTAGTGATGAAGTAGACGCTGCTTTTAACCCCTTCACTGCTGACGACGTCTGGGACACGTCCTTATTGACGCCCGCTATATGCTGAGGACGTGCCCCACACATCATCAGCTTTGCGAGAGCCCCGGCAGAGATACTCACTTTCTGTTCGAGTCCCGTGGCGGTCTGACTTCAGCATCCTCAGATGCTGAAGTTAAGCCCCTCCCGACGTAAATGACATCATCTCGCCATGCGCGATAATGTAATTCCCAGGCGACCCCCCAGGCAATGCAGGGAGATCACCTGGAAGGGAGGGGGTGGATCCATTCGGATCCCTCTCCCTCCCGATCGGGAAGGAGCAGTGCCACAAAACAGGCACCACTTAAAAGGGGAGAGTCTCCCCTTATAAGTGGTGCCTGGCTTTAACCTCTTAGGCACCAGGTCACCCTTCAGCATCTTGCGGCGCCGAAGTGTGGCCTAGCTCCGGTGGGGGCTGCCATCTTAGATGGCGGCTCCACCCCCGGGTCCCCCCTCGCTGCCTGACATCATCCCGCATAGGAAATCCCCTGGTGGAGATAGGGGGTTCCTTTGTACCCCCGATATCTCCAGAACTGTGGCAGCTAGGGGGTCATGGAGGGTGTCATCATGATCAGGTATAAAGTTAAAAGTAAAACAGTAGAAAAACGACCACCCCTGTGACAATAGTAATAAAATAATACGTATCTGCGTCCTGCAAAGCACTGTCCCCTAGTGCTAGAAAGTTACAGGGTAAAGAATGAAGCGGTATCTGTAAAATAAATTACACAACCATAGTGCAGATGGCAGATGGCAGAGTGGATCTTTAAAATGGGCACTTGGAAGAAGGGTGGGTTAAATACAGATTTGGACATTCATCAATGTCTGTGATCACCATTCATTTCATCTGTATAGAATTAAGTGTGCTGCTGTTTTCCATGCTCTGTATTTTTTATTTTTATTTTTATATTCATTGGGATGTTGGCTGTATTTATTTATTTTTGCTATTGGATTATAGAGCTTTCTATTGATATTTGTGTCTTTTCCAGTTTATTACAGAAGAGGTTTGTTAGGATCTGTAAAGAGCTGTGATTTAGTGTTTATAATGACCTGTACAAGTTGGTGATCGAGGTACATAGACTACCTATCGCGCAAGTGTGGAGAAAGAACATTTGACCTTCCCAAGATGGCGATCATCAAGTGCTGATTGGATTAACTTTGCGATACGTCACTTCCGGTGGGACCGGAAATGAATCGCCGGTAGGAAGATCGTTGGGATATGCGCTCCAGGATGAGGCGCATGGCGCATCGTTTATGCTAAATACATCCAGCTGTTAATTATTTACCTATTAGATGTAGGCTGACCCACTTGATTTGTATTTCTATAAAGTGTGACATGTTTTCTTTGAACACATATTTCCTTGATGAAGTCTCTGCTTATATAGAGACGAAACGCGTTGAAAACTGTTCCATCGTTATTTTTTATTATGAATAAATATTTTTATATCTAAAGAAGCCCTTGCGTGAACTTTCTAAAGAATAGCTTCTCTAGCCCTGGATTTCCCTGGCGGTGTTTACTGGAAGGAGCTCACGGTGATAATCCTTGCTGATAGACCCTAAGAGACTACAATCTTCCATTCCGACCATGAGGGGTAACAAAAAGATTTGCTATGTGCCTACATTTCATTCACATTTTGTGAGTTTTATTCTAGCAGGGGCATTACTGCTGATTTTTATCTGCCATCTGCACTATGGTTGTGTAATTTATTTTACAGATACCGCTTCATTCTTTACCCAAATCAAATCAAATCAAATCAAATCAAAATAAGCTTTATTGGCAGGACCAATACCCTATAAAGTAAAAAAAAAAAATTGTTTGTGTGTTGTTTTTATTAATCCAGCAATATTGTTCACATTTCAATTATAATGTGAACAATGATGCTGCACTAATGATTTTTTTTCTATGGGGTGCGTTTGCTAAAAATCACGTAATTCCCCCAAAAAATGTAACGAGTCCCCATTTCTAATTTTTGTACAAGCACACCCCATAGAAAATATAACCGCAAATGTTCATGTGATAAAAGGTGGAAAAAAACACTTTACACACTGCAGATGATTAAAAATTCTAATTTTATTGCATTTTTTGTTATAATATACAGGCAGAACATGACGTATACATACAAAAATGATATATTATGAATCTGCCGAGTCTGCCGGAAAGAACAATATATAATATGTCTGGGTCGTATAATAAAATGTGGCTTCAAATCGCGTTTAAACATGATGGGCGAAACCAGTAAAAATTAGCTCAGCACACAGCGGTGAAATGCCTCAGCAGTGAAAGGGTTAATATGTGTGTGATGGAACCGTTCCCTTCCATCTGTCCTGACTCTCCAGACACCCCTTCGTTGCGGTCAGCCCGGCTAATGGGAGCACTGTCCTCAGCGACTCGAGCAGCTTGACCCGCCTGCTTCTGTTCCTCTGCCCTGGAGCCGTTAGGAATCTCCAGAAGGCCGCTCAGTACCTTCTGAGGGTGATAGTGTATAGTGTAGTGTCGCTGAAAAAAAGACACCAGGCGCGGCTGTATGCTCTAAAACAGGATTCTCTCTCTCTGAGCTCTGAGAGTTCTCTGACTTTTTAATGAACAAAACGCCATCATTTATGCTGAAATCCAACAGTCATAATTTGCATAAATGACACACCTTGTCCTACCAATATACTAATTACATTATGTCAGTTATTTACAATAAACATTCTTTACATTCTTTAGCCTTCAGCTCACACAACATTTGTTCTAACACATCAGATTAAATACAAACACAATCACAGACTTCTTGAATTAAATATGCAGCTAGATAAGGGGGAAAACCCTGGTGCATAAATTACACAGCAGTAAAACTTGTTTACTGTTTACACAAAAACACATTTAGCTACAGGAATATAAGTATTTAAAAAAACCAAAGCTACGCCATTTTACACTAAACTAAATTAAACTAAAACCAAACGATGTAAAATATATTTAAAAACACACGATATAAATGAACATAAAGTCTCTTGGGGTTTGAAGCATGGAGCGTTACATCAGCTCCATGACATATGTCCCCCCTTCCAGAACGGCAGGGCAAGCTTAGATCCCAAACGGATCGCTTGCCACTGACGAGACCTCTCACCTTGCCCCTCTTCTGTGCCATCTTCAAAGTTCCATGGTTGCGGGCACATAAGCAAAGTCAGCGGGGTCTGACGGTCGCTGGAAGGCTGTGGGTCCATAGTCCCGGGGCAAGAGGCAGGCCAACCCTCTTGTCCAGTGCGCCAGGCAAAAGGTCACCACAGTCCACAGGCATAAAATGTTTGTTAGGGGACACCCTGAAATTATCCCCCATATCTTGCTCTGTCCAGGGCACCTCTGCGGACCCAGGACCCGAATACAGTCAGCAGTCACAGTTCCCAGTCTCTCCTTCTGCTGATGCCCCCCTCCTGAGCATTTAAAAAGGGCCCAGCCCACGGCAATCCCCAAAATCCAAAAAGGGCGCAATTCTTCCTGGGGCCAGGAACTTGATTGCCTCTCAGAATGGTCACTCACCGGTCTCCTGGGAAGGGGGGAAGTGATCTCCTCTCTTTCTGCACCTTGGTTGGTAGGGGTGGCATTAGGAGGGGTCCCCATTTTCCTCGAGGAACAGTCACACGTGGATGCCAAAACAGCCTCCAGCAACACCGGGTACAAACGTTCTTCGGTGCAAAATATATATGGGGCAATGACTCGGCCCCCTGTTGTGCCGCTCTGATCCGTGGTGGGCACATGGGTGCTGGCAGCTTGTGCCAGGGACAACTCATCTTGGAGCTGTTGGCACTGTTCTCGTGTCCCTTCGAGCTCAGCCTGCAGGTGGCTAACAGTGCCCTGGTGCTCCTGTTCCAATACACCTAGTTGGTGTGTCAGACGGCTCACCTCCATCTCGCTTGCCGTAATTTGAGCGAGGCTCTCCTTCCGAGCTGCGTCTGCTTCTAGTAGCTGGTGTTGGCACAGCTGGAGTTGGTTCTGGAGCAGCTGTATTTCCTGTTGCTGCTCATGGGCCCGTGCCTGCATAGTGTCTCGGGAGAGCTGTGTGCGCTGTAATTCCAGTTCACAGTTCTCCAGGCGAATTCTAAAAGCAGTCCTTTCTGTCTGTAGAGCAGCTCTGGTTCGCCGTTCAGCCTCTAGTTGCTCAATCATTATACGGGAGCTGTGCTCCAGCTCCTCTATGCGCGCCTGGGCTCCACTGAGCTCCGTGTGCAGGTGTTGGTAGTGTCCTCGCAGGCACAAACCTGGGCCGACAGTTGTCGTATAGTGGCTGCCTGTTCTCGTGCTTCATTGCAGTGGAAATCTCTCTCCTCCATGACAGTTCGCAGTTTATCCTGATGGTCCTGTAATGTCCCTGCCAGGGCCAATAGCTCTGCCCGAGCATCACGCAAGTCAGCCTGTAATGAGCTGACCAGACTGTCCATGGTCTGTGTGGCCCCATCTTTCAGGAGGGGAACAGCCTGGGTGCCAGTCTCTCCGGTGGCCTGATACTGCCTGCTGGAAGATGGCTTAATGCTGTAATCCCCGGGCTGTGACGGTGTTTTGCTCTGGTCTGCTTTGGCTCGGCCACCCCTCTTTTTCTTCTGCTTCCCGCTGGCTGGTGGGGGGAGGCTTCCTCCAGGGGTCTCGAGGACTGGTAGCAGGGCTGCAGTCTGCAAACTTTTTAAGTCCATTTCGAGTGCCCATTCTTCAGCAGCGAGTCCCTTTAGCACGGGTCAAAAGGCAGAGTCCTCATAAACGTCCAGGTAGCGCCCCTGGATGGTGCACAATTCTGCATGTCTGGCAGCTTGTGGACTGCCATAATTGTCTCCCCCCTTAAAGTAGATCCATGCTGGGCCAGGACCGCAGAACACATAGCCTGGGTAAGGCTTCTCGTCAGCTTCCCAATCCTCCTCACTCGCACATTGCAGCAAGTCCTCGTATTTGCACTCTAAATCGAGTGCGGCACGCAGCCAGTGCACCAACTGGTCTCCATGGCTCGCAGTGGGCTGAGGCCCCAACACTTGGGGTCTCCACAGCTGAATATCCTCTGTGATTCTCTGCTCATATAGAATAAATGAGCTGTCCTGATCCATAGTCCTCTGTAGACGGTTTTCTTGCACCGCAGGCAAAAACCTCTGCGGTCTCTCTCAGCGGGGACACATCTCCACCCGCTCCGGGTTGCACCACACTTGTGCCTTTGACCCTTACTTCAGTATTCGTTCCTTCCATGGCTCTCCAGCAGGTCCTTCATGGTGTCCTGCTTGCAGGCTGTATAGTTGGCCATCTCGGGGTGTATTGGTGTTGGAGAGCCTCTATCCACACCGCTTGCCACCAATGTGATGGAACCGTTCCCTTCCATCTGTCCTGACTCTCCAGACACCCCTTCGTTGCGGTCAGCCCGGCTACTGGGAGCACTGTCCTCAGCGACTCGAGCAGCTTGACCCGCCTGCTTCTGTTCCTCTGCCCTGGAGCCGTTAGGAATCTCCAGAAGGCCGCTCGGTACCTTCTGAGGGTGATAGTGTATAGTGTATTGTCGCTGAAAAAAAGACACCAGGCGCGGCTGTATGCTCTAAAACAGGATTCTCTCTCTCTGAGCTCTGAGAGTTCTCTGACTTTTTAATGAACAAAACGCCATCATTTATGCTGAAATCCAACAGTCATAATTTGCATAAATGACACACCTTGTCCTACCAATATACTAATTACATTATGTCAGTTATTTACAATAAACATTCTTTACATTCTTTAGCCTTCAGCTCACACAACATTTGTATAATCCATTGTTCTAACACATCAGATTAAATACAAACACAATCACAGACTTCTTGAATTAAATATGCAGCTAGATAAGGGCGAAAAACCCTGGTGCATAAATTACACAGCAGTAAAGCTTGTTTACTGTTTACACAAAAACACATTTAGCTACAGGAATATAAATTTATAAAAAAAACAAAGCTACGCCATTTTACACTAAACTAAATTAAACTAAAACCAAACGATGTAAAATATATTTAAAAACACACGATATAAATGAACATAAAGTCTCTTGGGGTTTGAAGCATGGAGCGTTACATCAGCTCCATGACAATGTGGCTTCAAAGAATAATACCTAATCTGTAAACATCAAAATAAAAACTAATTTAACAGTTTACCCTGTGAACATGACTGGTCAAACCTTGGAATTTCCCCTTGGTCGAAAATTTGACAAACACGGATATTTCCTGTATTAGGTATAGGAATAAATTATTGTGTATATAACCCAGGTTTAAAATCCCGATTTCGGAGCCAAGGGGTAAGAGGGGAAAGATAACAAGTAAGAGAGCACTTACTTGCCAATTTTTTTCCAGAGTCTAATCAAATGCAAAATTACCAGACAATGGGCTCTATTCTATTATATTCTGTGCGCAAAAATGCTGCGCGAAGCGTTAAACGTTAACGCGCGTAAATTAATGCTGGTATTAAAGTCCCAGCGCATTTTGTCATCCGTCATAAAATAACGCTCGTAAAAAATACGCGCAAAAACGCGCTCGCATTAACGTTGTGCTCAGAAATCGGTGCGCGGACTGTTTTTTCACGCGATTCAACCAATCAGACTTAAGAACCACAATTGTCTCCCGTTCAGTTTTTGCGCCTGTCAAAATCAATCTGAGTATACAGTCAGGTCCAGAAATATTGGGACATCGACACAATTCTAACATCTTTGGCTCTATACACCACCACAATGGAGTTGGAATGAAACAAACACAATGTGCTTTAACTGCAGACTGTCAGCTTTAATTTGAGGGTATGTACATCCAACCCAGGTGAACGGTGCAGGACTTACAGCAGTTTGCAGATGTGCCTCCCACTTGTTAAGGGACCAAAGGTAATGGGACAATTGGCTTCTCAGCTGTTCCATGGCCAGGTGTGTGATATTCCATCATTACCCCAATTACAATGTGCAGATAAAAGGCCCAGAGTTCATTTCAAGTGTGCTATTTGCATTTGGAATCTGTTGCTGTCAACTCTCAAGATGAGATCCAAAGAGCTGTCACTATCAGTGAAGCAAGCCATCATTAAGCTGAAGAAACAAAACAAACTCATCAGAGAGATAGCAAGAACATTAGGCATGGCCAAAACAACTGTTTGGAACATTCTCAAAAAGAAGGAACGCACCGGTGAGCTCAGCAACACCAAAAGACCCGGGAGACCACAGAAAACAACTGTGGTGTGTAGCGCTGGTTTTAAATCCCCTGCCGTGTAGTACTTGTTTTTGGCCACCGGAGGGAGACAAGCACAATGTGAGACGCTGAACATTGGGACTACATTTCCCGGCATGCTTTGCGGGCGGACACAGGAAGTGGGTGGGACACAGACGCTGACATCCTGAGCCTCGTGAGGAGAGCTGGGAGAGCGCACCAGGGAGTGAGAGGAGCAAGACACAGGGCGGCAGAACGTGATATTGACCAGGCCGGAGCGCAGGTGCGGCCTGACAGAGCGAAAGACCGGGTTATTCCGCCTCATAAGAGGAAGACCAGTGTTCACCAGAATAACCCACGCTGATACCAAGTGAGCGAGAGGACCCCGAGTTAGGAGCACCGCAGATCGATCGGACAGGGAGTGCAGGCGGTGAGCTGGACATCTTGCGGCAGCTACAGAAAAGCAAGACAGCGGATCCGGTAACCCATAAAATCCCAGTCAAAAATCGAGCGGAGAGACGTCCTGGGTCGAGCAGAGCACCAAGTATCGGGCGGATGGGTGAGAGGCCTTCCAGGCCGTTGTGAAAATAGAAAGCACGCTGCTGTTTGTTTCAAAACCCACAGGGCCCCAACTTGACTAGTCGAAGATACCTCATAAATAATTCACTGGCCAGTTGAATATTGTACCCGGGTACCATCACACACACACCTACATTCTTGGGACATAACCTGTACGGGACTCACTCCCCAACCACAAAGGGGGTTAAAGATATATTTTTCCCTTTTTCCGCTGCGCGTTTCTCGAATTACGAAGCATTGTATTTCTTTTCCGCTGCGCGTTTCTCGAATTACGAAGCATTGTATTTCTTTTCCGCTGCGCGTTTCCCGCATTACGAAGTACTGTAAATATATCTACGTATACCGTGTTATTCATTATATGCCATTTATTCTAGTAAACTATATAATTTATAAAATCCACGACGGTGCTGGAGTATATTTATTCCCTAGAGCGGGGAGACTGACCCGAGGTTCAATTTCAGCGGCTCCTCCGGGAGTGAGTGCTACAGGTGGATGACCGAAGAATTCTTTCCCTGGTGAAGGAAACACCCTTCACAACAGTTGGCCAGATCAAGAACACTCTCCAGGAGGTAGGTGTATGTGTGTCAAAGTCAACAGTCAAGAGAAGACTTCACCAGAGTGAATACAGAGGGTTCACCACAAGATGTAAACCATTGGTGAGCCTCAAAAACAGGAAGGCCAGATTAGAGTTTGCCAAACAACACCTAACAAAGCCTTCACAGTTCTGGGACAAGATCCTATGAACAGATGAGACCAAGATCAACTTGTACCAGAGTGATGGGAAGAGAAGAGGTATGGAGTAGGAAAGGAACTGCTCCTGATCCTAAGCATACCACCTCATCAGTGAAGCATGGTGGTGGTAGATAGTGTCATGGTGTGGGCATGTATGACTGCCAATGGAACTGGTTCTCTGGTATTTATTGATGATGTGACTGTTGACAAAAGCAGCAGGATGAATTCTAAAGTGTTTCGGGCAATATTATCTGCTCACATTCAGCCAAATGCTGCAGAACTCATTGGACGGTGCTTCACAGTGCAGATGGACAATGACCCAAAGCATACTGCAAAAGCAACCAAAGAGTTTTTTGAAGGGACAGAAGTGGAATGTTATGCAATGGCCAAGTCAATCACCTGACCCCCCAAGTCAATTCCATTGAGCATGCATTTAACTTTCTGAAGACAAAACTGAAGGGAAAATGCCCCTAGAACAAGCAGGAAGTGAAGACAGTTGCAGTAGATGCCTGGCAGAGCATCACCAGGGATGAAACCCAGCGTCTGGTGATGTCTATGCATTCCAGACTTCAGGCTGTGATTGACTGCAAAGGATTTGCAACCAAATATTAAGAAGGGAAAGTTTAATTTATGATTATTATTCTGTCCCATTACCTTTGGTCCCTTAACAAGTGGGAGGCACATCTGCAAACTGCTGTAAGTCCTACACCATTCACCTGAGTTGGATGTACATACCCTCAAATTAAAGCTGACTGTCTGCAGCTAAATAACATTCAGGGTTATTCAGAGAGCGTGAAAAGCAGGAGAATAACTGGAGAATGGCTGGAGAATGAAAAATTCTAGGTCAAAATAGCCGATTTGGAAAGTGAGATGAAAGGGAGATTTTTTTTGGTTTGGCTATTTTGACCCAGAATTTTTCATTCTCCAGCCATTCTCCAGTCATTCTCCTGCTTTTCACGCTCTCTGAATAACCCTGATTGTGTTTGTTTCATTCCAACTCCATTGTGGTGGTGTATAGAGCCAAAGATGTTAGAATTGTGTCGATGTCCCAATATTTCTGGACCTGACTGTATATGCTGCAGCAATAATAAAAACACCCACAACTTCTCAATTTTATTGTTTTGGTATGCGCAGAATGTGTAACTATACTTTGCTGTATTTTTTCTTCGGGCTGGTGTATTTGGTTTCGGCCAGGACGTTCAGATTTGCCATTAACACCAGCTTTTAAAAGACGTTAAAATTATGCGCGCAAACATTGTCCTTTAAAATTTGAGCATAGATTGTAATACCATCCGCATACCAGCGCACAAATGCATTTGCGCTCAGAATGTTAAGTATAGGACGCGCAACATACATTACACTCGCGCAGGGTTCGCGCAGTTTCACCAGCGGTAAAAGTTAATGCGTATTTTTTGCGTTGACATTGTAATACGACGTTCTGCGCAAAGGGTTTCTCCCCTCGCGTTAATGCATTTTTGCGCACACGTTAACGTTTGAAAGAAGAATTTAATAGAGCCCTTAACTTTTTTATATTTATTATGACGAAAGAATGTCACAGGCATTTGGAAGAAGATATTACAATTAATAGTTACACACACAAGCAGAGAAATAAAAAGGATTAAAACACAGAACCTACTGATGAGTCAGCAAGCTAAAAGGACATCTGTGACCCCGTGGGGCTGGAGATTAGAAAATCCAGCAAATTCCCACTTTCACGTGACTCCAGAAAGAATAAGCCACAGAGCATGGATCTTGTCTCAGAATATATACATTTTCTCTGCTCCTCCAAGGTACAGCCCATAGATGGTACATTCTGCCCACAAAACTTCCCAGGATCCCCCTTCCTGTTAATTCGTGGGCATGCTCAGTTCCCTTCTTATTTCATTTTTTTATGCTACCTTATATTACATAACCCAAAAGATAATTTCCAGCTGGAACATATGGGGTTCTTTGACATGCAGCTTGACCCCCACCAACGGTGGTCTTTCCTGTAGTCTCCAGTGTCCTGCAGAACACAGAGCACTCCATTACCTATCTTCGGCTAGCAGGAAGGCTTCCTTTTTGCATTTCAAAAAGGTGTTAACTTGGCTCACCATGCTGTGAAAGGAAGGTCTATGGGCAATCTTTAATAGCCTTTGATATCCACATCTTCAGGGATTCAAATGAGCTTGTTGGAGACAAGACCAAAGGGCTATTCATATTCTAATTACTTCCTGAACTACATCAGAAAAACAGGCTTGCCTAGGCAGAAACGTTGTATTTTCAATTTATATACAAGAAATATGAATGACTGATAACTGGTCATGCTTCGTAGGACGTTATTCCGGTCAAAGTGCTGGTCCTGAATCAGAGGTTATAAGATGAGGGAACTGTTGGGGGAAGCAGTCTATTCAGCTAGGGAGGTAGCTTCCCAGAAAAGCTCTTAAAGACCAGGGGCACTATTACATTCCTATCGCTAAAACGGGGACGCTAGGGAGAAAAACCTGCGCCTGCAGGTTTCTCCTTAGCGTCCCCATTTTAGCATGATATTACGATGCAGGCACTAGAAAAGCAGCCTGCATCATAATCTCGCCTCACGAGATTCGGCAGATCGACGTAGTGATCCACAGACGGAGACTGGAGGACGTTTTCCCCCAGTCGCTCCTGGCAGACAGAGGAGGCGGTTGGAGCCGCGGTCCTCGCCGCTGGATTAGAGGTGAGTATCTGATCAATTTGGGGGGGCTTCTGCTGGTGCTGACGGATTCTGCAGCAGCGGAATCCGTTAGCACCAGGTCCTGGCTGTGGTTAACTTTCGGGTTAACCGCAGCCGGACGGTAATTAGCGTATTAGCGTTAGTATTACAATATACTAACGCTAAATTAACTCTTTGGGCTCCCCATGTTAAGTATAAGGAGCGCAAAGTAGAGTAACCTCGCACTGAAAAGCGCGAGATACCAATCACTAATGGGTTTTTTAACCCGTTAGCGTTTGGATTGTAATATGGTGCGCCCACGCTAGGGCCACCAGGGCTAACTTTAACGCTCATGCAGTTGAGCGCTAACGTAAGCGAGAAGAATGTAATAGGCCCCCAGGTTGGAAAGGTGAAGGGTGCGTCTAGATTCCAGCAGCAGCCAGTTTAGCTCTTTTAACATGTCACAATGGTGGGTTATGTAGTTACATTGTAGCACAAAGCGGCAGAATGAGTTATACAATGAAGTAAGTTTATGAAGGTGCGTTTGCGGGGCAGCTGCATACACTACATCTTAGTATTGAATAATCTGCATAAGCATTTGTTGTACAATCTGCTTTCTTACCGCAGGGCTCAAGCAGGATTTGTTTCTGTACAGGGCGCCTAGTTTGCGGTGAAGTTTAGATGAGAGTTATTCGATGTGGTGGCCAAAGGATAGATTTGGGTCTAACCACATACCTAGATATTTGAGAAAACTCACTGTGGTCACCGTGTCATTTGATTTTGTCCTGACACATAAATTCGGAGTTTGCAATTTATGCAGTTTAGGTACTGTTCCAAATAACATTGTTACAGTTTTCGCAGTATTTAGAAAATGTTTGTTATCTGCAATTCACTTTTCTACCTCTGTGAATTGTTCTTTTGCAGCACTGTCTCCAGCTGCGGGAGATTTGGTTTGCTGGTATAGATTACAGTGTGTATACCCAGACATATCATAGACCTTTGTGGCAGTAAAACACAAACTCAAAGGGCTGCAATAATGTGTACACACTGCACAGATTACTGTATCACAGAGCTACACAGCAATAAATCTTTCAGTAATGTGAATAGTGTATGAGCGTATGATTGTGTGAGGTGCCGGAAGACCTGGAGAACAGGCATCAAGTAACTCCAGGCCCTAGTATTCAAGTACTCCAGTCCCAGACGGCTGCTCGGTCTACTCCAGGCCCTGGGAGCCACTCAGCCCACTCCAGGTCGTGGCAGCTGCTTGTCCTACTCCAGGCCCCGGCGGCTGCTTGGCCTACTGAATAAATCCAATAAAGATTGGAAATCAAATATTTTGCCTAAAAAATACAAAAAATACTCAATGTAAAAAAAAAAATCAATAATTAAAAAGGCTTTTTGCTGCAGATGAAAAGAATAAACGGTTGAATGAAAAAAAAAAGGATTTTTTTTTTACATTGAATCCTTTGGTCTTCACCTGTCGAACTGAATGACTTCTCTATGGGACAGTTTGGCATGGGGATTGGTGGTTTAACTATACAATTCATCTTTTTTTCAACTTGTACCAGATCATCCGAATTTCGTCTCACAAATCCCCTCCAAATTTTACCGATCACTAATCTGATCTAGTAGCAAAAAATCATCAGAAGTCGTGCAATAGGAGTCGGAGGCAGTGGAAGATGGCCGATTCGCCTGCATGTTGTGGGATTGGTTAGACGACGACAATGTCAGATGATCTCATCACGAATACAAACCAAGTGGGTGGCCAGCCTAAGGGAGATAGGTCCTTTGTTTATGAAGGGCACCACTTGGCTCTAAAGTGGGGACGCTAACAGAGAAAACCTGCGCCTGCAGCCTTCCTTGTAGCGTCTCCATAATAGCACCATATTCCGAGGCAGGCGCTAATTCAGCAGCCTGCCCTGGAACACAGCACTACCCTCAGTGATACTCCCAGTGGAGCTACCGCGAGTATAACCTCCTGGAGTCCATAGGATTCCATGGAGGGCTGTGCTGCTGTCACGGTCACCACGCTCTGGCCCCTGGCACCCACATTAAACCCTGCAACATGAACAATACAGGTTCCTGGACTTACCTGACAGCATTGCCTTCAAGCCCTGCAGCCTCAACTGAACCGCATCCTATTAATTGAGGCCTTGATTTAAGGAAGCTACGCCCTCCTCAGAACACTTCCACATTGAAGATGCAGACTGTGACCTGTGCAGAGCTGTATTCTGAGAACCTCCTGAATTCCAGACTATTCAGTGTCTTCACTTTGCTGAACCCTCCGTTGCACTATCTGGACATTTCACCTTCATACTGGTACCCCCCCCATCTTTCTCCCTGTGCCCCCAATCTAGGATCCCCATGCACCAGACCCATTGCTTAGACTCTTGACTATTCTATTGTCTGCCCCTTGCCTGAGACCGTTGATTCCTATATCTATCTTATCTGTGTTATCTGTATTATTGTTTACTGTTATTCCTTATATATTGTCTGCTCCTTTGTATTAGTAGATTCCTCTTGTGTCTATTTCTGCTTTCACTACTCTAGTATCTCATTCCCATCTTGCTATCCCTTATTTCTCCTGTTTCCTATCTACTCCCATATTCAGTTCTCCCTAACCTCCCTCCCCACTACTCTCAACCATCCTTCCCTAAATCTATTCCCCATCTTGCCCAGTCTCTTCCAGTGTCTAGTTCTGAAATGTACCCTATAAATGCTGTATAAGGGTGGGCACTTGGGGTTGCAGACAAGATCCCACCTGGGTGCCGGCTGGTAATAAACCCTGTTTTCCTGCAACTGGCTTGTGTCCATCAGTCATTGAGCATTTCCTCCGATTACAATATGGGAAATATATTGGCAACATGGACAAGCTCAGCACTGTCTACATGGCTTCTTTTACGTAATTTCATTTTTTTATCTATCATACAGGAATGTCAGACCATGCCCTGGAAACCTGGTGTAAACGTAGAAGTAATATATATATATATCCATATGTATTCAGTCCTGTGCTGCTAGACCTAATTGCTACTCTGTATATATGTATGCGTGTTTCTCTCTATGTATTCAGTTTATGTGCAGCTAGGCACATTTGCCACTTTGTACAATTTCCCATACAAACCATTTGTTCTTATTTACGAATTTAGTTGTTTACGAATTTTATTGCACCCCAAACCCCTCTCTGATCTTATGTGTACTTTTTTTTCAGCAAGCAATCTTCCATCACTTCCACACCCATCAGACCAAGGCAAGCACCTCATTCTGGCTTCTCCTGGACTCCTGGAATTGCCCCAAGATGCAAAACAAGTGCCAATACACCATAGCCTGCTTGGTTCTTTTAACCTTTCAGCTGAGTGTTGGTGGAGAGTGTTAAAGTCCAGCCCTCCATCCCCCACACAGAGATTTAAAACTGTGCAATCACATTATTACCAAAAGAAAACTGTCCAAATTCCTATTTATTCTGCTACTTTCTCTGGCAAACGATGTGGAATCTAACCCTGGACCTATAGCTAACACAACCTTTAGTCTACCCACTAAAAAAGGCCTCTCCTTTTGTGCACTGCAACATCCGCAGCTTACTCCCTAAACTGGATGAGCTGCAAGCTTGGAGTTGCTATTACAAACCCAAAGTCATTGTGCTCACAGAATCATGGTTAACCCCAAAATTACCAGACGCTGCCATATCAATACAGGGGTATTCATGCTATAGAAAGAACAGAGCAAAAAGAGGAGGAGGAATTGCTATTTATGTTGATGAGTCCATAAAGTTCACCCCTTTGCAGAATTCTAGCTCCCTTGCCACCTTTGATTTCTTCTCTGGTATAATTGAGATCCCATTCCATAAATCAATCATTGTTGCTGGATTCTATCACCCACCAAGCTCTCCAGTGCACTCCCTCTCTCACATAACTCAAATCCTTAATAACTTACTTGCACAAAACCAAAAAAGTGAACTGCTGTCCTCTGCGATTTTAATACTGATTGGCTGAATCCTAAAGCCAATAAACACTGCTCACTGTTTAAGGCCTTGCAGCTAACTCCATTAATCTTCTCCCCCACTCACATTAATATGAAGAGCCCTAACCATACCCTACTGGACTGGATTCTCTCTTCATGCCCTGATAGAATACAGGAGGCAGGCGTTCTCGCTAATAGCTTCAGTGACCACTGTCTAGTGTACTGTGCGCGCAAAATAAAGGCCACAAAATCTCCCCCTAAGGTAGTAATCACCCGGTCTTTCAAGAAATGTATTCTAGAATCCTTCCTAAGTGATTGTCAGGTCCTGGACGCCCTGACCCTCTGGCGCCCCCCTTTGAAACCTGCAATAATGACCTATACAGATTCCTGGACTTACTTGGCAGAACTGCTTTCAAGCCCTGCAGCCTTACCTGAACTGATACTGTTAATTGAGGCTTGCATTTAAGGAAGCTACACCCTCTATCCAGCACTTCCACATTGAAGTTGCAGACTGTCTTTATGTGCAGAGCTGTTTCCTGGACTCTCCTTGTTTACCCCTGACTTTCCTGAGGACCCTCTGTTTATTATCCTGGACATTTCAACCTCATCATACCGGTACTCCCCATCCTGCTCCCTTGTGCCGCCATCTAGAATCCCCGTGCACCAGACCCATTGCTTGGACTCTAGACCATTCTGTTTGCCAGTTGCCTAAGACCCCTGCTCCAGATTACAACCATTCTTATTGCCTGTTTCCTGCCTGATACCGTGTATATTTATATATCTGTTTAGTGTATTATTGTTTACTGTTAGTCCTTATTTTGAGTCTGCCCCATGTGCTGTTAGTTTCCCTTTGTGTCTATTTCTCCTTTCGCCTCTAGTATTCTCATCTTGCTATACCTTATTTCTCCTGCTTCCTAACTACTCTACTCCCATATTCAGTTGTCCCTAACCTCCTTTCCCACTACTCTTAGCCATCCCTCTATTGACTGAACCTTCATTTCTTGCATCTCCTCCCCTTCCCTAAATCTATTCCCCTTTGTGCCCAGTCTTCACGTTCTAGTTCAGATCTCTTGCTTAGTTCATGTTTCTTATGTTCCTGTGTTTATTCTAATAAACCCCTTTTGTTACCCCACAACCTGCCTATCACTGCATCCTGGGCTCACGACCGCACCTGTTGCACAAGAAACAGTCTAATCCCTGACAGTGATCTCAAATAGCTCCAATGGTACAGACTAAATCTAATCCCAGACCTGGACTGTGCAATTGAATACTTTCAGTCCGAGCTCCTGCAAGTCTGAAATGCTCATGCCCCGCTGCGTAAAGTGCGAGTAAAAGGGGCTTAACTCCCCTGGGCTACAGCTGATCTTACACAAATGTACCAGTTTAGAGATTCACTGTGGTCAAATTTCAAGAGTACTGGTTCCATGAGCGATCACTGTGAATACCGAAAATTTTGGAATGCATGCACAAAACAAAAAAAATGGCTAAAACCCAATACTTTAATGAAAAGCTAAAAAGTAACATATCAAACCTTAGAAATTTTTGGAGAATCATAAGTAACATATGTAGCCCTGTGTTTGGTTTTGCTCTGAGGACTGCAGCTGTTATGCCTCTAGGGGGAGCCAGAGTACAACGTATGGGAAAAGAATGTAATGGACTCATGGACTACATCCCCCTGAAACCTTTGGGGAGAGAGGAAGGAAACAAGCTCTGGCGCCAGGAAGTGAAGAGAATTGCATGCAGCGTGGGCAGGGGCAGAACACAGTGAACAGAGAGAGAGAGCAGTCGCATGAGAGACACCTTCCAGGATCTGAGGAAGCTGGAGCGCGGAGAATCGGGGGCATCCATTGCTGGAGTGATCGGGGAGAGTATACATCGACTTGCAGTATATCACGCTGGACTGCTCCGGTGGCGAGTGTGTTTGAGAGGGACCTCATGTAAGGAGGCCGCAGGCAGAGTGGAGTGCTGGCAGCATTCGACTTCTGGCAGAGGAGATTCTGCATGCAGCGTGATGGAGATTTGCTCCAGAGGCTGCAGATTGCTAAAACATCCAGGAGGTCTGCCTGGGGCCGTGAGCAGCTGAAGTTGTGCGGTAACAAGTATCTTCTCCCTCTGTCACGCTGACAGGGAACGCTATCCATCTCTACACTAAGGAAGAATCTCACAGCCGCTGAGCGTATTTTACCCACAGTCTTTTCTGCACTGTCAGCTGAGTAAACCGGGTGTTATGCTAAAGGGCCCCAACTCCTCTGTGCACCAACTGGTACCCATCATTGCTGTCATTAGCACGAAGATCAGGGTGGTTCCAGGTTGTTTGGGAGGGTCCTGGGCTGGGAGGTAAGACAGCAGTTTGTGTGTCTAGTTAGTTACTGTATTACCTGCAAATCCTTTTATGCTGCCGTTTATCTTTTAATACAAGTTTATATTGTTTACTGTACCACTGTGTAGTAGTTATTATTATGTTCCTGCCTGGGCAAACAGTCCATGCCATGGATGCCCAGACAGGTGGAGGCACTGCCAACACTATGTATCCTTATTCCCAAAATGCGGAAACTCAGGACCAACAGGTAAAGCAAGAAGGTGTAACCCAGCTGGAGAGTGCCAGTGGGGGCAGTCCCAGTGGCAAAAGAGCGTTACACATACAAGCACCCCCCCCGTCCACTCACAACCGACTGCTGTCAAAGTAAACAACCAAACCCTGCAACACCCGTTAGATCAGGGCTTGACAAATTTGCTTTGAATCTAGGAGTCAGCTAAAAAAGTTAGGAGCCAGTTTTTTTCTTCTCGTAATAAGCGAGAGATTATGTGTCTATTAGTCTCTGCATGTCCCTCACTGCTATTACAGTTTTCACGGCTACATAACAGAAGGGGTGCTCTGCTTTTAAAGTATATGTATATATATAGTCCTCTGGATCAGCTGGCATGTGTCACTCAGCCAGCCACACACTCACTCAGCCAGCCACACTCACTCAGCCAGCAACACACTCACTCACTCACCCAGCCAGCCACACACACACGCTCACTCTGCCAGCCACACACACACACTCACTCTGCCAGCCACACACTCACTCACTCTGCCAGCCACACACACACTCACTCACTCTGCCAGCCACACACACTCACTCACTCTGCCAGACACACACACACACTCTGCCAGCCACACACACTCACTCTACCAGACACACACACACACACCACACACACACTCACTCTGCCAGCCACACACACTCACTCTGCCAGCCACACACACTCAATGACTCTGCCAGCCACACACACACAAACTCACACTGCCAGCCACACACACAGTCACTCTGCCAGCCACACACACAATCACTCACTCTGCCAGCCACTCACACACACAATCACTCTGCAAGCCATGCATACAAACACACACAATCACTCTGCCAGCCACACACACACACACAATCACTCTGTCAGCCACACACACACACACAATCACTCTGCCAGACACACACACACTCACTCTTTCAGCCACACACACTCACTCTGCCAACCACACACACTCACTCTGCCAGCCATGCACACACTCACTCACTCTGCCAGCCACACACACACTCACACTGTCAGCCACACACACACAATCACTCTGCCAGCCACACACACAATCACTCACTCTGCCAGCCACTCACACACACAATTACTCTGCCAGCCACACACACAATCACTCTGCCAACCACACACACACAATCACACTGCCAGCCACACACACACACACACAATCACTCTGCCAGCCACACACACACACACTCTGCCAGCCACACACACTCACTCTGCCAGACACACACTCACTCTGCCAGCCACACACACACACACACACACTCTGCCAGCCACAAACAAACTCACTCACTCTGCCAGCCACACACACACACTCACTCACTGTGCCAGCCACACACTCACACTGCCAGCCACACACACACAATCACTCTGCCAGCCACTCACACACACACACAATCACTCTGCCAGCCACACACACACACACACAATCACTCTGCCAGCCACACACACAATCACTCATTGTGCCAGCCACACAGTTCCAGGCTCCTGTCTCCCCTCTCCCTGCCAGTATCAGACATGCGGCTGCGGGAGGAGGGACCTCCTGCCATCACTACAGCCAGATGATTGGCTGTGAAGGCACCCTATCCACCTCATGTTTGCACCATGAGCAAACAAGGCAGAGCGCCGCACCCGGCACGGATTGACTAATGCAGGAGAATCCTCGCAGCAACCTGTCTACTGGGGGTGGAAAATACACGGAGGTGCCATTATGGGAAGAGAAAAAAACTTTAGCCCTGCAGTTTACCCGCGGCAACCCTAAAGTTTCTTTGCTCTTTAGATGATACAGTAAATCAACTGCCTGGCCCATTCTTTCATGCCTGCTGCCTAAAGTGAATGGGCTGACAAAAGCCCAGGTGCTTGGACGCTATTTATAGTCGCCATTGCGACCTGGCTGCTGGGGTTTGTCGAGCTCTGCCCTAGATGTAGCAAATCCTTTTTTTTTTATAATTATTTTGTTGGATGCGCCACCACCCTGATTGCTAAGCTAACGAATGACACACCTACAGAAAAGCCGCACGCAGGTCAGGCCCCTCCAACCATGCAGAGACCCCATATCTCAGATAAATTCAACTTTAGACCAGTGCCTGTCAGTATAGTTACTAAACTTCTCTGTAATCAAAAAATGAAATACCAGTCTGGACCTGATCAAATCCCAGCAATGCTGCTGAAAATCAGTGCGTGGGCAATTGCAAATCCTGTCGCAACCCTAATCAATGAATCACTGGCGACTGGATACATACTCAAACTCTGGAAGACTGCGAGAGTGGTACCTATCCATAAAAGTGGTGACAGTACTTTGGTATCCAACTACCGTCCGATCTTATTGCTCCCTGTTATGTCAGAAATTTTTGAAAAATGCATGTACACACAATTATGTGATTATAATCAATCCGGCTTTCGTCCAAATCACTCAACTACAACAGCCCTTTCGAAAGTTTGCAATGATACCCAAGCTGGCATGGAACAAGGAGACCTAACTGGAGCCATCCTCCTTGATTTTGCCAAGGCTTTTGACACAGTAGACCATGGCATCTTATTACAAAAACGTAAAAACTCTGGTATTGGTGACCGCACGCCAACCTGGTTTGAATTGTATGTATCCGACCGATCGCAACATGTGTTCATTTCTGGCAGCTCCTCCCTCTCAGTCATGTGTGGAGTACCCCAAGGCTCGATACTCGACCCCCTGCTATTCACGATATTCATAAATGATCTGCCCAATGTCTGCAAAGCCTCAACTGTACACATGTACGCAGATGACACCGTAATCCATACCAGCAAACCAAATCTCCCGCAGCTGGAGCCAGCCACACACACACACACACACACACACACACTCAGCCAGCCACACACACACTCACTGAGCCAGCCACACACACACACACACACTCACTCTGCCAGCCACACACACACTTACTCTGCCAGCCACACACACTCTGCCAGCCACACACACACTCACTCTGCCAGCCACACACAAACACTCACTCACTCTGCCAGCCACACACACACTCACTCTGCCAGCCACACACACTCACTCACTCTGCCAGACACACACACACAGACACACACTCTGCCAGCCACACACACTCTGCCAGCCACACACACACTCACTCTGCCAGCCACACACACACACTCACTCACTCTGCCAGCCACACACACACTCACTCTGCCAGCCACACACACTCACTCACTCTGCCAGACACACACACACACACACACACACTCTGCCAGCCACACACTCACTCTGCCAGCCACACACACACTCACTCACTCTGCCAGCCACACACACACACACACACACTCACTCTGCCAGCCAAACACACTCACTCTGCCAGCCACACACACTCAATCACTCTGCCAGCCACACACACACAAACTCACACTGCCAGCCACACACACAGTCACTCTGCCAGCCACACACACTCACTCACTCTGCCAGCCACACACACACATCACTCACTACTCTGCCAGCCACTCACACACACAATCACTCTGCCAGCCACACACACAAACACACAAATCACTCTGCCAGCCACACACACAATCACTCTGCCAGCCACACACACACACAATCACTCTGCCAGAGACACACACACACTCACTCTGTCAGCCACACACACTCACTCTGCCAGCCACACACACACGCTCACTCCCTCTGCCAGCCACACACACTCACTCTGCTAGCCACACACACACAATCACACACAATCACACTGCCAGCCACACACACAATCACTCTGCCAGCCACACACACAATCACTCACTCTGCCAGCCACTCACACACACAATTACTCTGCCAGCCACACACATACACACACACACAATCACTCTGCCAGCCACACACACGCTCACTCCCTCTGCCAGCCACACACAATCCCTCTGCCAGCCACACAATCACTCACTCTGCCAGCCACTCACACACACAATTACTCTGCCAGCCACACACACGCTCACTCCCTCTGCCAGCCACACACAATCCCTCTGCCAGCCACACAATCACTCACTCTGCCAGCCACTCACACACACAATCACTCTGCCAGTCACACACACATGCTCACTCCCTCTGCCAGCCACACACACTCACTCTGCTAGCCACACACACACACACAATCACTCTGCCAGCCACTCACACACAATCACACTGCCACACACACACACACACACACACACAATCACTCTGCCAGCCACACACACTCACTCTGCCAGCCACACACACTCACTCTGCCAGCCACACACACACACACACTCACTCTGCCAGCCACACACACACTCACTCTGCCAGCCACACACACACTCACTCTGCCAGACACACACACACACACACACTCTGCCAGCCACAAACACACTCACACTGCCAGCCACACACACAATCACTCTGCCAGCCACACACACAATCACTCACTCTGCCAGCCACTCACACACACACAATCACTTTGCCAGCCACACACACACACAATCACTCATTCTGCCTGCTGTGCTGTGCTGCAAGAACAATTCAGAGGTAGAAAAGTGGATCGCAGATAACAAACTTTTTTAAAATACTGACAAAACTGTAACAATGCTCTTTGGAACAGCACCTAAACTACATAAATTGCAAAATCCCCATCTACGTGTCAGGACAAAATCAAATGGCACACTGACCAGTCAATTCTCTCAAATATCTAGGTATGTGGTTAGACCCAAATCTATCTTTGGCCTCCACATCGAAAAACTCTCATCTAAACTTTACTCTAAACTAGGTGCCATGTACAGAAACAAATCCTGCCTGAGCCCCGCGGTAAGAAAGCAGATTGTACAACAAATGCTTATGACTGCTATTGAATACGGAGATGTAGTGTATGCAGCTGCCCTGCAAACGCACTTTCAGAAACTAACTACATTGCATAACTCATTCTGCCGCTTTGTGCTACAATGTGACTACATGACCCACCATTGTGACATGTTAAAAGAGCTAAACTGGCCATTGCTGGAATCTAGACGCACTCTTCACCTTTCCAACCTGGTGTTTAAGAGATTTTCTTGAAAGCTACCACCCTACTTGAATAGGCTGCTTCCCTTAGCAGTTCCCTCATCCTATAACCTCCTATCCAGGACCAGCACCTTACTTGCAGTACCCCGATACAAAAAGAAAGTGGCTCGATGCTCATTTTCCTACAGAGCACCGCAGTTATGGAATAACCTCCCAAACTTCCCCAGTCTTAAATCACTCAAGAGCTCCCTATTAACCTAATTTTTGCCTAAATTCTTGTCTAAAAGCGCTCAATTTTTTTGCCTCCCCTAGCGGTATCCTGTGTGGCTTGGGGTTAAATTACTATGTTGGAAGTGGTAACCCCGGGCAACACTTGAGATGCCGCTGGATACATCACCTCTACCTGCGCTCCCGCGATGTCCCCGCAGCCTCCTCCGGCGATCGAGACCTCATACTTCTTGGTTCCCTCCTCGCGAGAAGGGAATCCAGGAAGTGAAACACCACGATCGCTGGAGGAGACTGCGGGGACATTGAGCGAGCGCAGGGAGAGGTGATGTATACAGCCCGAGTGTGGCTCGGGGTTAGGGTTCCCACCTGTCCGTTTTTGACCCGGACTGTCCGCGTTTGGAGTCATGTGCCCGGGTTTGACACCCTCTGCCACCCAGACACATGACTCCGAGGTGCCGGCACAAGTCCCACCTCATACTTACATTTCCTGCGTTCCCCCGGCAACGCGGTCCTCTCCTCCGTCTTTTTATATTTCTGAGACGCACCGCCCACTGTGGGAGGGGTTGGGCGGTGCGTCGGTCACGTGTCGTCCTCCCCACCTCCTCCCATGAGCCGCTGTAAGCACGCGCAGGCGCAACGGGCTCATGTGACAATGTTCACGTTGTTGCTCGTCGTGCCCTAGCGTGTTTGCGGCAATGCGGCTCCCTACTGGTCCCGAGCAGCCAACGAGACCTGCTGATGGTGCTGCAACGCTCTGCATCTACTCTCCGACTGGACCGTCACAAAAAGCAAAGCATCTCGACTCTCTGCAGGGTGAGTATGAGTGAGGTGCACAGGCTCGAAGATCATCAGCAGTCAGTGTGCATGCCAGCCTTTCCAGTGAGTCTGCCATGCATAATACCAGTATGTGCCATACCAGTCTGCCATGCATAATACCAGTATGTGCCATACCAGTCTGCCAGCCATACCAGTCTGCCATGCATAATACCAGTGTGTGCCATACCAGTCTGCCAGCCATACCAGTCTGCCATGCATAATACCAGTGTGTGCCATACCAGTCTGCCAGTCATACCAGTCTGTCAGCCATACCAGTCTGCCATGCATTAAACCAGTGTGTGCCATACCAGTGTGCCAGCCATACCAGTCTGCCATGCATAAAACCAGTGTGTGCCATACCAGTCTGCCAGCCATACCAGTCTGCCATGCATAATACTAGTGTGTGCCAGCCATACCAGTCTGCCATGCATAAAACCAGTGTGTGCCATACCAGTGTGCCAGCCATACCAGTCTGCCATGCATAATACCAGTCTGCCATGCATAATACAGAGCAAAGAGAGGAGGAGGTATAGCTATTTATGTTGATGAGTCCATTAAGTTCACCAACTTACAAAATTCTAGCTCCCCTGCCACCTTTGATTTCTTCTCCGGTATAATTGAGATCCCATTCAGTAAATCAATCATTGTTGCTGGATTTTATCGCCCACCAAGCTCTCCAGTGCACTCCCTCTCTGACATAGCTGAAATCCTCCATAACTTACTTGAACAAAACCAAAAAAGTGAACTGCTGGTCCTTGGCGATTTCAATATTGATTGGCTGAATTCTAAAGCTAATAAACACTGCTCACTGTTTAAGGCCTTGCAGCTAACTCAATTAATCTCCTCCCCCACTCGCATTAATATGAACAGCCCTAACCATACCCTGCTGGACTGGATTCTCTCTTCATGTCCCGATAGAATACAAGAGGCAGGCATTCTCACTAATAGCTTCAGTGACCACTGTCTAGTGTACTGTGTGCGCAAAATAAAAGCCACAAAATCTCCTCCAAAGGTAATAATCACCAGGTCTTTCAAGAAATGTATTCTTGAATCCTTCCTAAGTGATCTCAAACAGCTCCCATGGTACAGACTAAACCTTATCCCAGACTTGGACTGTGCAATTGAATTCTTTCAGTCCGAACTCCTGCAAGTCTGGAATGCCCATGCCCCGCTACATAAAGTGCGAGTAAAAGGGGCTCATCTCCCCTGGGTTACAGCTGATCTTACACAAATGTACCAGATTAGAGATTCACTGTGGTCAAATTTCAAGAGTACTGGTTCCATTAATGATCACTGTGAATACCGACAATACCGGAATGCATGTACAAAACAAACAAAAATGGCTAAAGCCCAATACTTCAATGAAAATCTAAACAATAACCTATCAAACCCTAGAAATTTTTGGAGAATCATAAGTAACATACAAGCACCCCCACTCCACTCCCAGCCGGCTGCTATCAAAGTAAATAACCAAACCCTGCAACACTCCCTAGATGTTGCAAATGCCTTTAATAATTATTTTGTTGGGTGCGCCACCACCCTAATTGCTAAGCTAGCAAATGACACACCTACAGAAAGGCCACAAACAGGCCAGGCCCCTCCAACCGTGCAGGGACCCCATATCGCAGATAAATTCAACTTTAGACCAGTGCCTGTCAGTGTAGGTACTAAACTGCTCCGTAATCAAAAAATGAAATACCAATCTGGACCTGATCAAATCCCAGCAATGTGTCACGGTTCCCAGATCCCACCACGCAGTACTTAACACCCCACACTCCACAGAGCCCAGAAGCTACCAACAGAGTAGCCGTGAAAGATCTCTAACTGTCTGGTCCTTAGAATTGGCCAGGTAAACTAGCTAGACAGAAAGGGTTAACAACACGGGGAGTAGTCAGCCGAGCCAGAATCAGGAATACAGAGTTCAGAATGGTTAAATGGAATAGCCGGGTCGATATCAGAGCAGTGGCGTAGTACAAGAAAATGGTCTAGGGCAACAGAAGGCAGAATAGTCAGAAACAAGCAGAGGTCAATAACGGGTTAATTCAATATAGCAGTCAGGTACAAGGAGCTCAGGTATGGATAACCACGATCTGGCAACTGCTGAGAATACACTGAGGGTTTTTAAAGACCTTCACCAGGCCACGCCCCCCACTCAAGTCGCGCCTCATGCAACCACCTCCCTGCCTGTCTCCATTTAAACCGGGCATTGGTCAGCGAGCAGCATCAGACATGCTGCCCTCAAGCACACAGGTAGGGCTGGAAGCTCCCAACGTTACAGTACCCCCCTCTCCACGGGAGGCCACCGGACGACCAACAGGACGAGCGGCAGGACGACCACCAGGGTGATCGGGGTGTGAGGCATGGAACGCCCTGACTAACCTAGAGGCAGACATGTCGGAAGCTAGAATCCAGGACCGGTCTTCTGGACCATAACCTACCCAATCGAACCAAGTACTGCAGAGCGCCCCTGCACAGCCTAGAATCCAAAACCCTCCTAACCTCATACTCAGATTCACCATCAACCTGAATAGGTGGAGGAGGAGGAACGACCCGCGTGTACCTGTTACACAACAATGGCTTCAGTAGGGAGGTGTGGAAGACGTTGTGCATGCGAAGATGTTTAGGAAGGGCAAGAGCATAAGCCACAGGATTAACGCGGCGAATGATCCTATATGGACCTATAAACCGAGGTGCCATTTTCATAGAAGGCACCCGCAACTTCACGTTCCTAGTGGACAACCAAACTCTATCCCCCACGTTATAGGAGGGAGCTTGTAACCTATGCCTGTCAGCCTTGCGTTTCTGGACAGCAACATTGTGCTCCATATTTTCTCGAATCTGTCTCCAAATCTCTTGCAGTTGAGTGAGATGGTCATCGAGAGCCGGGATGACCTGTTCAGTAAACTGAAGCGGTAGAGCCAGAGGGAAAAAAACATAGATGGCAGAAAAAGGAGAGTGGCCAGTGGTCTCGTTAACGGCGTTATTACGTGCATACTCAGCCCAGGGCAACAACTCCGACCAATTGTCTTGTTGCTGTGTGGTAAAGCAACGTATGTACTGCTCGAGACCCTGATTTGCCCTCTCTGCTGCCCCATTGGTTTGTGGATGATATGCTGAAGAGAAGGCCAATCGCACCCCCATCTCTGCACAGAAAACCCTCCAGAAACGAGAGACGAACTGGGCTCTTCTGTCAGAGACTATTTCAGACGGAACCCATGTATTCGTACAATCTCTCTAGCAAATACAACCGCCAGTTCTTTGGCTGTAGGAAGCTTAGGTAGAGGGACAAAATGAGCCATTTTGGAGAAGCGGTCTACAACTGTCAGAACCACAGTATGACCCTTGGACTTTGGCAAGTCCACAATAAAATCCATAGATAGCTGAGACCAAGGCCTCTTAGGCATGGGTAAAGGCTGCAATAGACCGACAGGCAAGGATTTACTGGTTTTGCTTCTGGCACAGACTTGACAAGCCAAAACAAACAGATGTACGTCCTGTCGCATGGTGGGCCACCAGAACTGTCTGGAGATACTGGTAAGAGTCTTAGTAATACCAGGATGACCTGCTGGTTTAGAATCATGAAACATTATGAGTAATTCTTGTCTTTCCTTTTCAGGTACAAACAACATATCTGGAGGCTTGTCAGGTGGAGCCCCTACTTGAACTGCCTGGAGGCGTTCCAGGAAAGGCGAGGAGACAGACAAGACTGTGGAAGCCACAATACGTTCAGGAGGAACTATAGGATTGTGGTCTTGTGTATTAGATTCATACGGGTCATATTGACGAGATAAGGCATCAGCCTTTACATTGCGGTCACCTGGTCTGTAAGTCAATACAAAATTAAACCGAGACAGTAGCAATGACCACCTGGCCTGTCTCGCGTTCAAACGTTTAGCATCCCCGATGTACGTAAGGTTCTTATGATCAGTAATTATCAATAAAGGGTCAAGAGTACCTTCCAACAAATGTCTCCACTCTGATAGGGCAGACACAATAGCAAGCAATTCTCTGTTACCTATATCATAATTGCGTTCTGCTGGTGATAATTTTCTTGAAAAGAACCCACAAGGATGTAGAGGTTTTCCTGGAGACTCTCTTTGAGACAGGACAGCCCCAATGCCTATCTCGGAAGCATCAACCTCAAGAACAAACGGAATCCTGGGATCAGGATGCCGTAATACGGGAGCGGAAGTGAAAGCTTGTTTGAGGGCTTCGAATGCTTGTTTGGATTGAGAAGACCAGATCTGGTTCTTCAGACCTTTACGTGTCATATTAATGATAGGGGAGGCTACAGCGGAATAATTCTTGATAAATCTCCTATAATAGTTGGAAAACCCCAGAAACCTCTGTATGGCCTTGAGACCTTGAGGGAGAGGCCATTCTGAGATGGCCGTGAGTTTAGAAGGATCCATCTCAAAACCTTCTGGAGTGATAATATACCCAAGGAATTTCACAGTAGTAATGTCGAATAAACACTTCTCTAGTTTGCAATAAAGACCATTGTCCAGTAATTTTGCTAATACCTGTCTGACATGTGCATGGTGGGTTTTCAGATCGGGAGAGTAAATCAATATATCGTCTAGGTATACTATAACAAAGGTTTGTAAAAAATCTCTGAGCACATCATTAATAAAATCCTGGAATACCGCTGGAGCATTACAAAGACCGAAAGGCATGACCAAGTATTCATAATGCCCACTCCTGGTGTTAAATGCTGTTTTCCACTCATGCCCTTCTTTTATACGTATCAGGTTGTAAGCTCCTCTTAAATCAAGTTTTGTGTATACTGCTGACCCCCTTAACCTGTCGAACAGTTCTGATATGAGAGGGATAGGGTACACATTCTTGATGGTGATCTTGTTAAGCCCCCTATAATCGATACACGGGTGTAAATCTCCCTCTTTTTTAGACACAAAAAACAACCCAGCCCCTGCTGGAGAAGAGGAACGTCGGATAAAACCTCTCTCCAAATTCTCTTTTATGTACTCTTCCATAATTTGGTTCTCCTTTATGGAAAGAGGATATACTTTGCCTCGAGGAGGCATGGTACCAGGATGAAGATCTATGGCACAATCATATGGTCTATGTGGAGGCAGTTTCTCTGCCTCTCTTTTATCAAATACAGCCCTGAGGTTGGCATATTGGTCAGGAACCTCTGTAGACAATGGAGGAGCTGTGGGTGTGTTCAGGGCACCGACATGCTGAATGGGTATTAAACAAGTCCCAAAACAAGCAGGACTCCAAGACAGTATCTCTCCCTTAGCCCAATCAATAACAGGATTATGTTCCACCAACCAAGGGAAACCAAGTACAACAGGATTCGAAGGTGAATGGATAACTTGAAATATGATTTCTTCTTTCTGCAAGAGACCAGTGGTAAGAACCACTGTAACCGTATCGTGAGTAATCCTAGGGCAGGATAACGGTCTGCCGTCTATGGCTTCGACGGCTAAGGGTGTCTCTCTTACCACCAGAGGTAGAGAAATGGAAGAAGCGTAGTTTAACATTGATAAAGTTGCCAGCAGCCCCAGAATCAAAAAAAGCGGTAGTATGTGTGGTCTTGGTCTCCCAAGCCAAGGATACTGGTAACATAAGTTTAGTGTCTTTGACAGGAGACATGCACGTCACACCCAAGGCCTGTCTCCTCAGCTGCCTTAGGTGCGGTAGTTTTCCGGCTTATCATGCATCTTAGGACGAGTAGGACATTGAAATCGTACATGTCCCCCCAAACCACAATACAGGCACAATCCCTCACGAAAACGCCTTGTTCTCTCTTCCTCTGTAAGCCTAGTACGGCCTGGTTGCATAGGCTCAGAGGGAGGAGATAACTCTCTTGGTGGTGCCTGAAAGACAGGGGCCAACTTAGGTAACGGTCTCTTGGGCTTCTCTCTTGGAGTCCTTCTGTCCCTTATCTGATTATCCAGATCTATACAATAATCAATGAGTTCACACAATACCTCAGGTAGTTTACGTGGAGCCAATTCATGCATCAATGACTCTGATAACCCCTCCATAAAAGCCAGAACCAGTGTCTCATTTGTCCAGTTCACATCAGAGATCAAGGTTTTAAATTCTATGGCATAATCAGAAACAGTCCTGTTCCCTTGACGTATGCGGAACAAGGATTTGCCAGCTACCGTGGCCTTTCTGGTAGGATTAAATGTACGTTGTAACTCGGCTATGAATTCTTTATAATCCCGTATGATAGGCTTCTCTGCCTCCCATAACGGAGTCGCCCATGTCAATGCTCTGCCAGACAGATGATTAATAATGAACCCCACTTTGGCAATGTCAGAGAAAAACATCTGTGGATTTAATTTAACAATGAATATCCACATGGACCAAAAATCCCGGCACTCTGAGGGAGTACCGTCAAACCTCATAGGAGCGGTCATGTGTACCTGGGATGTCTGAACGACAGGGGACACAGGTATATCAAGCGGGGGTGCCACCCCAGCTGGTTCCAGGTGAGCCGTACGAGTCAGGATAGTTTGTAAGGCAATAGCAAACTGATCCATCCTATGATCCTGCTCATCCTGTCTGGATACAAAGTTAGCCAAGTGCTGTGTTAAGTCTGCGGGATCCATAGTGGCCAGATCGTATTGTCACGGTTCCCAGATCCCACCACGCAGTACTTAACACCCCACACTCCACAGAGCCCAGAAGCTACCAACAGAGTAGCCGTGAAAGATCTCTAACTGTCTGGTCCTTAGAATTGGCCAGGTAAACTAGCTAGACAGAAAGGGTTAACAACACGGGGAGTAGTCAGCCGAGCCAGAATCAGGAATACAGAGTTCAGAATGGTCAAATGGAATAGCCGGGTCGATATCAGAGCAGTGGCGTAGTACAAGAAAATGGTCTAGGGCAACAGAAGGCAGAATAGTCAGAAACAAGCAGAGGTCAATAACGGGTTAATTCAATATAGCAGTCAGGTACAAGGAGCTCAGGTATGGATAACCACGATCTGGCAACTGCTGAGAATACACTGAGGGTTTTTAAAGACCTTCACCAGGCCACGCCCCCCACTCAAGCCGCGCCTCATGCAACCACCTCCCTGCCTGTCTCCATTTAAACCGGGCATTGGTCAGCGAGCAGCATCAGACATGCTGCCCTCAAGCACACAGGTAGGGCTGGAAGCTCCCAACGTTACACAATGCTGCTGAAAATCAGTGCCCCAGCAATTGGAAAACCTGTCGCAACACTCATCAATGAATCATTGGCAACTGTATACATACCCAAACTATGGAAGACTGCGAGAGTGGTACCTATACATAAAAGTGGCGACAGTACTTTGGTATCCAACTACCGTCCAATCTCATTGCTCCCCGTTACGTCAAAAATTTTGAAAAAATCCGTGTACACACAATTACGTGATTATTATCAATCTTCAAACTATTTAACCCCAGATCAATCCGGCTTTTGTCCAAATCACTCAACTACAACCGCCCTTTTAAAAGTTTGCAATGATACCCAAGCTTGCATGGAACAAGGAGACCTAACTGGAGCCATCTTTCTTGATTTTGCCAAGGCCTTTGACACAGTAGACCATGGCATCTTATTACAAAAACTTAGAAACTCTGGTATTGGTGATCACACGGTAACCTGGTTTGAATCATATGTATCCAACCGATCGCAACATATGTCCATCTCTGGCAGCTCCTCCCTCCCCCTCCCAGTCACGTGCGGAGTACCCCAAGGCTCAATACTCGGCCCCCTGCTATTCACATTATTCATAAATGATCTGCCCAACGTCTGCAAAGCCTCAACTGTACACATGTATGCAGATGACACCGTAATCTATACCAGAAAACCAGATCTCCCACAGCTGGAGGCCGTGCTGCAAGACCAATTCACAGAGGTAGAAAAGTGGATCACAGATAACAAACCTTTTCTAAATACTGACAAAACTGTAACAATGCTCTTTGGAACAGCACCTAAACTACATAAGCTGCAAAATCCCCATCTACATATCAGGACAAAATCAAATGGTACGCTGACCACAGTCACTTCTCTCAAATATCTAGGTATGTGGTTAGACCCAAATCAATCCTTTGGTCCCCACATAGAAAAACTCTCATCCAAACTTTACCCCAAATTAGGTGCCCTGTACAGAAACAAATCCTGCCTGAGCCCCGCGGTAAGAAAGCAGATTGTACAACAAATGCTTATGCCGGCTATTGAATACGGAGATGTAGTGTATGCAGCGGCCCCACAAACACAACTTCAGAAACGTAATACATTGTATAACTCATTCTGCCGCTTTGTGCTACAATGTACCTACATGACCCACCATTGTGACATGTTAAAAAAACGAAACTGGCCGTCGCTGGATGCACCCTTCACCTTTCCAACCTGGTGTTTAAGAGCTTCACTGGGAAGCTGCCACCCTACCTGAATAGTCTGCTTCCCCTAGCAGTTCCCTCATCCTATAACCTCCGATCCAGGACTAGCACCTTACTTGCAATACCACAATACAAAAAGACAGTGGCTCGATCCTCATTTTCCTACAGAGCACCGCATTTATGGAATAACCTTCCAGACACCATCAAATCTTCCCCCAGTCTTAAGTCACTCAAGAGCTCCTTACTAACATACCTCGGTACAGAATGCACCTGTAAACATGTAACATAGTAACTATATTACTTACATATTTATTTTTAGACATGTGCATTCGTTTAAGTACTAAAACGATTTAGTCAGAATTTTGGGATAATTTAGTTTTAGTATGACTCAAGAGATACGAAACTGCTCAGTACAAAAACGAAAGAAACTAAAATAAAATGCACTACATTTTAGTTTCCGTCCTTTTGTGATATTACATTGATGAGTGAAGGAGACCAGCAATGAAGAGCGCAACATCGCAAAGCTACAGAAAAGGTTTGAATGCTTAATCCTTCCCGACCCCTACCCGAAACTCAGACAGTGATAGAGCTCCAGAATACTCACTCGCAGCACAGACAGCCAGCACAGGAGAGGAAACCTTTACTTAACCCTTGCATGTCTATGAGGCAGACAAGATGATAAAAGCAGCTGGAGAAGGAAAACATTCAAATAAATCACACTGAAAGCTAATGACAGAGGAGGGCTGGATAGTAAAAACCCCTTTATAACAAGCAGCGCTGGGAAAAAACAGGGACTTTATAAAACGTGTGTTATCTCCCCTCCCGCTCTGCATAATAGGGGCTTATATAGGGTCTGATACATTTTATATTATCCAGGAGCACTACCCCCCTTTCCTCATCTATAATAGACGTTTTATATAAAGTCCCTCTCCTCTCCCAGTGCTGCTTGTTATAAAGTTTTTTTTTACGTCTGATACATTTAGTATCCAGCTCTCACAGTTACTCTGTCATTATGAGCCGTCAGTGTGATTCATTTGAATGTTTTCCCTGGATTTAAAGTGCTTTATTTTATTATAAAAATAAATTTGCACCAGTCATCTCTTCTCTGAGCCTTCAGACTGATTTACATTAATATTTTCCCTCTCCCCTGCTTTTATATTCCTGTGTCTCCCCCACAGAGATACAAAGTTTAAGTAAAAGTTCTCACTCCTGTGCTGGATAAGCATTGCATTCCGAAGTTCTGCACCCTCCACATGCCAATGCAGTAGGATGTTCTATACAGAGAGGGGCATTAATTAATGCAGGAGGATGTTATATACATTATACAGAGAAAGGTATAAATTGAGGAGGATGTTCTATACAGAGAGGGACATTAATTAATTCAGGAGGATGTTCTATACATTATACAGAGAGGGGTATTAATTAATGCAGGAGGATGTTATCTACATTATACAGAGAGGGGTATTAATTAATGCAGAAGGATGTTCTATACATTATATAGAGAGGAGCCTTTTTTTTAGCCCTTTAAATCCAGTGGCTGTGAGCGCTGAGATTGGCAGCTTGTTATATTATCTCTCAGTACAATGTATCAGGCTCAGCTGTTGCAGTAACTGACTGTAACAGCGCTCATAGTTTCAGTAAAACAAGGAAATAATATTGTTCTAACCTCTTATATATATAAAAATATTATTTACTAGTTTTACGGAAACTCTGAGCACTGTGATGAGCAGCAGTCAGTTACTGTAACAGCTTTGCCTGACACATTGAGCTGAGAGTGAGAGATACTGTAACAAGCAGCAATCTCAGCCCTCTGAGGAGCCACTGCAATAGTAATTGTATCCACCGGTTTTCGGATGAATGAAATTAGTTTTCATACTAAAGAACTGAAAACGAATTTCTTTGGCAACTAAATAAATTGCATTTTAGGACTAATCCATTAGTTGAAAACGAAATTTTGTGCTGTGCACATGTCTATTTATTTTCCGTGTTAATCTGTATATTTGTGTTTTGTTTTCAATATCTTGCATTTATTACTTTGTATTTATGTAACAACTGTAAAATTTCAATGCTCTTGAACCCAGGACATACTTGAAAACGAGAGAAATCTCAATGTATCCTTCCTGGTAAAATCCTTTATAAATAAAATAAAATAAATAAATAAATGTGCCATACCAGTCTGCCATGCATAAAACCAGTGTTTGCCATACCAGTCTGCCGTGCATAATACCAGTATGTGCCATACCAGTCTGCCATGCATAATACCAGTGTGTGCCATACCAGTCTGCCATGCATAATACCAGTGTGTGCCATACCAGTCTGCCATGCATAATACCAGTTTGTGCCATACCAGTCTGCCAGCCATACCAGTCTGCCATGTATAATACCAGTGTGTGCCATACCAGTCTGCCAGCCATACCAGTCTGCCATGCATAAAACCAGTGTGTGCCATACCAGTGTGTCAGCCATACCAGTCTGCCATGCATAATACCAGTATGTGCCATACCAGTCTGCCATGCATAAAACCAGTGTTTGCCATACCAGTCTGCCGTGCATAATACCAGTATGTGCCATACCAGTCTGCCATGCATAAAACCAGTGTGTGCCATACCAGTCTGACAGCCATACCAGTCTGCCATGCATAATACCAGTGTGCCAAACCAGTGTGCCAGCCATACCAGTCTACCATGCATAATACCAGTGTGTCATTCCAGTGTGCCAGCCATACCAGTCTGCCATGCATAATACCAGTGTGCCAGCCATACCAGTCTGCCATGCATAATACCAGTGTGTGCCATACCAGTCTGCCATGCATAAAGCCAGTGTGTGCAATACCAGTGTGTGCCATACCAGTGTGCCATGCATAATGCCAGTGTGCCATGCATACCAGTGTGCCAGCCATATTACCAGTCTGTCATGCATAATAGCAGCCTGCCATACTACCAGCCTGCCATGCATACCACGTGCCATATTATATACACATAATGTAAATATATGCATAATGTATTTGCTACAAAAAAAATGGCCACCAAAGCCAAACACTAGACTAGAGTGTTCGGGTTTGGCTTGAAGAAAAGGTGGCAACCCTACTCGGGGTTACCGCTTTCAGCGGTGAAATTTAACCCCGAGACACACTCGGGATAACCGTCAGGGAGGTTAACATACCAAACTACAGAATGCACCTGTAAACATGTAACATAGGGACTATATTACTTACATATTTATTTTCTGTGTTAATCTGTATATTTGTGTTTTGTTTTTAATACCTTGCATTTATTACTTTGTATTTCTGTAACGACTGAAAAATTTCAATGTTCTTGAACCCAGGACATACTTGAAAACGAGAGAAATCTCAATGTATCCTTCCTGGTAAAATACTTTGCAAATATATAAATTTGCAGGAGCCTGTACTGCAAGTACACAGCAAACACGGACATTTCTTGCAATGTGCCATTAAACAGTCACTGTGTGAAATCTTTGAATATAAAACATCAGGGAGTCTGCAAAATTCAACACCCACAGCTGCTGCTGGAAGATGATTATTTACTACCCCAAAGTGAAATTCTGAAGAGTAAAAAAATAATAAACAACCACACAAATGAACGTAACACATTTTCTATACAAAAATATTTATTTGGAGAATCTGTATCAGCAATACAACCATGCGAGCTTATATTAATTGGGCAGTTCCCAGTTACCGGAAATAAAACCAGTATCAACATTTGGCCGAGGAGTTTCTATGCTTCGTCCTTTTGCTTCCTGTATGTGTCATGTGACCTTAGTAGGCACGTGACTGTCGTGACATCACAAACATCTTGTTGAATGGGAACTAGCAGCTGTATAGAATCATCCTCGGCAGATTCGACATTGTGTAAAGAAAAAGGCAAGTTATTTTATATTTGACATTTTAATCATTCTAAAAGAACCTGTTTGCAGCCATTTAAAATATACTGGCTAAAAATTGTGTGTTTTCTGCATAACAGTTCCTCTTAAAACTGTCTGAGCTGCTATTGTTTTATCATCGTTAATGCAGACAACCACGTGTATAGTATGCAGCAACTGTTCTGTCATTTTCCTGTTTTATAATGATTAAGTCACATAATTATGAACACAACAGAAATACATCGCTGTACTTCCACCTACGTGCAATATTAAACCGGTATCAAACCCTTGGTACACCTTTTTTTTTTTTTGTAAACATCCTGTTTAACTATCACAATGCTCAATACTTGGCTAAAACATTAGCATAGCTGCCAACTGTCCTTTTTTTTTTTTTTTTTTTTAAGGATAGTCCCATACTTGCCAACATTTCAAACTGCAGGAGAGGAACATTTACATTATACAATTGCCATTGGGGGGTTCTAATCCCCTCACCGTTCTAGATTGTAAATACCCACGGGAATAGGGTCCTCATATCCGCTGGTAGCAATACTGAACTGTCTCCTGTATGTATTGTAGAATTGTCCTGTCTTTACCCATTACACCTTGTACAGCGCTGCGGAATGTGTTGGCACTTAATAATAATTGGAGACAGACGCTAAAACCAAGCTATTCCCACACTTTTTTTTTTTTTTTAAAGATGACAGCAATTTATTATGTTTTGCTGGGAGTTCTGCTTTTGCTGCAGTTCTACAAACCGTCTTAATCTATGGCTGAGCCTCTAAATACAGGGACATTAGGAGGGAAAGTGGGATTTTGTCCCAATATAGGGACTGTCCCTCGTAAATAGGGGCACTTGGGCAGTATGCAAGTTCTAAATTATCCCATTTCTGACAAATGTCGGGCAGTTCGGACCTAGTAGCCTCAGTAATATTAGACTAAATGAATAATTTCCATTGCTACTATCCCTAATAATTGTTTTCAAATATTTGCAGTGCTGAAGTCATATTGACTTGGAAATGAGCTCCCCTTTCTAATCTGACTTTTTTGATCTTCCAGCAAATTATTATTTCTTTGCTTTTCTTGTTTTCACAGAGCTGCTGCAGGTGACATGACCGAGATCAAGGGTCTGTCCTCAGAAACCCCCACCTCTCAGTCCGAGCCTGCTGTCAAACCACTGCCATTTAAACAATCCAATTTCCTAGTAAGCGTTCACTGTTTCTCTAGTTTACAGCGTGTGCATTGTTTTGTTTAGTCCAGTGGACCCTCAGGACCCACAATTGTCCTTGGTCATTAACCTCACTGGCGGTATTCTCGAGTGTGACTCGGGGTTAAATTTTTGCTACCGCGATCGGTAACCCCGAGCCACACTCGGGCTGTATATACTCACTGCATCCTTTGCTCCCTCGCCATCTCCGCAGTGTGATGCGTGGCAGCTGGCGACTTTGCTTCCTGGTTCTGCTCCCTGCGAGTCACACGATGCAGGGGGGCAGGACCAGGCGGCAAATTCAAAACTGTAAATAAAAAAAAAAAGTTACTGTAAAATAAACTTTGTGCAGTGGGTGCTGGGATTCTTGTCCAGATGTACACTCCTTTGCCAATGAAATATACAGGACACTGGGGTACCAAGAAAAAGGAGTATTTCTTTCTCAGAGCAGCTTTACCGCAATAAAAGGCAAATAAAAATCATTTCTAAAATGTAATAAGGCTTTGCAATAAAAGTTTCGCTGGTGGATCTGGGCAAGCACCAGCGAAACTTGTTTTGAAAAGCCTTCTTCCATTTTACAAATGATTTTTATTTGCCTTTTTATTGCTGTTAAACTGCTTTGAGAGTAAATTCCTTTCTTCTTTTTTTTTTTTTTTTTTTTTTTGTACCCCTGTGTCCTGTATATTTCATTGGCAAAGGAGCCCACATCTGCACAGGAATCCCAGCACCCAGAGGAAAGAGGCATGTTTTTGGTTTGATTATATTATTGAATATAATTTATTTGCATTATTTTGGATAATTATTTTTGGGATAATAAATTATTTTGTGTTTCAAACCTTCTCTGACTCCATGTGTTTACTGGACTCTTGCTTGCACGGATTTCAGAGAGTTATTCCTACAGAATACAGGCTTACTATATAATAATGCGGAATATGCTGGCGCTTTATAATAATAATAATAATAATATAAAAACACATTTTCTTTCCAAAAAAATTGAAACGCTTTTAGACACAAAATTTTGAAAAAATTAACCTCCCTGGCGGTCTAAATCGCGACCCAAAAATAATTGAATTTCTGAAACATTATAATTTATTCCACAAAACCAACGTGCGCAACATTCTACAATGTAAGCACTTTTTTTATCCCTTAGTGACCGGGCGGTTTTACACAAATCCATCCTTTAGTGACTGCTGCTGTTTTTACGTTTCTGTGCTGTTCGTGTTTAGGTCAAATTTTCCTCTTACTCGTTTATGCAACCCACACATATTATATTATACACCGTTTTTCCCGCCATTAAATGGACTTCCTAAAAATACCTTTTATTTCCATCACATCCTATAATTTACTATAAAAAAAATATGAAAAAATGGTAAAAACACACTTTTTCGTAATTTAATCCACAACCACCAAAAAAGGCCCCAGCTAAATAGTTTAAAAATTTTGTCCCGAGAATAGAAATACCCAATTTTTACATGTTTTTGCTTTTTAACCCCTTCACTGCTGAGCCAGTTCACCTATGTGCGCGGAGCTCATTCTGACCATTTTATGCTCATTTTTTTAGATGAGAGCCTAGGTCCTATTTAACTACCCTTGGATCCCCATATCTCCCCTTGGCAGCTAGGGGGTTAACTGGCCCACTGATATCCTCACATATATGGTGGGGATGTCAGTGGGTGGGGGTGACCAGGAGGCCTGGCTGACATCCACGATGTCAGCCACCTCCATGTTTAAATCGCGACTCCGTGCCGATTTGCGATCCGGCAGCGACACTGTTAACTTTATACACCATTGAAAAGGGGAGACTCTCCCCTTTCCAGCGGTGCAAAAAATAAGTTTCTAGCTGCCCCTTCCTGGTTTTCAATGCGGCGCTGGGGGGGCACCTGCCGATGACATCATCGTGCTCGCTGGCCCCTCTAAAGCAGAGGGGCAGGCCTCCTCCCTGCCAGAACTCTGTTGGAGGCCAGCGAGGGAGGTTAGGAGCCACTGACGTACTCTGTACTTCTGCTAGTCTAAGGGTTACCCGTGGGCAGGACGTACATGGTACGTCAGCGGTCATTAAGGGGTTAAACAGTTTTGTAAATAACAGGGATTCTTTCCAAAATGGATAGTGCAGTAATCACAAAACTAGTGAAAGCAAAAATGCTGTTGAGGCAAAAACACAATAAAATCAACTGTAATTGAAACATATGAAATTAATTAGAACTTAAGGGAAAACCTGGGGATACTTTTTGCTGTAAAGAAGTGTCTCAAAGTGTGGGGTGATTGTAGACAAAGCAACTCTAATTTAAATCACTACTGAATGAATAATATTCTAAAAAAAGCTCACCTGCTCCATGCTCCCCCACCGTCTGTCTCTGCTGCTGCGCACATTATTTTTTCGCAGCAGCCTGCCCTCCCTGAGCCTACACAATTTGCGTAGCTGAACGCTACGCTAATCACATAAACTGAAGCTGGCCAAGAGATTGAGGTCTGCAGTGTACGTCTGGTGCTGCCTACTTCCTGAACCTACGCTCTTCAGTGCCTCAGAGACACTGAAGAGCAATGAAATAGCTTAGACCAATGGGAAAGCACCATTGGTCCAAGCCATTCAATAAAATGCGTCCATGGGAGGCTGGCTTATATAAATATACTATGTTTCACTGAGATGTGCATTGTGCACAGTGGCTCCTGGTGTTGGGAGTACAGAACGTGTCACCAGTCACTGAGTCCCACCCCACCCCGTACCTTCCCATTACAGATTTTCTCCCCCCCCACCCTGCCATTAGAGTATTTTACCTGATGCAGCGGTTCCTAGGTGGCGCCTGGGAACATTGAGGTAGCCACGCCACCTGGGGCGTCCCAGGCATTAGAGAGGCCTGGGGGCACTTGCCCAGCTTCCCAATCTGCACCTGAACATGACATGTTGGGAACAAACATGGCATTCTACTCTGCTGTGTAATAATGTAAAGAATGTTGAAACATTGTTCATGCAAATCTCTTCATACTGCTGGTGGGTCGTTTTGGGGTGTGTTTTTTTATTTTGTGCAAGTCTTAATAGTTATAGAAGAATATGGTGTGATTCCTTATCTAGTAGCCGCTCGATTCATTGTAACTGGGAGTTGCCACCACTTGCAGGCAGTGGCGTTGTGCGATGCAGCTGGTAACATCTTTTGGAGAACAGCATAAGACTCAATGGAGACCATTGAGCGGCCAGCGAAAGAACATATGCATGCAGTCTTAGGCTGATGCGCTGGGAACTATTTGTTCTTCATGTCCTTCTGCTAACTGTGCTAGGAGGCAGTGAATTGCAAAATTGCTTAAGACAAGGTCTTGAGAGCTGGTATTTCTATGATATATTTTTGTTTTTGATGAGAATAATGTGTGACTTTTGAATCGTAGTTTGGCTTGAATAGGATGGAAGTTGTCCATGATTAAGTGGGGCTGTCATACAGTGCTTAATGTCTCACGTATTAGTCATAACGGTGTGGTCGAAATACGGCCCTAGTCAGTGGTGTATTTAGGTTTTGTGCTGCCCTAGGCCTGACTAAACTCGTGTACCCCTTAATTTAAATTTGACATGTCCCTTCCTGGTAAGGCCACACCTCTTCCTTTTTAGGCTCCATCTTTTTCCTCTTTTGAGCTCTGCCTCTTCCTCTCTGTATATTAAAAGTGGATACCAAGTTCCTACATGTATATTTTGTATACCATTTCAAATGTTGTATCTATTGAGATAATCAAATAAAATTTATGAAATGGTTGAATTCAACCATTTATTTACAAAGATCAGCCATGCACGTCAGATATACTGGATCACAGCCGCTCTAATTGTTTGAACAATAAAACCCACAGAAATGTGCACTGTGTGTGAGCCAGGGGTCAAGTCCTGGGATAAAAGTGAGGGAACTCACTGAAGATCTCCACAATGAGCATGTGTGCCACACCTCAGCCACATATTGCACATGCGCAGGACACGTCACCCTATGGACTCAAAGAGGTGATACTTGTGGCCATGCAGAAGTGATACCACAAGTATCCCTGCTGTTAGTACTGCGTTCCCGGGACAAGGTGCCAAGGTAGCGCCTGCCCCGGAATACCGCACAAACATGGGGACGCTACGGGGAAACCTGCAGGCAAAGTTTTTCTCCGTTAAGGTTCCCCATTTTTGCTCAAACTAAGGAATAGGGCCCATTACAATCGTATTTTACCATAAAAAAATTAGGGCAATAAATCCGTTCTATATACTGTATCTACATATCCACTCTGTTCCTCCACTAGTCTCCAGCAGTGGCGACTCTAGGAACAATATATAGAGAGGGCACATAAGATCTAACCTGATACTTAAAATACAAGCTTTCATGAGTTTTACTTTCTCAGGTTTTGCTTCAGACCTGAGAAAGAGAAAAACTCTCAAAAGATTAGGTTTATAGTTTAAAGCAGTTTCAGCCAACATCAAGGCCATGTAAATAATCCTATGTTAAAGATGTCCCATACCCAAGACACCCAGCCATCCATTGGGTGAGCGGTAGAAAACCATGGCCCTCCAGATGTTCTGGAAATACATCTCCCATGATGCTCAGCCCCTCATCAGTTTAGCTGAACCTCAAGTGAAACATAGTTCCAAAATCTATGGGGGGGCCCTGATTCTGGTGATCATGGCAGACCCAGCAGGTAAGCATGAATGGCGTGCCAACCAGAATTGGCTGGCAACCTACAGGCTGCAACTCTAGCCAGCCAAGAATGCGAGTGAGTGTCCAACAGGTTAATGACGATCCACAGGAAGCCTTAAAAATTAGCACAATCCACAGATACACTGTCTGTGGAGGCGTACAAAGTGCTTACAAGTACAAGCACAAGCTTGTATGATACAATGAAGCTGCTCTCAGGCGTCACTCCCAGGCAGCTCAGTGTCCCTGTATCTGTGACCGCTCTCAGGCATCACTCCCAGGCAAAACCACAAACCAAAAAAGCAGAACACAAAATTACTTTATACAGTCTAGTCTTTGGGGGTTAACCCCCCCCCCCAACTAAAATCAACAAAACTTAACAACACACTCTAAATTTGCTCTATTTGTATGGCAAATATAACCACACACATAGCTATCACCATGTGCTCTATAAAATATCACTATAGCCCCGGCAAGGAATCAATTGATGCACTAACAGAGCCTCTGTGAACATCACTAAGTACACCCAGGGCTCAATTCCCTGAATAACTCCTATGGGGGAGCAGTATCAATCATTTAAATAAGTTTCTAACCTCTACCTGTTCCTTGGGGGGGGGGGGTGGACTCAGCTCAGTACTCATGCTTTGTCCCTGTCATTGACGGGCAGGGAGGGGGAGGGAATCCCAGCGATATTATCTATATTGTGCCAGGCTCTAAAGGTGCTGTAAATCCTTAGCCTGACACAGAATAAACAGACAAAAAAAGTGCCTTACAACAGGTCCAGCCGCTGCCTGTCTGAGATTCCAGCGAGGATTCCAGTACGGGCTGTGAGTACAGAGCGGGAGAGAGACCAGCATAAATCATGTGCAGGGTCACACTTGATGTGCCTGCGTTCCGCCTGAGTTGCTGCTGCACAGCAAGAAAACCCAAAGAAATGTGCACCGTGTATGAGCGTATTATAGAGCTGCACAGCAATAAAACTCTCATTTCATTCCAAACCCCCCACACTCTCTTCATTTCCCCACCTCTCTTCTTTTCACTCCACCCACGCACTCTTCATTTCATTACCCCCCACATCTTTTCTTTTCACCCACCCCACACTCTTCAATAAACACCCCCCCACTCTTCATCACGTTGCACCCCCCCCCCCACTCATCTCATTAACCTCCCGACTCTTCATTTCATTAAAGCCCTCTCCCTCCCCGTTCGATTCACCTTCGGTGAACTTAGGGGCTGGGTCCTGTGTGCCACCTCTGTCCTCTGTGTGGCACCTGCATGCGGTGGAGCGCTGGGACTAGGAAGTGACCATTATATGATCATTTCCTCCCAGCGCACAGTAGCAGGCTGCAGCGATGAAGTACTCAAGAGGCAGCGCTCGGCGGCCAGGGATTCAGTCACCGGCGGCCATGGACAGCGAGTCCCGTGGGGTGGCGGGTCAGTGACCGGTGGGGTGGCCGTCTTCTGGAAAGTGCCGCCCTAGGCCAAGATACACCACTGGCCCTAGTGCGTTAAGTTGTTAACTGAAGGCTATAAAAGGAAGTTGTTATAGATATATGGAGGATAATATTAAGGGCTGTCACCTCTAGGTGGTAATCAGCTCAACCTACACAGCCTTCCAAGATTTTGATCTGCTTCAGTTAAGTGCACTGAAACTGATTACCTCTTAAAGGGACACTCTGTAGCAGATCTCCGCACCCCATCTGGGTTACATCGGCTCCCTTACAGAATATCCGTTCTCCCACCAGCGATCTTTCTCGGTTTAGCCAAAGCTTAAAGGGACACTCTAGGCAACATGACCACCTGAGTATCCTGCCCTCTGTCTCCCCTCCCTCCGCTCGGCAGTTCAGCTGAAAAAGCTGAAAACAGCTGAGAGGCGGAGGAGTTGACTCCGTCTCCAACTCACCGCAGAAGCTGGCGGCTCCCTCTGAGGGTTAGTGTTGCGCGCATCCTCTTGCGCGCAACACTAATAATCCTCAGAGGGAGCCGGGAGGAAGCCTGCCGATTTGGCTGGCTTATGTGAGAGGTGCGCTTTTCACGTAAACCAGAAGCCAAGAAGGACGGGAGCGGAAGAGGAGGGAGGTGAGTATATTAAAAAAAAAAAAACGCCGCTGGAAAGAAGTGGATTTTAGGGTAAGTATTACAGTTACAAAAAAATAAATAAAAACTAAAGATTTATTAAGGGAATAGGGATAGGTTAGGATAAAAAAACGGGGGAGGGGTGATTTTTTTTGAGTAGAGTGTCCCTTTAAGTATGGGTACAATGAAAGGGCGGATGTCGAGTTCCCCAGACATGTGGCAGCACTCAGTGCTGGGGGAAAACAGACTTTAATGAAACTTATGAGCAAATATATACATTGTAAGGAAGGACTGGAGACCAAAGGAAGATGCCACCCTGGTGCCCCCTCCTAGTCTTCCTCCGGTGTTCCACAGACCCCAGCCATAACCCAATCCATTGTTTGAGCATGACACAATAGAGCACCAATGGACAGCACAAGCACACAACAGTCTGATAGAGCAGCAATGCTTGTCTGGCAAACAAAGAGCACTCACAGCTGTAAAAACATATTCTACTACAAAGTGGGGGGGGGAAGTGCTGTAGTGACACACTGTCATAGCATTAATAACAGTAACCTATAAACCTAGATAAAAACAAATATTAATACACAGATACCTTGTACCCTTATAACAGGGTAACTTGGACATAGGAGAGGGCGGGGGCTAACAACATATCAAACCGACCAGAACCTGAAGTCCCACACCTCCAAAAAGTCATCTTGGGTCCAGGTACCTCCCATTCAGAGTGACTGCAGTCACACACTCTACTTGTCCTGGCCACTTTTATTGTTTTACTAATATGACTTCATTCAGGCAGGTTACCTGCAAGGCAGTCATTGGCAACTTTGCCAGCTGCTTCCTGCTGCAGATTTCTTCAGTCCTTAATAGGAACAAGAGACACCACAGCTCAGGAGAAACAATGAATTTAAAGGGAATAAATGAGATATGGATTCAGTAGGGCTTAATGCCTAACCCCTCCGCCCATGTTTTCTTTAAGCCTGAAGTATCTCAGTAACAACTTGTACATCCTTAGTTCCAAAGACTCTACATTCAGTTCAAAGCTGCAGTTCTCAAGGTGCAGATGTGGTGCTGTTTCTTGTTTGGGGAAAAGCACAAACCTCTTTTGCTGTAAATTCTATTTTTCCTTCTTTAAAGCAGCTGTACACTATTAGAGTATTCACATTCTCATGTTTTCAACCTCTTGTGAATTTAGGGATGTTACTTCCTTTTATGGGAGGTATAGTGTGTGAGTTTTGGAGTTAACACTGTTTTCTTTTCTAGCCATCCCCATATCTAGGACGTCTACCATGTATAATGAGCACTTGCTGAGTGAGGAATGAGAGGAGAGAATTGTGTAGCATTCTACTGTGGCTTTGTTTTCTGCTGACCTGGGGAAGGAAGAAGATTGAAATTAACAGACAGAGGAATGGAAAGGACAGAAGGCTCTGCTGAAAAGCACAAATTAAATGTCTGCAGCACTAGTAGTTTAAACATCGTTTTAAGGGAAAGCGTTTTCAAAAATTTAAAGAGTAGCATGATTCAATTGAGTGTAGATAGTCAGTCTATATTTAGGATACAATTGCACACTAGAAGAATATAATTTTAAGAATAAAGTAGTGAATATTAGTCTCTCCTTGCCTATGCCAGGTATATTTCTAGAAAATGATAGTACTTGCAGACCAAAATTGGGCAAAGAAACAAAAATATCACTTTTAAAGAGGAAAGTGGAGACTGTTGCCATTATAATATCACAAATCTGTTCTCAAAAAGTAATGGGGTATAGTATAGCAGTCATAGGCGTGCGCACGGGGTGTGCCTGGGCACACCCTAATCAGTCAGTCTTTTTTTTTTTATCGTGGTAGGCGCTGGATTTGAACCGGCAGCGCTGCTGCCGCTTCTCGCTGCTTGCTATTCTCTGGAGGACTCCGTTAGGCTGCTGGAATAGCAGCAGACACACCCCTGCCAGGTGCTGGCTTGGTAGCTGCTCTGGGGGTAACTCTGTGCGTCTTTCAAATGCCCAAGTGACA